>CM053407.1:106754694-106956421 GCA_028644305.1 Xerus rutilus
GCACCAGGGACTGAACTCAGGGGCACTCGACCACTGAGCCACATCCCCAGCCCTATTTTGTGTTTTATGTAGAGACAGGGTCTCACTGAGTCACTTAGCACCTCGCTGTTGCTGAGGCTGGCTTTGAACTCGCGATCCTCCTGTCTCAGCCTCCCTAAGTGCTGGGATTACAGGCGTGAGCCACCGCGCCCGGCTAAATGCAAACTTTTTATACATGGGCTTGCACGTAGATGTCTGCAGGAAGCTTTGGCAGGAAGGTTTATAACTTTGATTTCTTCCATAAACAATACTGCAGATGGTGGATGAACAAAACACTTGCATTCATAAACTACTTATTATGCAAACCAATGATTGCAACTTCTGCATGTGGCTCCTAAATATTAAGCATTTTTGTTGTTTTGATAAATGTTTACAAATTTTTTAAAATCACCATCCTGATTTTATGGATATATTTTGGTGATATTTATCTATATATAACCATTGATTTGGGAACAGGACAGTAGGTCAGGGGGGATCTTAAAGCATTTATCACAAAAGCTCCCAAAATCTCCTCTTGGCTAGATCTGGGCCTGGAAGATGACTGTGACCTTCCTGTTTTGCTTCTCTGTGCTAGTTAAAGCTCTCTGCTGAGCCGACATTCTGGGAACAAAACTTTGCCACACGCATATCTGATAGAGCACTAATCTCCAGGATATATAAAGAACTTAAAAAACTTAACACCAAGGGGCTGAGGTTGTGGCTCAGTGGCAGAGCGCTTGCCTCACACATGTGTGAGGCACTGGGTTCAATCCTCAGCACCACATAAAAATAAGTAAGCAAAATAAAGACACTGTGTCCATGTATAACTGAAAAATATTTAAAAAAAAACTTACCACCAAAAAACAAACAACTCAATCAATAAATGGGCTAAGGAGCTGAACAGACATTTCACAGAAGAAGATATACAATCAATCAACAGACATGAAAAAATGTTCAACATATCTAGCAATTATAGAAATGCAAATCAAAACTACCCTAATATTTCAACTCACGCCAGTCAGAATGGCAATTATCAAGAATACAAACAACAGGGGTTGGGGCTGCAGTGCAGTGGTAGAGCGCTTGCCTGGCATGTGTGAGGCACTGGGTTCGATCCTCAGCACCACATATAAATAATAAATGAATAAAATATTCATCAACAACTAAAAAATATTAAGAAAAAGAATACAAACAACAATAAGTGTTGGCAAAGTTGTGGGGGGAAAGGCACACTCATATATTGCTGGTGGGACTGCAAATTGATACAACCAATCTGGAAAGCAGTATGGAGATTCCTTAGAAAACTTGGAATGGAACGACCATTTGACCCAGCTATCCCACTCCTTGGTCTATATCCAGAAGACTTAAAAACAGCATACTACAGTGACACAGCCACTTCAATATTTATAGCAGCTCAATTCACAATAGCTAGACTGAGGAACCAACCTAGATGCCCTTCGACAGATAAATGGATAAATAAACTGTGGTATATATACACAATGGAATATTACTCAGCAATAAAAGAGAACAAAATTATGGCATTTGCAGGTAAATAGATGGAGTTGGAGAATATCATGCTAAGTGAAGTAAGCCAATCTCAGAAAACCAAATGCCGAATGTTCTCTGATCCATAAATGTGAGGGAGGACACAGGAAAAAAGCAGGAACTCTGGACACAGGGGTGGGAGGGGGGAGGGAGTAAGGGGGGACAGTAAAGATGGTGGAATATGATGGCCATCATAGCCTAGCTATACGTATGACTGCATGTATGTTGTGATTCTACATCACATACAACCAGAGAAATGAAAAGTTGTGCTCCATCTGTGTACAATGAATCAAAATGCACTCTTCTATCATGTAAACCTAAATAGAATAAATAAATAAATATTTTTTAAAAAGCTCTCTCTTATTCTGCTGTTCATTGTTTTTTACCCACAAAGTAGAGTTAAGGTGGACAATGTATTTCTCAAGACTGTGGCATGGATACTATAAAGAGACAGGACTCTTGCCACCTGAAAAAGAACAATGTTTGAAATAGAGAACACATTAGTCTCGACTGTGAAAGTCCTTCCAAGGAATTTAAAAAACAAACATATGAACCCCTTAGTTTCAGGGAAACCCAAGGGATACAATGAGGCAAGCATAGAGACAAGGAAAGAAATATTCCTTAACTGATTTTTAAATTGTCAATCCAAAGGCTTATCAGTCTTGACATCACCCTTAAACACATTTGCCATTCTCAGCAAGTCACCACATCTCAAAACAATTTATTTAAATCTACAAAGTTTGTCTTCCTCGACTCCACCCCCTGTGTCTTTGGTAAAATGCAGTTCAATATATCTCTTTGGGGCTGCTTTTTGCCTCTTATGAAGAGCTTCCTGGAAGTTATGGGCCCACAGCAAACACACACACCCCAAATCCAGCCCTCAAACTGAGGTTTCCTTGAATTCTCAAGACTATCCCTCTTGGGGCTGAGGCTATGGCTCAGCGGTTGAGCGCTTGCCTCACATACGTGAGGCACCGAGTTCGATCCTCAGCACCACATAAAATAAAATAAAGATATTGTGTTCATCTGCAACAAAAAACAAAATATTAAAAAAAAAAAACAAAACACTATCCCTCTTGTCTGTCCCCTCCAAATCCATCATGGAGCATTCATATGCCAAGTAGACTGGCAGCCAAAACCTCTGCACAAATGGGTGATGAAGTGTCCAGTTGTCATGTGTTTTCTATCCCTTCATCTCTCTCTTTCCTCCCTAAAGAGTAGGTGAACAGCAGTGCCAGGTATTTGCATAGGGCTGCATAGCCAAAGTCTTTTCTGAACCTAGACATCCCTAAAGGCCAAAGATGAAACTGAAAAGGACACAAAGAATAAACCCGGTATGCCATCCACATCACCTCCCGCCCCAGGCACCCACACTCAATGGGCCACCCCAACAAAACACCTCTACCTATCCTGTGTCCTCTTTCTCTAGCCTGATCACCTTGTGGCATGTAGATGGAATCCCCCCACACCTTGCTTCCTTCTGATGACAGCCATTGACACGTGTGTAGCAAGATGCACAAGAAACCACACGTGTTCCCACTGAGATTTGTGTTCCTCTTACCCTCAAATAGCATGGCACGAAATAAAATTAAAATGTAATCTAAAATGGGAATAGTTTCCACTGGTGGAGGAGGCAAAGCTGTTATAGAGAGAGAATCTCAGGACAGGCCCTCATTCTTAGCGAACATTTCATCCTGCCTCGTCCTCTTGGGGATAGAATAGAAGTCTGTCCACCTTCTGGTCACTGGTACTGCCTTCTGGAAAGGCTGCACCCAAGCTGTCTCCAGCTAAACTGTTTCCTTCCCCTTAGGATCATCCGAACAACTAGAGAGCCTAAGCAAAAGCTTGTTCTATGCAGTGAACTGTGCATAACTGTACTGAGCTGTCCCAGGGCTCTTTTGGTCTTTCTCTGATTTTCATGTGCTTAGTAAGCCACATTTTCTTGCTGCAAGGGTCTGAGCTGAGTAGGTGGGGTCAATGCTGAGGAAAATTCTCATTCAGTCGTGTTACTAACTGGCTTCTGGAAATGATGAAGGATGTGCACATCTGGAGAAAAGGTGGACCAGACTCTGTTTCTAAAAGGAGGCTGATTTCACAACCCATGTAATCCTGGCTTCTAAACGCACCATGTTTGTGATGCCATATGCTTGGCTTACTGAAGTCCTCTCCTTTGGGACAGGGTTGGACTTCTTTTAGAGCTTCTCTCTGTACTTTCAGGATATATTTCCAAGATGACCCAGTGATTACTCACACCCAAAGCCTTTTTTTTTTTAATGCTCCAAGTGAAAAGCACAGTTCTTTCCAAGAGGAAACAACCATTCAACACCAGTAGCAAATAGTTCATATTCATCTTACCCTACAGGCACAGGCTCTGGGATGGCCAACAAGTAGTATGGCCACATTGAAAACAGGCAAATGCCAAGCATTTTTCTGACCTTTTGTTATCTTACATTGGTCAAAGCTAGTAAAAATTAAATGATTTGCCCTAATGAAGCCCTGAATCAAAAGTCAACACTTACAACTTATTAATTAACACAATCCCCGGCATTAGAGACTCATTTTAACAGAGTTACGGTGATAATCTAATTTTCCATGTAAGGAGGCATGTAATTGCAAGAGCTCTGTGAGTCTGAGCCACAGCAAAATCATTTTATCCTCCTCTCTGAATCTGTCAGTTTAAATCATACAAAAGGCCTTGGCTCGTTTGTCAGATACCGGAGTATATTGACTGAAGATCCCAAAATAAAAGGGGAATCATGCAAGCTGTCCGCCACAGCTCCCCATACTGTAAGGGCTGGGTTGTCTCTACTGATGCTTTCTCCTTGGAGGAAAATTTTCCATGGGAACCAGTTAGGATTCTATGTCCAGTATCGTAGCAGCAATTTCAGAGGATTAAAATGGCACTGGGGAAACAGTATATAAAAGGAGAGAGATGCTGGGCACAGTGGTGCACACTTACAGTCTCAGTTACTTCCAAGCTGAAGCAGGATGAATGCTTGAGCCCAGGGGTTAAAGGCTAGCTTGGGCACCACAGTGAGACTGTCTCAAAAAGAACAGGAGATGATGTTTCTGCCTTCCACTTCCCTGATTCCCTTTCTGACTCAGCAGGAGAGGATGCTTGGATTCTGAAACAGATTCAACTGTCCCCACCAGAACCATCAACACTGCCACTTGTTACTGATGTCATATGAGCTAGGCATGGTGCTGATACTTTACATATCTTTGCAACAGCTTGATTCTTCAAATAAAGAAATTGAGACTGGTGAGGGTGAGGAGTGGGGTTAGATCACTTGTTCTAGGACAGATGGTTATAAAATAATGCAGTTGAGATCCTCGTCCAGGTTGGTTGGACTCTGGTACTGCAGACACAAAGGAACAAATTAGATATAGAGCTTGGTTCTGTTTCCTGAAGTTCTCCTTGCTCTTTGTCACACCCTCTGATGTTGTCATTTTTCAGCTGGATGCAGTGGAAATAGTCACAGTCTGCCACAGTCCTGCCTTGTTCTGATGCATCTTGTACCCTGCAGCCAGAGGAAATAAAGCCGAGAATGCCAAGTGCAGCATAACACCCTTCCAAGGTTCCTTCAACCTTTGAAATTCAGTGGGAAATCTGCTGGCAAAGCCTTTCTTGGTGATTGATTTGACCCCTCCTTTTGGGACATTCCACCCCATCCCATCCCATCCCTCTCTGCTCCTCAAACCCCTGAAGCATCTTTAGTTCTCCAGATGGCCATGCTCTCTTTCTCCCTGAGGCCTCACTTTCACACTGTGCTCCACCCAGCTTCTGCAGCTACTTCTTCTTTGCCCTTCAGGTCTCAGCTTACACATCACCTCCTCCAGGCAGCTTTCCCTGACCCTTAGGTCTGGCCTAGATGCCTCTCCTTCTGTGTCCTTTCCCAGGGGAAAGCATCAGGCACAATTCACTGTGACTTCTGTGACTTCCAGTGGTTTATCTGCCTCCTGGCAGCAGGCAGTGAGGTCCCTGGCAGGAAAACTACTTTTATCTGTCACTGACCCCTCACCTCTTAGTACTGCCTGACACAGAGAGAAGTGCAGTAAATATTTATTAAAAATATGAACTGACTTAAAATATACTAACTAACCTCTATAAAATTTAGCAAGAACTGTGTGTGCAAGACCCTGGAAGCTCCCAAATATGGTCCATAGTTACATGGTTAGAGAGGACATATTAATCTACAATTAAAGTGTAATATCAAACAAAGTCCCAATGGGGTATTTTTAATAAAACTTAAGCTGATTATTGTAAAGGAAAGAGAAAACTCCAATAAGTTTTTGATATTAAAGAACAATAAAGGAGGATTTATCTGACCCATTGTCAAAATACACTATAAAGTTACAGTGATTAAATTGTGGGATACAGACATAGGAATTTATAAAGAGATCAGTGGAGAATAGAGTGTTCAGAAGCAGAATAATACTGTTGGAAAAATCAGATATACTTTTGGAAAACAAAAATTAAATGATTTCCTTACGACGTGCACAGAAATATTCTGGAAGGATATAAGATGTCTGTTAAACTTAGTCCTTTCCAAGAGTGATTTGAACTCTACCCTTATCACTAAGTGAATTACCATACCATAAATTTATTTCTGAAGATGCCATTCTGGTGCTAAGAATGAAAACCTAAGATTGTGACCCACGGTATTTTAATAAATAACTGGAGACTTGACTGTGAGCCAGCCCACTCAGGACAGGACCACGGAAACCCACCCCAGTTCTGAAAAGGCTGTCCCTGCTTCTGAATACTTTTGTGAAATTCATTCAGCAGACGCTCACATGCTGAGGGCAACTTTCAACTAACACAGTTTCAAGTAATTCCAGTGGACACTTCCGAGATCCATGCTCTCCTTTCCTGGGAAGCTTCCAGGGCCAAGAAGCAATGTTGCAAGGGGTCAAGAAGAGGCATGTTCTGCATGAAGATGCCATGGCTTTTCTATGTTCAAGAACTCTCCATTAATTGCATTCTTGTGCAGACATTTCCAGTAGCAAGATTTTACATGATAAGTCAGATCTGAGGAGCAACCATGTTATCAATATTGCAGCATTTATTAATTTACCTTTAGACAAAATGTGCTCTTTGAACAAGCCTCCCTGCCTCTGACATGTGGTATTTCATGGCCCAGGGAACCATGAGAGGCAAGGGTCCATGTCCACAGTGAACTACCCTCAACTGAATTTCATAAAGGTATCATGAATAGTACTGTATGGGCATGATCAGATTATACCGTGGAGAGCTGTGGGGCTGGCTTTGAGCCAAGCCCTCTCCTATTCCTGGATGTTCTCCTCCAAAACAAAAAAGACATATAAGATTGAGAAAACATCCAGACATTACTCAGAAGGTAAAATGCAAAAGCGGATCATTGGGAAAGCTGTGTTCAACCCTTCTTCAGATTGTCCTGGGACTCTGTGTCTCCCAGGCCAAGACTCTCTGACATTGCCAGTGGGCATGTAAAATGGAACAACCACCTTGCCAGACAGTGTGACAGTTTCCTAAAAAGTTAAAACAAATATCTACCCAGTGATCCAGCCATTGGATTCTTAAGTATTTATCCAAGAAAAAAGTCCACACAAGGACTTGAACATAAACATTCATAGCAGCTCTCTGTCATACCAAACCCAGAAACCACTCAAATGCCCATCAACAGGCAAACTGGGGGCATCCATATGATGGAGACAACAATAAAAGGCAATATATATGCAGCAACACAAATAGATTTCAAAAATAGTTATGTTGGGTGAGAGAAGTCAAGTGGAAAGAGTATTCCCAAAACAATTTCATTTGTATGAAGTACTAGAAAATGCAAACTAATCTGTTGTGCCAGAAAGCAGGTTATTGGTTGCCCAGGGAGGTGGAGGGGGGCTAAAGAGGAATTACAAATGGGCAGAGGAAACTTTGAGGGTAATGAATTTATACATTATCTAAATTGTGGTGATAGTTTCAAGGATGTATACATATATTAAAATTATCAACTTGTACCCTTTAACTATAGGCAATTTATTACATGTCAATTATACCTCGGAATTTTTAAAAAATAAGACACATCACTGAAGACAAAAACAAGAGTAGCCATCTACTCTTATGCTTATCTTATGCTGCATGCATCCCCCAGCTAGGACAATGCAACCCTGCTGAGACCATGAAGCAGGAATCTTCCTGTGTTCAGTCCTGCCTCCTGCTCAAAGTATAGCCTTCCCCTGTTGGTAGGACACCACTCGTGTGTCAGTCTACAGGTCAGCGCACACTGTGGGCCCAGCTGGGCCACTAGCCCTATTCTCTGGTCTGCTCCTGCTGGCTAAATCTTTGCAGGAGAGGTGTTTTCCTGACAGGACTCAATTTATGAACACACAGCTTAGCTTCTTGAGGTGCGTTTACGCAGAAGGATACCAGCGCAATAACTAACAAAAATCCAACACTCATGCTTTATTCCCCTTTCTCTGAGGTTCAATATAATAAAACAGCTGCTGTTCCAAGGGCACAAGAGAAGCACCTGGGCCCAGGGAGGCTGCATTAATATAATCAGATTATAGCATGAAGAGCTGTGGGGTTGGCTTTTGAGCCAAGCTCTCTCCTATTCCTGGATGTTCTCTTCCAAATAAAGAAAATGACCCTTTCCTAGGTCTGCCTTTCACTATATGCTCTTCGAGGGGTTGCAGCTTGCACAGCTTTGAAAATCTGCATGTAAGAGCCAGCACCAGCACTCACTCTACATTTCCTGAGTAACCTATATTCAGTACTGAGCACCGCAGGGAGGACACAAGAGATGCTACCTGTCTTCTTGGAGCAACAGTCAAGTTGGGAGCACAGATGTTGACCAAATCATCACCACTTCCTAATGCTGATGGGCAAACACCAAGTTCCTCCTCACCTAGGGCAGGGAGGCCTTACTTTGGATGACCTGATAATGTGTCCGTTCCTCTCAGGGGAACAGTATGGCTTACTAAAACAGTGCCCTCAAACATGGGGGCACAGAGCACAGCTCCACCCACAGTCTGCCTCAGCTCCTAGGCACAAGGAAAGGAAACGAGTACATTCCTTATTGGGTCTTCTTCCCTCCAAGTAGCCTGGAGTTAGAGTGTTTCCACATACATCAGGGTCATTAAACAGGAAGAAGCAAAGTTAGTGCGTTTCTGAGAAGTGCAGGCTCCATCAGTGGATGTGGGCAGCCTGCTGGACTTACTCCCTGGGCAGAGATTCCCAGGCTCCTGCTCTAGCCTCTCCACACCAACTCAGGTTGTAGCCTGACAACTCAGGTGGACAGATGACTCAGGTGGGCACCATGGCATTAACTAAAGGCAGGAATGGCTGCCTCTGGGAGGATGGAAATGGGTCAATGTCAGGAGCAGTGCTACTGCTTTTTGTTAAAAGCATTATATCGACTACATTTTCCCCTACATATATGTGTTAGTGGAATAAAAATTTAAACATTAAAACTAGTACATCGTGTTTACTTTTAGGTTGTTTGAAACAAGGTGAGACAACCGAAGTTAGACCCACAAATGTCAAAGGGATTAAATGAAAAGGTAATTGCATCACAGTGGCCTGGGTACATAACAGTGGTATGTGGAAATGCTCAAGTCCCAGAGCACAGCATTGACCTCCACCTCAATGACCTCCTCAGGTTTTCTTTTTTATATAACTTTATTTCTATTTATTTATTTTATGTGGTGCTGAGGATCGAACCCAGTGCCTCACTCGTGCTAGGTGATCACTCTACCACTGAGGCACAATCCCAGCCCCCTTCCTCAGGTTTTTACATATAGTACCTGCCAAGGAAGAATCGTTAGTGAATGATTATTTAGCAGCTGTGCCATTGGAGGCTAGATGTTTCTATATGACCAGGTACTAGATAATTATGTTGCCATATTCTGAAGGGAGATGGATCAATGTGACATATTTATAGCAACATCATTGGCACTGGGATGTAGGAAGTGATATTGGGCAATTCAAAGTTTTTAGATAGATAGTGCTAAATAATTGGGCCTTTCTAGTCACCTGAAGTTGTGAGCCCCTTAAGGACCAAATGCTCAGCCTGAATGATCATTCAGTTTAGTTTAGATATCCTCCCTGGTTTTAAATTGACTATGAAAAGATAAAGGGGTTTTGCTTTGTATAGGAGAATTTGACTGGCACATCATAGAAGGGTAAGTGATGATCAAAGAAATATTGAAGGAAGAGAGGAGAGCCTGAAGGGAGAACATGGTAGTGCCCCTGTATCAATGGCTCCACTTTCCATGGTTTTACTTACTGATGATCAACTTGGTCCAAAAATATTAAATGGAACATTACAGAACCAATTCATAAGTTTTAAACTATACACCATTCTGAATAGCATAATGGAATCTTGTGCTGCCAGGACATGAATCATCCTTTGTTCAGCATATCCACATTATATACACTACCCACCCTTCAGTTACTTAGTAGCTACCTCGGTCATCAGACCAACTGTCGTAGTATCATAGTGTTGGTGTTCACGTAACCCTTATTTTACTTAATAAGAGCTGCAAATTGCAAGAGGGGTGATGCTGGAAATTCAGATTTTGCCAAAGAGAAGCTTCCAAAGTACTTCTTTTAAGTAAAGATGGGAAAGTTAATCATAGGTATGTATATATAGGAAAAAGCATAGTATATACAGATTCTGTACTATCTATGTTTTTAGGTATCCAGGGAGGGTCTTATAATGTATCCCCTGAAAATAAAGGGAGACTCAGATATAAACATATTTATGTATAATAGGTACTGAGAGAAAAAAGAAGTAAGGAGTAGGGGCTGAACAGGTAGGCCGGAGCAGGCAGCAAGGACCAGCAATCTACAGGAAAAAGAACTACTTAACTACCGAAGAGATCATGGGTCCTGATAGGACTTTGGGTTCTGTAAGAACCCAAAAGTCTCAAGCATGAGACTGAACCCCTCCTTTCCCCTGTCAATTCTATTTTATTCTGGAAAGGAACTGTGGATATTTTCAAAACAAAAGGTGCTTCCTTTCCTTCTGGAACTTTCCTAGGGAAGAGCAGAGGATCCATGTTCCTGTCACTTGGAGTCACTTCTGTCTAGTTCTTTTTTTTTTTAATTTTTTTTTTAGTTGTGGATGGACACAATATCTTTATTTCTTTTTATATGGTGCTGAGGATTGAACCCAGGGCCTCATGCTTGTGAGGCAAACGCTGTACCACTGAGCTACAATCCCAGACCCTCTGTCTAGTTCTTGAAGCAACATGTACACTTCAGAAAGGGCAGGAAGATTAAGGCACTTAAAGGAGGGCATCAGGCTCCTAAGTATGCCAACATATATCTATTCAGAATCACCCTTTAGAAGAGTTTGTCAGATCTCTATAGTACCTCTTTGTGCCACATACCATGCTAGGAGGTGAAAATAAAGCATGAGTAGAAGGTGGAGTTGGTCCTCAAAGGACCCACAGACCAGCTCTTCACATTGCTGATTACTATTATGGTTAGGATATGAGCTTTCCTAAAAGCTCCCGTGTTAATGCAAGAAGGGAAATGATTAGATTACAAGAGCCATAACCTGATCAGTGGATTAATTCATTTGATGTATTAATGATTTTAAAGGACTACTGTACTGGGTGATAACTGTAGGCTGTTAGGTGTGGCTGAAGCACACACTGGGGGTGTGCCTTCGGGACTGCATAATTTGTCCCTGACTCCTCCACTCCCTCTGCTTCCTGGCTGCCACGAGCTAAGCAGCTGTCCTCCACCAGGCCCTTCTGCCATGATGTTCCGCCTCATCTCAGGCCCACAGCAGTGGAGCTGGTCAACCAAGAACTCGAACTCTGAAACCATGAGCTCCAAATAAACTCGTCCTCTTTCAAGTTGTTCTGATCAGGTATTTTGGTCACAGCAACAAAAACCTAACTAACACCCTAATCTCAGGGGAAACAGGATTACCTTTCTTCTATATTTTAGGCAGATTCATCTGCCCTTGAGCACACACCATAGCAACAAAGTAATCCAGACTATGGAGATGGTACCAGATCTCAGAAATGACTGTTTCCCAAATTAACAAATGAATTACAACTCCAACAGAGAACATGTATAATGTAGCCTTTGAATCGCCTCTTTAAAAGCCCCTGTTCCTGCTGATGGGCAGAATCACAGCCTCTGGGATGGGAGTCCCCTGTGTGTCTCCATTGCTAGCAAAACCATAAACCTTATTTTTCCTTTTTCTCAAAAATAAAATAAAATGAACAAACAAAAAGCCCAAAAACCTAACTAACATGATTTCACACCCCATTTATGAAGTATCATTATGAGCCCCTAATATATGAACGATTATTTATAGATTATACATGTTATACTACTTGACATACTTTATGTCTATTACCTAACATACATGAAAATTAAAATTTAAAAAGATAAAATGTTTGCCCTGCACTTTGGGAGACTGAGACAGGAGAATCACAAGTTCAAGGCCAGCCTCAGCAAGGGCGAGGCACTAAACAACTCAGTGAGACCCTGTCTCTACATAAAAACACAAAATAGGGCTGGGGATGTAGCTCAGTGGTTGAGTGTCCCTGAGTTCAATCTCTAGTACCAAAAAAAAAAAAAAAAAAAAAGATAAAATGTTTGAATAGAACTTCTAATATTTTCTAATAGAACTTCTAACAGATTCTCATACTGTAGTGGCTATCTTGTGCCCTCCTCAGAGATAATCATACCCATTTTTTACACGACTGGGCGACAGGACAATGGAATGGATTCATGATCCTATTTACAACCTCTACAAACATGGTTTTTCTTAGGAAGGTATTATAGAAGAATGAGGCAGCTATAAGCCTGGACATTGTTGGGGGGGTTATATTTATAATAGGTCCTGAGTGCAACCACTCACGCGTCTAACTGTAGGACAGCGGGGGAAGAAAACTGGGCCAAGCTCTTGACAGAGCCTGGAAGAAAGCATGAAAAACGGCAAGGAAGACTGCAGAGTGGCCTGGAATGCTGATACCCTAGAGCCCAGGGGAGAGAAGAGAACTTAGCAGTGAGTTGCTATACTGTTAGGTGGGGGGTGGGGGGTGCAGGGGTGAGCAGGGCCCTAAAGGAACAGCAATGGGTGGGGTCGTGCCAATGTTTCATTTCCTCTTTTAAAATTCCTTTAACGTCCCTGTAACATTTTTAATAGCATAAGGAATCAAGTTTAAGTGAGTAACAGTGGATAATTTTTCTCATCTGTTCCCTGTTCCTCCCTCTCCTCCAAAAGATGGGAGTATCAATTTCCTCCCACCAGCTTCTAGAGCTTCCAGACAAAAGAAGGGATCTGTGAACCAGCCCAGCTCCACTAATAGGGCCTTCGGTCCTGCCACTCGCCCAGGCTGCTGCCATCACTCTTTCCGACAACTCCATGCTCTCATTGGGAAGAAGGACTGCATGGGCTGTCACTTATGGATGCTATGGCATTTTTCTCCAGCATCTGCTTATCAATTGATAATCTTAAGCTTTGGCTACATCTGGGAGACCTGAAACCCAGTGTCACCTGGCCTTTCTGTGCAAATGGAAGAGCAGTGGCACTTTCACATGAGCTATGGAAAAGCATGAACATGTGAATATTTCCAGGGAGGACCTTCCCTTAACCAACCTGTGCATTTTCTGCTAAGGAAAGTGGAAGCTGGGATGCAAGATAATTTGGCAACAATATCCAAATGTGAACCATACATTTGACCCAGTGATCCCTTTTCTAGGAATATTCCCCTAGGACATAATCACACCAGTGGAGGTGGGAGGAAGAAAAGAAATATGAACATGGATGTGCTTGTCCCAGTGCTTTTTTGCCAATAGGAAATACTATAAACAAACTGATTGCTTCAAGACTGTTTAAGTAAATTATGCTATATCTATTTAACAAAATATTACTTACTATTAATAATGACATTATAATCAGGTACTTGAACAATTTAATAATGATATTAAAGAATTGGATTTCAGGTGTGATAGTGATTTTGAATGTACACTTTCAAGAGCCTTTGTGTTTTTAGAGACACATAGGTAAAATATTTGCAGATGGGGTTTGCTTTAAAATAATGGAGACAAAGCAGATCAGTGGTTGCCAAGGGCTACAGGAAAGGGGCAGAGTGACTGCCTTATAGATATGAGGTTTCCTTTATGGTGATGAAAATGTTCTGGAACTAGGTAGAGGTGATGGTTGCACAATCTTGTGGATATGTTAAATGTGACTAAAGCTGAATTTTATGTTATATGTATTTATCGTAATAAAAAATTTAGAGGGGGAAACAAAAGATGAAACTGCAATGCAATAAAATGGACCATAAACTGATAATTATTGAAAAGCAAGTGATGGGAACATAGCACAGTATATGGGAGTGTGTATTCATGTGTACTTAGACATATAGAGATGTGTTAGAAAGTTTCCATAATAAAAAGTTATAAAAAGTGATGGTACAGATATATATTACTTGGCAAAGAACATCTACAATGTATTGTTGAATTTATTAAGTTACTGAATACTGGGAATTTTCCCAATGCTGTGAAATTATACACCTGTCTCTAAATGAAGATATATAAAGGTCTATCTGGAAAGCTGTTCCATAAAGATTTAATAGTGATTACTGCTGAGTTAGTAGATATTTGTGTATCTTTCAGTACAGTCTATTTTTCTTTTTACATTGAGTGTATTTTACAAAAACTAAAGCTGTTTTCTTAAAAGAAGAAATGTTTAGAGACACCCCTATTGCCTGTAGCATTCTGAATGAAGAGTCCTGGCTAATGGACACTCTTCAGAGGAACTATGCAGATAGCTGGGTGCATGGGCACTTACTCCAATGAAAATGCTCTCTATGATGGCTGTCATCTGACAGGGGAGCCTCCTCAGTGTGTAAGGGTAATAACAGCTATGAGAGAACCTAAGGGTTCTTTTCATCTCCCTTCTGCAGAGAAGTAACCTGAGGCCCAGAGAGGCAAAGGCAACCAAAGATGTCATTTGGCTGAAGAGAGGAAAAGCTAGACCTCATAGTGGCCTTGAAGCCAGGCCTAACCAGTTACAGTTCACTTAGGGGCAGTGGGACTACTGCTGGAATGGCTGGGACTCCAGGGCTTCTGTGCCAGGCCCTGAAGGCAACACTTTTGGCTGAACTCATAAAATATCTCGGAAGAGAGGTCCTCTGTGAACTCACAGCCGTCTCATTGGAGACAAGACACCCTGCGGGCCAGTCTAGCCTCTACTTTGGGTGCCTGACAGAGATGAGAAAAGATGGGCTCATTTGTAGTCGCAGTTCTTCCGTGGAAGATATGTACCATGACTCAAGCACCTAAGTAATATGAAAAATTCTACTCTTCAAGAGAGGCTACCTGAGCTGTGAACACTTCTGTTTCCAACTGTCTTCCCAAGAAAAATGTAAGGTGGGTACTAGGAGAAGAGAAAACCCACAGCTTGCTTAGCCACTCAAACCAGAACTTTCCCACTGGAATCCCAATTTCCAGTGTCTATCCAGGACCCATGTGAACAAGCCCTAATGGATTTCATCTCCACTCTATGGAGGACAGTGCCTGACACCAGGAGAGTCACCAACTCCTGCCTGGGTGGCCAGCACACAGCCTGCTCTAAAGCAGTTCTTCTTCAGTTTGACTCCCCAGACTTGTGGCTGCCTGCCAGCCCAGCTTTGTTCTTCTTTGTGCTTACCTAGTCTAAGGCAGCTTACAGATGGGTGGCATTGTGCACACTGAACATCAGACTGGCTGGGATGTTCCTCCTTGTGTCTAGACACGGAGGATCCATGCATGGGCACAGCCTTGGTTCTTTCCTTGGAAGAAGAACTGCCCTCAGCATGTGATGGACCCTAGAGGGCAGTATCTGATCAACAGGACTAAATACAAACCCAGGAGCTTCCCTCACAGGCTTCCTGTGTTGTATGTGGGTGCTATGGTTTGAATGTTCCCACCAAAAACTTGTGTTGAATTCTAATCTCCATTATGAGGTATTAAGAAGGTGGAAACTTAAATGGATGGTGGCATTTGGAGGTGGGACCTTTGGGAAGTAATTAAGGTTAAATGAGGCCATAAGGGTTAGACACTACTCCAATGGGACCATGGCTTTATAAGAAAAGGAGGAGAGACCTGAGCTAGGACATCTGTTTTGCTATGTGATATCCTGAGCTGCTTTGGGACTTTAGCAGATGCAGATGCAGATACTGAATTTTCCAGCCTTCAAAACTGTGAGCAGAATAAAACTTTGTTCTTGATTCTTGAAACCTTGAATCTTGAATTAGTATGTTGTACTCAGAGCAACAGAACATGAACTCCCTTGTCTTAACAAGGGAGGGGAGAAAGTTGGGAAGATCATGAAAATTTCCAGGCCCTGCCCCTTGCCCTAACCTGAGTTCTTATCACTCTTGGGCTCAGCCTTGGCTACTACCGCCAAACCCAATCTCAGGAAAAGTATTGGACCAACTGAACATTTTTCTGTGGGACCCATTTTTCAAACAAATATCCTTCACCAGAGACCACCAGACATGTAGCAGGGGACACTACCTAGGCTGACAAAGGGAAGAGGCCAGACATGAGGCCCACCATCAATACCCCAGTAGCAGGTAGCCCCTCCAGAGGAGGACAGCAGCTTGCACCAGCTGAGGTTCTGGGACTGCCCTGAAGCCCTGGGCTTCCAGTACTACTGTGCCTAGGTTGGCCACATGTGAACATGGCAGCTGTTGTGCTGGGCTCACAAAGTCCTTGCCCTGCCTATGAGTAGCCTCTGCAAGCTTCTAAGCATCCTGCCCCTGTCTCTAGGAAACATCTTGCTCCCCAGGATGCTCTTGCACAAGAGTGGTTCTATGGTTGTTGCACCTGCCTGGCAGCCAGCCTTGTTTCCTTCCAAAACTGAGTCTGAGCTCACCATGGTTCCCTGGCTGGATTGGGCCTGGGCAAGGGGCACAGAACCCACACAGCCATCGCCTGCCCTCCTGTTCTCTTTCCTGCTCCAGCCACAAGGGACCACTGAACAAAGGCTGGGGATGGTCAGGGAAGGCTTCTTGGAAGAGGATGCATTTCAGAGAAATAAAGAGGCAGAATTTAATGTTTCCTTATTAAACACACTCAGGTAGCCGCCTCAGGTACTACCTTCCCCAGTCTGACCTTGTCTGATCAGACGAGGGCTAGGTAACTATGCAGGCTGTGCTGAAGCCTCTCACCCAAGAATTTGCAAATGGAGCACAGACACAGCAGCCAAAAGGCCGAGCACAGCCAGAGTAGTTCAGGCTTATCTGCAGAACAAAGTTATAAAGGAATAAAGAAGCAAGGACATAGAAGGGATCCTGGGAGAACCAGATATGGGAAAGTGAGAACAGCACCCCATACAATCCATTCCTGCACCCTGAGCATAAACCCTGCTTGTACTTAAGCCAATTTGAGTATTCATTTCCTGCCAACCAACCAACCATGGGTAGAACACCACAAAATATTAAAGAAATTAGTAACTATTCCCTTATGAAGTTGTTTCCAGTGTATCTGAGAGACATATCTCATGCATGAGGCCATTACACATAGATATATCATCAACTAAGGATGAAGAGCCAGGGACAGTGGTGATACCTAATGGCATTTGTAAGCTGCTCCATGTGGCTCCCTCTCATCTAGACTTATTTTGTATTATTTTATTTTATTATTATTGTTCTTATTATTGTTTTTTATCTTCACAACCATCTCATGATACAGACATTATTCTTCATTTTGACAGACAGAGAAATTGAAGCTTAGAAAGGTGAGGGCCTTGTCCAGGAAAAGCCAGGATTCTAAATTTTGCACCCACTTAAGCCACATCTGTTCATGCCATCAGGCAACTGACACTCAGTATTCCACCTTCTAGTTTTTATAGCCCAGAATACTTGAACTTCTCCTTTCAAGTTTATCTCCAATCAAAGCTTAAACTGGCAAAGTGAAGTCAGGAGATGCCCAGGAAAATGTAACAGTCCTGCTTGCCTCCAGCTTAGATCAAGCATTCTAGCCCGGCCCCTATACCCCCCTGCTTGGGGACATAGTGACACAGTAAGCCAAAGGCATCATCTGCATCAGAACCTGTGCTTATGCCCAACATGTAGGTTAACATCTAGATGGCAACAACACATGAGCCTTTTCAAACCAATAATTATAAAGGAAAGTGCTATTATGCTCCTAAGTTACAAAGGTAGCAATTAGTAATCGAGGTAATTGCCCTGGCAAGAAAATGATGCTTAATCTACCATAATGGTAAGAAGGTATCAAATATAAGCAATGACTTTTGTTATGCTCTGACCTCTTCATAAGAACATAGCCACCCCACCCTACCCCCGATTTAAAAAACAACATCAACAACAACACATTTTATAATGACTATTTTTTTCTACTGAAATAAGGGAGCTAACATTGGGTTGGCTCTTGGACCTGGCTGGCAGGCCAAGGTCCTATGAAGGGCCAGGTCAGAACAAATGCTGCCTGTCATCTTTACTGTGAAAATCCAACTCAGTTTCTTTGAGAATTGAACATCAGTCCCCTTTGAATTTCTGCACATCCATTCAAGTTCATTGGTGACCCATTTACCCTGAGCTTCTTTCATCCAGCACTGATTTATATGGGTCCCTTTAGGGTAAGCTGCAGCCATCTGTATGGATCACAGGATCACATCTAAATCCAAACTGTTTGCACTTCCTACAGGACAAAATACCCTCACTTTTCTAGGCTACTTTCTGGTGACTCTTCCCTTTGCTAATGTGGATGCCTGAGAGCTACTATCTCTATGTCCTTGTCAGCAACTCCCCCCTCCTTAGGCCCCCTCCCTTTACCAAGCAGGGCCCCATAAAAGCCAAGTCCTATTTCTCTGGGAAGGGCCAGGTGCTTTTCTCAGGTGAGAGTTATTAACTTCCTCTTCGGTGTCATGAGACTCCACAGAGTCCATTTTCTTTGCCAGAAGCATGTGCGTGTATCCCCCTTGCTCTGCCCGCTGCATTCCCTTTTCTACTTCCCTCACACTCTCTAGGACACAGGGAGAGAACTGGCTCTTTTGACTCAATTTCCTTCTAATCCAGTGTTAATTTTGTAGGTATGAGCCTAGTACTTTGGTTATGTTTTTCTTTTTTAAAAAAGGAACCCTTATTCTTTAAAGACACATCCGGAAATATGGATAAATAGAATGATCTGATGTCTGCAACTGGCTTCAAAATGATACAGGGTGAAGGAAGAAGACAGAGGCTTAGATAAGTCTGGCTGTGAATTGATTTACTGTGGCATCTGAGTGAAGGGTATGTGCAGATCCTGAGACTCTTCTGTGCACTTCGGTTCATATCTTAATTTTCCATAACAGCATCTACAACAAAAGTTTGTTTTGTTTGTTTGCTTTTAAATCCCATCCCAGGGGTTTTACAGCATCCTTACACTGACTGGTCTACTAAGCCTTACCTGCATCTCTTTCAAATGACATGTTTACTGAGTGACAACTGTGTGCAAGATGCTGCTGAAGCCACAAAGTAAGAATCATCTAGCCCTTCTCTGCAGAGTTCCATCCTCTATTTTGACAAAATCCCTTAAAGTTTCATTTCTCAAACTGGAAACTGGTTATTTTCTCTCCAAAAACCAGAATGGGCAGTCAGGGATTCCCCCTCCCTCCTTGGCCATATGGAATGGCCTGTCCTGGTATCATGGATAGGAAGCATTAGCTCTATTGTTCCTCCCTCAGTCTTACTGGATGATATGGCCCAGGCATGTGTTGGGCACAGAGAAGTTTGAGAAGAAGAGAGGTTGATCTATTAGCATTTTGAGGGGTTGGGTGAGCCTCCATTTGGCAACCTCGAGGCCAATGGGCAGGACACGTTTCCTGCCACCTGGACAGGAGTGTGGAGGGAAACACTGATATCATCTGAGGTTCTGGGCCTAAATACCTGGTTGCTGGACACTGCTAAGTTCAAAGGGCTGAAAAACAAACAAAAAAAGTGCTGGAAACCTAAAGAGACACAGATAAGATGGCACTTTCATAAAAACTCTATGATGGGACTGGGGCTGTGGCTCAGTGGTAGAGTGTTTGCCTCGCATATGTGAGGCACTGGGTTCGATCCTCAGCACCACATAAAAATAAATAAATAAAAGTATTGTCCATCTACAACTAAAAAAATATTTTAAAAACTCTATGAACTTTACCTAGATAAGTTTATTTGTTCAAAAAGCTGTGTGACATTCTCTGAAAAGCCTGAATTCACAGCTGTGGTGGGGAGGGAGTACTCACCTGGAGTGGCTGACCCATCAAATCAGCAATGGCTGCCCTTCCAGGTACCATTCTATGTTCATTGGGAACCACCACATAAAGAGAAGCCAATCCTTTCTGTGAGAAGTGCCCTTCATGACTATTGGTTTCAATAACCATTAATTCATACGTGTGTTTGCACTCTTGATTCAGGAGAGCACAGTGAACAGGAAACCTCAGAAGAGTAATGAGTAACCACTTCCCAAAAGACATAATCCCTCTTGCTTTTTTTTTTTTTTGGTACTAAGGATTGAACCCAGGGGTGCTCCTCTACCACTGAGTTACACCTTCAGCCCTAAGTTGACCAGGCTGACCTCAAATTTGTGACTCTCCTATCTCAGCCTCTTGAGTAGCTGGGATTACAGGGGTACCCCACCGCATCTGGCTACAATCCCTTCTTTTAAGGAGAGAGAGAGACTGTACCTAGATCTAGAAGACTGGACTCAAAAACTTGAACGTAAACACTCTTGATAAACAATACAGACCTACATCACCTTTCTGTCTCCTTAGATCCAGCACAATAATTTAATACTTGGGAGTAAAGCAGAATTAAACACCATTCCATGGAAAACATGGAATTTGGAAACTGGAAAGCAAGCCAGAATAAATAACCCATTGGAGAGAGCAGATTGTTTCTCAAAGTGAGATCCATGAGGGGCTGGCGTGAGGCTCTACACTGAATGATTTTTATAAGTGGGAGTACCTGGGATAGGGATGAGGCTCAGTGGTACAGCACTTGCCCTAACATGCATAACCTTTGGGGTAGAACCCCAGCACCACAAAAACAAACAAATAACAAAAACAGGGGTTCTTGAGCACTATTTGACCATATGATTAGTGGTTCTTCTCTGAGAATCTGCAGCATTAATGTGCACCAGGAGACTTTATACCAACCAAAGTCAGAAGTTATTCAGGATTTTTTTGTTGGTGTTGTGTTGTTTAACCTATAACAATAAATGTTTTTACTGATTTAATGAGTTCGCAAAAGACTTCTTTTGTTCTGACCAGCTAGGAGGATAGGACTTCTCCTCAGGACTGGGGGTTCAGAGGGCTAATAACTTGACTGTGGCAACATTTCCCATGATCCCAAGAAAAACATATGCCTCTCCCTACCCTGCTTCTTAGGGAAAGAGGGGGGAGGCAGTGGCCACAGAAGAGCCCACCACAGTTAGAAACATTGAGTTTCAGGAAGCCATTCTTTCAAATGGGGACAGGAACGTTGAATGGTCCAAGGCCACTTGGCGTCCTCAGGTACACAGGTGACAGAAATTCTGAGAACTGTTCATAGAGCCAGGATACTTCCACACTCAGGGGAATTATCTTCACCCCTGAGATGACCATGGCCAACAAAGACAGGAGGAAAGCTTTGAGTCCTACCTTTAGAGGATTTTCATTTTGGAGCAATAGGATGGCAGGCTGCCAAGATGTTCTTTAGGGTCAGCCCCCCAGGGCCACCAGCCACTCAAGCTCCCTTCACCCCTGCTCAGTTGCCTGCCTTAGTTGTTCTATGGTTAGAATCTAGGCTGCCTGGGATAGCTATAGGAGCTGGGCTGTGATATCAGAATAGGGCTATGACATCAAGGTAGGGGTAGGACACATGGCAGAGAGGAGTGATTAGATGCCCTGGAAGTGAAGACTCAATACAGAGAGATGGCCAGGTCTGTATCCATTTCTTAGTTTCCCAGAGCCTCTGTAGAAATGGACTTGAAGGTCAGAAAATGATGCACAAACACTGAGCAGTATGCTGTATGCTGCAAGCCCGCCAACCAGCTGGGGCTTCCCTAGATATTCATTTAGGAGCAAATAAGTGAAGAAACCGTCTTCTAGCGCCCCCCTGTGTCAAGTGAAAGGATACTCACTAGGAGCTTTTCCTGTGAATAGGATGGAGAGGGTAGGAGGACTAGAGTGGGCCAGATATCAAAGTCCTCTAGGATAAGGTTAAATACAGGTAGATAAAATGCAGGATGCCCATTACATTTGAACTTCAAATACACAAAAAATAAATTTTATTTTTTTGGCAATAGAGATTGAACTTTGGGGCACTCGACCACTGACCCACATCCCCAGCCCTATTTTGTGTTTTATGTAGAGACAGGGTCTCATTGAGTTGCTTAGTGCCTTGCCTTTGCTGAGGCTGGCTTTGAACTCACGATTCTCCTGTCTCAGTCTCCGTAAATGCTGGGATTACAGGCTTGTGCCACCGAGCCTGGCTCAAAAAAAAAATTTTAATGTAAGACTATCCCACTTGGAACATGCTTATATTAAAATACTCTTTCTTCTGTTCTCAAGTTCAAATTAAACTGGTTGACTTGTATTTTTATTTGCTGAATATGGCCATCCTCCTAAGGGAGATTTAAAAAAATACACCTCCACCCAATATCACTCTCATTCAGTTTTAGCAGGTCAGGGGACCTGGTAACCTGTGTTATTTCAAAGCTGTCAACGTGACTATTACCAATTACTACAGCTAACTTTTATAGAGCATTTGCCAAACCTTGTACTAAGATCTTTTCATGCATTATCCAAATAAATCCTCACAGCACCTCTAGGAAGTGTTTCTCTTATTAGTTCCATTTTATAGAGGAGAGAGAATGAAGCAAAGAATAGCAAAAGACCTTACCCTAAGTCATGTAGTAGATAAGTCAGGGACTGGAAAATGGGGACCCTGAGGCTCAGAGAAGTCCATGTTCACATTAACCTCAATACCACCATGCATGAGGGGCAGGGAGTAGAGCAAACATTTGGTTCAGGTAGGGGACTGGCTCAGAGAAGTCTTTCCAGAATGTCCTCTCTCTGACAGGTAAAGCAGACTTCAGGGAGTGGAATGTGAGAAGAGGCTGAGGACTAGGGAAGAGAGTTTACAGGCAAGAGGCACAGTATTCATGCTGTCTGGAAGAAAGATGGCATTCCAGTGAAAACAAAAGAAGGGTCCAGAGGGTAGGAGGAGTCAGAGAGAGACTATAAATCAAAATTGCAATTTATTTTCAAGTTCACATGGAATAAATTTTACTTTTTTGTTGTAAAGTTCTGTTTTAATAGATGTATAGTTTCATGATATACCATAACAATCAGGACACAGGACAGTTCTATTGCCTCCTAAAACTTTCTAGTGCTATAACTATGCATCACATCTTCTCTCCACCCCTAACTTCTCACTTCCACTGATCTGTTCTTCATTCTCATGGTTTTTGCCCTTTCCAGTATGTCAAATAAATGATCATATATAACATGAGATTGCTCCTTTCACTCAGCATAATGCCTTTGAGATTCATTCAAGTTGTTGCATGTATAAATGGCATTCATTTTTCTTGTTGACTAGTATTCCAGTGTATGCGTATGCCAGAGTTCGTTCAGTTATAAACTCAGCATTTGCATTGTGTCCCGAACTTTGCTATTGCAAAGAGCTGATATAAACTTTTGTGTACAGGTTTTGGTGCAGAAGTACAATCGCTGGGTCATATGGTCATTGCATGTTTAGTTGTTTTTTTGTGGTGCTGAGGATTGAACCCAGTGCCTTACACATGCCAGCCAAGTACACTTCTACTGAGCTACATTCCAGCCCTGCATGTTTAGTTTTTTTGTTTGTTTGTTTGGAAGTTTTTTGGTACCAGGGATTGAACCTGGGGGTGCTAAACCCCTGAGACACATCCTCAGCCTGTTTTTCTCTTGTTGTTTGTTTGTTTTTTGAGACAGGGTCTCCTTAAGTGGCTTAGGGACTCACTAAATTGCTGAGGCTAGCTTTCAACTTGTGATCCTCCTGCCTCAGCCTCCTGAGCCACTGGGATGACAGGCATGTGCCATGGTGCCTGGCTGCATGCTTAGTTTTGTAAGAAACTGACAAACTGTTTTCCAGAGTGGCTGCACCATTTTTATTCTCCTTGGAAAAATAATACAGATGCTTGCCAACATTTAGTATTATCACTATTTTTAAGTTCAAATATGTATGTGGTGACATTGCTTTGCATTTCCCAAATAGCTAATAATAACTCAACACCTTTTCATGTGCCTTCTTTGACATCTGTATCTTCTTTGAAGTAAAATATCTGTTCATGCTTTTTGCCCATTTTACAGATTGTCTTTTTACTGGTGCATTTTGCCAGTCCTCTATATGTCCTATGTATTAGTCCTTCGTCAGATATGTGATTTATAAATATTTTCTCCCAGTGTGTAGTTTATCATTTCATCCTCTTTATAGGGACTTTAGCAGTGTAAAAGTTTTCATGTTTTTTTTTCTTTTATGGAGATTTTCATATCATGTCTAGGAACACTTCACCCAGTCCTATATCCTAAGGATATCCTATATTTTCTTTTAAAATTTTTTCATTTAAATCCATGGTCCACTTTGAATTAATTTTTATGTACTGTGTAGTGTTTAGGTTGAAACCCCCTCCCCCATGAATGCTGAATTACTCTAGCACTATATGTTAAAAAGACTCTTTCAAGCCAGGCATGGTGACACACACTTGGAATGCCAGCACTTTGGGAGGCTAAGACAGGAGAACCATGAGTTCAAAGCCAGCCTCAGCAACAGCGAGGCCCTAAGCAACTCGGTGAGACCCTGCCTCCAAATAAAATACAAATAAAGGGCTGGGGATGTGGTTCAGAAGTCAAGTACCCCTGAGTTCAATCCCTGGTACAAAAAAAAAAAAAAAGACTTTCACTGAATTGCTTTTACACCTTTGTTAAAAGTCAGTTTGGTATATTTGCTTGTTTATTTTCAGGTTATCTATCTGTTCTATCAACCTATATTTTCCGTTCCTCCATTGATATCACATTGTCTTGGTAATACAGCTATGTAAGTAAGTTTTAACATCAGGTAGAATTATTCTACTTTACTCTTCTTTTCAAAATTGTTATAGCTGTTCCAGTTTCTTTGTATTTCCACATAAGTTTTAGAAGCTACAAAAATTCTTTCTGGGATTTTGATGGAAATTGTGTTAAGCTATAGATTAATTTGGGGAGAACTGACATCTTTACTATGTTAACTCTCCTAATCCACGGACAATACCTCTCCATTTCTTTGGCTCTTTGATTTCATCACCATTTTGTAATTTTTATCATATAGATACTGACATATTTTGTTAGACTTGTACTTAAGTATTCCATTTTGAGGAAACTATTGTAAGTGTTATTGTATTTGTTTCCACAAGTTCTTTGCTAGTGTATAGGAATATGATTGATTTTTATGTGTTGATTTTGTATCCCTATGACCTTATTGAATTCAATTATTAATTCCTTTATTAGTTACTTGTTATTTGGGAATTGCTTTATTATTTACTGTTGAGTGTTGAGAATTCTTTATATATTTTGGGTATAAGTCCTTTGTAGAATACATGACTTGCTAGGCTGCAGCCTGTTTTTCCATTTTTTAACAGTGTCTTTTACAAAGCAAAAGTTTTATTTTTATCTTTTGCAGTGCTGGCAATGAAACTCAGGGCATCACACATACTAACCAAGTGTTCTACCACCAACCTGCATTCCCAGCCCAAAATTTACATCTTTGATGAAGTCCTATTTATCAATTTTTTCTTTTATGGACTGTGCTTTTGCTGTTATGTCTGGGAGTCTGTGTCTAAGAATGCTTCCTAACCCAGGTCACAAAAATGTTTTCCTCTAAAAGTTTGGTAGTTTTTTGTTTTACTTTGAGTTAATTTTTGTGTAAGTGGGAAGCATAGGTCAAGATTCTTTTTTTTTTGGTATGATGTCCAGTTGTTCTAATACTAGTTATTGAAAAACTATCATTTCTCAATCAAATTTTTTGCAACTTTGCCAAAATTCAACTGACTATATTTGTGTAAGTCTATTTCTGAACTTTCTGTTCTTCCCTTATTCTGTCTATCCCATTAATCTATGTGGTGTTCATCAACATCACACTGTCTTTATTATTCTTTCTTTACATTAAGTATTACAATTAAGTAAATACTCCAGTTTTATTCTTTTTAAAAGCTTCATTAGCCATTCTGGTTCCTTTATCTTTCCATATAAACTTATAATAAGCTTGTCTATATTGAGAAATGTTCTGCTAGAATTTTTATTGGGATTGCATTAAAACTACTGATAAATCTAGAGTACTGACATCTTTATTGAATCTCTAATATATGAGTATAGTATGTCTCCATTTATTTTGTTCTTTTAATTCTTTCATCAGTATTTAATTCTTTTTAGTATATAGATATGTGTACTGTGTTAAATATATATCTAAGTATTTCACAGGGCCATGGTAAATGATATTTTTAAAATTTTGGTTTCTAATTTGTTTTAGTCAGCTTTTACACTGTTGTGACTAAAGGACCCAACCAGAACAATTGTAAAGGAGGAAATGTTTATTTAGGGCTCATGGTTTCAGAGGTCTCAGTCCATAGAAGGCTGGGCTCCATTCCTCGGGGCTTGAGATGAGGCAGAACATCATGGTGGAAGAGTGTGGCAGAAGAAACCAGCTCACATGATGATCAGAAAGCAGAGAGAGAGAACTCCATTTGCCAGATACAAATATAATCCCAAAGCCACACTCTAATTCCTACAACCTCCAGCCAACCCTACCACTTCAGTTACCACTCAATTAATCTCTATGAGGGGATTAATTTACTGATTGGGTTAAGACCCTCACAACCTAATCATTTCTCCTCTGAACCTTCTTACATTGTCTCATATATGAGTTTTGGGCAATATCTCACACCCAATCCTTAACACAATTGTTCACTGGTAGTACACAGAAATATGTGTGATTTTTATGAATTGACTTTGTGTTTTGTGACCTTGCTAAACTCATTTATTCTAAGAATATTTGCATATATTGTTTGGGATTTCTCAACATATCATTTGCAAACAGGGATAATTTGTTTCTTCTTTTTTAATTTGAGTGCCTTTAATTTCTTTTTCTTACCTTACTATATTGGGTAGGACTTTCAGTATGAAGAAGAATATGAGTCATGACAGTGGATATCCTTGACTTTTTTACGGACACTAGGGGGAAAATACTCAGTCTTTCACAATTAAGTATAATATTGGCTTTTTGAAGATGCTGTTCAAATGGTGGAAGAAATTCCCAGTTTGCTGAGATTTTTTTTTTACCATGAATAATATTAAATTTTTTCAAATATATTTTCTGTATCAATAAGAGCACATAATTTTTCTTACTTAGATTATTAATATGGCAATTCCACTGATTTATTTTCAAGTACTGATTCTATCTTCTACTCCTAGTATAAGTCCACTGGATCATACTGTATTATTCTATTTATATTTTGCTGGGCTCAAATGGTGAATATTTTGCTAAACATGTTTTCACCTGCATTCACAAGAGATAGCCATCTGCAGTTTTCTTTTCTTTTACTATCTTCTTAAAATTAATTAATTAATTTATTTGTGCTGATCAATTATACATGAATACATGTATTCATGTATATACATGTACATACATGTTATATACATGTATTATACAGCAGAATACTCTTTGATTCATTGTATACAAATGGAACACAATTTTTCACTTCTCTGTACCCAAAGTAGGGTCACACCATTCGTGCAATCATACATGTACCTAGGGTAATTATGTTTGTCTCATTCCACCATCTTTCCTATCCCCATGTCCCCCTTCTTTCCCTCCCTCCCCTTTGGCCAATCCAAAGTTCCTCCACTTATCCTATGCCTCCCTTCATTATGGATTAGCATCCACTGATCAGAGAAAACATTCGGCCTTTGGTTTTTTGGGATTGGCTTATTTCACTTAGCATGATATTCTCTAACTCCATCCAAGTACCTGCAAATGCCATAATTTTATTCTCTTTTAATGCTGAGTAATATTCCATTGTGTATATCTATCACAGTTTCTTTATCCATTCATCTGTTGAAGGGCATCTAGGTTGTTTCCACAGTTTGGCTATTGTAAATTGAGCTGCTATGAACATTGACAAGGCTGTGTCACTGTAGTATGCTATTTTTAAGTCCTTTGGGTATAGACCAAGGAGTGGATTACTGGGTCAAATGGTGGTTCCATTCCAAGTTTTCTACGTAATCTCCATACTGCTTTCCAAACTGGCTACCAATTTGCTGTCCCACCAGCAATAAATGAGTGTGCCTTTTCCCCCATATCCTTGCCAACACTTATTGTTGCTTGTATCTTTTCTTGTACTATCTTGTCCAGTTTGGTATCAGGATAATAATTTCCTCATAAAATGAGTTGGGAATTATTACCTCCTTTTCTGTTTCGGAAAGAGGTTTGTGAAAATGGTGTTATTCTTTTCCCAAATGTTTCATAGAAATCACCAGTGAAATTACCTAAGCCTGAAAATTTATTTTTTGAAAGGCTTGAAACCTTAATAGTTATAAGAATATTTAGGTCATAGATCTGATCTTGGGTGAATTTTGGAGTATGATATTTTTGAGGAATTGGTTTATTTCATCTAAATTGTTAAATCTGTGGGTGGAGTTGTTTGTAGTATTCCCTTATTATATTTTTATTTCTGTGGGAACTGTACTGTTAATTGCTTCATTCATTCCTGACACAGGTAATTTGATGTTTTCATTTAGCAGTCAATCAACCCAGTGAGTTTTAGGCCACAAGTTCTTACCAGCCTTCTCAGGGTGGTGATTTCACTGCAAGATCTGATTTTAAAGCCTCTCCAATGTTATTCAAATTTGTCTACCATGAGTGCCAGCCAGTAGCCACTGGGACCTGGGTGCTCATGTAGATTTTAGTTTGGTTCTCAAAGTCTTTGATATGTGTTTAGAATCAGATCCATGCAAGTTCAGCTTGGACATGAACCTAGGAGTTCACAAACAACTTTACGGGGTCACTTTCCCAAGATCCTTTCTGTGTGTGATCTAGTATTTTCCACTTCCCTAGCCCTCCTCTTTCAATCCTCTGGGCCAATTCTGGCCCTATTTACTGTCCCCTGCCTACAACTACACCCCTATCTGGTGCTAAGCGGAGAGAAGAAAAAGGAAAAATGCAATGGAGATTTGTTGACCCTCTTGGGACCACAGCACTTCCTGTTGGAGTAGTTTCCTCACAGTTTTAGGCACCTACAGACCATCTGCTGGCCCTGTTTTCACTGACAAGAGATCCTTTCCTGCTAGTGGACTTCTGGAGCTGTCTCTGTCTGCTTACTTCTGGGTCTCCCCTGAGTCTCAGCTGGAAGATACTGGAAGAGGAACAGTCACACATTCGCCACCTGTTTCATATTATCTCAAATTCTGATCTTCCTTCCCAATCTGCTGTGGCTCTTTAATTTTCAAAGTGTTTAACAGGAGCACTGTGCATTCTGTCCAGGTTCTATAGCTGCAGAGTGAAATGCTCTCACATCATCTCATCTGGAACTAGAACTGCACAGAATCATGTTTCAGAAGGCTCACCCTGGCTGTTGGGGAGACAGTCTACTTGAAGACTCTGAAGACCAGAATCTGGGAGGCCAGACAGCCAAGCCAGGGTGAGATCACACAGATGGAGGGCAGAGGGCATATGTGAAACTGTTTAGGGCTGGCACTGGCAGGATATGGTGACAAGCTGAACATGAGAGGTGAGAGAGGACAGGAGTCACTTTACTTCTTGGCCAACTGTGAGATCTGAAAGTTTGACTGGAGACCTTGGCAAGGGCCATGTCAAGGAAGCAGGCAGTGGGTCATATGCAGCAGGGAGAAGCCACAAGAGAGGCTAAGGTTATGGGAAAGAGAACAGCAACAGAACCAAGTCCCTGAGAAGAGGGAGAAAATGGCCCTAAGGGCCAGGCACTGCTTCAAAGAGAATGGTCTTTACCTGAGTCACAAAGGGCAGATACAGGGAGGATGGTAAATCTGAGTGCAGAAAGCTGAGGTGGTCCAAGCTATGGACTGGTTTTTGTCCATAAATGAGGATAACACCTTTTGCTGGATGACAGCAGTGAATATATGCAGAATGCCAAGGACTTCAAGAGCCACTGGTAGATGGAAGAGGAAGGTAGCAGGAGACCCACATGTTGTGGTAGGCACTGATAAGGGCTCATAGAAGTCATGGGTTTGAGGAGGTGCTGGTCTGCACAGCTAGGTAGGTCCACCCCAAGATTTTCACAATATGGCATGTCTGCTGGGTTCAGCAAAGGGGCCCAGCCCCTCCTGCCCAAAAGGAAATGTTCAGAACATCACCAAAAGAGCAGCAATCTCACTACCATCAACTGATTGGTCACCACACTATCATCACTGAGCATTCTGTAACATGATTTAATTTATTGCTTTTGGAAACCCTAGGGAGTTTTTATCATTAGATACAGTTTATGGGTGAGGAAACACAACAATGACCCAGCTAGTAAGAAACACAGTCAGGATTCAAGCCCCGTACTTGATTTCTGGGGAGCTCCATGGTTAGACGGAGGACAAGTGGGTGTGAGGAAAGCTAGATAACTGGGCAAGAGAGGAAGAACCCAGCAGGGCCTGAGGGACCAACCACAGGGCCAGGCCAAGTGAGGAAGGAAAACAAAGAAGGCAGTTGCTGGAGGAGGAGTCCAAGAGGTCCAGAAGGGCAATGGGAGGGCAACTGCTGTGATGGCTGGAAAAGTGATGACCCTTAAGATTACTGAGCTGGAGCCACATGGTGTGGAGGCAGACAGGGCCTGGTGAGGTCAGGCCAGGTGCTCCATGTCAGTGACAGGCTAAAGATGCAAGTGTGCCAAGTAAGGGACAAGGCATGGAATTTGAGGACAAACTCCATGGCTAAGGTCCCTGGTGGACCTAAGGGCTGAGATGCTGAAATAGATGGGGAGCAACCCTAGCCAGGGCACCAAGATCCCTGGATTTGGAAGGATGAGTGAGGTGGGGAGAGGAATGAAGGACATGGGCTTAGATGATCTGTTTCTAGGCCTCTTTAACCCCACTGGAGTAGGGGGCCTGCCTAGATGGAAGTACCTTCTCCTATTAGGCTCCTTCCCACCAAGAGTCCCACATTCTCATGACTCCACAGGGACTCTAAAAAGAGGTGAACAACTACAAGAATGGGAAGTTATAGTCCAAGTATGTGTAATATGTCAAAATACAATCTACTGTCATGTATATGTAAAAAGAATGAATAAAAATAATTTTTTAAAAATTAAATGGTATAATACATTCTGGCAAAAAAAAAAAGTAAACAAGCATACCAGCTATACTAGGCCCAGTATATCCTCCTAAAGCCCATCCAGCCACCAGATGGCAGCTGTGGACACCAGATGAAGTTTTCCTACATCAAAGAATGCCCACACTATAGAAGTTACTTAGAGATCTAATCAGGAGGAGGAACAGGCTGGGCACCAAGGTGCAGGATTTCTATAACTGGCCTGATGAGTCATTTGATGAAATGGACAGTATGCTTGCTGTTCAGCAGTATGTTCAACAGAACATAAAGGCAGATTGCTCCAATATTGACAAAATTCTTGAACCTCCTGAGGGCCAACATGAAGGTGTGTGGAAGCATAAACATTTAAGGGTTAGCCTAAAAGAATCACCTGTTGCAAAACTAGGATCAGTATGCCATAGAATTTACAGAATATTTTCACATGCTTATTTTCATCACCGGCAGATATTTGATGAATATGAAAATGAAACATTTTTATGTCATCGATTTACTAAATTTGTGATGAAATATAACTTGATGTTGAAGAATAACCTGATTGTACCAATTTTAGAAGAGGAAGTTCCCAATTCAGTTTCTGGGGAAAGTGAAGCATGAAGGGAATTATATAGAAAAATGTACTGATCACATAATTAACATTAATTATGTCCTGTAAATATATATATCATTTTAGACACATCAATCATGTATCCACATTATAGCTTCTTTGTTTAGTATAGGTTTTTGTATGCTGTGTGTTGCCTTTTAAAATGGGAAATACTTTTTAAGTTATTTATGAGCTGTATATTCACCAGTGTGGCACTCATGGTTTTTAAATAAGATTAGTATTTTCTGTTTATAATGCTTGTTAATAAAAGAATTTACAGTTTGGTAAAATTGCTGCTAAACAATCATTAGATCACAATCCTTATCAAATAAACCTATCTATAAAAATGAGTGAGCTTGAGGTTTCAACAAGCCATTTACTAAAGGGATAGTAAAGTTTTCCTTTGGTTTTACCCCTGAGTTTAGATATTTTAAAAAATTTGCAGTAAATAGTTTCATCTTAGCTATTAACTTTTCAAAAATTAGACAAACGTGTTTTAAAATTCTGTTTTTAGTTTTTGATATACATATGTGATTATTATCCAAATAAAAGAGCAAATGAAGGATTAGTAATACTTAAATAAGCTTACAATGCTACATAAAGTATGTTCTAGGCTAGTGTAGTTGGAAAGGTTTTACTTTTACAATAGTATATTATTAAATATGTGCTGATGATAATGATAAGGCACGAAAATGATGTTCCCACTGGAAACCTGCCCTGTCTCCCCCTTCGCATATCCCTTAATCCTTTCCCTAAACCACTTTAGCTCAGAAGTTTTTCACCATACTATGATTTAGTTGTGGCTTATTCCTATTTATATTTGTATTAATTGCTTACACATTATACCTCACACTAGCAATTATAACACACTACAGGAAAACTGTATTGGCATAGGCTCTTGCTTATCTTTGTTTTGGGAAATTGTTCTTACTATGTAGAATACAGCCTTAAGATAGTTGGACTTTTTCTATTAGTGATATTAATCTTTTTTTCTAATCCTAGAAGCATTAAGCAGAAATATTATGGTATTTATTTTATATGTTTATTTACACCGATGAGGTTATTTGCAATAATTCATAGGTTCCCATATGTTTTGAGACTTTGTAGTAATTCATTGTTTTAAGAAAAGGTCAAGTGCAGGTTCAACAATCTTATCACGTGTTGAATAAGGTTTTAAAAATAAAGTGTTGGAGCCGGGCACGGTGGCGCAATCCTGTAATCCCAGCACTTAGGGAGGCTGAGACAGGAGAATCGCGAGTTCAAAGCCAGCCTCAGCAATGGCAAGGCGCTAAGCAACTCAGTGAGACTCTGTCTCTACATAAAACCCAAAATAGGGCTGAGGATGTGGCTCAGTGGTCGAGTGCCCCTGAGTTCAGCCTCCAGTACCAAAAAAATAAATAAATAAAGTGTTGGAGGTCTTATTGCCAAACTGGTTGTAATGAGTCACTAAGATAGGGTAAAAAATTGTACATGTAGTGAAGAAAATACTGAAAGCCATCTCTTGACCAAACTTAATAAGCCTGAGGAACTTTTTTTTTTCATTTAAAGGACTGATTTTGAAGTGAAGAGGAAAATGTATTCATCTTGATTGTTTTTTTTTTCAAATTTAAGTAAATAAATTATGCTGTATTACAAGGCAAGTATGTACAGAAACGGGTGGGAAATAGTAGAATACTGAGAGTATGTTTGTACAGTTTATGCTTTTCCAAGGCTGCCTGTCTTTTTGACTGAATAGTACTATCCTAGCAGCCACAGTCATTACTAAACCACAAACCACAATTATCTTTCAAGAAGGTTTATGTTCACAATGAAAAGAATGTTGACTTTTAAATTTTGCATTTATATTAATGTCACTATAAACCAATGGGAATAGTAATTTTTAAACAAACTTGCTAAATATTGAGAGACTAAACTACTAAGTTAATAAATCATAGCAATATAGCTGTTCTCTGGATGGTGTCTCACAATGGATTTCTGTTGCTTGAATATTAGTGAACATTTGAACTATGGTAGTGACTAGGATTGGTGCTTTGGCTAAGTATTTTGAATCTATGGTTTAGTGTTAATGGGAAATAAAATACCATTTTTTTCAAGAAGAAGGAGGAGGAGGAGGAGAAGGAAGAGAAGGAGGAGAAGGAGGAGAAGAAGGAGGAGGAGGAGGAGAAGGAGGAGGAGGAGAACAAGAAGAAGAGGAGGAGGAGCGGGGAGGAGGAGGAAGAAGAAGAAGAAGGGGAAGGGGAAGGGGAAGAGGAAGAGGAAGGGGAAGGGGAAGGAGAAGAAGAAGGAGAAGGAGAAGATCTAATCAGTCCTGGGGCTGCCTGACTCCAAATAGAATACCAGAAAACACTGTGCCCTGTCTCACATGGAGTTTTCTAATAAAGCATAAGAAAAGGTTTGGGAGTCAAAGAATAAGAAAGGACTATCTTGAAAGGCTAGTTGGTCCTAGTGTGTGCTCTGGTCTGATTTGGTGACAAGTGGCCCTGCCCATCTCCACCCCACCAGGAAGATCTCCTGATCTGCTGACCAGGACAGCATCTGAGGCCCCAGCAATTAACACCTATAGTTCTGCACTCTCTGATTCCATACTCCATGGGTCTGGCGTGCTGGGTAGGAAGCATGACTGTTTAGTGGCCATGACCTACACAGGTACAGATATTGTCCCCCTGCAGCTGGATAGACACCTACAGGAGGCCACAAGTGGGTTGATCCCAGCTTGGGATTTGGCAAACGGATGTGCTGAAAATCAAGAGGCCAGGAAGAGTGCAGGTACTGGCAAGACTGTCATGTGTCACAGGGGACCCAAAGGTGAGATGGTCCAGCAGTAAAGGTAGGTAGACAGGAAAAAGGCAGAGGAGTCAAGGGACAGGTGTCTTCATGAACTTGAAGAGAGATGCAGAGAACAGATGCAGCAATGGGGACAGGAAGATGTGTTCAGCAAATAGTATATCTCAGTGAAGTCTTTGAGGTGGGGTAGGGGCAACTCTAGGAGGAGATGGCCAAACCCAATCCATAGCTTGCAGATAGCAGGTTGGGTGGGTTGCCCCAGCCTCAGCACAGCAGCAGGAGGTCTGAGGTGAGCAGCTGGAATCCTTTAGAGCAGCTCCAGGTAGAGGAGTCAGGCACACATGGAAGACCTCATCCTGAAGCCTATAGAGCAGGATGCAGGGTTCCCTAAGGCTGAGGGAGAACCTTTGGGGGTGGCACAAAGAACATGGGGTTGGAGGCTGCCACACAGAAGGGTGGGGTATAAAGCAAGACACAGGAAAAAGATTAGGGAGGGAGAAGGCCTGAGGGGGGATGGAAAGACACAAGGATGGCTTGGCACAGTAGTGTCTAAGGATAACAGGGACATAGTGAGTTCATTTCTTCCTGAGAAACAGTAAATGTGATAGATAAGGCAAAGAGAATTCAATTTAAAACAAACCAACCAAAACATGGCAATTACCAAAACAAGCTCAGTCTTCATCAGAGTGTCTATTATAGGTTCCCTATAACATAGTGACAAAGGACAAGGGTACTGTGTGTGCACCTTTCCACATGACAGGGCAGCCGCCCAGCCCTGGCAGGACTCTTTAGGCAAACCGCATGAGGTCAAATACATTGTCCATACCCCAAGGACACAGGTGGAAGGGACTGTGAGAGCCACCTCCAAACAAAGCAGAAGAAATATAAATTGACCAGAGAAAAAGATGATCAAATTACAGGCTGTTTTAAAGGACATGCTGTTTCATTGCTTCCTTATCATAACCTGAAATATGTGTGAATACTGTGTTTCCTCCTGAAGAGATACAGACAAATCTGCCCTTCACATAAGCCAGTGACAACTGTTATTAAACTCAATTTCAAAAAGCTCCAAATAACCTCAGCACACAAGCCATCTGGTACAAAATCCCAGAGCAAAGCAGGTCGCCTATCTGGAGGTGTGCAGGGCTGCTGTTCACTGAAGATGGTTTGGCCTCCTGGGATAGGCAGATGGCTTTTGTATGCTGGCCAAGAGCCTGTCCAGCATTCCCATCCATTACCCTCCTGGACAAAGGTCCCAGTCCTAGATCTTTCTCAGGCCACCCCTCTATCCTTGAGGCAGGAAGTGAGGAGGCTATCTCTACCAGGCCAATCTCTACCTTCCCCTGGTGACTACTCACCTGCATTTGATGTCCCTCATCTCTGAACACATCTATGGCCCTTTGCTCCAATCACTGCCTGGACAGTCCTCCTTCCCTCCTCTTCTCTTCTCCATCTCCATATTTTAAACTCTTTTCAGGTTTCACCTACAGGTAGACCCACCCTCACAAACACACCCAGGACATTGACAGGGTCCTACCTTACACTGTGCATATCCATGTGCCAGTCATGCTCTCCCATCAGAGGAGGCTCAGCTGTAACCCCAATGGGAGCTGCCACAGCTTGCTCATGAAGTTTGAGTTAATGTCTGATTGTGCCATTTAAATGATGTTCATTCCCAGCTAGGTGCAATATCACACACCTGTACTTCCAGTGACTGGGCAGGCTAAGGCAGGAGAATCGCAAATTTGGGACTAGCCTCAGCAATTTAGTGAGATCCTGTCTCAAAATAAAAAATAAAAAGGCTGGGGATGCAGGTCAGTGCCCCTGAGTTCAATCCCTATCGTAGGGGGTAAAAGTATTCATTCCCTCCAAAAGGTTAATATAGAACACAGTGTGGAGGTCTACTGTGGTTTATCTTGTATATAATCAAAATTATATTGGGGCCTAGAAATAACCTTTGTTTCCTTGGCTCATTTTCAGCAACCGGCAAGTCTCGGCCACAAATATGAAACCAGAAAAGCCCCAAAGACCAAATTTCAGGTGTCTAAGTAGATAATCACTTCCACAGTGGGCAGAGGTGACTGGGTGACATAGAAGCGTGAGTTCCAGTTCAGAAGTGCTACTCCAGTGGCTGGTCCTGGGCTCTGGGGAAGGCTTACAGCTTGGGTAGGGTTGGCCAGGGAAGGTCGCTGTCCCAGCAAGCAGACTCCTCCCTTACTGATGTAGGCACTCCTTAGGTAGGTGTGCCCCATCTACTAGGATGACAAGGGCCATCCCTCCTGCAGCTACTTATAGCACATCCTTATCCAGAGGAGAGGGGGAATGAAGCCCTCTGGGGCCACCATACACATTTCATGGAAACACATGTTAGGAGGACTTGGTCACTTGGAGACAGGCTGGTTTTTCCCCTTCACTTCTCAAACACCCTAGGCACCTGACCTGTGGGTGATTCTGTCACATCAGTTGCTATGGGCAGGATGATTTACAAGCACTGGGGCACACACCCCAACTGTAATGCTAGCAAGAATGAAACTGGCTGTACCTACAGGATGCCGTAGTTCCTGTATATTGTCGGGTAACCCTCTCAGCAACTGAAGAAGAATGTCATAGACGAGGGAACTGGAACTCAGAAACACGAAGTAGTTTAACTAAGTTTAACCAAGGCCCCAAAGCTAGACAGGGCTTTGGGAGAAGTTTGGCCGACTGCTCATTTCACAGATGAGGAGACTGAGGCACTGAGAGACACCACAACCCACCCAGCATCAGACCTGCCCCTGGGCCTTGTGCTCTATCCAGGCTACCAGAGAACATTCCACCAAATTTGGAAAGAGAATAAAGAAATGCAAAGCTAGCCCATAGGGTTAACTCCCAAGACCCTCAGAACCCCAGTCCCAACCCCAACCCTCTGCAGGAACCTCTCTAATGTCCCTGATCTCTCACCTCCCTCCTGTAATGTGCTCTACTTTGTTTCTCAGACTAAGCAGAAATCAGCTCACTATTGTCACCCCTGGTTCTACTTGCACCACAGAAAACAGGTCTATGTCCTCATTGGGAGTGCCCTGGCCCTTCAAACTCTCAATATGCTCAGGTTCTGCCTGGTCTTCCTTCCTCCAGATTAACTGTCAGGAGCTCCTTTATCTGTTCCAGCGGTGACAGGTAGAAGGAAAACACGACACCCTAATCCCCTCCTCCAAGGAGGTATCTGGAGCTGCTCAGCTGCCCTAGAGTCACCATGGAAACAAGATACATAAGTTCTCTTTGCCCTCAAGGAACCTAGGTTTTACTGAGGAGATGGACAATAAGAAAACAAATCAGTCAATTAATAACTAATGCAGGTGGCACTGAAGAAAATAACAAGGATACCATGACAGAAATGTCTGGGAGGGGGAACTGCTTGAAGCCCTGTGAAGTGACATTAAGCAGAGATCTAAAGGATGGGGAACTACAGGGGCCAAGAATGAGGAAAGGGGTGTCCTAGGCAGAGATAACAGCATACAAAGGGCCAGAAGTAGGAGTAGAGTCCAGTGGCTGAGATGAAGAGGAAAAGAGGTTACTAGCAAGCGCCCAATCACTGGCCAAGGTGGTGGACCATGCTTGGATATTACCCTAAAAAACACTGGCAAGCCACCTGAGGTGATTTAGAGAGAGAGAAAGAGAGAGAGAGAGAGAGAGAGATATTGTATGTAGTAAAACACACACACACACACAATTTGCCATTTTAACCGTTTTCAGTCATATTTCATACATACACAATTCTGTACAACCATCCCCTCTCTCTAGTCCTACAACATTTTCATTACTTCCAAAAGGAAACTGCATATCCATTAAGGAGTCACTCCCCATGTGACTCCCCAAACCCCCAGCAACTACTAGTCTTTCTTTCTTTGGGGATTTTATCTACTCTAGATATTTCATATATAATAAATCATTCGACTTGTTGCTTTTTGTGTCTGGCTTCTTTCACTTAACATGATGTTTTCAAGGTTCATTCATGTTGTAGTATGTATAAGAATTTCCTTTACATGGCTGAACAATATTCTGTTGTATGAATATTCTCTTTATTCATTCATCTGTTGATGGACATGTGGAATATTTCCACCTTTGGGCTACTGTGAATAATGCTGCCATTATCATTCATGTACAAATGTATGTTTGAACACTATCTTTAGTTATTTTAGAAGGAGTAGAATTATTCTATGTTTAAGTTATTAAAGTAATTCTTATGTTAAGGAGTAATTCTATGTTTAAGTTATTAAAGAACCACCAAACTATTTTTCACCATGGCTATACCTTGTCTTATTCCTTCCCCTCCTTCTGGTCCTCTCCCTCCCCCCTCTACTCCTCCTTCTTCTCTGCCTTCTTTTTATAATAACCACCCTACTGGGAATGAGGTGGTATCTCATTATGGTTTTGTTTTGTTTTGTTTTGTTTGGTACTGGAGATTGAACTCAGAGGCACTCGACCACTGAGCCACATCCCCAGCCACATTTTGTGTTTTATGTAGAGACAGGGTCTCACTGAGTTGCTTAGCGCCTCACCACGGTTGCTGAGGCTGGCTTTGAACTCGAGATTCTCCTGTCTCAGCCTCCCTAAGTGCTGGGATTACAGGCTTGCACCAGCACGCCAAGCTTCATTATGGTTTTGATTTGCATTTCCTCAATGACTAATAATGTTGATTATTTTTTTCATGTGTTTATTGGCCATTTGTATGTCTTATTTGGAGAAATGCATACTCAGATACTTTGCCCTTTTTTAATGGGGAGTTTCTTTTTGTGATTGAGTTGTAAGGTTTCTTTGTATGTTCTAGATGCTACACCCTTGTCGTATATATATATTTGTAAGTATTCTCTCCGATGATGGGGGTCATCTTTTCATTTTTTGATAGTATACTCAAAAGTTTTTAATTTTGATTAAGTCAATTTATATTTTCTTCATTGCAGTGTTCTAGGTGTCAAGAGGTAAAAAAATCACTGCCAAATCCTAGGTCATGAAAATTTACCACAATTTTACTACAACTCTTCTAAGAGTTTTATGATTTTGACTCTTAAATTTGGGTCTCTGGTTTATTTTGAATTATTTTTTATATATGTTATGAGAAAGGGTATCCTACTTCATTTTTTATTTTGTATATGGATATCCAGTCATCTCAGTACCACTTTGTTGAAGAAATTATCCTTTTCCCATTAAATGATCTTGGTACTCTTGTTAATAATCAATTGACTGTAGATATAATACTTACTTATGGATTCTCAATTCTATCCCACAGATATATATGACCATCTTTATACCAGTACCACATTGAATTGATTACTATAGCTTTGTAATGTGGTTTGAAATCAGAAACAGTCCTTCAAGTTAGTTCTTTTTCAAGATTGTTTTAACTACTTAGAGCCCCCTACAATTAATTCCATGTGAATTTTAGGATCAGCTTTTCCATTTCTGTAAAAGAAACATGGAATTTTGATAAAATTTGCATTGACTCTAAAGATTGCTAGGGGCAGTTTTTGTTTGAATAGTGTTTTCAGTTCTTTTGCTATATACCATCTGAATAATATCGTCTTCCAATCTATGAGCATGGAATGACTTTTCATTTATGTAGGTCTTCTTTAATTTCTTTCAGCAATGGTTTTTAGTTTAAACTTAGTTGTCACTTCCTTGGTCATATTTATTCAGTTTTTCTTATGCTATTTAAATAAAATTGCTTTCTTCATTTCTTTTGGGGATCATTATTTACCAGTATATAGAAACAAGTTATATTTTAATGTCAATCTTATACCTTGCACATTGTCTGAATTCATTTATTAAATAATTGTGTGTGTTCTTTGAGATTTTTCTATGTGTAGGATCATTTTGTCTGCCAATAGAAAAAGTTTTATTTTTTCCATTCCAATTTTTACTTTTGTTTCTTTTTCTTGCATAATTGTTCTATCTAGAACTTCCAGTATAATGTTGAATATGTGTGGTGGAAGTACGCATCCTTGTTTCTGATCTTAGAAAACTTTCAATCTCAGCATGATTTTAGCTGTAGGTTTTTCAAACATGCCTTTATTCCTATCTTCTGTTTTTATTATAAAAGGGTATTGGATATATGCTAAATCCTTTTCTTCTGCATTAAATTGAGATGATCATTTTCCTTGTTTCCCCTTCAAATTGGCATACTACATTAACTGACTGTATTATTTTGAATCACCCTTTGCTTTCTATGATGAATCTCACTTGGTCATGGTGTATAATATTTTTAATACACTGTTGGGCTTTGCTTGCTAGTCTTTTGTTAAGGATTTTGAATCTATATTCATAAGAGATAATAGTCTATAGTTTTCATTTCCCATGATGTCTTTGTGTGCATTTGTTATCAGGGTGACTTCACAGAATAAGAAATGTTTCTTCCTCTTCAATTCTTTGGGAAGACTTTGGGAAGTATTGGTATAAATTCTTTAAATGCTTGCGAGTATTCACCAGTGAAGCCATCCGGTCCTGGGCTTTTCTTTGTTATGAAATCTTTGGTTACTGATTCAATAATCTATTTATTGTAGGTCTATTGAGATTTTCTATTTTTTCTTTACTCAGTCTTGGTAATATTTTTGCTTCTAGAAATTTGTCCATTTCATCTAGGTTATCTAATTTGTTGGCATGCAATTGTTCATAGTTCTTTTTATTTATGTAAGGTCAGTAGTAATGTCACCACTTTCATCTCCAATGTTAATAATTTGAGTCTTGTTTTTTAGTCAGTATAGCTAAAATTTGCCAATTTTGTGGATCTTTTAAAAAAACAACTTTTGGTTTAATTGATATTTTTAATATTGTTTTTCTATTCTTTTATTTCAACTCTAATCTTTATTGTTTTCTTGCTTCTGCTAAGCTTTGAGTTAAATTTGCTATTATTTATACAGTTTCTTAAAGTATAAAGTTTGGTTGTTGATTTGAAATTTTCCTTTTTTTAATGGATGCTTTTATAATTATAAATTTCCCTCTGAGCACTGCTTTTGTATATCCCCAAATTTTGATATATTGCATTCTTGTTTTCCTTCATCTCAAAGTATTTTCTAATTTCTCTTGTGATTTTATCTAGAGTTATTGAGGAGCATGTGATTTCAATTTCCACATATTTACAAATTCTCCAATGTTTCTGTTATTGATTTATAGTTTAAGTCCACTGAGGAGAGAAATGATTCTTCATATGATTTAATCGTTTTAAAACTTATCAACATTTGTTTTGTGGCGTAACGTATGGTCTATCCTGGAGAACATTCCATGTGTACTTATAAAGAAAGTATATTCTACTGTAGTTCTGCAGTGTTCTGTATATGACACTCATTAATTAATTTGTGCTTCAAAAAGCCATTTCTCTATGGCATGTGGTATGTGCTATCTTAAGTTGTACATGAATGTTAGTCTCTGTTCTGTATCTTTACCCAGAAGGCTATCCCTTTGGGAACACAAGCTGTGTGCTGCATCTCCTGAAATGAAGGAAGGCGAACCTGATATTTCCCTCAGGTGTTCCACATCCCCTAAAGAAGTCCAGGCTACCAGTCTCTCACACTGTCAGCTGAATTAGCAAGTACTTCTTCCCCAGCTACAAAAGAAACTCTTCCTACTGGCTTTCCCAGGAAAATTGTTTTATGGTAATTAATCCAGTAAATGCTATAAGCTACATTATTTTCAGGATGTTTCTAGAAAATGAACCAATTTCATTCATTCATCCATTCTTAGAAAGGAGAAGGCAGAAAGAGGAAATTATTTATTTGGTGAGTAGCAGTGTATCCTTACTTGGCCAACATGGCTATCTTGAGCTTAGCCACATCTTTCACCACAGTGCCTCTCAACAGGTATCCAAACTAAGATCACAGGTCCTACAGGGGGTCTCAGCATAGCCCATGCCTGATATGGCCCCAATACCTTCCTTCACTGAGAGAGGGAGTGGTACCCTGGGGAATCCCTCCCAAGATCAGCATCATCATTGACATACCAGAGTTGCATGAGTGTTGACCCCAGGGAGAATAATCACAGAGCAGGGGGACCTATTATGGTTTGAATGTGTCCCCTAAAATTTATGTGCTGGACACATAATCCACAAAGTCATATGTGAATGGTTTGAGAGGTGGGAGCTTTGAAAGGTGATGGGGGTGGATTAATACATGAATTAATGTATTCATGGTTTAATGGGTTGCTGTGGGAATGGCTTTGTTGTAATATTGGGCATTCTTTGGCTTTCTCAGTCTTTCCAAGTGATGTACTCCACCATGTTATGATGCCACAAGAAGGTCCTCATCAGAAGCTGAGCAGATGCTGGCACCATGCTCTTGGACTTCCCAGCTTCCAGAGTCATTAGCTAAATAAATCTCCATTCTTTCTAAATTACTGCCTTTCCAGGTATTTTGTTATAACAACAGAAAACATGCTCCAAATGGGTGAGATAAAAGAGAAGGCCATATTGATATTAAATGCCCTTCAATGCACATTGAGAAGTTAGCACTGGGGGAGAGACCCCAACTTGGGGAGATAGGGCCTAGGACCTGGTAACAAATGTCACTAGTCCCTCTCATCCTGCTTTATGCTAAAGCTCATTACACAGAATCCGATGTCTTCCCACACAGGCTGTGAGATAATCCTGGAGAGTAAGGGCTGTGGCTCCTTCCCTGGAACCCTGTCTCCCCAGAAACACTGCACAGGTCTTTGGAAACACATGTCATTTTGCTTATAATTTCAGAAAGATCACAGCTGCCCAACCCCTGCTCCCAGTTTGTGTAGACACATTTTTCAATCATCAGAAACATTTGCTATGACTCTGGGTGGGCAAGGTAGTGGAGAGGTGGGTGTCTCACAGGCTGTTACTGGCATCTCACAATACAACCCCTATGGAAGGCAGTTGGACAATACATCACAGAATTATAACTGTACACTCCCATTTACCCAGCAACTTGAATCCTAATATACTGTATTTACACAAGTGTGAAATGAAATGCTTACAAGATTTCTTGTTGCAACACAGCTGTATCATTAAAACATAGGCAAAAACCTAAATCAACTGGTTCATCAACAGGCTGTTGGTTAAATAAACTATGGCACATCCATACAATGAAAAATCACATTGCTGTGGAAACAAAGAGGAAGTTTTTAGGAACTGATAAGTAAATTTTTAAAAAATATACTGCTAAATGTAAAAAGCAAGGTGGAGCACTGCATTTATTTACAAATAAGCACCTATTTGGGTATCTATGTAAAGATGCATGAAACTAGTACCTCTAGTTTCTTACTGGTCAGAGAACAGGGTAGGTAGCTGGGGACAGGTACAAAGACAGACTTTACTCATAGGCTTTTGGAGCCATTGGTTTATAAATCATGTAAAAGCATTGCATACTAAAAACTAAATTTATTAAAATAAAAAGTAAAACATCTTGCCCAGAACATCTGAGTTTTGTGTCCCACCCTGGCAAAGGACAGCAGCTCTGTCTAAATAGTCTTTAATCTCCACCAAAGAGACAATGGCAAAAAGTCTGGCCCAAAGCAGAGGCACAATCCTGGACTCTCACTATAGATTGCTGATTATGAGCCTGAGCCACCATAGCACCTGAAATGTCTGCTGAAGTCTGGCAACCAGACTTGTCCAAGGAAAGACTCACAGCCCCTGCCCATCACAAACATTTGCATCCCAAAGACTGCTAGCCACCTGGGACTGCCTTGGCAGAGTGGTTGGGTATCTCATTGCTGAGGAAGCATGAATTGAGTAGGAAAGGCACAAATATGCCTTGACCTTCTAGATTGGTTCAGAATAGCCTGGGTCTCCTGGTCACCACTGTCCCCCAAATGCTTTCAATTTCCACTCCCTTTAAACCCATGACCCCACTCATATACACCCATCACATTAACCATTCACTACCTGAATGGGACCTCATCACACGAATAGCCCTGGCCTTGGCCAGCTCCATGGCGGTGATCCACTGCTGCCGGTCCACCTCTGAGCTGGCCTTGAGGTGGTAACTCCTTGCCCCACTCATCAGCAAGATACCACAAGACTCTTCAGCGTCAATATGTGCAGTGGCCAGGTTGATGGTTCCACGGCAAGTGTGGGCCATTTCACCCTGGTTTCTGTAGAATACAAGAGAAGGCTTGAGGTGAGGCTCCCAGACTCAGTGGCTCCAGACTAAAGAAACCCTCAAGGCACATTCTCAGAACTTCAGACCCTTAGAGCTGGAAAAGGCCCTGGAGTCACAGTTTATAGATGATGCTTGTTGAGACTGGTCAGTTATCACTTGGTTGAGGAAAACTCTGAGGCCATATCTGCCTACAGTGGGGACAGTGGTAGAAGGATGACAGCCCATACTGGTGCCATATGCAAGGAATGTCTGCTATGGTCTAAGCCCTTGCAGATCAGGAAATGGAGAAAAGGAGTCACTTCTTGGGATAACACAAGGCACAGCAGGCCTCAGACTCCATGCTAGAATCTTTCCACTAAGTCTCAGAACCACTGAGTTGGAGCAGGGTGATACTGGATAACCAGAGTCTAAGGGAGGCACCTCCCACTTAGAGCAACCTGGGAATAATGTTGCCCCTTCTGTTACATCAAAAGACCCACAGAACAAAATGATTACCATTCTCTGGCTCTACCACAGATGAGTTGAAGGTGCTGGCTGGGCTAACACAGTGCTACCACATGGCAAGGGACCAACTCCTTTGCCAGTTATAGGATTACAGAGCTAATGGTAGCAAAATAAGGGAAAGTGGAGGCAACTCAATCATACACCATTTCCAACTGTGACTGATGTCTGAAAACTGAGATCCAACTATCATGACTAGATCTACTTAACTCACTCCTTTAGACACTCAAAGCAAACTCCCCACAAACACTATATATTTTTCCACAGAGTGTGTTATAAAAGGAAGAGAAATTGGCCAGCATCTAATACCGCCAGTGGCAGGAGTTCATCTGGCAGATTTCTGCTGTCTTTGAATGCATATTGATTATCTTGGTTGTTCATCTTCTGTCATTTTCTTTATTCTTCTACCTGTTCTAAAGTCAAATGAGTTTTGATGGTCCCACACTAGTTGTGGACCATTTCTCCCCTGGTTTCTGTAGAATGCAAGAGAATAAGACATCTTTCATTTGGACAGTGGTTTCGCTTTTGGTCATATTCCCTAGAGAAAATGACAAATAGGTGAAGGAAAGCCCACTTCTTAGGTCCTGGCATCTTTTGATAAAAGAAAATTCATTCTAACATAATAATAGCCAAGTTGCCATACCTGATGGAAGCCTGATGTTTCTATATTTAAAGTCATTTTAGGCTAGAGATTGTTCAGGTGTTAAATAGTGTAGTGCCTAACCATAAAGGACACTATGGCTTAGCTCAAAAAGAAGGACATGGACCAATGTTCTAGGCAGAAGGAATAGCATAAGGTAAAGAGGAGTTCACAACTTCTGAAGAACACAAAGACATTCTGTGGTCAGATTATTGAGAATAAAGGAGTGGACAAGGGAAAAATAAAGCTAGAAAATCAGTTAAGGGCCAGGTGCAGTGGCCCAGCTACTCAGGAAACTGAGGCAGAAGGATCATAAATTCAAAACTAGTCTAAGTATCTTTTTTTGAAGGAGGGGACCAAGGACTGAACTCAGGGGCATTTGACCACTGAGCTACATCCCCAGCCCTATTTTCTATTTTTATTTAGAGACAGGGTCTCACTGAGTTGCTTAGTGCCTCACTTTTGCTGAGGCTGGCTTTGAACTTGCAATCCTCCTGCCACAGCACCCCAGCCACTGGGATTAAGGCGTGCACCACCACACCTGGCCAGTCTAAGCATCTTAATGAGGGTATTTCAAAAATAAAAAATTAAAATGGTTGGGGGTATGGCTCAGTAGTAGAGCAAATGCTCTATCACCTCCTTCCCAGGGTCATAACTGATACAAACTCTTAGAACTCAAACCTGAACTCACCTGTCTTCAGGCTCAGTGACTGGCTTGCAGATAGTCCCAATCAGTAAAGGGTAGAAGCCCAAATCCCCATCAGGATTTAGTTCTAGACTAGATTCTCCAAGGAACAAGATGGAGGTATTTTAAAAATCATTAACCCAAGAGTAGAGTCGTGAGTGAAGGGAGGAAGGGAGCACCTCCCAGTCTAGATGGGAGGTAGAAAGAGCTTTTCATTTCTGCAGTTCTGGAATTGAACCCAGCACTGTGTGCATGCTAGGCAGTTTGAAACCCATGGGAGAAAAAAAAAGAGAGAGAGAGAAGGGGTGGAAAACAGTGCTAATGAAGAAGCCAATTCTTCACTCATGCCAAGTTGTCCTTTCATTTCTGGACTTATATGAAAAGTCACAGTGGGAACAGGAGATGAAAGGGAATATGACAAATCCCTTTTCTGTTGTTCTCTCTATGGACTTCTCCAAGGTATGTTTTCTCCTGGTCAACCTTCTAGAAAGGTCCAGGTGATAGGCAAAAATGCTTGCTGAGTGTTATGGTTTGAATCTGGAATATCCTCCAAAGTCTTATGTTGAAAGCATAGTACCCATTGCATAAAGTTCAGAACCTGTAGGCAATGATTAGATCATGAGAATTCTGACCTTATCACTCATAGCTGAGCGGACTACTGGGAGCTGGAACCTAGTGGGAGGGAATAGGTCACTGGGAGCATGCCCTGAAGGATTTAATTTCTCCCAAAGCACAGCCTCTTCCTTTCTCTCCTTTCTGATTGCCATGAGCTTTCTTCTGCCCCACCCTTCTACCATGATATCTGCCTCATCTGAGGCCCAGAGCGATGGAGCTGGCCGACCATGGACTGAGACCTCTGAAACCATGAGTTTAAATAAATTTTTCCTTGCTAAGTTGTTCTTGTCAGGCATTTTGGTCAAAGTGATACAAAGCTGACTAACAAACTGGGCAACCATGGTGTCTCTCTGTAGCTCACTGTGAAGTGGCACCTAGCAAGGAAATGCACTACAGGGTCACTTTGATTTGTCCTCTGCCTCCCTTGCTGTTGCTGGCTCACTGCTCTGCATCTCCCAAACAAAGTGTCAGCTCTTTCATCCTTGCCTTGGGCTATGTTTTCCAACCTTCATCAAAAAAATGATCATGGTGAGAAAACAAATGACAGGCCAGTGAGTTTGATTTTGGACACATAGAAAGACAAAAGCTACAACTCTGGAGCAAAGCATGTGGGCTGATATGTAACTTTCAGTCAATGCTAGTTCAAGTTGACCATGCATGATTCACTTGGTTAATTCCTATCCAACCTTCCATGTTCTAATTTAGCAAGCATTTCCTGTAGGCTACTCTATAAAGGAACCATGCTAGAAACTAGGATGGGGTGGTGGGGGTGGGCGTGGGGGTGGGCATAGGTATAAAGATTAATATGATACATTTATCTGGCCTCAAAGAATATACTATCCTGTAAGATGACAGGCCTGTAAATGGAAAGCCACTTGAGAATCAATCTAACAAGAGATGTAAAAGACCTCTACAATGAAAACCACAGAACCCTAAAGAAAGAAATTGAAGAAGACCTTAGGAGATGGAAAGATCTCCCATGCTCTTGGACAGGCAGAATCAATACTGTCAAAATGGCCATACTACCCAAAGCACTATACAGATTCAATATGATTCCAATTAAAATTCCATCATCATTCCTTATAGAAATAGAAAAGGCAATCATGAAATCCATTTGGAAAAATAGGAGAACCAGAATAGCCAAAGCAATCCTTAGCAAGAAGAGTGAAGCAGGAAGCATCACAATACCAGACTTTAAACTATACTACAAAGCTATAGTAACAAAAATGGCATGGTATTGGCACCTAAAAAGACATGTATACCAATGGTACAGAATAGAAGACACAGAGACAAACCCACATAAATATGGTTATTTCCATGCTAGACATACTAGACAAAGGCACCAAAACATACATTGGAGAAAAGATAGCCTCTTCAACAAATGGTGCTGGGAAAACTGGAAATCCATAGGCAGCAAAATGAAACTAAACCTTTCTCTCTCACCATGCACAAAACTCAACTCATAGTGGATCAAGAACCTAGGAATTAGACCAGAGACCCTGTGCCTAATTGAGGAGAAAGTAGGCCCAAATCGTCATCATGTCACATTAGGCCCCAACTTCCTTAACAAGACTCCTAAAGTGCAAGAAATAAAAGCAAGAATCAATAAATAGGATGGATTCAAACTAAAAAGCTTCTTCTTGGCAAAAGAAATAATCAATGAGGTGAACAGAGAGCCTACGTTCTAGGAATAAATTTTTGCCACACCCACATCAGATAGAGCACTGATCTTCAGGATATATAAAGAACCCAAAAAACTTAACACCAAAGAAACCAAACAACCCAATCAATAAATGGATTCAGGAGCTGAACAGACACTTCTCAGAAGAAGATATACAATCTATCAACAAATACATGAAAAAATGTTCAACATATCTAGCCATTAGAGAAATGTAAATCAAAACTAAGATTTCATCTCATGCCAGTCAGAATGGCAATTATCAAGAATACAAACAACAAGTGTTGGCGAGGATGTGGAGGAAAAGGCACACTCATACATTGCTGGTGGGACTGCAAATTGGTGCAACCAATCTGGAAAGCAGTATGGAGATTCCTTAGAAAACTTGGAATAGAACCAGCATTTGACCAAGCCATCCCACTCCTTGGTCTATACCCAAAGGACTTAAAAAACAGCATACTATAGTAATGCAGCTACTTCAGTGTTTATAGCAGCTCAACTCATAACAGCTAAACTGTGGAACCAACCTAGATGTCCTTCAGTAGATGAATGGATAAAGAAACTGTGGCATATATACACAATGGAATATTACTCAGCATTAAAAGAGAATAAAATTATGGTATTTGCAGGTAAGTGGATGAAGTTGGAGAGCATCATGCTAAGTGAAGTAAGCCAATCCCAAAAAACCAAAGACTAAATGTGTACAATGAATCAAAATGCCTTCTGCTGTCATGTAAACCTAATTACAATAAATTTTTTTTAAAAAGAAACAATCAATGAAATGAACAGAGAGCCTACATTCTGGGAACAAATTTTTGCCACACACACATCAGATACAGCACTAATCTCCAGGATATATAAAGAACCCAAAAAACTTAACACCAAAAAAACAAACAACTCAATCAACAAATGGACTAAGGAGCTGAAAAGACACTTCTCAGAAGATATACAAATCAATCAACAAATATATGAAAAAAATGTCCAAAATCTCTAGTAATTAGAGAAATGCAAATCAAAACTAAGATTTCATCTCATGCCAGTCAGAATGGCAGTTATCAAAAATACAAATAATAACTGTTGGCAAGGATGTGGGGAGAAAGGCACACTCATACATTGCTGGTGGGACTGCAAATTGGTGTGACCAGTCTGGAAAGCAGTATGGAGATTCCTGAGAAAACTTGGAATGGAACCATCACATGACCTAGCAATCTTACTCCTCAGTCTATACCCAAAAAACTTAAAAACAGCATACTACAATAACACAGCCACTCCAATGTTTATAGCAACACAATTCACAATCACTAAACTATGGAAGCAATCTAGATGCCATTCAATAAATGAATAGATAAAGAAACCATGGTATATATACACAATGGAATATTACTCAGCATTAAAAGAGAATAAAATTATGGCATTTGCAGGTAAATGGACGGGGTTGGAGAACATCATGCTAAGCGAAGTAAGCCAATCTCAGAAAACCAAAGGCCAAATGTTCTCTCTGATAAGTGGATGCTGATCTATAATGGGGGTAGGGTGGGAAGAATGGAGGAACTTTGGGCAAGGGGGAGGGCTGGGAGAGGAGGGGACATGGAGGTAGGAAAGATGATAGAATGAGATGGACAACAATGCCCTAGGTACATGTATGACTGCACATATGGTGTGACACTACATCCTGTACAACCAGAGAAATAAAAAGTTGTGCTGCATTTGTGTACAATGAATCAAAATGCATTTTGCTGTCATATATACCTAATTAAATTAAATAAATAATTTGTTATAGATAAATTTTAAATAAATAAATAAATTGCAAGCCACTGTTTAACAATAAGTGGAAGGAAATAAATTCAAAATAAATGTGGTGCCTACCTCATGAAAATCCACTTATAATTTACCTGCTTTACTGAGTGTATGTTATACTCCAATTTCCAATTAAAAGTTGAAAAGAGAAACCAAGGTGACCTTACCAGACAGCTGAAGGAAGTACAACATGTGAAATTCCTTAAATAAAAATTTATTGACTTGGGGCTGGGATTGTGGCTCAGTGGTAGAGTGCTTGCCTCGCATGTGTGAGGCACTGGGTTTAATCCTCAGCACCACATAAAGATAAATAAAATAAAGATATTGTGTCCATCTACAACCAAAAAAATATTTTAAAAAAATTTATTGACTTGTGCCAAGTGCACTGGTGCATGCCTGTAATCCTAGTGATTCAGGAGGCTACAGCAGGAAGAACACAAGTTCAAGGCCAGCCTCTGCAACTTAAGGAGACCTTATCTCAAAAAAAAAAAGGAAAAGAAAAGAAAATCTGGGGATGTAGCTCAGTGGTATAGCACACCTGAATTCAATTCAATTCCCAGTATACAAAAAAAAAAAGGGGGGGTAGGGAGGGAGGGCCATGAAGCCAGTCATAGTCCTTCACCCTCTCTCAGGTCAAGGGGATGCTATTAGAATCTGCCCAGATTGAAATGAAGCTCTTTTTGTTCATTCTACTGACTGTATCCTGAGGGCTTACCATTGAAGTCACAGATGAAATAATTACTTAAGAAGTGATAGAAAGGTAGTAACCCTCCTCCCTGTTCCAGATGCAAAGACTGGAATGCAGACACAGGCAGCTCACTGTAGGTCCTGTGGGGACCATGCCCCTAGAACAAGCTCATCCATGCACCCTCAGATTTGCCTTTTACCTACTGGGCTGCACAGACTTGTCCCCTAGGTTTCATTTATATTCTCAAAACCATCAAAGCTAGTCAGATAGCACCATTTAAAAAATGCCCAACATTACAAATGCCTGACATTGCCATCAAACAGAAGCCTCCACTGTGTCATGTTCACCTTCAGAGATGACACTGTCACTGTGAGAAATGACAGTGTTTCATTTTCTTCTGGCCTCATTCTTTGCCATTTAAAGTTCCCCTTGAGAAATGCTAAATAAATTCTGCTATGAGGACATTTCTGATGTAATTTTTTAAATGAAAATAAAAGGAAGGCTCAGAAGCCATTCTCCTGGTACTGAAAATTACAATTTTATGAAATATTTACCCAAAACAGATGACAGTAACTTATAAAAGACAAGATTTTTTAAAAATTGTTTTAGTTGTAGATTGATACAATATCTTTATTTTATTGCTTTGTATGTGGTGCTGAGGATCAAACCCAGTGCCTCACCCATGCGAGGCAAGTGCTCTACCACTCAGCTACAATCCCAGCCCAAAAGACAAGATTTTTATCAATGCAACTCACATCTGCATAGTGCCTCACTTCCTATGGGGAACCATCACAAATATGACTCTCAGTGATCACAAGGGCCCTTAAAGTAAGCAAAGCAGACATTCACTTGTTTAGATATCCAATGTTTACACATTCATTTATCAAGTATATCTCATATAGAAGGCACCTGTCAGAGGGAATTATCCACATTTTACAGTAAAAAAAAAGAAAAGAAAAGAAAAAAGAAAACAGAGAATAGGTCAGGAAAAGATAAAATATGTGCCCTGGTACATAAAACTGGTCAACATCAAAGGCAAAGGTAGAACTAGAACCAGGTTTATTAGCCACCAGCACAGGGCTCTTACCATGGAGAATACTGGGGTAGCTATCAAGAAACAATGTTTTGGTTTATTTGGTCTTTGTATCTACAACTTAGAAGCTAAAACATAATTTCCATGAGATATGGCCCCAGCCTGTCTTTTTCCTGACTTATCAGAGCTAACATGGTAAGAGTTCTGGTGACATGCCGGCTGAGTAAACCGAGTGTTACATAAGCAGCAAAATAGGCCCAGGAAGGTAATCTGGCTTAAGCCCAGAACACAGTGACATCAGTCTAACGTCCTCACCCAAAGTTCTGCTGAACTCCCATGCTTAAGTGAAATAACATGATAATAAGGCACCACTCGATTAGCATCACTCACTGAAAATCCATCAGATCCATTTTATGGTTCCACCAAAATGTTAGAACACCATGTACAACCTAGCAATGTCTAAGGCGGTTCCTAAGATCATTAAGTAGAAAGTTGGTCACAGAATATTAAGGAAATGTTTTAGCTCTCAAATTTAGACTGAAAAAATGTCATGTAGAAAATAGATGAAATGACATTTTTTTCTACATCAAAAAGAACAGACCATGGCATTTTTCCATGTCATTACAGTTTTGAATTGCATGACTAGTGAGGCTAAAATCTCACTCTTAACTTCACCAAGCAGAATTCTAAATCTCCATCATGCCTCCTTGTGTCTCTCTCAAATCAATCCCCTTTGCTCCAGCTGCCCTGCTCAGCACTGCTCTAGGCCATGGTCATCTCTCATCTAGAAAGTACCCATGGCCCCTTTATCAGTCTCTCTGGGACCCTCTTTACCCCTGCCAGACAATTCCTACACTGCGTTTTTCTAAAACTTCATTCCAAACCTGTCAATAGTCTGCTTAAACACCCTTTAATTACTTCTATTTCTTTAGAATGAAGTACCTGCTCCTAAATAAGACATACCAGTTCCTCCTGAGCTGTCTCCTCCCTGTCTGCTGCTTGCAAGCACACAATGTCGCAGCTTCCTGGCTGAGCTTGCCCTATGTTTATGCTGTTCCCTCAATGTGCACACTCTTTCACTGCCCACTTGTTTACCTTATCCTGCAGGGCAGTTGAAATTTCACTTTTTCCGAGAAGCTTTTCTTACATGCCCTGCCAAGCTACCACACCCCTTGGGCTCCTTCCTTTACTGTTCCTACCATATCCTATTCTGATTACCATTTTGCCTACCTGACTCAGGGTTAGTGGTTGTCTAATTCACTGCTGTTATCTCCAGTTGCCAGCAGTGTCAGCCACATAATTCACACTCAATAAATATTTGTTAAGTGAATCACCTCAACTTTAAATACCTTTAATTTGATCACAGCTCTCCAATGAAAATGGTACTTCAATGTAAGGTGTTTTTTTTTTTATAATCAAGATGGTCTTAAAATACATTTGGTAAAGCAATTGTAAAGTACCAGAGTTAATTATCAATAACATTAGCCTAGGATGGCCACAGACCTCCACAGGGACAAAGGGCAGATGTGTTCCAGAAGCCTTCACTCATGGCCTGTTGCCCATTAAAAGTATCACAAAAATTGGATGAGACCGAGCCCCCAGTCACAACAGGAACTAGGCTACCTTTGCTAAAAAGCACAGACTCTGGGGCTGGGGTTGTGGCTCAGTGGTAGAGCACTTGCCTAGCATGTGTGAGGCACTGGATTTGATTCTCAGCACCACATATAAATAAATAAAATAAAGATCCATTGACAACTAAAAAAAGTATTAAAAAAGCACAGACTTTTCACTTGGGCCTGCTGATGCCCGCTGGGTAACTTAAAGAAGGGTAAAGGCTTGGCATCTCTGCCTTTTTGTGTCTTGAACTTTGTGTCAGATTTCTGCTTAGCTCTGCATGTAGGCATGTTAATCATTTCAGGGGTATCTGTCTGAAAACTGACAATTCATGGTTTATTAGCCCTGAATTTACCTAACATATCTCATCTCCCTTGAGGACAGAAGATACCAAGATAAGGGTAACTAAGATATTTTCAAGATTTGCAGGAACATTTAACTACCAGCTTTTACAACATTCTGTTCCAGCCCCTGGGAGCAATGTCTAGATATCTCCAGTCATTGCTCTAAACCTGCAGTCACCTTGGATTCCAGGAACAGCGAAATCTCATAAACAGATCACCCACACTAAAGTGACAGCAATTACTTCATGACAAGAACTGTGGCTGTTCCTCCCACACCCCAAGTAGGAGGAGCAATTATCTCATGGGAACTGGATTGCACTCTCAAGTGATAAGGATGTCAGAGCCTCCCGGAAAAGTCAGAATTGTAATAATGAAATATCAGACCCTAGCCCACACCAGCAACCTGATAAAAGGCTTATCCTTCCTTGATGTGGGGAGCAGCCTGATCTCCCTCTCCATCAGTACTGTCTCCCTCTTCTTGAGGTAACCCTCCATTAAAGCTCTGCCTGTGTGTTTGTATTCCTTAACCCAGTTTTCATTTCTATTGTCACCAGTTCAGAAGTCCCTGTCTCTGGCATCAAATCCACTTGAAAAATAAGTAATAGCTAAGCAATGAATGTAATTAAGTTTTCCTAACCCTTGTTAGTCTGAGCAATTTTAAAAATGCTCATCCTAAGCCCTCCAGCTGTTTCCATAGCAGGTTTAACAGTGAGTCTCTTCAATGATATAAAGTATCAGCAAAGAAATGGAAGATAACAAGAAGAATCAAATAGAAATTTTACAACTGAAAGACATAACCATTTTTTTAAAACTAAGTAATGTGTTCAATATCAGAAGGAATGGACAGAAGAAAACATCAATTACCTTGAAGATAGAACAAAGGAAACTACCCAGTCTGAACAACAGAAAGGAAATGGACTGGGAGAAAAAAAGTGAACAGAGCTCTGGGACCCATGGGACTACAACAAAAGATCTAACATTTGTGTCAATGGTGTTCCAGAAGGAGAAAAGGAACAAAGAATGTGGAGTGGAAAAACATTTGAAGATACAATGTCTGAAATCTCCCCAAATTTGGCAAAAGATACAAATCTATAAATTTAAGAAGCTGAACAAACCCAAACAGGATAAACTCAAAGAAATCCATACCAATACATATCATAATCCAACTTCTAGAAATTAAAGGCAAAGAAAAAAAGCTCTTGAAAGCATAGGGTTAAGAACAATGCCTTTCCTAAGGAGAAAGCACTTTGAATGACAGAAGATTTCATCAGAAACCAGAGAGACCCAAAGAGAGAGGCACAATATTTTTTCAAGTGTTGAAAGAATAAAAATTCTAAAACCAGTGGAAACATCCTTTGGGAGTGAAGGGAAAAGGAAGATATTGTCAGATGAAGGAATACTGAGAATCTGCCACTGGCAGATCTACCCTAAAAGAAAGAAAATGTGTGCCAAGAGAAGGAATCTGGGAATATTAGGAAGGAAGACGGAAATGAGAAGCAAAAATATGGGTTAAGAAATAGACTCTCCTTCTCTTGAATGTCCTAAATTGTGCCTGACAATTGAAGCAAAAATTAAATCGCTGTTTAATGGGGTTCAGCATGCATGTGTGTAGATTTCTGCTAGAAATTCAACCATTCCCATATTAACTAAGCCATTGGGTAAACAAATGTTTGATGGGGGATAATTTCTGTTTATAGAATCATTCCCACTAATAACTGAGAAAGGAATGATTGAATATCATCATTTTACAACCCATAATGAAGTAATGGGCCTAGGAAATGATCCATAATCACTGTTGATGTGAGCGTTGGTGGGGGGCTCAGATAATATGTGCCTCCCATCAAGATATCAGGTGCTCAATAGTAGAGCACTTGCCTGGCATGCTCAAGACCCTGGGTTCAACCCCCAGTACTACAAAAAAAAATTTTTTAAGTATATTTTTAGTTGTAGATGGAAACAATATCTTTATTTATTTTTATGTGGTACTGAGGATCAAACCCAGTGCCTCACGCATGCGAGGCAAGTGCTCTACCACTGAGCTACAATCCCAGCCCTACAAAAAAATGTTAAAAAGAAAAAAAAAAAAAGCTGATGTTCACAGGGCCAAGCTATTATAGGAACAAGTAAAAGGATCCTAAAATCAGTAGATGGAGATTTCTTGAGGAGCAAGATATTTTGCATAGCCTCAATATGTTTCCCCATTAAAATACTTATCCATTACTTATTAATACTTGTAAAATTCATTAAGTTTACAGTGGAGAAATCTGGTAAGCACCATCCTAACCAAGCAATACAAGTTATACCACTGATAGAACAAATCAACATTCTGGGCCTCTTGATATGGAGGACAGAGCAGTATATCCTACAATATTCCTGCCAAAAATGCAAAGGGACCTGAACCTAAATGTAAGAAAACATCAGACAATCCAAAAGTGAGGCATGTTCTACAAAGTAACTGGTTTATATTCATGTCAAGGTCATGAATCACAAAGGTAAATGAAAGAATTCTTTCCTTTGAAACTGAAGTGACAAGACACAACTACCAAAGGCAATGTTTGATCCTGAATTGGATCTTGGATTTCTAAAGGACATTATGGGGACAGCTAATAAAATGCAAATGTGGCCTATGGGTTAGATGGCAGTATTTTATCAATGTTTATACTGTGGATATGTAAAGACTGACCTTGTTTTAAGGAATACAAACTGAAGTATTAAGTGATGACAGTACCACTACATTATTAATTAAATAATTTTTTTAAAATGTGTACAAATATAATATAGAAAGAGAATGATACAGCAAATGCAGCATATTAGCAATCAGGAAAGCTGAATGAAAGCTACATAGGAGTTTTTGCATACTGTTCATATTAATTTCCTCTAAGTTTGAAAATGTTTCAAAATAAAAAGTTTACTGAAATGGAGCAATTATGTTGTATTCATTTATGAATATGTCAAAACGAACCCCACTAATATAACGACATTATAACTGTAGGTACAGTTGTATATGTAATTGTATATACATTATAACTATATATATTATAACCCTATATACAGTATAATTGTAATGCAGTATAAAAAATTTAAAAATAAAAAGTTTACTTGGCAAATCTGAGAAGAAATATCAGTGAATTGCAATGTATGAACCTTGCTTAGAAACTATTAAAGTTATAAATCAATGGGGAAATTTTAATACTGACTAAATATTTGATAACATTAAGGAATTATTGTTAACTTTTTAGGCATGTTAATACCATTTTGATTATATATATTTTGAAAACTTCACCTCTAAAGATACACATACTAAACTATCAATGAAAGTTGTATCTGAAAAAAATGTTAAAAGAAAGTTCTGTCTCGAATTTGCTTTAAATTAAGTGGAGATGAGGAGCCCATTAACTGAATCTAAGGAGAGATCTACTGACACAGGGTAATGGAGACAAGTACTATTCACTATGGACATCTCCACTTTTGTACATTTTAAAGTTTTCATAACAAAAAATAAAATCCCTAAGTATTATACTTTAAATCTTTCCCACGTGTGCTTTTGAACAACCTCAGTGATAAAAAAGGCGAGGTGGGGGGGTGTTGTGAGTCCCAGGAGCTAGGCCCAGGAATGGGGCTGTATGCCAAGTGTCTAATAATTAGAAATAAGATGGCAGGATCCCTAGGGCACAGGGCTAGATCTATTCTGAGCAAAGTTGTAGGCCTGTAAATCCAGATTCTCCTAAATATAACAAGTCAGGATACTTGCCCCAATTCTTTTTTTTTTAAATCATCACACAATCTCTAGCTACAGTCGCAATCTATAGTATTCTACCTTCCACAAGTGACCTTTGTTTAAAAATCCAGCAGAGAGCCAGGTATGGTGGTACATGCCTGTAATCTTAGCAGCTCAGGAGGTTGAGGCAGGAGGACGGCAAATTCAAAGCCATCTTCAGCAAAAGCAAGGCATTAAACAACTCAGTAAGACCCTGTCTCTAAATAAAATATAAACTAGGGCCGGGCTGGGGATGTGGCTCAGTCGTCAAGTGCCCCTGAGTTCAATCCTCCATAACACCCCCTCCCCCAAAAAAAAATCCAGCAGAGAGAATACTAAAGAAAATACTACATTAAGCAAAGAAAATCCAAAACAAGAAAATCAGATACTAACCAAGAAAAAGCCTGATATATCATGAATTAGTGATCAGTGTAGGAAATAATTTCAAATTTAACACAAGGCCATTACGAATTTAAACACTCAAAATATGAGCTTACAGATCTGATGGAGAGTCATATAATTTATTTAGGAATTTACTTCCTCTCTTCACAGCTTACAGTATTATAGGACTGGCTTTATCTACAGTAATCAAAGTCATAGAAACAGAAAGTAGAATGATTATTACCAATGGCTGGAGGGAGAGGGAAAAAGGAAAGAGCTGTTCAATAGTATAGAGTTTCAAATTTGCAAGATGAAAAATTCTTGAAATTTATTTCACAACAACATGAATTTACTTAACACCAAAAAACTGTACATTTGAAAATACTTAATCCTAGCACTTAGGGAGGCTGAGACAGGAGAATCACGAGTTCAAAGGCAGCCTCAGTAACGGCGAGGAGCTAAGCAACTCAGTGAGATCCTGTCTCTACATAAAACACAAAATAGGGCTGGGGATGTGGCTCAGTGGTCGAGTGCCCCTGAGTTCAATCTCCAGTATCAAAGAAAAAAAAAAAATACTTAAGACAAAGCTGGACACAGTGGCACTGTCTCAGCATCTCAGGAGGCTGAGGAAGAGGAGTATTTGAACCCAGGAGTTCAAGGCCAGCATGGGCAACATACCGAGACCCCTAAATCTTAAAAAATAAAATAGAAATAGTTAAAATGGTTTTATGTTACATGTTTTTATCATTAAAAAATCATATGGGATTTGAATCATATGAATAATGACCAAAAAAGTGGGAGGGATTTGATTTTTCACTATCTTTACATTCCAGAAGATACTGTAATCCTGCAATAGCTAGACAATGATTGTGAAGGATGTAATTCCATATATGGCTAGATAGTAACATTTTTTGTATGATAGTTGATAACAGGAAATTTGGGACTGAGAGAAATGCTAAGATGCAGGAAGAGCCCTAGTAGACATTTCCATATGTTTCTTTCATTTTCTATCCAGCAGCTAGATAAACGGATCCCTAGAAAAGACAAAGGGTAAATCAGATGAACCTCTAATTCAAATATGTTGATTATCAAAGCTTTTGGTGGGTCAGAAAGTCAGGACAGTACAATAACAAAGAGCAATAGCAGGCCTGGGCTTGTAATTTGGCAAATCAACTTACTTGTGAAATCTCAGACAAGTTTCTTAATCTCTCTAGATCCTTTTCTCTGAGTTCTGGCCACCATCTACCTACAGCTTTATGAGGAGCTTGAGCTGGAACAGTCCAGCCAAATCTTTTCTGAATTCCCAACTGACAGAAACTGGGTGAGACAATAAAATCATTATTATTGTTTTAAGCTAACAGATAACTGAAAAATCCAGTGCAGATGGGCAACCAACCTTGCCAACCATTTTAGAGTTTGGCAAGTGTTTGCTCACAAAGGAGCAACTAGCCTCCTGTGAGGCCTCCAGAGCCAACATTCCTGCTATGCAGTTATACACAACCCTGACAAGAGGGGTTGATTTCTTCTGAGCAAAGGAACAAACAGAAGCATTAGAAGTCCTTCTAATGTTCCCTGGTTGCTTTCACATGGGAGATTACTCATGCACAGATCTCCAAGTGGAACCAGAGGAGGTATGGGAGAGACAGGCTTGTTGATGGGAAGAGAAGCACTTCTAACATTAAAAGGGGAGGTTCCTGTGGTGTGGTGTGATTTCACTAGATCTAGAGTCAGACAGCACTGGGATCAGATCTCAGCTTAGCCACCCACTAGCATAGCCACTGCACTGAAACAGGGCCAGCTTTCTCATCTGTAACCAGGGGATAATATATGCCTTTATCCTGGATTGTCATCAGATGGAATGACACATATATAAGCACCTTAGATATCATTAAGTGCCATTAATTTGGTCACTGTTAAAATCTAGAATACAGTAGGGAAAAATAGAGGGTGATGTTACATTCCAAAATTGTGTGTCATCTATTGGATTTTTCTTTGAAGAACCAAAGACCTTAAATCCAGATAGGATGGCTTTGCCTGACCCATGAAGACATGGAGTAAGATAGGACACTAAAGTTTGTACATCTTCTCCCTCTTCTCAAAGATTTTTACAAATCAAGGTAGACCGATGTCAAGGAAAGACTGGGAAATTCTATGAGTGAACTTTATTTGAAATAAAAAAGAAATGTTTTTAAAAACCCAATTAGGACATTGGAGACTTTTGAACTATGAACTGATTGTATATTTTGATAAGAGAATTATTGTTAATTAATTTTAGTTATAACAATGGCATTATGGATATATTTTATAAAATCCTTATCCTTTAGAAATACATAATGAAACATTTATAGGTGAAATATATTTGAAATTCACTTCAAAATGATATGAGAGGGTGATTGAGATGAAATAACATTGGCCTGGAAGTTAATAATTGTTGAAACTAGGCAACAGGAGCATGGGGGTTCAATATACTATTATCTATACATGTATATGCTTAAAATTTTTCATAGAAAATAATTTTAAACATAAATGAATATAATCAGCTCTTAACACCTTCATGTATCCTTGGCTCCTGCTAAGCCTAAGAAAAAAGGCTAAAAAGTCAGTTCTTATATAACCCCCATGGTCACTCCATTTTCCAGGCAATTAAGTGACTCCCTCTGAGCTACTGCAATGGTACACGCTGCAATGTTGAGACTTTATAGTGTGAAAAAGATCAACATAGTCATATGCTTTATTTTTTCTTTCTCCTTCCTTTCTTTCTGGATTAAACTGAGGATCTCATGTGCGCTAAGTACACAACTCTATCCCTGAGCTGCATCTCCCTCCTATGAAGTGTTTTCTATAAAAATACTTCTTTGAAATGTGAAAGTCTGCTAAGTGCAAGGCACTATGTCCAACATCCCAGAGAACACTACACTGAGAAAACATGGCTCCTGCTCTGGTGAGGAGAAAGGAAACGTTGATCTAATGGAGGAAGATGGACCAAGACCAAGTTATCAGAGGTGTTTGACCAAATGACAAAATACACAAAAGGGTACCCAGAGGAAGGATGGTTCCTCCAGATCAGTTCTAGGGAAGCCAGATGGGTCTGTGCTGCGATGACCCTAGAATTAAGACTTCCTGGCTAGGATCTCAGCAGCAACGAGGTGGCATCCTCCTGGCTGAGGGATGGCTGGTGTGAAAATCTTAAGGGTAGAATAAAAGACACATGGCTTGTGGAGGGGGCGTAAGGCAAGTCAGGTCAAGGAAGAGTTAAGTCCAGGTGAAGGGGAGAGATAGGACAAAAAGAAGTGGACACCCTGCTTGGAAAGGCAGTAAGTTGTAGAGAGCCATTTGTGGGCTGTGTGTGGACTACCACACAAGAGTCCCACACAGCACTAGAGACAGGGCTGACCTGCTGTAGCTGCAGCCCCTCTGAGATGGATGTGATCTCCCAAGATGTCAAGCAACCTGCTGACCGCAAGACTCTGCCTTCTTCCTACCTTGGGAAAGAATGTTTGATGGAAGGTCTTTGAAGTCCTGGGATATAAATAAAGCGCACACCCGGGGCGGGGGGGAAGGGGGGCATTTTGCCATTTGCCTTTCGCCAGTTGCCAGAAGTCAGAAGAATTATCTGGCTGTAGGCCCGTCCAACCCCCACATTTTGAAACTATTTTTACGTGTTCTGTGGTTTTTCGCTGCCTTATTTCTTTTAACCAGTTCTTTACTGGTCAGGGAACCTCATCCTTGTCATCCACGTAGGACGTGGAATTGACAGCGAGTGCTGTGCCTGGGTTCAGGTCTGTATCCAGTAAGTCCAGAGAAGCCGCACATTACATTATAGCAGCATCCACTGCTGCTTCAAAGGACAACACAATCTGGCAATTTCCTGTGCAAGCTCAGCAATGCCATCTGCCCTCTTCTTGGTTTCAGGCAGTGTCCCAGCAGTACAGATCAAATGGTGTGAGTCAGGATTGTTAAACTGGTGTTAAATGTACTGAGCTGTGGCTGAGCATGTGATGAAGTGCCAGAAGCGGGGGAGCATTACTAAGCGATCAGAACTCAGAGAACTCTTAAAAGTGGAAACAGACGCGAGAAAGCATTACACATAAAAGAAAAAAACAGTGTGACTCCAAAACTCATTGATGGTTTATTCTGTTGGTATGATTATGAAAGGAGCCTCTTGAAGCCACATCTCTATGTGGTGACACCTGGTATGTGATTCAGCACACATCAAGCTGCCAATTTCAGTTTCTTTCAGGGGTGTTTCTTACCATCGCCTCCTTCCCACAGGTATCTGGCATACTTGTCCAGGAAACAAGACCAGTGTATATTTACTGTCATAAACATTCCAGACTGCTCATAAGGCCCCAAACCTGGATTAATGGACATATCCCTGAGGAAGGTACAAGGAAAAACAACAGTAACAGCTGAAGAATTCAAGTTGGACATTCTACCAAAGGCAAAAAAAAAAAAAAAAATTACTGGAGAGGAAGGAAGTCCACGTAATAAGTGGACCCCAGTCATACACAAAAACTGAGCCTCCAAAGCACCTTGGCCCTTAGATCAGAAATGAGTCTTTGAAGCCAATCACATGGCCAGAGGCTTCACAGAGAGGACGCTCTACTCACAGAGCTGCACATCAGGCTGTGGGTAGACACTCTGCAAGAGTGGCACGTGGCTTGGGCTGATGGGAAACTAGAAGTTACTCAACCACTCAAAGTCAACTGTAAGCACTCACTCTCCTTGAACCAGAGTGAGGTGTTAGCCCTTACTCTGACTGATATCCTTAAAGTCTGCAAGAAGGAAGAAGATCAGATCTGTGCAGAAAAGAGTTCACATAGCAAGCCTGAGGCTGCTCATCTTTTGAAGGGTCTGCTTCCAAGGCTAGCCCTTGGTAGGCATCTGAACTTTGGATTTCAGGAGGGTCCCTGACAATCACTAACCAATAAGAGAGGCTCACTGTACCTAAGCCAGTCACACAAACAATACCATTTGTGTTGAATATCTGCTTTCCTTCTAGGAATCTGGAATTTGGGTACATGCCAGGCTAAGGGTGTCGATGTGATCAGCCCACAGCAAAAAAATCCTGGGTTCTGGATCCCTGACAAGCCTGCCTGGTTGGCAATGTTTCACCTGTGTTGTCACACTTGTTGCTGAAGGAATAAACCTGTCTTGTGTCCTCCACTGGAAGAATATCCCTGGAAGCTTGCACTGTGGGTATGGATTTGCCCTAGACTTTGCCTCATGCCTTTTCCCTTTCTTCATGGACTTATGTTTTGTTTGTAAACTTTATTATAATAAAGTAGAGCTGTGGGTACACCTACATACTGAGTTTTATGAGTTATCCTAGCCATTCTTCAACCTGGGGTGACCCCAGTTCACCCTAGTGAGAACCTGAGGTGGGTGGACACCTATCTATGAATGAGCTGAGTCAGAAGACTATGTTTGAACCTGGTACTGTCCATGAACTTCTACTTTTTCCTCTATAAAAGAAAATGATAAGGCTGGCACTCCACTACTGAAAACTGGAAATCACTCCCAATACCTAGAGAGTATCCAGAGATAGTACTATTATCCAATAATACCTAACATTTTAGGGTGGAGGCTTCATCTATGATCTGTGGCCTGCTTCTCACAGGGTCATGCACATGTAACACATTCCAGGCAAACAATCAGATGCACAAAACTAGGTTAAAGAGCCATAAGATCATGAAAAATTAAAAGCTTAATCTCTGCTCCCCATTCCTCTAGCCACTGCCAACTTAAAAAGTAACAAATTATTGTAGGTATATTTAGACCACACATCCAAACACATGTAACTCTATGGAAATGCAAATGGGAACTACAGGAATAAACTATTGGTCATCAAGCAGCCTACTGCAACACACTCAAACCAATCAACATATCTATATTTCCTGTCACTTTTTTGGTATTTCTGGCTTAATCCTACAGTATCCAATTTATCTTCCCAATCTTATTACAGTAAACAAGCTTATGAAATTAAAGACAAATGAAGAAAAAAACAATTTTGGCATTAATACATTTGTCTTTCTAAAATCCCATAAACTCACAAGCAATTCCCATTCGTTCACTCACCCATTCACAGACTAAGCAAGCTATGGAGAGTGTTTCAGTGGCAAATCACCATGCTAGGCTCTATGTGAAATTAAAAGAAGATATTGAATTTGATCGTAGTATCCTTTTGACACAAAGTTGTCTGTAAAGGTATCCACAGACACACCCTGTAAGCTCCAAGAGAAGGAAGACCTGGTCCTTGGAGCAATCAGGGACCACTATAGATATTTCAAATAGGAGGAAATTAATGCAGGAATCTTCTTACACAGGAGATGGGACTGTTAAGAGAATTCTGGAGAAAAGGAGACAACCTTAGGGCCATTAGGTTGGGGAGCAAGTACCACAGCAAGGATGTATTCACTGTCTGGGTAAGCAGATGGGAGCTGGGACACCAGCTGAGCAGAAGACGGACCAGCACCGTGATGAGGCAGCAAGGATGGAGAGGAAGAACTAGGGGAAAGAGACAGGCAGGCTTGGAAATTCTATCTGATGTGAGATGAGAGAGAGAGAGACAGAGGAGGCAGTAAGCATGACTCAGAGGTTTTCAGCTATTCATAGAAAAAGGAAAGTTAGGAGGAGGAGCAGTTTTGTGGGGAAAATTACAATTCATGTCACCAGAACTTGCTAAGAATGTTGGCATGCATGGTGTTCCTCCAAAATATGCTGCTAGTCCACTTATCACCTCTTTACAACAACTCTGTGCTAAATGGTAAGCAAATATACTTCAAACCAATGTTTATACATTATCAACCAATGTGTTCCTTTTCAGCCTCCTAATAGTCTCCTAGTATGAAACACTGATATTTCAAATTAAAGCTGAATCCAATATAAGACCACCTCTTGTGAGGACCTTAATCCTAGACTGGCATGCTCAACTTCACGTTTTGAGGGATTTTTTTGCAGTGGATAGTCTTTTCCATCTCCATCCTTCAAGTATTATTGAAATCAACATCAAAAACCCTACAATATTTCTTGGTGCCCAGTCTCCACAAAAGTTGGCTTTTGAGAGTTGATCTCACTGAAGGAATGAGTATACAATTCTATCTAGAGGCAAAGATATCTTGGTGTGCCATCTTCTGTTTCCTGACTCCCATCCCAAAATGGGCCCAGCTCACCAAATATACAGTGGCCCTCCTAAGCCAGAGGACTTCAAAATTTACTTTCACTTGACCACAGCCTTCTTTCTTAAAGATCTAGATTAATTTCTCTGATGCCTTCCTTGCTAACTGGCTTCATCATTACCAAGCATAAAGCAGCCTGAACAATAAATAAATTAAAATGTACCTGTGTCTGAAGTCATCTCCTAGGAAATACATGTCATTTATAATGTTGCCAAATGAACAACTGGTATACAAGACAGAATTCTGCCTAACCTAATCAATTTTGTTGTTAATATTAATAAAAGTTGAGTTTGGAACACCTTCTCCATAACAACTTTATGAAGCTAAAATTCTGTATCATTTATAAATTCTTCCCTAATTTTATGTAACTACATGTTCCCTCTGAGACAAGAACTAGGAATGAAATGTTTAAAGTGGGAACTAACAACCAAAACAATTGGATGCAAAGCCATATTCTCCTTGTTAGTATCTAAATAGATATATAATTAAGAGTGCCAAGAAGGGAATAAAAACCTCATCTTCTGTCTTATTTTTATTCTTAGCACATTGCTGGAAATAAGTAGAAATCTGCTAACAACTACCCATACTTCCCAGAAATGCTTTTTATATGTAACAATATTTACAAGGAACATTTTTTGTTCCTGCTAATGTGAATGTTACTAAACCCATCTGTTGGCACTATGTGCTATCTCCCTGAGAATGAGCTTAAGCAATCAAATGAAATTTTCAAAAAAAATCCAAAGCAAAAGTACTCAAGGAAGCCACACCAAAAGGAGAAATTCTTATTTAAACCCCTGCTGTGTTTCTATTAGGGTAAAAATAATGGGTATTGAAATGCAGGTCAAGTCTGAAATGAGATACCATAGGATGGCCATTAGATTGGCAAAAATCAATGCTGAAAATATTGTGTTGCACAGGATATAGATCTACAGAATCTCTTATTCATTACTGGTGGGAGTATAAATTGGCATACTTTTGGAAATAACTAGGTATTATATAAGGTGAACGTTCATATTCTCTCCAACTCAATGATTTCCCCCATAAGAAACTCTTGCATGTGTACACAAATTTCTATAATTACTCAACAAACAGAAGATGCCGGGCTAGAGGTATAGTTCAATGTTAGAGAGCTTGTCTGGCATGTGAAAGGCCCTGGGTTCAATTCCCAGCCCCCCCAAAATTTAAAATAAATGAGTCTTATGAAAATCATACACAAGGAGGAATGTACACAAACATTTTTATGAAGTAAAAATGGTTCAAATTAAAAATGTGGGCTTTTTGGGCTGGGGCTCAGAGGTAGAGCCCTTGCCTACCATGTGCAAAGCACTGGGTTTGAACCTTAGTACCACACAATGATGAAACAAATAAAGGCATGTTGTTCATCTACAACTACAAAAAGAAATTAAAAATAAATAAATAAAAATGTGGTCTTTTCAAAACTTCACATAGATGGGCTAAAATTAAATAAAAAGGAAAGAAGAAGATGACCAAGATTTGGGATGGTGGTTATCCTGGAGCAGGGAGGCCAGAAGATGGGATGAAAAGATTGGGGAGGGAAGGGGAATAAAGGTCCACATTTTCTCCAAACACAAGTTTCACTTAGCTAAAAATTTTAAAATATATATATTGTAAATGGCTTCCCAAAAGAGAAGCTGGCAAAAGAAACAGCTCTTGTTCCTGGTAATCCTGACTCTATCAGTCTGTAAGGAAAAGAGATAGTGAACAAAAACTTCTTTTACTCTGTCTTTGGCTTACGAGCACATGAATCTTGCCTTTATACCAGCCACATACACCTGAAGAACCACTGAGAGCTAGGATGTGGGGAGGGTTAAGAGAACACATGTTTGGTACAGACAGAGCACTCCATAAAGCACCCTGCTGCCATCAGGATTATAAGTGACAAACCTGGAGGACAATTGGTCCTTGATTCTGTCTGGCAGGATGGTCATGCTTGGGCTAGAATATGGGATTCAGATCAAAAGTGGGAACAGGAGAACAGCAACAAACATTTGAGTGCTGGAGACATGTGGAAGAGGAGACAACATTCTTAGAGTTCAGAGAAGTAGGCCTTCCAGCTCTCCTACAGAAGGGTCTTTTCCGCAGATGGAGATTTACTCATCTCCAGTGGCTTTCAGACATACAACTGCTAGCTGGGTACTTTTTGGTAAGTCACAAAAGTTTGTTTGTTCAGCCTCAGTTTCTCAGTTCTGGTTGGCCTCACATGGAACTAAATGAGAGCATGGGGCTATGTAAGTGTCAGGTATCATTCATCCCACCCCGGTGAATCAAGCAACAGTTGTACCCACCTTGAAATCTAGAAATATCCAAAAATGAAACCACAGAGCTTAGATGTTCACATACATAAACAAGAAACTTGTTCCTACTCTCCCCCCACAACAAACCAGTCTCTACAACCTTACCAGCAAGCAATAAGAATGTTTCTTTGTTACCCAGAGAATCTGCACACTTGAGATTACCTTCAAATGCCAATTGTTTATACATAGTTATTTTAAGAAAACGAGGGGACTTCTTTGCTCTTCTAATGAAAACAAAACTAAATTTAAAAAAAACCTGGAGACCAGGTTTTACTTTCACTAAGTCAAGGCATTCCTGTCTTTGTGGACCTTATATTCATAAATGTCACCTTGACCTCTGCTTCAGTAGTACCTGGTAAAGAAAGATAACACAGAATTGCTGGACTCAAGGAGGAGTGGGCATTAGGACATATCTGGGACAGGCACTTGAAGACTTCTATGCTCAACTTCACATTTTCAGGGGCAATTTGATCAAAACTGATATTGAAAACACTACAATATCTCTTGGTGTCAGTCTCCACAAGAATTGCCTATTGACAGTTGAGCTCACTCAAAAGATCAGAATCTCCCTCCACCAGCTACTGGGCTGGTGACTAGATCTGCTCTCAAACCTCAGAACTTCTCATTTGTATAGCAGGATAACAATAGAGACTACTTCACAGCATGGTTGAGAATGAAATAAATGAATGTAACGTAAAGTGGAATGTGTGGTCCATAGCTAACATGCCCTATGTGTTCAGTCCCTTGCCTTCAAGGAAAAAGTAACACTTTCAGTAAATGACTGAAGGTCCCTATCATTGTATGGCTTGGTGAAATGTCCACATACCAGACAGAATGGAAATTAATATTAAAATACCATTTGGAAAAGGAGTTCTTTTTGCTCAGTCTCTTAATGCTAAAGATGTTACATTCTGGGTCATATTTATGGTATAGCTGAGTGGACCAAGGGGCACCATGACATTACATAAGGATGAATTAAAAACATCTCAGCTTTCTCTTCTTCCAGGAATTAAACACAAGCAATGATACTCCATATTGGAGTGGAAACTAACACATAACTTCAGTGAAGCTAACAAATTCTCAGTGGCATCATGGATTCAAGCCATCCTCTACAAGCCACATTTCTAAAAAGCTAGGAAGGATGGCATAAACCCTATAGTAGGTGACCTGAAGGAATACTATTGGCTGAGTGAAGCAAGTAAGGTGACCCAAGTTTCAGCAAATAGCAAAGCAAGAACCCTCTGTTTACAACAATGAAATAAAGCTTCTCAAAGTGTGGTCCCTGGCCAGCATCATGGGCCTCATGAGAACTTGTTAGAAATGTCTCAGCTCATGTGCCCTAGGTCCACAGCACAAGAAACTCAGTGGAGAGGCCCAGCACTTTGTTTTAATAAACCTGTTAGGGAATTCTGATGCACACTCAGATTTGAGAACCACTGGTCTAGAATGATCTGAGATCTTAAAGTTTAAACCAACGATCCCTAGGAAACAAACCTAGGGCACAGCCAGTAAGAAAGGGAAAGAAGCCTTCAGGAATTCCCCCGCTTTAAACCACTGTCAATGAGGAGACAGTTCTTACAATGTCACTTTCAGACTGAAATTCTTAATTCCCCACTGTTTCTGGGAAAAGAAAGGAGGAAGGAGGAAAGAGAATACTTCCTGGCTCTCCAAAAAATACCAAAATGGATTCCTGAAGGTACATACTGTGTCCAATACATCTCTGGGTTTGTTATACAAAGCTCAAGGGCTGGCAACCAGCACACACCAGTAACAGTGGGAAACAAATTTGCCAACTTCCTGAGGAGGGAAAAGAAGCACTTCCCATGAGAGGGTCCCAAGCACTAAGCAAGGTCTTTCCCAACCCCTGATATAATGATCTTAACTCCTGAATCAGAAAGAGGACAAGGACTTTGGGTAGATGATTTTAGCTAGCTATCCCAGGCCTCACAACTACCAAGACCAGAGAAGCGCTGAAGCCCTAGATCACTCCATGATCCCACCTTCTCACTTGGCCTTAAACCTATACTTTCCAGAGGGTCATGTGCACAGGTCATATCCACCTTTGCCAGAGGTTATGGCCCCAGCCCTTGACAGTTGGCCAGAGTAGTATTACTTCTCCTGCTGGAGTACATGCTCCCAAACACCCCTAGGTTTGTGGCCATATCCCCCAACCCTGGAGGTCCTCCATCACCATCACTGCAGCATCACCACCCTCCAACCTTCTAAGTCCCACGTTGCACTTCCATACCTGTAGTAGGACAGCAGGCCATTGCCAAGCACGAACCAGCGGCGCTGGTAGCCCTTTAGATAGTTGGTCCACTTGAGGAGCCAGCCCTTGTAGCTGTCCAGAGGCAGTGGGACCACTGGGGCACTGAGGGCCGTGCCAGTCCCCGACACTGGAACCCCAAGAGGTGTCTTCACCTGTCCTGGTCGCAGAACAGGCGGAGGTCTTGAACCCAATCCAGACTCTTTGAGCGAGGGCACGGTCCCCGATACTAAACCCAGTGTGGGGAGCTGCTCAGACATGGCCTTGAGTAAGGGCCCAGCCCCTCCAGCTGGCTCCGGCCCCCGCGGGAACTCCAGCAGTTCGGATTTTGGCCCGACCAATAGCCCTGGCTCAGACCTCCTCTGCGGGTAAGGATCGGCTCTGAGCACTGGCTCTGAAACTGGCTCCCACATCTGTACTGACATCCGCTCCCGTTCCGGTGCCGGCACCGGCTCCGTCTGGGGCTGGGGCTGAGGCTGGGGCTGGGGCTGGGGCTGGGGCTGGGGCTTGGTCTCCGGCCCGGAGCCGGACGTAGAAGCGCTCATGCCTGGTGCTGCTGTGTGGCAGGACAGGCAGGGGACAACCGTGAACAACGACGAGAGTCCGCGGGAGCGGCCGCCGCAGCCGCCGCCTCGGCTCGAAGCGGCCGCTTTCCCCATAGAGCCCACCCGAGCGCGGCCCAGCGGGGCGTGGGGGCGGGGCGGGCGGGGGGCCGGGGGCGGAGCCGTGCCGTCACGCGCGCAGCGCGAGGCGGGAACGCGCGTGGGTCCCTCCGCTGTCCGCTGTGCGCTGCGCCAGGTGCCTGTGGTCTTGCCCACGAGCAACGGACCCGACTTGGACCTCTGTTCTTGATTTGGTCTGGCCCTTGGATGGAGCCCTGGAAACACCTCTAGGCTGAGAGCTGGGAGGGTGGGCAACGCGGAAGGGACAGCGCGCTTCAAGCCACGATCCCTGCCTGCCGCCCAACCGGTGCCAGGCGCTGGAGGAACAATGAATGCCGAGCCCGTCGGCTCCCAGTGCAGCTCCGTACACCGGGCGTCCCACCCTCGGCAGGGGCGTGTTCAGTCACTCCCCGAAACCCTAGAAAGGAGCGGAGGACAGCAGTCAGCACTCAAAACCCAGAGGCTTACAGGGGCTCAGCCCAGAAGCGCTGAAAGCTAAAAGCTGCGTTCCAGTGTCAGCCATTATCTGTGTGTGGGCCACCACCACCTCCTGACTCCACCCCCTGGACCAGCTGGCCTCGGGTTCACGCCAAGGCGCGGCTGTGTGTGTGTTTAAGAGTTTGTCTAAACCAAAGCATTTAGAACAAGGAATACACCTAAAAGTGAGATTCTTAAAACTTGGATCCGCTGGATGGACATTCCTGTGGAGGCTGGCAATCATGAAGCTTCCACAGTAGTTGTGGAGGTTTTCCTGTCCACGCATTTTCCTAGAGTGAAGTTCCACAGTTCTCATGGGATTACCAAAGAAGGCTGTGACCTCAGAAAGGTTAAACATCATTGATTTCAAAGAATCTATCCCAACGGGGAAAAAAGTTGATGGTTATTACAAATAATTAGGAATATATGATGAAAACTTGTATTCAGGTGGGATTGTGCCCAGACCCTTCCAGTTTAGACCTCTGTGCAGTCTCCCCTTGTCTCATCCCTAAAAGGCTTACCCTTCCCTTACTGGTCCTGATTTTTGCTTCTGACAAGATAACCTGTGCAGGGACCACCGCCGACATGAAGTGGTGGCCAGAAAGGAGCAGATTGGAAGGCCCCAGAACCAGAAGGTGAGGCACGAGCTGAGCAGGAGTCTCTGCAGTCTTTACTGTGAGCTCTGGAGTACAGAACCCAGGCCATCTTAGGTGATCCCATAACTACAGTGGTGATCCTCAAACTTCAGTATGCTGAGTGCCTCCCTCATCCAGGAAAAGTGATTCCTTCTGGGAGCAGTGGGGCACAGAACTGAGTAATTGGAAAATGGGGTGGAGTATTTGCTTTTCACTTATACCCTTGAACCTTTTGGATGTTTTACTGTATGTTTCACCTATTCAAAAAATAGTGATTGATCTGGGTGCAGTGGTATATGCCTACAATCCCAATAACTGAGGCTGAGGCAGGAGGATGGCAAGTTCCAGGCCAGCCTGGGCTAATTAGTGAGGCCCTGTCTTAAAATAAAAAGAGCTAAGAATGTAGCTCAATGGTGGAGCACCTCTGGGTTCAATCCCCAGTACTTCAAAACAAGAATAATAATTGTTTAAAGTTACCCCAGGGAAGCTAATTAGAAATTCAGTTTTCAATCCATCTCCCTAACATTCTGATTCAGTATATTTGAGGTAGAATCCAGGAGTATTCATTTTAATGAGCTGCCCAGGGCTGGGTATGCTTAGGGTCCCATCCCCAGCAATATACACACACTACCCAGGGAGTTCTGGTGTGGGTAGATCATGGCTACATTTAGATGGACAGTGATATAGAGGACAAATATAGAGGGCTTTGGGAGCCAGATCCACCCAGGAAATCCAGGCTTGGCCACTCCTTAGCTATGGAAACTTCAGCCATTCCATGAGCTTCTTCATGCGCATTTGGATAATGAAGATAATATCTACTTGAAAGATTGTAAGAAAATCATGTATGTAAAGGACATTTGACATAGTAGATACTCAATAAATAGTCTTTAGTTAGTTAATCATCGAGTGCTCTGTGAAGTGTTTGGTGAAATGAATTAATCAGAGGCCAGAGCAGGAGATGCGATGAAGGTTGACAAGCTTGGGAAGCAACCACAGTGGTAAAGCTCAGCACCTGCTGTGTATGCATCAGAAGTGTTTGCAGCCCTCAAGGAGGGAAGCTGACTAACAAACAAATAATTAACAATATGGTTTAACTGCTGTAATAAATAACCAACTTCTCTAAGATGACAGGGCCTATGCCATTAGTTCTTCCATAGTGGGTGAAGGAGTCACAGAAGGAACAAGATTTGCAGTGAGTCAGAGGGACAAGGTGAGTATTCAAGGCAAAGAAACCTGCAAGCACAAAGTCCCAAATCAGGAGAGAAAAACTTGTCTGGGAAATGACAAATAGCATATTTGGAAGAGCAGGACGGGACATGGAACAGAGATGGGTAGGCACATCACTATGAGGAATGCCCTTTATTCTACAGAAAGTGGATCTCCTGGGGATAAGGGAGATTTTTCATTTTTACAGTGACAGATTCTTGCCCTTAGAGAAATGGTGATGAAGCCAGAATTAGGCAGTCAGTATAGATAGGTAAATCCAGTCAGGTCGGATCAAGGAGGCCAATTTGAGTGAGTTTGGAAACTTGGAGAGAAATTGAAATGCTAATGCCTTCAGAGCCTTTCCTCCACCCTTGTCAAGATAACCTGCCCCTGCTCCAACCTGTTGCTAAGATAACCTGTCCCAGGGATTGTCCTTCCTAAAATTACACCCCCTTCCTGCCCAGATCACTACACCTTATTCATCTGCTTTTCACCCTTTTGGCCATCCCACCAGAGCATCTCTTGGTCCTAATCACTGGGCCTAGTCACATATGCAAGAAGGAGAGAGATAAGGGGAAGAGAGCAGGAGAACAAAGGAAGCCTAGGACATAAAAAGGCAAAACACCCTCACTTCTTGGGATACCAAGATACCAGCTATGGCCCCCTTCTCCCTTCCAGGAGAAGTCTACGCTATTCCTTTTTAAGTAAACCCTGCTTTATATGCTTGCCTCAGTGTGCTTCTCTAATATTATACTTCAGGATATGAAGAAGCAGAACTCGTCACCTACCGGTGACGAGGCGATATCAGTGACTTTGAGTTTGGGGCAGGAAATGTGCAAGATTAACTTACCTGGGACATTTCCTCATACCAGAAAATAAAGAAGTTGTTTCAGACCCCTGAATTTAACACCTGTTGTGTCAAAAGGACACAGAAGCCAACTTAAAGGGGCTCCTACTAACCAAAGATGAGACAGTTCAAGCATCAATAAGGATAATGATTGCAATGGACTAAAATATCAGCTATATAAAAATCTATATGGTAAGCCCACAAGTTCCTAAAAACAAAACAAAACAAAAAGTCATGCGCAGTGGAGCAAACCTATAATCCCAGGAATTAGCGAGGCTGAGATAGAATCTCCAGTTCAAAGCCAGCCTCAGCAATGGTGAGGCGCTAAGCAACTTAGTGAGACCCTGTCTCTACATAAAACACAAGATAGGACTGGGGATGTGGCTCAGTGGTCAAGTGCCCCTGAGTTCAATCCCCAGTACCAAAAAGAAAAAAAAAAAGGTTCAGGGCTAGGGTTATAGCTCAGCTGGTACAGTGCTTGCCTCTCATGCACAAGGTTCGATCCCCAGCACCACAAAAAAATTTATTAAAAAAATATATATATATGCTTTACTAGTCATCTTGGAGGTCTCTGTAGTGCCAATTCATAATTATGAAAATTGATAAAGGGAAAGAAATCTGTATCCCACCTTTCTTGTACAAGCTGTATTCATGAGAACCAAAGAGTTTAAACTGGAAATTTTTTTAGAAGGATTAGCTAATAAATGCAGAAGATAGAAATAAAAGAGCTGGGTATGGTGGAACATGCGTGTAATCCCAGCAATTCAGGAGGCTGAGGCAAGAGCATTGCAAGCTCAAGGTCAGCCTTGGCAACTTAGCCAGACTTTGTCTCAAAATAAAAATTAAAAGGACCAGGGAAGTCTAGGGTTGTAGCTCAGTGGTAGAGTGCTTGCCTCTTATGTGAGAGACCTTGAATTTGAACCCCAGCACCACCAACCCACAAAAAATCATCTTTTGGCAACTCCCTGTGAAATAATTAATCAAGGTAAAGTAAAGATCATCAGAACTATTATGTGATGGGGTCAATGAAGGACTTCATCAAAGATTAGAGTGATGCTAATTGAGTCTACTGATCAATCTTAGCATCACATGAAGCACAACTACAGGACACTATGTGCTTTGGATATGAGCCAGTAGAAAACACATGGCACCATCTATATTTATTTTTATACTATAAATAAATAAATCCAATTCCCTCTCAACTAATGTGAATTTGATCGAGGCTCTATTGCACTATAAAAGGAAGACAGAGCAACAAGCTAAATGACCCAAGGAGTCAATCAATCAAATCCAAAAATAGGGAAATCTATATCAAAATGACCAGTTTTATTCAATAAATGCATGGCCTGAGGGAAAGATAGAAACAGAAAAATGGTACCAATTTTAAAAATACATATCAACCAGATGCAATATGTGAATTTTGTTTAAATTCTGTTTCCAAATAAGCCAACTAAAAAACATATTTTGAGAACAATTGGGCAATATTGAACACAGATCAGGCTTTCAGGAATGCTGTAAACTGAATGCATCTCCCCAAAATTCTTATGTTACTATCAGTGTGATTGTATTTGGAGTAAGGAAGTAATTAAAATTAAATGAGGTCACAGGGTAGGGTCCTAATCCAATAGCATTAGCGTCTTTATAAGCAGAGACATCAGAGAGCTTGCTCTTTCCCCACAGTGAGGACAGAGAGGAGGCAGCCATCTGCAAGCCAGGAAGAGAAACCAAATAGGTCAGCACCTTGATCTTGGAATTCCCAGCCTCTAGGACTGTGAGAAATAAATTTCTGTTGCTTAAGCCACTAGTCTATGGCATTTTGTTATGGAAGCCCAAGCAGACTATTACAGGGCATATCAATAAATTATTAATTTTATTATATGTACTATGTAAAAATTGTCAGATTCAAAATGGAGTCCCTTATGCAAAACCCAAAGCAAAGCAGAGCTAGGAAGCCAATAAGGAAGAGTTCTCACACACATACCTATGATTTAAAACTATTATAAGGATCCTCTGAAAAGTAAAACCTTGCAAAGACCAGCACCATTTTACATAAGAATACTTTTTTTTCTTTTGGTACTGGGGATTGAACCCAGGGTCACATTACCACTGAGCTACATCCCAGCCCTTTTTATATTTTGTTTTGAGATAGGGTCTTGCTAAGTTGCTGAGGGCCTTGCTAAGTTGCTGAGGCTGGTCTTGAATTTGCAACCCTCCTGCCTCAGCCTCCCCAAGTTGCTGGGATTAAAGCCATGTGCCACTGCACCTGGTCATAAAGAAAACTTCTGCAGGGTATCATGGTACACATCTGTATCGTAGCTACTTGCGAGGCTGAAGCAGGAGGATCACAAGTTTTAAGCCAGTCTGAATAACTTAGCAAGACTCTGTCTCTAAATAAAATATCTTAAAAAGGGATGGGAATGTGGCTCAGTGGTTAAGCACCCCTGGTTCAATCCCTGGTACTAAAAAAAAAAAAAAAAGAAAAGAAAATTTTAAAAAAGGGCCTGGGGTGTAGCTCAGTGGTAGAGTGCTTTCCTATCATGTGCAAGACGCTAGGTTCAATCCCTAGTACCAAAACAAAATGAAACAAAACAAAAGTACATGATACATATTTGAGTATGCTGAAGATAACCCTTTATAATAATAATAATAACTCCCACACTTAACAATATAATACTTATGGTTAGAAAATTGATCAGAAAACTGATTATTAATATAATTAATATAATAAGCACTCTAAGAAAGAACACTAATAGAGAACAGATACAATTTTGCGATTACAGGGGATTTTGATTTCTGTGGAATTTTAATTTATTCCAGAGGTAATTGTAGAAGGGGCTTGGTTGGCAGGGAAGAGCTCCAGCTATTCCATCTACCTCCACATTTCAGTAAAACAAAACAAAACAACAAAACAGAATGGCTGAAAGGGGTCTGCTATAATTTGAATCTTAAATGTTCCCCAAAGGCCCATGTATTAAAGGTTTGGTCCCCAGAGACATGCTTTGGAAGGCAGGAAACCTTTAAGAGGTTGGAAAGTCTTTCACTTCCTCTTTTACTTTTTTTGTTTCCGGGCCATGAGGTGAGCAGTTTTACTCTGCCATGCACTCCCACCAAGATGTGCTGCCACTTCTCCAGTTCTGTTCTTCCTCCCTTAAAGGTGTTTCCCAATACATGATGGCAGCCACCAGGGAAGAGAATTGAACTTGGGGGTCACATGGTGTTCTGCCACAAAATTTTTTATTTTTATTTTTTGGTACCAGTGATTGAAGTCAGGGGTACCCGACCACTAAGCCACATCCCCGGCCCAATTTTTGTGTTTTATAGAGAGACAGGGTCTCACTGAGTTGCTTACCACCTCGCCATTGCTGAGGCTGGCTTTGAACTCGTGATTCTCCTGTCTCAGCCTCCCAAAGTGCTGGGATTATAGACATGTGCCACCGTGCCTGGCCCTGCCACAAAATTTTTTTGACTGCTTCTATGAAAGTGGGCCAGTTAGAAATTTGATGTGAATTTTGATGCTATTATGTGGAATAGATTCATAAAACTTTACAGTGTATCTTTATTCTTGGCTCCGAGGAACCGGAAATGAAACTTGAAATAGATGGTCTGATGTCTTGCCAGAGTAAATGGCACAGCTTAGATTTATTAATTAATCTAGGAACCCCATCTTTAACCCCTCTGATTTTGACCAGCTGGCCTCATTAGAAACTCAGTTTCAATCAGTTATTTCAGGAGACATCTTCTGGGAAATTAAAAATGTATACTTCAATTAAACAACATCTCTGGAGAGGATGCTCTGGCATTGAGTAAAAACCTCCTCCTTTCCCCTCCATGATTCTAAAGTGCAGCCAGAAGTGAGAACCACTGGAGAAAGAGCCCATGAATACACCAGCAGAGGAATATAAGAATGGAAGGATATTAAAAACAAAGATGACTAAAATGTTCCTTTGATCTGGATGCACCTAGAAAGGAAAGCCAGCAAGTGATGCCCTTTCCTGCTGGTCTAATGGTGGAGAAGACCATTAGATCTTTGCCTGGATGGTTGCCTCTCAGTGGCATCCTTGCTTTTATGTTCATACTTCCCTGATGGAGAGATCTGTAAATATTTTCTATGTAGGGCTTTTATCAGAAGCCTCTACTGGGTGGCACAAAGCTGAGGCCCAACCACAGTCAGCCAGTATCAGTGAGAAAGATCTAATGCAAAATAATGTATTATGAATGAATGAAAATGTGGAATTTGTGGTAATCATCAAGTCTTGCCCCTGCATATCCTCAGGACCCCTCTCTTACCTTCTTTGGGTCTTAGTTCAGATGTCATCTTTCATTTGAAGCTTTCTCTGATCATTTCTCTAAAATTACATTCCTCCCTCTCTGAGCCTCACCCCTCTTACCTGCCATTAAATATGTATATAAAACTTCCATTGAAATATAATTTGCAGCTGGACACTGTGGCGTATGCCTGCAATCCTAGCAGCTTGGGAGGCTGAGACAGGGGCATCACAAATTCAAAGCCAGCCTCAGCAACTTAGCAAGGCCCTAAGCAACTCAGTGAGACCCTGTCTCTAAATAAAATACTAAAAAGGGCTAGGATGTGGCTCAGTGGTTCAACATCCCTGAGTTCAATCTCTAGTAACAACAACAATAACAACAAAAATATATATATAAAATTCACAGATGCTTCTCACCCTCGAGATAGTCCACATTCTCTCTTGAATGTGCCTCTGCTTTCCTGAGTAAACCTGTCTTTGTCACTGGGAAAAAATAATTCATATGTCATAAAATCCACCCACTAAACGTGTACATCTCAATAATTTTTAACATATTCACAGAGTTGTGCAACTGTTGCAGAGCAAGGCTATCTGTAGAGACAAAGTAACTAACTGATGTCCTTAGTCACTGGTTCTTGTGACCACACTAGAAAGATTTCATAGGAGTCACTTGGAATAGTAGACACAAGTTTATCAGAAGGAACAGGAAAAGAGTAAAAAAGGACACTTTCAAGGGAGAGAGTGGGCCCTTAGGAAAAGAACAACATGCCCTTCCTGGCCATCTGCTTTATTGGGCATTCCAGGAAAATTTTCAGAGTCTCACCCAGATCTACCTCTTAACTTTTGACTGACAGCAAGATTGCTTCAGACTTTTAAGTCCTCACTACACATGGTCTTACCCCATGGAGGGGAGATTTTCTTTAAAAAAAAAAAAATATATATATATATATATATATATATATATATATATATATATATGTATTTTAGTTATTGATGGCTCTTTTGTTCATTTTATTTATTTATATGTGGTGCTTAGAATCAAACCCAGTGCCTCACGCATGCTAGGAAAACGCTCTACCACTGAGCCACAACCCCAGCCCGGAGATTTTCTATTATAGTTCCATGCTTAAGATCCAAATCAACTCTGATTCACCTCTTCCTACACTGACTGATTCTAATTAGAACTTGTTCTTACATATTTTTTTGGTTTGGAGACTTTAATTATCCTGTATCCCTACATCCTGGAATCTGGTCTGTGTAAAAGTCACAAAAGTGACTCTTCCGGGTAACTTGTGTTCTTCTTATTGGCAGAGAAGAGTATTTTGGGCCTGCCTTGGAGGAATGCAGCGCTACCTATTGACTTAATCCAGGTAGGGCCAAAGCACCCTCAGGCAAAGAAAAAATGTGAGGGTCAGCATAGTAGGCCCAATCTATAGAATTATATCTTTAACCTTATGTTCCCACTGCTCACATCTGTTACCTATCACAACCATCATGGTGATCAAGTTTAGAACAATTTTATCATCCCCGAAGGAACCTCTGTACACTTTACCTATCAAATCCCAGCCTCCCCTCCCAGCCCTAGGCCACCACTAATCTACTATCTCTGTTTTTTTTTTTTTTTGGGGGGGGGCGCTGTTTACTGGGGATGGGAATTGAACCCAGGGATGCTCTACTATTGAGTTACATTCTTTGTTTTTTAAGAAAAAGTTTTTGGCAAGTTGCTGAGGGTCTTATTAAGTTGCAGATGCTGGTCTCAAACTTGTGATCCTCTAGCCTCTGCCTCCCAAATCTCTGGGATTATGGCCATGCACTACCATGCCCAGCTCTACTTTCTGTCTCTATAGAGTTGCTGATTCTGGACATTTCATATAAATGGGATGTACACTACATAATCTTTGGGGATTAACTTCTTTTACTTGATGTAATGTTTTCAAGGTTCACCCATACTATAGCATGCCTCAGTTCATTGCTTTTTATTGCCAAATACTATTCCATTATACAAATAGACCATATTTTGTTTCTGCATGCATCCATTGATGGGTATGTAGGTTGTTTCTACTTTATGGCCATATGGAATGATGCTGCTATGAACATTTATGTTCAAATCTTTGTATGGATGTAGGTTTTCATTTCTCTTGGGTATATGCCTAAAAGAACTACTTTGTTAAGTGGCAACTCTGTGTTTAACTTTTTGAGAAACTGCCAGAGTATTTTCCAAGGTGGCTCCATTATGATAGGATACTATATTTCTCTCTAGCACTTACTGTCTTCTAACAGAAACTACTTACCTTGTCTAGTGTCTTTCTCCTCCACAACATGTGATTACACAGAGGCAGGGGCTTGGTCTACTTTGTTCACTGCCACATCCCCAGGGTATGGACGAGTGACTGGCACATCATAAATAGGTGTTCAATAAATAATCTCTGAATTAAAAAAGAGTGCCTGGTAATACAAGTATATCAATAAACATGTGCAAGATGAAGTAGAAGGTGTTGGTTAAACATGGGAAAAGCTTAAAAAAGCTATCTGCACAGGGATAATTCCAGCAGCTGAGAGACCAGACTCTACTGAGGAGACATGTGCATTTAAATGATAGGAGCTTGGTGATAGTACCTCTAAAAATGCTCCCAAATGAGCAGACTAGCCAAAGGAATCCCACTTTGATCGTTTTGTGAAGTAGAGAATACATTAGTAAAATAAACCCCTGAATTATGTTGTATAAGCCTAGGTATTCTGGCTTTGTTCAGAGCAGGATCTGTTGCCTTTCACTTAGCAGATATTTGTAAGCATTTGGTGTGCAAAGCCCTGTGACTCATCCTGGGGTCTGAGAAATGGTGGGTGTTTTGTTTTTGTCTGGTTTTGCTTGCTTGTTTTGTTTTTGAGATAGGCGTCTCCCTATGTTATCAGGGCTACCCTTGAACTCAGTCTTTCTACTTCAGCCTCTGTTGCTTGGAATACAGCTACATGCCACCATGCTTGGGAAGTTCTGAGAAACAGAAGGAAATGCAGGGATCATTCACCAGCCCCCTTGCTCTGGAGTTTCATGTGGAGAGTTAAAACCTACAGAAATTTCCTAGGGGAGGGAGGAGCTCCAGTCCAAAGCCTGCCCTTAGCTCTTATAGCACTGATGACTTTCAAAATCAGCAGCTAGGCCAGGCTCTGACTTACATGGAGTAACTCTTTCTAACTCAACAAAGGGCTGGGCCATGTTATGTGCTTTGTCTCCTGTTCCTACTAGGAATCCCAGGGATTAAATGACTTGGCCTCCTTTCCCAGACCTCAAATACAGGCACGGTGACTCCACCAGAGGCTTGTGAGACATAAACGCAAGCATCTGCTGACCCCTCGTGGTCATTGTGGGATTCATTGTGGTTGAGCAGCCAGGGCCCCAGTGCACATCTGGGACATTTTTGGCCTGTGACTTCATTTCTCAAAGCATTTCGCCTTCACTTTCCTTACCTTGTGGTATTCTCTCTATAATCCCAGGGGGTGAGGAGAGCCGGGATTCTGATTCCCATTTTATAAATGAGTGCCAGAATCTTGTGGTCCAGTCCCGAATTCACTCTCAACTCCTTATCTCACCTTGGTAAATCCATTTCCCACTCCTAGCTTCAGTTACTCATATGTAAAATAGGAGAGGCTCTACACAAGACAGGTCTTCCAGTCCTAAAGTTCTCAAAGTGGAAAGGGGACTTGCCCAAAATCAGAGTGCATCAGGGTAGAGGCACTCCAAAGCTGTAGGTCACCCCGCTTGCCTGCCCTGATCAGGAAAAGACATAGGTATAACAGCAAACAAGAAAACCAATTCCTCCACCTTTGTGCTCTGACTGTGTTGGAGTGCCACATGGGTAAATAAATAGGCAAGTGGGTGGGATGGTGAATGGGTGGATAGATGGATGAATGGATGAATTGGGCAGAAATTAAGAACATTGAGTTCACTCAAGCAGCAACTGGGGCAGAGCCACCTGCCTCCCCTGCTCCTTGACAAGTTGACCTAATTCCAGCTGACTACCTCCTTTGGTAGGCTGCTCCAGATCTATCAAGCTGGGGTTCTAAAGCCACCTCCCCTGCCTGACAGTACAGAGCTAGGACCAGAAATAAAAGGAATGAGTCTTCATCCCAGATTTCCTTCCTGCTATTTTATTTACCACCATACTCAACAGCTATAGCCATGGGAGGAGAGACAGGAGCCAGAGGCCACGAACAGGAAGCTCCAAACATGGGCATTTCTTGCTGAACAGCTCCTTCAAACCAGCTGTGGCTGAAATTAAGCTCTGTACACACAATAAAGCTCAGCACAGCTGGAGACAGTGGGCTGGCATGGAAAGAGTATGTCCCACGTACCTATAGTCTGCCATAGTCTGGTTCAAATCAAATGACTTGGAGCAAGCTCGTTAACCTCTCCGTGCCTCGTATTTGTTTTGTTTTAGTTCATTGTGGTATTGGATATTGACTCCAGGGCCTCACATGTTAGGCAAGCAATTTGTCACTAAGCTACGTCCCTAGCCCTTTTCATTTTATTTTGAGACAGAGTCTCACTTATTGACAAAAGTGGCCTTAAACTTGCAGTCCTCTTGCCTAAGCCTCCTGAATAGCTGGGATTACAGGAGTGCACCCAGATGTGCCTTGACTTTCTCAGCTGCAAGATGGGTATGATGCCTGGAAAATGCTATAAGGAATTAATGAGGTAAAGTATACGATGTTTTGCATGTCATAGCTAATCAGTAAATAGAAGTTCCCTTCCTTGTATCCCAGATCATGGAGAAATTCTGGAGAGGGAAGGAACAAGGTCCACTGTGCACCCAGCAAGTTTTTCAACTAAGCTTTTCCAAGTGCTCCAAAATAGTGAAATGCACTAGAGGAGGGTGGGGAGGGAATGGAATGTATTTTCAGCAGAAAATAATAGAATGCTCAATCTCTTTAAAAGAAAGCACCATTCACCTATCCCCTGCCATTATCAGAGAGCTTCAGTCACAAAGGGTATTTAGCAAAGATTTCTTAATGGTGATGTTAAGAACATCTTTTCACAACTACCAGGAAGTAACGAGACTGCTCTTTCCTTCCACTTATTAGGTGAGCATCTCCCTTGTCCACGTCACCCTAACCTGTTCTAACTTTCCTTAATAGCTTATGCATCCCAGAATGGGTGGCAAGTTCTTCAGCTATCTGGTATAAGGAACGCCTAGGTTTGAGTCCAACTCTGCTGTTAAACAACTGACCTCACATAACTGACATTACTGAGGCCCCATAATACCATCTGTGAAATCACAGAGTTGAGAAAAGATCAAGGATTTGATCTGTGCTCTGGAGTCACAGGCTCTCCAATTCCACCTGGAGTGATAAAGACAGGGAGTCTAAATGTGGTGGTTAGGAGAGGGGCTTCAGTTTGAGACTGGCTTGAGTTTAAGTTCGTCACTAACTGTCCAACTTTGGACAAAATGTTTACTCTTTGAACCTCATTTTCTCATCCATCAGATGAGGAGAATTCAATGAGATCACGTATGAAAAAAGCTAAGCCTTGTGCATTACTGAGCACGTGAGTGTTCAATAAATGTCAGTATGCTAGGTTCTAACTAATGGAATGGGCTTCCAGGTAACATTTCATTAGAACTGAGTTCCATATGTGTGCCCCTGTGCATGTACATATCCACCAGACTTCAGAATCTTTAAGCCTCTCCTTAGTATTAAGATCCTATTCTTCCCATAATATTTTCCCATCCAACACTCCATTCTTCCCTAATTTTTCTTCTTTTTAATCTCCTTTTTACCTTCCAATAATTAAGTGGCTTCTCTTGAATTTCATTTCTTCTTTTTCCCAATTTAAATGCAATATCTTCTGCTTATTCAATGAAAAAATGGGAAGATTAAGTCCACATAATCAGAGCTAAGTCAGTGGCTTATAAAGTAACTCCTTCTTAGCTTCTTCTACCCACCCCAAGAGTCCACTCTGTCTTTTGGGCACCACATGGGGACTCAAAGACCCTCACTCAGGCAAGCCAGTTTCTCCAGGGGAGAAAGGTATGTGGTGCCTGGGCAAAACTCAGACAAGCTGTATTAGGTAAGATATAGGACATAGAAAGTTCCTAGTGATAATTTGGAGATAAGAGGAACTGGACCTGTTCCTAGAGGCCAGATTTCCAAAGGCCTTCCTCCTTTCTGGGTACAATGCCAAGGCAAGAAAAAGACTTGTTGAAATAGAACAAATATACTAAATATAAGAAATATACCAAAAGGCTAGCTTATCTAAGAGAAGAGTACTTTTTGTTATTGTTTTGGTTGACTTTTTTGTGCAAATGTAGTCATGCTGCTTACATAACACATAAATATTTTGAATTAATTTATTTTAATCAATTGTGTTCAGAAAACAAAACAAACATGAAGCTAGAAAAAGATGTTTGGCATTCCCACTGTAGCAGGCTCCAGTGTTGAAGGAAGACGATAAAAGGGAGAAATAAAAACATCATGAACATCTGCCTCCCTACCCCTAATCCAGGCCCCTCTGGCCTCAGAGTTCACTCTGGCCTCAGAGATCCCCCAGCTTATGGAAAAGGCTGCCAAATGGCACCAGGCAGCAGCACTGGAGGGAGTAAGGAGGAGGAATGTGGAGAACTACCTGGGGATGACTTCCAAAAGCCACCAAGAGGACTAAGGTCCTTACCTAGCAGCTGTGGTAATACAGAATGACCACTCCATGGGAGTCAGGACACTTGGTTTTAATTCTCTGCCACTGACTTGCCACATGACCTTGGGCAAATCAGGCTACTCTCTGGTTCTCAGTTTCCTCATCTGTAAAATGAGGAGACTCACTTAACTTAAAAATATGTACCAAGCCCTTCCTCTGTGTGCTGTCTTGATGCTGTAATAAAGAGAGAAATAAGGGCTGGAATTGTAGCTCAGTGGTGGAGCGCTTGCCTCGCATGTGTGAGGCCCTGGGTTTGATCCTCAGCAACACATACAAAGCAATAAAATAAAGACACTGTGTCCATCTACAACTAAAATATATATATATATATATATATATATATATATATAAATATGTACCAAGCCCTTTCTCTGTGTGCTGTCCTGATGCTGTAATAAAGAGAGAAATAAGACAGTCATCTGTTCAAAACACACCAGGTGACCGTTCCATTTACTGGGCATTGTGGTGAGTGTCAGCATTGCTACCATGAAAACATTCACAACATGATCAGAGACTGTACAAACAAGTAATAGTCAACTAAACAGTGCAGAGATGAGAATGGATACACCAAGGGCACAGGAAAGAGCAGCCTTTCCTACTGGGGCCAGTCAGAAAAAAATCGAAGAATGTGGCCTGAACTGAATCTTGGAGGGTCCCACTTTGAGTGTACACTCAAATCAGGGCTTAGACCAAACACCCAAACAGCTACCACACAAGGCAGAAAGAAGCTGCCATAGAAACCCAAGTTCAGAGTGAAAAGGAAATTCATGTGACATAGGCAGGCTAGGGGGAGGGGCAGACAAGAGGCAGGAGGTCAGGAAATGCTTTGCAGAATTGGTACTGAGATAAGCCTTTAAGGACAGTTTCATGAGAGTCTGGGTAAGTGGAATAGGCATTCTAAAAACAGTGTCTTCACAAGTAAAGGCCCAAATTGGAGACTATCAGAATGTAGTCAGGATAGCAAGCAGAAAAGGGAGTGGGGAACCACAAGGCTAGAAGCTAACTGGAGCCATCCTGATGGTAGCCATTGGAAATGATAGGCGTTGGGCCAAGCTCTTGACAGCCTCATGCCAGCTCTGGGAGACAGGCTACCTTTATATAGCCTGATTATCTCAGATAAGGAAACAGGCCCAAGGAGATTACAAGGTTACTTGAGTGATAGGTGGCAGAAATAGCACCACCTGATGACCTACTCTGACCTTCTTACCACTGGAATGCCAGGGAGTGGCATTATTGAGTCCTTCTCATTGAAATTTCCATTCCCTAGAACACCTGGGTGGGATACATCACTTTAGAAATGTGGGTACTGGTGTTAGCTCAGTAGTTGAGTGCATACTTAACATGTACAATTCCCTGGGTTCAATTCACAGTGCAAGGAAGGAAGGAAGAAAAAGAAATGAGGGCACTGAACAGTCAATCTTTGCCTGAATCATGGAGACTGGTTTGATTCAGCCTCTGAATCAGGATTGTTGGGAGCTCTTTCACCAGAATAGAGAGGATGGATAGGACAAGGAATATTAGAATTGCTGAGGGTTTTTTGGCGCTCTGCTGTCTGCTGGTCTCGGTTTATTGGTCAATGATGATACAGGCTGCCTAGTTTCTAGTTCTGTGGTCTAACTGGTGTCATGGCCTTGGGTAGATCATTCTCCCATAATTAGGGAGGATGTTTTGCTTTTGAGGCTGGAGGTTCAACTGGGCTTTGGGTGTCCGGATTGTATCCAAATACTGCTGGATGTTCATGGATTCCTGTTTCCAGCGCCCCAGCTTTCTGAGTTGGTCTGTCATAAACTTTTTTTTCAGATGGTCGTACAAATGGCTCATCTTTTTCTTGGTCTTGTCTGAAGCTCTTATCTTACAAAAAATAGAAGTGAGGTTAGGGATTAAGAAGCCACTTCATGCTGCCATGTATAGCTAATTAGAATAAATAAATTTTAAAAAAAGAAGCCACTTCATAGCAAGAAAACTAACTAGGGCTGCTGATTTGGGAGTGGAAAATGTGCCTGCTGGACCCAATATTCATTCTATAAATACCACAATTCATAGGGAACCTTGGTTTCCTAATTTATAAAAAGTGGATAACCCCTATGTTACATTCTGACAATGTGCAGCCAAGGAGCCTGATTTTGACTGTAACACTTTATGTGAAGACTGGTCAGTAAAAATGGGGGATTGAGGTTGTGGGAAGGGTGTATCCAGAAAGAGGGAGAAACACCTCTTTCTATAACTCCCATCACCCTGTCCCTATTAATCATCTAGTATTTCTCATATATTGTCTGTGACATCCCTTATTATCCCATGAATTCTAATTATTACTTCTATTATATAACTTCTGCCCTGTCCCAACAGAATCATAAGGTCTAGGAAGGCACATCCTGTGTCTTACACATTCATTTATTCATTCCAACAAGCTAGCTATGGGAGGTAGACAAATCAGCCACAGGTGTTTTCAATAACTACAACATAGAAAGACTCACACACCTAAATATTTCTAAACCAGGCAGAACATAATATACCCCTAAAAGAAGCGCAGAGTTTAAAAGAGGACAGATATCAAGAAAATTTTCATAAGGCTGTGGTGTAGCTCAGGGATAGAATCTAGGCTAGCATCCATGAGGCCCTGCATTCGATCTCCAGCTCTGAAAAAAAAAAAAAAATGGAGGGAATGGCATATAAATTGGGGTTGGATTTTGAAGGATGGGGAGGTTTAGGGCATATAGAAACAGAATCTGGTAAGAGCTGATTTAACAAGCTTCCCAGGGGATTCAGATCAGCACTAAAATTATTTGAAGATCTAGCACAATGCTGAGCAAAGGAGTTGTTAATAAAGGCTAGTCAGTGTTGACATGATTATTTGACACAGCAAGTTAAAGGGCAGACAATTGACAAAAAGAATGGGCACTAAAAGATATAATTCAAATTGGTGGTCTCTACACATGGCTGAATGTAAGAAACACTTCATTCATTTGCTTGATAAAATTACAGACCCCAGAAATTCTAGTTTAGTAGGGTTTGGAGAGGACCCAGGAATCTATATTCTTATCATGTACCTGAGATGAGTCTGATCCAGCCACTGAGAAGTAAATGGCTGCTTTTACCATTATTTTCCAGTCTACTCCATGACAGCTGGCATTGGGGCTGTTTCAGCTAGTGATTTCACTTTTAGCCTGACTTACCAGAAATCAGAATTTCTCAACCTTGACACTATTGATGTTTGGGGTTGGTCAAGTCTTTATCATGCATATTGTAGGATATGTATCAGCATCCTTTGCCTCTACCTTCTAAATGGTAGTAGCATCCATGCCGCTTTGACTTGTGATGAACAAAAATATTTTCAGACATTGCCAATGTCCCCTGTGGGGCAAAACCATCCTGCTTGAGAGCCATAGCTCTAGATGCATGATACCAGCCATTATCCACTGTTCTCAGAGCGTACTCAAGGGATTCTTAAGACACTAGATCTTAGCTGTATTCGCTGAAATTACTGTCTAGCCAAAGCTACCTCTTTCCCCAATGTGAATGATTTTGGTGAGGAGACAGGAATATTGCCACACTATCACTGAGGCCCTTGAATCCACTGAGTTCCTGCAAGCCAGCCTCTGGACTAGTTTCTAGGTTTATAACATGAAGAAGACAGTCTCTCTCCTTAAGGAAGAATCTGCACAATAACCTGGATTGCAGCCGGGCGTGGTGGCGCAAGCCTGTAATCCCAGCACTCAGGGAGGCTGAGACAGGAGAATCGTGAGTTCAAAGCCAGCCTCAGCAACAGCGAAGCAGTGCTAAGCAACTCAGTGAGACCCTGTCTCTACATAAAACACAAAATAGGGCTGGGGATGTGGCTCAGTGGTCGATCCTGAGTTCAATCCTGAGTGCCCCTGAGTTCAATCTCCAGTACCAAAAATAAATAAATAAATAAATAACCTGGATTGCAATTCTGCAATGACTCACTGTGTGACTCAAGTAAATTAGTCCATGTCTCTAAGTCTTGATTTCCTGAATTATTAAATGAACATAATAATATATAATGGATATCAACTTCCTAAAATGCATAAGGGCTAAATACTGTTTTAAAAGGAAGCTTCTGGGTGGCTGAAGGATGAACCAGCCTCTAGACAATGCAGAAGTTTCCAGATACAGTATTTCAGAGTGTTTTGCCCCACTGGCAAGGTACAACATTCTCCCCACAGTGGGTATAGAGGTTAGTCCTCAACTTATCCTGAGCCAGCCAGAACACAACATACCACCTAGTCACCACAATTGGAGCAGGAATGGACCCAAGTTCCAAGTGGGACCAACTGAGGTCCTTCTCCAGTACTAACTTGATCAACAGCAGAAACACTGCATTTCCTTTGTGGTCTACATGCCAGGGTAGTCTTGTCCTCCAAGCAAAATCAGCCTGATTATGACAACATTCAGAAAGCAGCGAGGGATGAAGAGAGGGAGTGGAAGACACACCAAGGGTATTAGATCTCCTGGCTTCTCTCATCCCAAACATTAGTGATGCTGTCCTATCCATCCTTGAGTATGAAACCCAGCTTCCTCTATTTTGCTTTAACTAGTTCAAGTTGTTTCTATAACCTGCAACTGAGAGGGTCTTAATAGATCCTATTTTCTGTTTATTTTTATAGAAAACAGAGACTGGAAGAACAATTCACTCAAGGTTACCCAAAACTGGCCTGCCTAGCTCCAAGCCCAAGTCCACCTTATTTCCACTACACTACTCCACTGCAAGTTTAGGAAACACTCAGGCCCTGATCTGCTTTGGGGTTTTTTTTTTACTGTTGTTTCATAATGCTGGAGGTAGAACCCAGGGCATCACTGTACATGCTAAGCAAGTGCTCTGCTGCTCAGCTACATGTCCCCCCACTCCAGTCTTTGCTTTTGGTTTATATGGCCTTTAAGAGGATCTGGTTATATCTCTCTTAAGGCTCTCTCTTTCTCTTTTTTGGCGGTAGTAGGGACCAAACCCAGGGCCTCATGCATGCTAGACAAGTGTTTTATCATTGAGCTATATCCCCAGGCTTTCTCCACTCTTTTCTATGTGAGAATCCCATGGGCCCATCCAGATTCGACCCAGGAACATAGAGGAAAGCTCAACAGTTAAGAAGGGGACAAAGGTCAACTCTGGGATTAATGCTCCACTTGAAGAAATTAATCTATCTTATTCACTTGTCTCTTCCTACTGCCTAGCAATGCCTGTCCCAAGCAATTTTTAAAAACATGTTTAATGAGTGAATCAATAGGGATTCACTGAAGAGCTCTGGGGTGCCAACACTTGGGTTTCCAAGTATGTAGGTCAAACCCTACTTGTTCATAATCAAAAAGAGCCTCAGTTCTCATCTGGAAAATGGGGTTAGCCACTAGAGTAAAAAAACTGACCAGATAAATGTTGATGTCGATTCAAGCTCTAGAACCTAAGAATTTGTATGGGAGAAAGTAGTAATGTATTCATGAATTCCCTACAGAGATAATATACTTTAAGGAAAAAATACAAGAACCCTCCCCCCCCAAAAAAAACAAAAACAAAAACATGGAGTCTTTCTCTCTGGCTCCTTCATTTCAGGAACAGGTATGATACCTTTGACAAGTCAGTAACCCCAATTAGCAACAGCCTCCTTTGTAAAAATGGGCCTGCCCTAGAATATCTTGATGACTCCCTGTCACTTCAAGAATCTACCACTGCCTCCAGGATATGAGGAATATGAAATGAATATGAGTTAGACCATTGACACTCTCTAATGCAAAAACTTGTGGCTACTTTACCTCTGTCTCATAGATTCGTTGTGCACTGAGGTTGTCACGAATAATCACCCGAGTTAAGTGGCTCTTGGGTAAAAATTTGTTCATTGCTGCTTCACTGGAATTCATTATACTGGAATGGGGATGGGGAAGGTAGTACCAGTTAGAGATGGCTGAGACCAAGGCGAGGGCTAGGGCCTGATTTGACTGGATCCTGGGGGAGTGGCTGAGGCTTCCCCAGGTTTCTTAGGACAAGCACAGCTTTCTCATAATGTTCAGAGGAGCAAGGGAGTAACCATGTTTCTCCTTGTGGACAAGGTATGTGCTAAAGAACTGTGACCTGGATACCTGAGAAGAATGTTGAAGAGCCCAGAGTGGTTCAGAAGGGAAGTATAAACAGGGAATCAGAGACAACCCTCAGTAACCATTCTTGTTTGTTTGTTTGAGTTTTATTTGGGGGGAGAGGCAATGCTGAGAATGCAACCCAGGGTCTTGCACATGCTAGGCAAACACTTTATCACTGAGCTATACCCCCAGCCCTAGGAGCAGTTACCTGAATGAGAAAAGGCAGGATGAGATGGAAGGGGGGAATCTTTGAGAAGAGTCAAAGTTGGAGAATAGGGGTTAGAGGGCTGAATTTGAGAGAGGCTATGGTGGGTAGGGAGTTACTTCACAGCATAGATCTAAGGAGAATCTTGGAAGTGGGGAGTAAATCAGAACAGGGGAAAACAGAATGAAGAGGTTGTACAAAGATTGGGCTGGTTAATAGGGAAATTCCAAGGGAAGAGGATTTGGGAAAAGTTTACAAACATGAGAGAAGTTTGGAGTAGACAGGGTTTTAGAAGACTCTAAAAAATGAGAAGTAGAAGATGGAGTGAGGTGGGAATGGTGGGATAGGATGGAGCCAGGTACTCCAGGTAAAAAATTAGATAACAATTTGGACAAAATGAGGAATTGACAAAAAAACAGATATTGCCAGCCACTGAGTTTTCACTTTTCAATAACTTGGTTATACCACGAAGTGGTTTAATAAATATATACCTTTAAATGTTTTTGCTCACTTAAAAATAAATGCTCATATTTGCTAAAATTTGGAAACTAAATGTACGAGAGAAGACAAATGAATAACTTTAGTAAACCATATAATAAAATATATGTAATTGTGTATAAAACATAGATATCTTAGTGTAGTAGATGGAGAAAAAAGCAGGCAACTAAACAACAAACTTTTGTGATGGATTTTTCAAAAAGTTTAACACACATGTATGAATGAACCTGGAATGATATATATCAAAATGTCCCAGTGATTGTCTCTGGTCATTCATTTTGCTGGTCTGTCTTTTCTGATTTTTCTATAAGTGTACATTATTTTCCTAACTAAGACTTTAAAAGGCAATTTTCTAAAGGACAAAACATTTTGAAGGATTAGGTTTTTTTTCTAACTCATCTTCAGCCAATTTGGAAAAATGGTCTTGTGAATATTTTCATATTTGCAAACTAATATTAGCAAATAAACATCTCCAATCTCCCATTTTCATTTCTCTGACTTCTATGCAGGGCAACACAGCATTAGACATGAGTTGATGGGAAGACTAGTTCAAGCCGGGGCGCGGTTGGGCATGCCTGTAATCCCAGCACTTAGGGAGGCTGAGACAGGAGAATCACAAGTTCAAAGCCAGCCTCAGCAACAGCGAGGCACTAAGCAACTCAGTGAGACGCTGTCTCTACATAAAACACAAAATAGGGCTGGGGATGTGGCTCAGTGGTCGACTGCCCTTGAGTTCATTCTCCAGTACCCCCCTGCTCCCAAAAAGACTAGTTCAGAGGTCAAGGTGTTCACACCAAGTTCCTTAAATCTTGTTTAAAAAAAAATCTAAAATCCTAAAATATTTAAAGGCACTTTTTTTTTTTTTTTTTTAGTGGTTGTCCTGGGGATTGAACCCAAGGGCGCTCTACCACTGCACTACATTCCTAGCCCTTTTCATTTTTTTTTAATATTTTTTTTAGTTGTCATTGGATCTTTATTTATTTGTATGTGGTGCTGAGAATCCAACCCAGTGTCTCACACATGCTAGGCAAGTGCTGTACCACTGAGCCACAACCCCAGCCCCCTTTTCATTTTTTTGAGACAAGTTTTCCCTAAGTGTGCGTCATCAAGCCTAGTTATATAAAACTCTTCATCCACTTAGTGCACCAAATTTATCAATACAGGAAAGAATTTATTTATTTATTTATTTTTGGTACTGGAGATTGAACTCAGGGGCACTTGACCACTGAACCACATCCCCAGCCCTATTTTGTGTTTTATGTAGAGACAGGGTCTCATTGAGTTGCTTAGCACCTTGTCGTTGCTGAGGCTGGCTTTGAACTCGCGATTCTCCTATCTCAGCCTCCCTAAGTGCTGAGATTACAGGTGTGCACCACTGCGCCCGACTAGGAAAAGACTTTTTTTTTTTTTTTTTTTAACGGCAATGATTGGAAATATTCCCTTTCAAGTAATAAATAATGGTCATTTTGAACCAAATTGCCCTCCACCGCCAGTCCTCTCCAGGAGCCTGGAAGATGCAGCCAGAGGAGTTGAGGAATGAAAAGGAGCGGGGGAAACTGGGGCTCGTAATGATAGGGAACAGGCAGCAGAACTGGGGGCTTTTCCAGAATCACTGAGAAACGTGGAGGCTAAGAAAGCGAGTGTTGGACATTTTCGAGCCTGAGGTGGACCGTGGTCTCACCAGGCTCAGGCAGGTTCAGAGCTCCTCCCAAAGGGTGCTGGGACACACGAGGTCAAGGCTGGAGAACTGATGGGCCAGGCTGATTTGGAGGAAATATTGGGAGATAGGACTCGTGGTTTACTCGCGGGAGTCTGAGCTGAAGGCGTTCAGATGGGCCCCTCGGTGTCAGAGGTGGACTGGGAAGAAGTTGGGAGTTAGGGTTTTTGAGAAATACAGTTTCCCTGGGGTGCGATAAAGGGGAACACGGGCCTCTGGAGATGAGCGTTGCGGGGCACAGGTTGGGGTCCGGTCTAAGCGAGTTCGGGGAACCAAGACTGCACCTGAAGAGCACCGATGGTTGCGAGGTTCGTGGCCGCAGGAAGTAGACCTGCGGGTGGACCCCGTGGCCGATTTCTGGGCGGCTGCCGCGCTTATCTTGCGGTAAATTCAGGTTCCCGGTGGCGTCGGAACTCGTGTTCGCTTTGGAGGGGTACTTGTTATCCCTGTACGAGGCCAGATCCCAAGTAACCGAGGGCCTACCCGACTGTGTGGTCGCATCACCCAAACTGGGGAACGATTTGGGAATGGAAACCATGATTGCTACACTTGCGCAGACACCGAGTGAGACCCAACGCAGACTCTACCAGCGCAGCTCCGTGTGTTGCCTGGGAAACACGCGATGGGGCGGAGCCTGGGGCGCGACAACCTGGAGGCTGAGGATGCAGCAGAATTGTCCCTCGGCGGCCACCATTGTGAGACTTAGTGCGTTGCCGTGGAGACCCACTGGGCTGACCGGAATAAACTGGCGAGGATTAGGTAGATTGTGCTTGGACTGTGATCCCGGAGCGTTCGCGAAGCTGGTAACCGGGTAAGTCCGGGGGTGCTGCACCGAGCGCGGAACGGAAGCCGAGATTTTTCAGAAGACCTGGGCAGCGGATTCCTCTCCTTGAAGGAGAACCCATTATTATGGAAACCGTATTGCTGGGCCAGCGGGGATTGCGGCCCGGGGATCGAAACTGGCCTCCCCCTCCCTGAGACCCTTGCCTGGGGATAATCGGTGCCGCTTCTTCAGGAACGGACCTCCTTGTAGTCCTAGTGGAGAGAGGAAAGGCCGATGAGATCTTGACGCCGTGTTGAAAAGAAGCCTATTCCAATGCTCATTCCCCAGGAAACCTACCTAGTTCACCCCTGAAAGTAGAGCCTCGCACCTGTCAACTCGTGGATTTTGTTCTGCTTGTGTAACCTAGAATTTAACCAACGCTTCTCCGTGTTTGCCGACCTTTTCCACCTATAATGGACCAGAACGACCAGCTTTTGGACCTTGGGTGGCCCTGAACAAGTCCTCCCCTCTGTGCCTCACTTTCTTTCCACCTGTGACAAATGGAGGTATTAACTCTAGACACCAGTCTGATTAGGTTGCTATGAAGGTCATACCAGACGAGGGAAGCCAAAGATTTCTTGGCTTCTTCATAGGTTGTAAAATGGTGAACCTCAACTGCTGTCGAGTTGCTATTTCTCTCCCTCCCTCTTCCTCATGCTGAATTATTCTTCAGGTTTCGGGTCATTTTTTCATAGGAACTTTGCGACTCCGTAGCCCCCATCCTGGAATGAAACTCTACTCTCTCTCCCACAATGCCTCGCACTTTAAACTTCCTTAACAACAGCAAGAAAAAATAGTTATCATTTTTAGAGTGCTCATTCCGTGCCAGGCTCTGTATTCAACACTACCTGGATTATCTCCTTTAAATTTTCACAAAATTCTTATTTTTATTTTATTTTTTGTATAGTGGGGATTGAACCCAGAGACCTTCTACTACTGAGCCACACCCTCACCCCTTTTTATTTTGAGACAGGATCTAGCTAAATTGCTGAGATTTGCCTTGAATTTGCAGTCCACCTGCCTCAGCCTCTCCAGTTGCTGAGATTACAGACCTATGCCACCACGCCCAGAACACAACCTCTTTTTAAGGTAGGCACTGTTACCCCTATTATCAAAGGGCAAAATTACAATTGTTTATTTATTTTGGGACCAGGGATTGAACGGAGGGGTGCTTAAATACTGAGCCACATATGCAGCCCTTTTTTATATTTATTTAGAGTCAAGGTCTTGCTGAGTTGCTCAGGCCTTGCTAAATTGCTAAGGCTGGCTTTGAACTCCTGAGCCACTGGAATTACAGGTGTGTGCCACCAGGCCCAGCTAAAATTACAACAATTTAAAGGTCTTAATTGTCTTTCATTCTAAAATCAGGCAACACTTCATTCTACAAAATGGAAGTGTTCCAGTGAACCAAGCAGAAAGTATTCTTGGTTTTATGGACAGAAAAAGGCTGAAGAAAGCAGAAACAAAAAGCAAAAAGCACCTCAGTCATTTCAAAGTTACTTTCCTTAGGAGGTGAGGACAAGGAGACAGAACTGTAGAAAAACTGGTTAACATCAAATTACTTTAGGTTACCTGTTATTACAAAAGTATTAAGACCCAGGGAACTTTATTAGCCAGTTTAAACTGGCCTGTTTGGGAACTTTGGCAATTACCTCTCTGATCCTGATTTCTCCAAGGTCAGATAAACAGCTTGGTTTCAGTTTCGTGAAGTGGAACTTTAGTGTGAGTCACTCCATTTTGATTTTTAGTCTGATCTTTGAGCCCCAGGGTAGGAGCTTAGTCTTAATTTTTTAACAATTTTTATTACTTACCTGACACGTGTTAGGCACTGGGTTCAAGCCTCAGTACCACATAAAAGTAAATAAATAAATGAAATAGAGGTATTGTGTCCACCTACAATTAAAAATAAATTTCAAAAAATCTTTAAAAAAAAAGAATAGTGTCTCTTCATATTTTTTGTCACTTGAACAGCAGCCTCCTCTGTTCTTCTACCCACTCGGCACTGGTTGGGAGACCCTCAGTTAATTTGGGGGGGGGATCTGATGGTGAGAGTCCAGAATATCTCCTAGCATTTAGGAGAAGTCACTACTGCCCGGCTAAGGAACTTGCCTTTTGTCCTGTTGGGCAGTGTGCATTAGATCACCTGAGAAGCAAACTGAAATGCAAATTCATGCTCCTTACCTGAGAATCTAATTCGTAGTATTTGGAGAAGGGCCAAAATCTGGGTATGCATATTATTAATGAGTTCCCTGAGTGATTCTGCTGTGGTGGTCAGGGGACTGCGTTAGGGAATCCCATAGGCCCATCCATCCATTTCCCAGAAGTCTCCCAGGTTGGCCTGCTGGGCACCCACCCTCTAAATATTCTCTCCCTCCCTGCAGTTTTCCATGGACACAGCTTAGCAGAAAAATGCAGGCCTCATGTGTCACCAACTGCTGACCCACCGCCTTGATGACAGCACCGCTGTGCACCTTCCCTGTTCAGTTCCGGCAGCCCTCAGTCAGCGGCCTGTCACAGATCACCAGAAGCCTTTACATCAGCAATGGTGTGGCTGCCAACAACAAGCTCTTGCTGTCCAGCAACCAGATCACTTCAGTAATCAACGTCTCACTAGAGGTGGTAAATACCTTCTATGAGGATATCCAGTACACACAGGTGCCTGTGGCTGATGCACCCATCTCGCAGCTCTATGACTTCTTTGACCCTATTGCCGACCACATCCACAGTGTGGAAATGAAGCAGGGCCGTACGCTGCTACACTGTGCTGCTGGCGTGAGCCGCTCAGCCACTTTGTGCCTTGCCTACCTTATGAAGTACCATGCCATGTCCCTGCTGGATGCCCATACGTGGACCAAGTCATGCCGGCCCATCATCCGACCCAATGCTGGCTTTTGGGAACAACTCATCCATTATGAGTTCCAGCTGTTTGGCAAGAATACTATACACATGGTCAGCTCCCCAATGGGAATGATCCCTGACATCTATGAGAAGGAGGTCCGTTTGATGATTCCACTGTAAATCATCCTCCAAGCCCCTGCTTTAGGGTCAGCATACAGACCTGTTGTTGATCCTATATCAGGAGCTGAACTTGAACAATCTTTGTTAATACAGGAATACACCAGATGGTACCTTTTATAAGGGCAAGAAAAAAGAAAGTGATGCCACAGCTTTCAACTTTGTAATTTATATCTTTAAAGATTAAACTCAATCGTTAGATGGTGAAGATAAGTTTTCTACCCTATGAGTGGTAGGCCATGGATGCTGGCCAGAGGGTGAAATGAGGCAGGTATTAGTGGACAGAGACCAGAGTCCCAGTGCCTGGAATCCTGCTGCCCTTCCCTAGACTGAACAACTCAGAAATGAGTCTGCTACAATCCTACTTTGTTCCTTCACACCCAAAGCCAGAGCCTTAAGCATCATGGCACCCCCTGAACTTTTCAAGTAAGTGCCAACCGACTGGATAAGTGCCCTTCACTAGGGACCCCAAACAACCCCACATCCACCTTCACCCCAGTGGCCCTACTCTAGTTCTCTAAATCAGATTTACACAGAAGATAGTTTTCAAATAAACATTCCACTGTTATAAAATTTTAAATTTTTTTTCTCAAGTGTTATTGTATATTATAAGGTCTTAAATTCCCCACCAGTCTTTGATAAAGGTGGCATAGTCCCTTCTCTAGGGTTCTAGCTTGAAAGGCTGTACCTGCAAATCAGACTTAGCCCTTTCACCTACTCTCCATGTGACCTAGGTCCTCTTGCAGCCTCATTGTCCTCATCTGTGAAGATTAAGTGATTCCATAGCACTAGGCCAGTCATGGTCCATGCTTAACATAATGGACAGTTCTCACTATGGATGATATACTCACTCCTTGGACCTGCCAGTCCCAAGTTAAGGCATTTCTCTCATCTGTGCATGGTCCTCTATTGTTTCCAAAGTGCTTTTCCAGAAAGTCATCCCATGTGGGGGAAAAAGGGGGCTTAAATTTTACTTCAGAAGAAGTATGGACTTAGAAGCCTTTTCAAAGTTCCCACTGTTTAATCTAGGTGTGACCTAGAGGTCCTGAAGCAAGGGATACAATTCCAGCTTCCCCCAAAAGGCCTTGTTTAGAATTTCTGTAAATTGTGAGAATGACTAGCCATGGTTGTCTCTTTAGTTAGATGAATAAAACCTCTGGTGTATGCTTATACCAGATCAATTAGAACAAAAACAATTTAAGTATCACCAAATCTTAAAAACTACATAATGTACCCACAACTGATTTATGGCTAGACAACTTAACTAAAAAGAAACATTCTGAAACCCAAATAGCAAATGATTGGCCTGGGAACCTACATATTTCTTCCCAGGAAAATCCTATATATAATCAGAGAGCTCAACCTTGAGTGCTTCACTAGTCTTTTTCTCCTCTGAAAGGTGAATTGTGTCTGCACTCTGTCTTTGGGGTGTGTACACCTTTGTTGTCCTCCAACCCCCTTTTTTTTTAACTAGGGATTGAACCCAGGGATTGAACTCAGTACTTAGTCACTGAGCCAGTACCCAGCGCCCCTTCCCCCCCCCGGCCCCTTTTCTATTGTTTATTTTGAGACAGGGTCTTGCTAAATTGCTTTAGAGCTTACTGAGTTGCTGAGACTGGCTTTGAACTTGAGATCTTCTTGCCTCAGACTTGTGAGCCACTGGGATTACAGCACCTTTATAATCCCTTTAAATAAATCTTTTGCCTTTCTTTGGATGCATCCTGAAATTCTTTTTTTTTTTTTTAAATATTTATTTTTTAGTTGTAGGTGGACAGAATATCTTTATTTTTATTTGTATGTGGTGCTGAGGATCAAACCCAGTGCCTCCCGCGTGCTAGGCGAGCACGCTACCACTGCGCCATAACCCCAGCCCTGCATCCTGAAATTCTTTTCAGTGGCCTAAGTCAAGTTCCTTCCTGGGGCCAAGTTGAGATCCTACTGCCTACTTTGAGATTTTTTGAAAGCTCAGTTTTTGTCCCAATACCAATCCAATAATGAGGACATGGTTTTGAGAAAAAGGAAAAAGAAGTTTTATTGCTTTGTCAGCAAAGGAGAAACACAAGGTACTCTAGTCCCAGAGGCTGTGATTGCTCATCATGGGGAACAGTAAGTTTTTAAAGAGGTGATTCAAAGGCTACATTCCAGTGTTTTCTGTCTAAAGTAGTAATTCACTTGTTAATTTGGAGATAGTCATTTCTTAGACCTTCTGGTGCCATCCCTAAATCTGAATTACTTCATTCCTGTAGTGGGTATATGCTCAAGGACAGATAATTCTGCTTTGGATGGGGGAAGAAAGGTAATCCTGTTTCCCCTGAGATTAGGGAGAAGGTAGAGAAGGGGAAGAGAAAGAAACATGTCCATTTAAAAATAAGTCACAGGGCAGAACAGAAAAAAAAAAAGCATGAAGTAGATCACTGTTACAGAGGGACTTTCTCAAAACCTTGATATGAGAAGGATCCCGCAGATAATAGACATAGGGAGCAGGGATGGCCCCATAGAGCTAGAGGGGTTGGGGCAATGAAATGGGCTTAGAGATACTGGAGCATCCAGGGCTTCAAATACCAAGCTGAGGTTCCCATAACTTGTCCTGTCTGTAGGACAGAAGGCAGTTCTCACAGAGCAAACATTTGCTAAGTACTTGCTGTGGACCAGATTGTGTAGTACTTTGTCAAGGAGCATGCAATAGGGTGGTTCACAAGATCCTACACAGAGCAGGAAACTCCCAGACTAATTCCTTGTGGCCCCAAGCTATGTCCTTACATCCTTAGACACTCACTCAAACATGCCAACCTCAAAGATGGCTGCAGTGATCCCATCCTCCAGATATTCATTGCCTTTGTGTGAGTCAATGTGAGCAGCCTGTATTGAACAGGCTTGACCTGCGTAATAAGATATTAGGGACTCTTATAAGGACAAAGTGTGACCATTGCAATTGGATCAAAAAGGACATTAGCTTCTTGCTCTCTTGAATCACTCTCTGGATTCAGAGAGTGGAAGATAACTACCATGCCAAGAGCCATAGAGAGAGGCCCACATGGCAAGGAACTGAGGCCACCAGTTAGTAGCCATGTGAATGACCCATCTTGAAAGTAGAATCTCAGCCTCCATCAAACTTTGAGAAAACTGCAACTTTGGCCAACAATTTGACAGCTTCACAAAATACTCTGAGCCAAAATCCACCTTACTAAGCCACTCCCAAATTCCTGACCCACCGAAACTGGAAGATAATACATATTTTGTTGCCATAAGCCATTATTCTTGGGAATAACTTTGATTTTAAAATCTTAATTGGTTTTTTGATTCTAGAAAAGGCTACCCTTCATTCTATGCTCAGGAGTCTGAAGCAGGAGGATCACAAGTTTGAGGTCAGCCTGGGCAACTTGGTGAGACTGTGTTTCAAAATAAAAAATTTTCAAAAAGTGCTGGGGAAGTAGCTCAGTAATAGGGTACCTCTGGGTTTGGTCTCCAGGACAGTAAAATAATCAAAAAGCAAAATAAGTGTTCTAATTGGCGGAGCAGAAGAGATTAGCCTTATGAATAGAGAAAGACCAAATAAAGCCAAAACAAAGAACAAGAAGCTGATTGGTAGTTAGGCATGGTGGTGCATGTGTGTAATCCCAGCAGCTCGGGAGGCTGAGGTAGGAGGATCATGAGTTCAAAGCCAGTCTCAACAATTTAGTGAGGCCCTAAGCAACTCAGTGAGACCTTGTCTCTAAATAAAATACAAAAAAGGGCTGGGGATGTGGCTCAATGGTTGAGTGTCCCTGAGTTAAATTCCCGGTACCAAAAAAAAAGAAAAAAAATCTGATCGGTCATGTCAAAATTACTTTCTTTGTAAGGCCTGGACAGGGAGACAGAACACTAGAAAAATAACTGGTTAACATCAGATTACTTAAGGTTACTTTCTGTGAGAATTAAAAGATTAAAGCTTAGGAACTTCATTGTCATGCCAATTGAAACCAACCTGTTGGGGAATTTTGATTGTTTTTTCTTGTCTCATGATTTCTGGTTAAGGTCAGATAACAACCAGTTTCAGTTTAGTGATGTGGAACATTAGCACAGGTGACTCCATTTTGATGTTTAGTCTGGTGTATTGGGGCCTACTGCAGGATCTTAGTCCAAACTAATGGCCTCCTTTAATTTTTTAAAAAATTATCCCAAATCAATACAACTGATACCTGCTCTGTCCCCAGCACTGTCTCTACTAGCATCTGCTCACCTGGACCACCACAACAGGTCTTCCCAGGTCTCCCTGCCTTTTCACTCAAGAGCCTAAGTTTTCCTCCACATAGGGTCCAGAGAAAATTGAAGATTCATTTTTCCAAGAAATGTTTACCGAGGACCATGGCTCTTTTGTACTTAAAACCTTCCATGGCTCCCTGTGAAGTGACCCTCAGTTAAGTATTTTGTATTATTTCCAGAAAGCATTTGCAACTGAGCAGGAATGATGAGATGGTAGAATTTCTGGCATCCCTGGGATTATTTGGGGGTGCAAATAAGGGAGTAAGAAGAGTCCTCATTTGCCCCAGCCTCCTAGAATGGCAATCCAAAGGCTACCAGGGGAGGGCAGGAAGGGCACCCTGGCAGCTGGGACTGAGACAAGGCTTTGTTCCCAAGTCCACAATGGCAGGATGCCCAGAAAGGCCTCAGCTTCCCCGGCTTCCTCCAAGGCAGGGCCAGGGGGAGGCTGGGACATCCACACTACTCTGCCCAGGCAGGAGCATGCCCTTGGGGCTCTCAGTATGCAATGGAAGGCCAAGAGGTAGGAGAGATAGCCCAAGGAGCTTTTCAGAGGAACTGGGAAACATCTGCTTTGAGTGAGTTTGCTAACATTGAGGACCTACTATGTTTTAGGCACTATTGCTAAGCCCTTTCTGAAGCTGACTGGGGTTAGGTTTTACTGCTATTGCCGCTTCATACACAAAGGCACAAGAAGGGAGGGTCCTTGCCTGTTGCATAGTTGCACATGCCCAGCTCCAGGATTTGATCCCAGGTTTGACTTCAGAACTCCTTGATAGTACAGTAGCCCCCACCTCTTATCTACAATTTCACTTTCTATTATTTCTGTTATTGACTGTCAAGAGAAATGTGAAAATATTAAATGGAAAATTCCATAAATAAACAATTTGTAAGTTTTAAATTATATTCTGTTCTGAGTAGCTTGATGAAATCTCACATTGTCCTACTTCTACTTGCTGCAGATGTAAAGTGTCCTTTGCCCAGTGTTTCCTCAGAGTATACACTATTCACTTGTTAGCCACTTAGTAGGTGTCTTGTTTATCATGGTTTTCAGATTGACCATAGTATCACAATGCTTGTATTCAAATATCCCTTATTTTACTTAGTGATACCCCCCAAAGCACAAGAATAGTGATGCTGGCAATTTGGATATGACAGTGAGAATGTGTAAAATGTTTTAAGTGAAAAGAATGTTCTCAATAAGGAAAGTAAAAAATCATATGCTGAGGTTACTAAGAACAAATCTATCTGTGAAATTGTGAAGGGAAAAAAATCATGTTGGTTTTGCTGTCACACCTCAAACTGCAAAAGTTACAGCTGTAGCGTGTGATTAAGTGCTTAGTTAAGATAGAAAAGGTATGCAATTTATGTATGTATAGAAAAAACATGGCATACATATGGTTAAGGTACCATCTGCAGTTTTAGTCATCCACTGGGGGGGTCTTGAAACACATCTCCCTTGGTTAAGAGAGGATTCCAGGGCTGGGGATATAGCTCAATTGGTAGAGTGCTTGCCTCACATGCACAAGGCCCTGGGTTCAATCCCCAGCATCACAGAAAAAAAAAAGAGAGAGATTTCACCACCTACTCCCTGCCATACCCTGTGCTGATGGCTGGGGAGAGAGCATCAGGTCACCTTGAAGCCTGATCTGGTGAAAAAGAAAGATACTGATCCAGCTCAGAGGATGGGATATGATGAGGGCTCCACCTGGAGAGGTACAGGGAGTTGGGGTGCAATTGAGCTAGAGCTTCAAACTCACTTTGGCATGGCATAGGGCAGGGGTACAAGGAGAAAAGAGCTTCAAGGAGGTGACATCTGTTATCTTGAAGAAGCTTCCTAGCAGGGACTGGATGCAAAGATGGAGACTCAGAGAGGTGAAGCCACTTTCCAGAGGCAACAGAAGGTAGTGAGAGGCAAAGCCTTGAGGTACAATGACCTTCACTGGGACTCCTCTCCCTGTGATACTCCCCAAAACACTGTGAGGCCAGAAGAGGCAAGTCTGAAATCATGCCATGAGTAGGAAGGGCCAGGACTGAAACCCAGGCTTTCTGAATCAGTCCAGTCTCTGTGCCCACTGCTTGGGAGGAATGATGGGAAGGCACTGGCTATGGCCTTGTGGGGGGAGTCACTTATATACCTGATGGTCCTGAATCTGGTGACAAACTAGCTTTCAAGTCAAGCACATATCTAATTACTCCCCATAACCATCAGGATTTGATGTGATGGGGTGCTCACTCATTAGCCAAGCATCTCACCAAGCCCGGGACCCTGAATGGGGGTGGTGCAGGGATGCTCCTGCTATGGCAGTCGGCCTTCTCAAGTGGGCAAGTGTCCTGAGTTTCTGAGGAAGCTCAGCCTAACCAAAGCCACCCTCCTTTGTTCTGCCTGGCCAAGCCTGAGAGTGGAGTCCAGAAGTGCCCAAGCTACACAAGGGCTGGGCTGGGCCAGTGGCATCTCTGAGTCACAGGGGAGGGTGGGTGATGGGTGAGTCAACATGGTCCATTTCCCCTCCTGCAAAGCCAGCCTGGGTGGAGTCAGGGGCCAGTAATCCCTGTGCCTATATTCCTAGGCCCTCACCATCTGGCCTCTGCCTAGCCTTGGGCTGACCCTTCACACAGTCCCACCTACCCTTGACTGGCACAGTGGTCCTTTATGAATTCTGGTTACATCAAGTAGTGAATGATTCCTCCCTGAACCTCAGTCCTAGTAGATCCCAGCTGCAGCCTGGTTTAGCTCCCCATCCTCAACCAAGAAGAGACATTTTCCAGATGGGTCTGGAACCTCAGAGAGGAGGAGGTGACTGCAGCTGGAACCATCACTTCCTTTCTCATCCCTGGTCTGCCCGCTAGCTCATTAAAATCCTCCTCGTGGGGACCTTCAGTTCCATTTTACAGATATGGAACTGAGGCACAGAGACGGTGCCTACCCAACAATAGTGAGGTGGGCAGAGCAGGATTAGGCTTCTGGCTCTAGGCTGAATCCTTATCATTTTTAACAGATGGTCGCTGAGGGGAGGTAGTTGGGTACAAGGAAGCATATAGCACCAAGGAAAGGCTGAGAGAGGTGACGTGACAAGGCTGGGAGGCGAGGACAGCTGGTCACAGGCTCCAGGCTAGCTCTAGGGGTAGAGATTCCAGCCCTAGTTTCTCTGCATGGGAGCTCAGCTCCTTTCTGTGCCCTGGGTTAACCTAGAGGGCTCCCTGCTGAGTGCTCCCACTTCCCCTATGGGGACACCCCAATGCTTTACCCTGTTCACCTATAGCCCTATAGCATGGCCTGTTTTCAAGACCCTCTCCTAGCAGTCTTCCTTTTGGGGCTTCTCTCTTTCTCTTTGAGACAAAGGAGTCTTGCAGTGTTGCCCAGGTTGATCTTAAGACTCCTGGGTTCAAGTGATCCTCTTGCATCAATCTGGGAATAACTATCACTACAGGCACAGGCCACCATGCCTTTTTCTTTTTCTTTTTGGTGCTGTGGATAGAACCCAGAAGTTGTTTTTGTTGTTGTTGTTGTTTTGGTTTTGGTACTAGAGATTGAACTCAGGGGCACTCGACCACTGAGCCACATCCCCAGCCCTATTTTGTGTTTTACGTAGAGACAGGGTCTCACTGGGTTGCTTAGCACCTTGTCGTTGCTGAGGCTGGCTTTGAACTCGCAATTCTCCTCTCTCAGCCTCCCTAAGTGCTGGGATTACAGATGTGTGCCACCTGGCTGAATCCACGACAGTTTGGCAGGTGCTCCACCATTCAGCCACACCCCAAACCCCAACCCCTGGGCTTCTCTCCCTTTTTTTTTTTTTTTTTTCAGTACTGGCAATCAATTGAACCCAGGGCACTCTACAACTGAACTCCCTACCCCTTTTACTTTTTATTTTGAGACAAGGTCTTACTGAATTGCCCAGGTTAGCCTCAAACTTGCAATCCTCTTGTCTCAGCCTCTCTGAATGCCTAGGATTACAGGCATGTGCCATGACTCCAGGCTCCTGGTCTTTCTTTGAAAGTGAGGTAGGCTGGTGCAGTGGTGCATGCCTATAATCCCAGTGGGGAGTCTGAGGCAGGAGGATCACAAGTTCAAGGCTGGCCTCAGCAATTTAGCTAGGCCTTAAGCAATTCAGTGAGACAGTGTCTCAAAATAAAAAATAAAAAAGGGCTGAGGATGTGGCTCAGTGGTTAAGTGCCATTGGGTTCAATCTCTGATACAAAACAACAACAACAACTAGGGATGTAGCTCAGTGGCAAAATAGCCCTGGGTCAATACCAGAAAGGGAGATGTGCATGGGTTTTCGCCCCAGGCAAGGATATAACAGAAGGAAGGAGGGTGTGTAGGAGGATACCAGACACAGGGAACAGCATGGACAAAGGCTCTGGCAAGGGTATATTTGACATTGTGTGAACCTTAAGGAAGTTACTGAGCCTGGAAGGTGGAACCCATGGGGAAGAGAAGTGAGGCAGGAGCCTGATGAGGCCACAGAAGCCAGATCCTGAGGGCTGTGTGTGGTATGGGGTAGGAAGTTCTGACCAGGTCTCTAGAGCAGTGTGAAGCCACAGAGCATATGTGCTTTAGAAAATTCCCTCCAGGTGAAGAGGCCCTTGGAGAGGGGACAAGGGAGAGTAGAGAGGAGGCCAATGCCACTGTCCAAAAAATGGGCAATAGTAGCCTGGCCAATAGAGAGATTGTAGAACACTGGGCTAGGTTGGGGGTCTGAACAGGCCATGATAGGTCAGAGACAATGTCCTAGTTTCAGCATGGGTGGCCCACCGCTCTCCCTTTATTCCCTTGGCTGTACCCCCAAGGAATGACACAGGTATCCAAGCAAAAATAGTTTATTTGAGGATGGAAAACCCAAAAATGGGAGGGTCAGGAATGAGGCTGCAGCAGCTGCCTGGAGTTGACACAGACTACCCCAAGTCCTTGGGGGAGCCAGCAGTGAAGAGCCCTTTCTTGGAACCCCTTACTGCCTCCCCCACTGGAGGAAGGATTGCGCAACTGCCAAGAATCATTGTTTCATAACACGTTGAGATTTTCAAAGTTTGCCCAGCAATTTCAGTGTAACAGTTGATACTAATCCTAATAATTAGTCCACAAGTGCAGTGACTATGTCAGGCTTGGACACACCAACCAGTGGTGGATAGGGTCTGTGACAGAGTAAGATAGTCAGGGACAGGAGGTGGGTCTCTCTGGGAGTCACCACTCTAGCTCCCAGGAAGTCCTTCCGGAAGGTGCCTCTCCTTCCCTTTGCCTGGTGGCTGCCTGCTTTCCACTTTTCTCATGGCTATTGGCCAAGGCTGGATTCAGGATAAGGCTGTCCTGGGTGTGGCTCACGAGTTCCCCCAGATCTCAAAGACCCTTGCCGGGCTGTTCTCTCTGCCACAGCCGGCGGGCAGCCCAGGAGGCCACAAACTCGCAGTTGTGGTAAAGGAACATTCCTGAAAGGGTAAGCGCAATGCCCACGTAGCTCAGGGCACTGAGGCGGCTGCCAAACAGGAGGTGGGACAGGATGAGGTTGCCCACAACAGTGAGGTTGCCCAGCACATGGACGGTGAGGGCGGAGGTGAGGGCCAGCAAGGAAAAGCTGGCGAGGTTGTAAACCACAGACAGGAAGCAGCTAAGCAGGACACAGGCCCAAAGGCGGGAATCTGTAGGGACAGGTGGCGGGGCCACACCAGCCTCCAGCACCAGCGCTGCACCTACAAGCAGGCAGAAGCTGGGCAGCGAGGTTGCGTACAGCAGGGTCACTGCATCCAGCCTCTCCTCCTGCAGCAGGGCACCTGCAATCAAGACATGACCATCAGCACCCAGTGCAGTTCAGAGACAAGCCCCACTGGGCCAACCCAATGTGGCCTCCATAGCTGATCCTCAGGAAGCCTGCCTTGACCACTCATGTAGGGTTAATGATTCCTGCTCTGAAATTTAACCATCAATCAGAAGAGTCAGACCACCTGGGTTTATGCCCTGTGTCCACTCTGGACTAGCTGTAACCTGGGCTCATGAGAGGCACTTCACCTCGGTAAGCCTCTGTTTCCTCACTTAGAAAGTTGGATAAATAGTAAAACCTATACAATAACTTTTTTTTTTTTTTTTTTTTTTGCAGTAATAGGCATTGAACCCAGGGCCTCGCACATGCTAGGCAAGTGCTCTACCACTGAGCTACATCTCCAGGCCTGCCTGCCTCCTTCCCGCCCTCCTTTCCTCCCTTTTTCCCTCCCACCCTCCCTCCCTCCCTCCCTTCCTTCCTGTACCAGGGATTTGAACTCAGGGGCACTTAATCACTGAGCCACTTTATTTTGAGACAGGGTCTCACTGAGTTGCTTAGGGCCTCGCTAAATTGCTGAGGTTGGCCTTGAACTTGTGATCCTGTTTTAGCCTCCCAAGTAGCTGAAATCATGTTGCTGCCACACACCGGATAAAAGGATAATTTAAAGTTTTAATAAGTAAGTGTTCAGTAAATATTTTTAAAAGATTAAAAAAAAAACTTATCCATTTTAAACTATTTCCCACAGGGTGAAACTAATGTACCCGGAACAACTACGTGATCAATGAACATGAAAAGTGGCTCCAAAAAAATCAAACAAAATCTTCAGGGCCTCCCTTAGGCCTTGGAGGAAACTGTCTTAAGTTCTTAATCCATCTTTCAAGACCCTACACCCAATGATCCACCTTTCTTAGCCTCAGCCCTTATCACACCCACCAGGACCCCACACTGTAGCTCTGAACACCTAGCATAGATGAGCCACCAGAGGATCCTGCCACTTACTAGCTATATGGCAAAAAGGAGGAGACATTGGGGTAGGGGAAAGAGGAAGAATTGGAGGAATAGGAGTAAAAAGGAAGAATAGGAGAAATATTCTTCTGATGAAGAAGAAGATTTTTTAAATAAATGGTTTGAGTCAAAATGGTAGGTTCAGTCTTTGCTTCATTTACTGATGACCACTGATGACAAGGGAACAAGAAAGTCATTGTTGGCTGTTGGCTCTTACTTGCTGTTTATGACTGATAATCAGTATTTTTTGCTACTAACACTAGGGTTTGTTGAGAGGGATCCAGAACTAAGAGGAAACTTCTTTTTTTCCTTTTTGGTGGTACAGGGGATTGAACCCAGGGGCACCCTCCCACCAAGCCACATTCCCCTAGCCATTGTTATTTTTTATTTTGCTAAGTTTCCCAGGCTGGCCTCAAATTTGTGATCCTCCTGCCTCAGCCTCCAAGGTAGCTGGGATTACAAGTGTGTGCCACCAAACCCAGAAAGAGGAAACTTTTTAAAAGGAGATGCTGCCACCTTGCACAGGTGTGTGACTGTGTGCTGGTGTGTGCCTGTGTCTACACACGCTTCCATCCAGCCAATTCACAAAGGAAGTAGTGTTACTACCAAAGTCATATACAGCCCAGGTGAAATGACAGTATGTGCAAGAGGACCGTGAGGTTTGGGGCCCTCTCCAAGTGTTTGTGGAGAGAAATGAATAATTGACACAGGTCCCCTCCCAGGGCTTTCTGAGCCCCTGCACGTTTTCTGACACACACTTTCCAAACAGCCACAGACTTGCTTACTCACAGGCTATGCTTAGAATAGGAAATTTTATTCCTTTCTCGATTTCATTCTGTTTTGGCTTTGTTCTCCAGGCAACAGTCCTCTGGCTCAAGCATTTCTAGAAATGAACAGATAATTGAAATGCCTCCTGCTCATTGGCTCCAAATTTAGCACCAGTAGGAGCTGGCCTGCATGTTAAAGATCCCATGGCAGGAAGGCTTTGGATTTTCAGGTGAATTTCACTCTTGCTGAATTTCACCCTCTGAGGCAGCCAGGTAGGAAAGTTTTAGCTCCTCCATCCAGCTCCTTGCATCTGTCCTGCATCTTACCCAATACCCCTGCAGCCCAGAGAAAGGGCAGTGATCCCCCGTCAGAGTGAACTTACTCCCAAAATGTGAGTGTCACCCTGCCTCCTCAATGACCGTGCCAGAAACCATCCATGTCAATTTTCTTCTTCAAAGGCATTTTTGTTTCATCTTCTGAACACATATGTGCTTCTGCCACATGCTGACACACCAACGGATCCTTCTCCAAACTCTGCCTTCTACAGTTGGCCTATCCCCTCTTTGTCCCTTCATTAGCTCTGTGATATAGTCACCCTCTCTTTATCTCTTAGTCTCCATGGGGAGGTGACAACACCTCACTCTTACATGGGGTGAGGTGCTGAGCACAGGGCCTGATGCCCAGTGTAACTGCTAACCCCTGCAGCTGACATGATCCCCCATGTCCTGCTCCTGATGGTTGACACCCCATGCCCTGGAATGACCGGTTTCCCATTTCCAGAATGTCCTTTCCAGCTCTGTCCCTATGAAGAGCCGAACATGGTGAGGTACCTAACGAGAACTCAGTAAGTGCATTATCATAATTATGTTGTTATTATCATGGCTACATACCTCCTCCCCTAGGCAACCTTCTCAGGGGTCCCCAGGAAGAAGCACCTGCCCCTACCACACCTGTGCCCACCTTGGCTATAGAACTTCTCTCCTGCAAAAAGTGTCTCCAGGGTCATCCAAGAGGTCAAAGGACAGGGATGAAGTTAGGTTTCTCTGTGACACAGGTGGCTACAGCTGAGAACAGATATAGCAGACTGGCACCCCACTTCCCATCCTTTCTATAGGTAGGAGAGTGGTATCATCCCTCTTCCCCTATAGCTCCCCTAGGCTTCCAACTGGTCCAGGTAGGAGGAAAGCTGGGGTTCTACCCATTGCTGCCTGAGCTCTCCCTTCCTGAACACTTATCTTCTGGTTCTATGGCATCTGCTCTCAGTAAAGGAGTTGTCATCAGCCATCTACATTCTAGTCTGAATCTAGCCCTGACAAAAGAAACCTCTTCCTTTTCAAAACCTATCTCAGTCTCTGGATCCAGTCTATTCCTTTCCATCTTAGCTGGGCTCCCATCTCTATTAGTGGGGCTTCCAGCCTTCTAAGCTTCCTTCTTAGCACCCTGAACCATATAGCCTAACTAGCTTACCAACTGAACTAGTTGGTAAGCTAGCCCAGTAAAGCTAGTTGGTAAGCTAGCCCAATAAATCCATCACTTAAGGAGTGTCTTCCCTGTGCCCAGGCCCCAGGCCAGGTGCTGGGGACATAAAAATTCCCTAAAGCTTATCTAGTGGAAAGCAGATAGGTTGTCAATGGCTCTGAATGCCCCAGGATGGGGAAAGCAGAAGACACTGTGGGAGCCCAAAGTAAACACCCAACTCATCCAGGATGCCAAAACTTGGGAGGGAAGGATGGAGCTAGCAGAAACTAAGAAGGAACCTGATGCCAGGCTCATGCCACTCCATGCCTCCATGCCCCAAGGCCTGGCTGTCCAAAGCCACTCCTGCAGATAGGGGTTGCCTGGGGCCCTGAGTGAGGAGTACAACCTCAGCAGACACTTGGTGAGCCTTGAGGCTAGGACCTTCCCAGCCTTGTGGCCCTACCCAGGAGGGCCTCAGAGGGTCAGGTTTCCCAGAGCCAACTTATGCCCAAAGCTCATGCCCAAGTTCAGTACCCAGCTCATGTAACCTGAGGGCAAAAATAGAACTGGGCTTTGGCTCTGCCTCAAGGCCTGGGAGAATGGGGACAGGACCTCTAGGTCCTGGCTCCAAAGATTCCAGGGCAGGGCTGAGTTCTGAATCAACCTGCCACAGCCTTAGGTTGTCTCCAACCCTAACCCAGTAACCCTGGAAACTACCCCCTGACACTCCCCTACCCCACCGCAGCCTTTCTCCTCCCAGGCCTGAGTCACAGGACCTCCAAATTGGGAGGGAGTTTACACAGCAAGTATGAGCAAAGGCATGGCTGGAACCCAGGCCTCCCTACCCAAGTGAGAGACCTGAGGGAGGCCAGGGCACAAATCGAGGGGGCTGTGTTTAGGAAATGTGTGACCCTGGGTCAAACATAAACTTCTTTGAGTCTCAGTCCCACCACCTGTAAAATGGTGATGAAGGCAGTAGTTGCTATAACTAAGGGTCAACACCTAGCACCAGGCCTGTCACATGGTAGCTCCCACTAAACATCAGCATTTCCTAGACTTGGCCAAACGCTTTGTCTTCCAAATCACAGCTCAAGGCTTGCCTTCTTGTTCTTTCTCTCTCTGTTCCACACTTTTTGGCCTCTTTCTGCTCTGGTGACTTACACCATATCACTTGACTGCAGCATGGATTCTGGGTTCAAATCTTACCTCTGCTACTCACTGACACATCATGGCCCATGGCAAGTCCCCTATCAAATGGAGATGATATGGTATATGCCTTGATCAGGGGCAGTATAGGGATTCAGAGAGATAAAAGGTTTGGTGAGCCATGGAACACATATCATTGGCAATTATTACTAAATATTGGCTAAGCCTCCAGAGCCTGAAACTCACTGAGCTCTTAGCCTTCTCTGAGCCTCAGTTTCCTCATCTGTAAAATGGGATAATAGTCACACCCCTCACAGGGACATCTGGACCACACACTCACCCTAATTCCCACTTCCCCATATGAAGACCCAGGAACTTACTCTGCTGAACAGACTTGAGACCTCGGAGGCAAGTGGCTGCCAGCAAGAAGCCACAGCCAGCAGGGGGTGCCCGGAACTCTCCCACCAGGCTGCATGCTGCCCCCAGGCAGAGTGGGCCCATGGCAGCAAACTGCAGTGGGTGGTGGCGTCGTCCCAGCAGTAGCGCAGACAGGGCCATTGTGAACAGTGGTGTGGTGGTAGTAGCCAGCTGCGCCAGGTCCAAGGGCACAGTGCTCAGGCCCACGTTGCCACAGGCCATGGATGTGCCAAAAGTGAGGCTGAGCAGTAGTACTCGTCGGCGGGTGCTCGCCGGCATCCGGCACCGTGTCCCCCAGTGGCATGCCAGTGCTGCCGCCAGCATGTGCAGCGCTGAGAGCAGCAGGGGCCGCCCGAAGCCATGCACTGTGAAAATCCACTTGTTGAGGCTTGACATGCTGGCTCCTGCCAGCAGCCACACCAGTGCTGCCACAGCCACCCGGGCCCGGCCAGATTGTCCGAGGACCTGGGGGCTGCCAGGGGGCCACCCAGGGGATCCAGCCACCACCGGAGCACTTCCAGTCACTGCCACTGCTTCCGCTGAGGTCATCCTGCCTTCATGTTGTTCCAATGGGCAGCGGCACATTCGCACCAGTGGAGCTGGGGCAGGAGGCAGGCTCCCCAGTGAGCAGCTCTGGACCACCAGAGATCCTCTCTTCCGGCCAGGCCAGACGCTGGTTCCTTGGGCCCTGTGCCGGTCTCAGACAGGTGAGGGTAAGGTTTCTGTGTGCCAGGTCCCCTGGGCCGGCCGAGGTCTAGAAGCTAGGCTATCCGTATTCTGGTTCAGATAAGGTAGAGACGAGGTTGTGGCTGCTGGGATGCCAGGCATGAGCCGGGTCTCATAAGCTCCGCGCACCTCGCCTGGTGTCAGATGAAGTCTCCACGCTCCTCCCTGCCCTGAGCCCACGGTATGCTCTTAGATGGAATCCTCTTTCCTTTTCTCCTCTTCAGTCCCTAGGCCCTTAAGGTAGGGATCTTGACTCCCGGACCTCCAGCGCGCTCAGGCTGTAACCAGGCCTGTCAAGGGCAATCCTGGCTCCGCGCCTGGTGGTACCCGGGGTTGGTCGCGGCTCGCTACCTCCGGTAATTCCTGGGATGTGAGCTGATACGCCAACCTGCGCTCTGATCGGTGCCAGGCGGGGATCACGGCTTGGTTCCAACAGGGCCGGTGCTACGGCTCCAATTCGGACTCCGAGCTGCTCGGGCTGCGATTGGGCTGCGGCTGTGGCTCCAGTAGAGCCTCCCGCCCGGCTCGAGTCCCGCCCTGCCGGGTCGGGCGCGGCCCCGCGCTCTGGCCCCGCCTCCTTCACCACCTCCTCCGCCCGCGCCCCACCCGGAAAGTTGAGCCTCGCCCCCGGCATCATCCCCACCCCCGGTCAGGCCCCGCCTCCGGAGCCCGGGTGTGTGTGTCTTGCTCCGCCTTCACGCCTAGGCTCTCAATCCCCCCTAATGGGACTGGCGTGCCCGCTTCAGCTCCTCCTCCTCCTCCCCTCTCTGCCTGCTCATCTGTGGGTTAGAGTCCCCTTAGTTGTAGTAGTCATACTGCCTTGTCTGCTCCGCCACCAGTGGGGATCAGGACCCTTTCTATCTAGCGCCAAGGCGAGACCCCCATAAAGACCAACACGTAGTGCTGGAAACACTGGGGTATTCCGCAGAGCTTCCCAAGCTATCTTCAAGCAGTGAGATATTGAAGAGGGACACACAGGTCCCATCCCAGGATCATTCTCAGACCCATCTCATCCCTGCACATAATTATTTCGTGGGTCCTTGGCATCCAGCAGTGCTGAGCCATGGGGCTCCCTAAATCCCCTCCCTCACCCCTCCTATCCTCAATATACTCTCACTTCTCCTAGCCCAGGGCGGCGCCCCCTCCGGGCCGCAGAGGGAAGCTGAATCACCACCGCCACCCACAGCTGCGGAAGCAGGGTACCGCCAGCCGCATCCATTCCTGGCCAGCAGCCCCTATTTCGTCCCCTGGGAACTCGGAGCTGACTCGTTGATGAACTTCCTGGGGTCCACCTCCTACCCCCCAGCCCTAGACAGAGCCCTGGGCTGGAAGGCAGAGCAGCTACCACTAAGTCTGCCTCTGTGTGGATTTCTGTTTTCCCATCCGAACCACATGCTTTCTGAGCTCAGGGTTGTGTAAATAGCGCGCACCAGAAAAGGACAAGTCGACCCAGATTCTAGGTCTGGACCTGGCCCCTCTGAGCTCTGAAGTCCGGGTGAACAAGGACCAAGGCCCAGCTAGGGACCTAGTGCGGGCTGGGAGCCTCTTTCTTGTCGTCAGACTTCCTTTGTGGAAGTTCCTGCCCACCCGAACAGGGTTCATCCCTGCCTGTTCAGATCAGCAAGTCCTTGACAGCTACCTGACTGCTGGAACAAAGACCGCAAAGGGGAACCGCTTAATTTGGCCCGCTGCGCCCTCTGGTGGTCAGGATCCCAAATGATTGCAAGTGCCTCCAAAGTCTTTCAGTCTTTGGACACGGGTGGAAAAACCTTAGCCTCACAGGAGACGTGAATTATCAGACCTCTCTGTCAAGGGTCCCGGGAATCTACGTGGTTACGTTAGCCTCTGGTGATTCTGATGCCTGCTGGAGCCTGCAAATCACTGCTGAATAGCCCAAATTGCAGGGCAAGGGGCACAGGTAAAAGGATTTCCAGGCTGAGGACCAAAAGATGGGGCCATTTTAGGGTTTCTGCAGGAGTTGTTGCGGGAGGGAAACTGAGCCAGACAAGGGACAACCTCCACCCTATTTCTTGAGGAGGAAGAATCTGGGCTCCCTATGGGCTTTATTCTTTGGGTTTTTTGTCAGTTTTCCAGTAAGTTCCCTTCAATAAAAAAATACTAAGAATAATTTAAAATTTTTTTCTTTAGTTGTAGATGGACACAATACCTTTAATTAATTAATTGATTTATTTTTATGTGGTGCTAAGGAGTGAACCCAGTGCTTCATACTTGCTAGACAAGCACTCTACCACAGAGCCACAACCCCAGCCCAAGAATAATTTTTATTTATTTATTTATTTATTTATTTTTTGGTACCGGAGATTGAACTCAGGGGCACTCGACCACTAAGCCACATCTCCAGTCCTATTTTGTGTTTTATGTAGAGACAGGGTCTCACTGAGTTGCTTAGTGCCTCACCGTTGCTGAGGCTGGCTTTGAACTCGGGATTCTCCTGTCTCAGCCTCCCTAAGTGCTGGGATTACAGGCTTGAGCCACCGCGCCCGGCTAAGAATAATTTTTAAAAGCAACAAAAATACCCTGATATTTTCAGAGATGAGGCTGGTAGGAAATGGTAGGTGGTGAAAATCTGTCTACACTGCCTCCAAAGACCATACAAAGTGGCTCCCACCTACCCTGGCTGGTGAGAGGGGCTATGAGAAAAGTGGATTAATCAGGTGTGACCTGGGCAGACTTTAGTGGAATAGAGAAGGCTATATATCCCAGGGGTAAGGGATGCTGAGGGCAGAGCTCAGTGAAGATGACCCAGCAGTGACCATCTCAGTTGGGAGTCCAGTAGGGCCAAGGTGCAGGAAGACAAAACTCCCAGCTGCCAGGGATAGAGCACTTTATCCCATCTGTTCTTTGGTTACCCCTGGAGGCAGGAGATTATTCGCTCACTAACAGAGGGTTTGGTGAAGGGAAGGAAGCCAGGTGTACAGGAGTGTGCAGCTTGAGGGTTGGAAGGAGATTCAGTCCAGATTTGGTTGTTTTTGAAGCCCTAGCCTTTAACCTGCAGAGAGCAGGGCCCTCAATAAGTTATTTCCATGTAGGAGAATGGGGGATCAGAGTGCCTAAGTTCATGGAAGCAGTAAGGGGCTACTTCACATTCCTTGGGGTCCACTGGAAAGCTCAGAGTAGTCTATACTTGCCTACATCTCTCCAAGTCCCTCAAATCTGAGTCTTGCCTGTTAGGGGCCCAAGAACTGTTATGGGAAGTAAGCAGTGCAAAGAGGGTCACTGGGATGCCTGGCAAAGAAGAAGAATCCATTTCTAGCCACTGGGCCGCAGAGGCTGTTGAACAGTCCTCTTTATTCTCTCCTTGTTGATACATGGCCCTGGAGAGATCACCTCTCCATTGGGGCCTCAGTTTTCTCATGTATGTATTCACATCTATGATGTGATCACAAGCATGGACATGCTGTGTAAACCCAGGCATTATCCCACAGCTGAGAAATAGGAAACAGGCTCAGGAGCAGAAGTTGTTTGTACGGAGCCATGGTGTTCTAAATGCAGGCTTGACCAAGCCAGGTTCTGGAGGAGAGTTCTCAGACCCTGGCTTCTCTAGGTCCCTGCTGCTTGTGCCAGACTATACATGGCCAGTGGCTTTGGGACACATGATCAGAAAGTATGAAGGAACTGGGGGCTTGAATTGGAAGGTGGCAGAGGTCTGGCTAGAGCTCTACCCAGAGGAAGCTGAAGAGGAAGAGAAAGGCTGGGGAGGTGTAGGTGAGAGAGCCTTGAGCCTCGCATTCAAGTTCATTGCTGTAAGGTAAAAAACAGCCCTTTTGTAATTTTCACATCCTCTCTCTAAAAGCCCAAGGCAGTTCCTGCCCCAGGGAGTTCCTCTCCGGAATCTTCCACCTGGGAAACAAAGCCTAACTGCTCAGGTTAGCACATCAAAAGAAGACTGCTACTGCTTATCTGTCCCGTGGATTTTAAAGTTTTTAAAGTGACCAATCCCTGGCTCGACACGCGGTTTGTAGTGGGCTCTATAAAATCCCTCCCATGTGTCCCTTCTCTCTCTTCTTTTCCTCTTTCCTTCGCCCAGGCGCCCACTCCCCTGAATAAAGGATTTTCCTGGCTGTATGAGGTGTCGGTGTCTGGCTGGCTGCTACCCTAACAATTGCTATTCTTAGTAACCCCCTGAATCAGTGGGCTGAAGTCTGTTCAGCAAATATCCTTTTGGTGAACCGAGTTCATTAACTTCCTGCTCCTCAGAGCTAACACATCCCAACTAAGACAATCCCTCCTGGAGGAAGGAGCGAACTCAGCTCACAGACTCTTCAGCACTCTCTAACCTGGCCTGAGATCTGCCACATCCAGTCTTTGCCATATGGAAGGGCTTGTGGCTTTCTCAGGTCATGTCACAGGGGGAAAGGGGCAGCTGGAAAGTGCCATGTCAAGTGTTATGCACTAAGATCAATGGATGAGGATTCCACTAATAGACTGTGTGACCTGAGGCAAAGGCCAACCTCTCTTGGTTGCCACTCTCACTCCTTGGGCAGAGTTGAAAGGAGAAAGTCACAGGGCAGGTCCAGAATCCTCTCCCTACCACAATTAAAGAATGGCGAGTATGTTGGGTATGGTGGCGCCTGCCTGTAACCCCAGCAGCTGGGAGGCTGAGGCAAGAGGATTGTGATTTCAAAGCCAGCCTCCACAAAAAGCAACTCAGTGAGAACTTGTCTCTAAATAGAATACAAAATAGGGGGCTGCAGATGTGGCTCAGTGGTTGAGTGCCCCTGAGTTCAATCCCTGGTACCAAAAAAAAAAAAAAGGCAAGTGAACAAGCACTTCTGTGTTTTGGGTGAAGACATTTCACCTTAGAAACAGGGGCTGATTTTCACTGGCTTCTCATTATTTTAATGTTTATTTCAATATAGAAGAATGTTTTAAATCACTTTCTTCCCTTGCCTGCCCAAATCCTTAATACTGGAAGCCAGTGCTCTAGGAAGAGGCACATGTTTAATCTATGGCTTCTGGGACTACAAGTTTGTCACTTACTGGGCCCAAGAACCCAGACCTGATGTGATGTCCATCAAAGGGCCCCTTGGAGGACAGATTCTCCTCCAAATCTTGGTGGAGATATGGGGTGCCCCTCCATGAACCCCCCTTCACAGAAGGCAGTCCAGAACCTCAGTCGCAAACCTCAGTCCCAACACTTCACTGAGGCAGGGTTCCCATATCTTGGCTGCCATGGCCTGGGGTAGTGTCCTGAGTGTGCTTTGGCTAAAAGCTGGGAGTGAGATCATGAGACTCTGACTTTAGCCTTCAGTTGAATTGAGGCTCTGCCATGTAATTAGAATAATCATTGAAGTCTCTAATTTTAAAAAAAAAGTTTTTTAGTTATACATAACAGTAGAGTGTATTTCGACATATAATACATACATGTAGTATAACTTCCCATTTTTGTGGTTGTCATGATGTGAAGTTACACTGGTTGTGTATTCGTATATGAACATAGGAATTTATGTCCGATTCATTCTACTGTCTTTCCCATTCCCATCCCCTTTCCCTTCCCCTAACTCTGTCCTGTCCAATCTGCTGAACCTTCCCTTCTCCTTCTACCCACCCATGAAATCTCTGATTTTTTTTTTTTTTTGAAATCTCTGATTTTTAATGTCTGAGTGAAGAGCCAGGAGGCTGATCAGGGTTTTGTTTTTTTTTTTAAATTTAATTCTAGGGCATCTTTTTTGAAATGAAGTCTCACTATGTGCCCCTGGCTGGTCTCAAACTCCTGGTCTCAAGCAATCCTCCTGCATCAGCCTCTGGAGTAGCTGGGACGGCAAGCATACACAACTGTACTCTACTTAGATCATGTCTGTCTGTCTCCTAAGCCACATATCCTGCCTGACACTGTGGGAGGCCACAGCATTACTTCCTTGTCTGTGACCTTGGGTGAATCCCTTTCCCTTTTCAACTACCAGTTTCCTTATAAGTAAAGCAGAGATGAAGTTGGAATATTCACAGCCCTACAGAGTTGCTTAGAAAACAGTAGCCCCTCTGCTGCCAACCTTACTACCCAATACCCAGGTAAATGTCCATGTGCCCAACTCCTCCCACCACCCCAGGGGACCTCCCCTTCTGTGCCCTGGCCCCTGTGTGTATGGAGCACAAGGCATCAGGACACTGCAACACATACTCAATCAAGGCTTTAATCATTTCAAGGTGGACACTGAACAGCTCTGCTAAGGCCTTGTCAGCTCCGGAACCACCACCCTGACAGCAGAGTGGAAAGCCAGAGCCAGGGCCACAGCCCCTGGGCCCTGGAGGCCTCCTTGTGGGCCTCCAATGCCAGAGCAGTGGTACTCAAAATGCCCATGGCCAGCAGATTTCCTTTCCTCCTTCTCCAAGAAGTCTGAGTGCAGTATGTCCTTCAGAACATGGGCCCACTTTTATGGGAGGCCTATGGGCCAGGCACAGCCAGATTTGGGCCACCCAGACTTCCCAAGGGAGGTGCTTGGCTCCCTACTTCAGAGTTGAATCATGGCTTAGCATCCTCACAGGAGTGGTGGCTGTGGTGATCTGGAGCACATTGCTTCTAGTGTTCAGGAGGTAGCAGTAGGGTCAGGCAAATGCCTATTCCAGGGATGTCAGGAAGGAAGACAGAAGCCCAGGGAGTGTGTGAGGCTGCTGGGTGGTTGAGGGAGCCCAGGCGCTACCAGCTAACTAGCCTCAGCTCAATGGTTTCTCCATCCTGGGGTCTGTAGTCAGCAATACCTGCAGAAAGAGATGAAGCAAGGGAGGTTAACAGGACAAGGTGTCTCATGCTCGACCTGGATACCCCTCCTGCCTCACTTCGAAGATTCACTCAGGATTTGCTGGTGGAAAGCTGAGAGCCTTTCAGAGCCAGTAGCGAGACTGAACCTGTTAAATGAGGCATTTTGCATTGGGGGAGCCCCCAAAGGGCAGGGGTACAGGGCTGCATGCTGGATAACAGACACAAGGTGAGAAGAATCAGAGACCCTGACAACACCTGATGGACAGGGTCACTGTCTTCATAATAGCCCAGGGGTTTCCAGGAAGAAGGACTTGCTCAGTGTGGTCTGGAGGGAGAAACAGGACTAGCAATGAAATCTCCAGGATCTGCCTTTGCTCTCTAGATAATCCAGGCTCCAATAGGATACCTGGGTTCAAACCCTGGCTCTGTCACTCATTAGCATTGTGACTTTGGGCAACTTATTTAACCTCTGTGAACACTAGTGTTCTCACTAGATAAATGGGGTTGATAATACCAACAACCAGGTTGAGGGTGGAGCTCAGTGGGAGAGCACTTGCCTAGCATGCATTAGGCCCTGGGTTCATACCCAGAACCAGGAAAAAAAAAATCAAAAATAATGTCAACAATTTATGGGGGAGTTGAATGGGTCCTCAAAGAACCCAGGTGTCAGGGAGGTGCCACTAAATGGGGCTTGGGACATTTCCCAAGATGCTATGATCTGAATGTTTGTTTGGCCCCATAATTCATATGTTGAAACTTAATCCCTCAGGTGATGGATTAGAAGGTGGGTCTAGGAATGGAAACAGGTCCCAATTCAGCCTTTGACATGTCAGAAGTTTGCTGAAGGATTCAGAAATAAATTCTCTCACTGATAAAAGGGGAATGGCCTCAAAAAGAAATAGAAGAGTCTTTCTGTTTTGTTTTGTTTTTCTTTTAGCGATGCCAGGGATCAAACAGAGAGCCTCACGATTTCTAGGCAAGCATTCTGCCATTGAGCTACATCCTCAGGCCTAGAAAGGTCTTTCTGGAGGAGGAAACCACAAAGACAGAACAGAGTCAAAGAAGTCATAGGGAAACAGGACTGGAGCCCTGGTTACAACACTCCTGAAGTCCTTGCTACCTCTGTACTTCTGAAAACAAGCCAATGGATGTCACAGTAGAAAGCCATTTGCATTGCATTTCCTGTTATTTGCAGCCCAAAGTACTCTCATGGATAACATAGTCTGTGTGGGTATTACAAAGAAAGAGTAAAATCTACATATACGAATGTAGAAAGATGTCCACAGTATATTAAGAATTTTCTTAAAAAGGTGCTGGATGTGATGGTGCATGCTTGCAATCCCAGTGGCTTGGGAGGCTAAGTCAGGAGAATTGCCAAGTTCAAAGCCAGTCTTGGCAACTTAGCTAGGTCCTAAACAACTTAATAGGACCTTGCCTCAAAATAAAAAATAATTTTAAAAGGGGGAGAGGATTATTAAAAAATAATTTTAAAATTATTTATTTTAAAATAATTTTAAAAGGGGGTGTTGCTCAGTAGTTAAGCGCCCCTGAATTCAATCCCTGGTACCCAAAACAAAAACAAAAAAATATAATGTTTGCAGCCAGCTGGGCACAGTGGTGCACGCCTGTAATGCAAGTAGCTCAGGAGGCTGAGACAGGAGGATCATGATTTCAAAGCTGGCTTCAGCAACAGCGAAGCACTAAGCAACTCAGTGAGACCCTGTCTCTAAAAAAAAATACAAAATAGGGCTGGGGATGTGGCTAAGTGGTTGAGTGCCCCTGAGTTCAATATCCCTAGTACCAAACCAAACCAAACCAAACCAAATAAAATGGTTGCAAAATAATATAAAGCTGCACTTGTCAATATGGTAGCCATTAGCCACATGTGGCAACTAAGCACTTGAAATTTTTGTACAAGAAAAAAAGAAAGAATGAAAAGCATGTAAAATATGGCATTAACAATTTTACATTGAAGCCAGCGCAATGGCACATGCCTGTCATCCCAGTGGTTTAAGAGGCTGAGGTAGGAGGATCCCAAGTCAGCTTCAGCACTAGTGAGGCACTAGGCCACTTAGTAAGACGCCACTTAGTAAGACTCTGTCTCAAAATAAAAAATAAAAAGGGTTGGGGACATGACTCAGTGGTTAAGCACCCCTGGGTTAAATCACTGGTACCAAACTAATTGTACATTGATTACCTCTTAGAATAACATTTTGGGTATATTGGGTTAAATAAGAAATATTATTAATATTAGTTTTCTTTTTCCTTTTTCTTTTTTTTGGTACTGGGGAATGAACCCAGGGGCGCTGAACCACAGAGCCACATCCCCAGACCCTTTTCTATATTTTATTTAGAAACAGGGTCTCACTGAATTGCTTAGGGCTTCACTAAGTTGTTGAGGCTGGCTTTGAACTTGCAATCCTCCTGCTTCAGCCTCCTAAGCCACTGGGATTGCAGGCATGTGCCACCACACCTAGCCTTAATGTTGGTTTGGGCAACTAGAGAATTTTAAATCACACATGCCACTGACATTTTATTTGTATGGATCTCACTGTAATATAGTATAAACACTGCCCCCCCCCACACTTTTGGTGGTACTGGGGATTGAGCCTAGGGCCTTCTACTTGCTAGGCAAACACTATTGCTGAGCTACACCCCCAGCTCTTATTTTTTACTTTTAGACAGGGTCTTGCTAAATTACCAACCTGCCTCACCCTCTGGAGTATCTGGGATTACAAGCATGTGATGCCACACTTAGTCATGGCTCCAATTTTCTTTTTAAACAAATTTGCGTATTTCTAAAAGTAGGAAAAAATACACCAAAAATTAAAAGGAGGTATTTCTAGATAGTGAATTACAGGTGATTTAAACTTTCCTTTTCTTTTCCTTTTCTAAAACCTATTTGGTCTCCTGGAATTGTTTCCATGATAACTTCCATAAAAATTCTAAGAAATCAGTGAAATAAATTAGATCCAATCTTGAGCATTAGTGATTTTACAAAGGCAGAGCCCAGGAAGTTTCAGGGGAAAGCTAGGATGAGTTGATGAAGCCTTGTTGCTGGGTTGGGGTGGGGTAGAGGACACATCCAGGCGTCATAGGCCACCAGACTCACCTTGCAGTAGGGGAGTGTCAGGGGCTCGGAGGAGCTGCCAAAACTCTCTGTTGCCAACTGCTTTCCCCATCACGGTTGTCAGGTAGGGGCCCGACAAGGAGGCCTGTGTTCCATACCTAGAAAAGGGAAAGATGACGTGAGAGGAGACTATTGTTCTCAAGAGAAGTGGAGCTCATCCATACCAGCAAAGAAGTTTTGCCCCTGCCTTTAGGGGCAGCACTAGCTAACGCCTTCCTGGACTACCTTGCCTTGTGTCCATGGGTCTTATCTCCACCTCCTCCTCTCCAGACCCAATAATGCCTGCCGAGGCTTCACCCTTTCTGCATTGACCATAACCATGGCCTCCATGAGAGGACACTGATTAAGTTATTAACTCAGTAGTCATCCCCTCTCTGGGAGCTGATGTGTGTCTGGAGTGGAAGTGGAGAAGCAGAAGCAGATGGCATCACACTGAATAGGCCAAGGTGCAATGACAGAGTGTGAAGCCAGTGTGCAGAGACACTGGGACATGAGAGGGACATTGGGGAGCAGAGGCAGAGACAACTGGCAGTGGCACTGGGTCTCTCATTCTGGAAGTTTTCATGGCTCAGTAGCATTCCCCTCTTCTTGGAGCTGGGTTGCTCAGTCTGCTCTCTGGTTCCACATACTCCACACTGCTGGTTTGCGGAGTAGTTAGAGTTAGATTTCTGGCCCTGGAAACTAAGAAATGCCTTATTCACACCTTTTCCACTTTCCCTGAGCTCCTTGCCTCCCATTCTTTATTTCCCTGACCCAGCTGGATGCCATTGCCAGAAGGTTCCTCTTAATACACCATGGGCCACTTCTTTCCTCCCTCCAAAAGGCTTATTGATGGTATACATCTTAGACATGGAAGGATTATTCAAAAAAATTTTTTGGGGGGGCTGAGGTTATGGCGCAGTGGTAGCGTGCTCGCCTAGCACGCATGAGGAACTGGGTTCAATCCTCAGCACCACATAAAAATAAAATAAAGATATTCTGTCCACCTACAACTAAAAAATAAATATTTAAAAAAAATTTTTTTTTGGTAGTGCTGGGGATTAAACCCAGGACTTTACACTTGCTAGGCAAGCACTCTAACACTAAGCTACATCTCCAGTCTCTTTTTAAATTAATTTATTTATTTTGAGACAGAGTCTCTCTAAGTTGCTAGAACTTGCAATCCTTCTGCCTCAGCCTCCCAAATGGCTTGGATTACATTTGTACACCCTCACACCCAGCAGATTATTTCTGTTTTAAGAAAGAGAAGCTCACTCAGGTTAAGAGGCAAAAGGAAAACAACCATCCTTCTATATCTTCAGGGGATTGGTTCTATGATGCCCCATGGATACCAAAATCCAAGAGTGTTCAAGTCCCTTATATAAAATGGCCTTTCTGCCTGGACCCCAAACTCAGTGCATTCACACTAACAAAAGAATAGTTTCTCAGATTTGTGTTCATGATGGCTTCTCAGAGGTCCTTGAAGCTCTGAATTTTAAAATGTGAAATTCTATTTGTTTTTTATTTTGTCAACAATATTCATACATGCAACCAGAAGCCTCTGAGTAATTTCCACATCTGCTAAATTGAGCCTTAGCAAGGTCATGTAACATGTGTGTGGCCTGTGACTGTGTTGGCACCCAAAAGTATTTCTCTGTGTGCTGCAGGAGACTGACCAGGAAGCAGGCTTAATAGTGAATGAAGTGTTGGGGCCAGAAAAAAGCCTAGGAAACTACAGCAGCCTGTATAGACTCAGCCTTAATGGTGGCTCAAATATAAGGGAGTCCTGAGATCACTGGGTCTGCCAGTGTAGACCTGCACTTCCACTGATAATCCTTATTTGAATGCTATTGTATTTGTGTGTGTGTGTGTGTGTGTGTGTGTGTGTGTGTGGTACTGGGAATTGAACCCAGGGTCTCATGCTTTCTAGGTAAGCACTCTGCCACTGAGCCACATCCCCAGCCCCATGTTATAGGTTTTTACACATCTGTTTCTATTTAATTTACAACATTGTTTAGGATTCATAGATGTCTAAAGGAAGAAAGAGAAAGGACTTGATATTCACATCTAAGTCTCTTACAGAAGAAGTAACAACCATGGATGTAGGAGATTTTTATCCTTTAAGGGGGTCTTTGCATATGTCTGATCTGAGAGTCCTTGGCCCATATGACCCCCAAGGTGACAGCTCTTGGCCCTCCTTGGCTTCAGAATATCTTTCTCTGGAAAGTTCAGTTGGGGACAGGAATTGGGGACCCCTCCATAGAGGCACATCTTTCTAAGGGAGAATTCAGGGGAAGGGGTGACCTGATGGGACCCTGACTTCTTATAAGACAGAATCATTCTCATAAGATGAATCACATTCATCTTATTTAGGCACAGACAGGGCCTGACAGACAGCAGTGCATCAAATCTGTTTATTCTCAGTCTTGTCACATCTCAAGGTGAGAAGCAAGTTGAAGGACATTGTCCAACCTCCTCAGGGTAATTAATAACAGGATTGCCCCAAGATTATTTAATACTAAAGAGTCTTATTTTTTGAAATCTAACCTATATTGAGCACTTCCTACATGCTGGATCCTACATCTATAAAAACAAATGGCACATTCTTTGTGTGTGTATACTAGTGGGGGTTAAAGTCAGGGGTACTCTACTCCTGAGCTACACCTCCAGCTCCTTAAAAAAATACTTTTTTTAGTTGTAGTTTGTTGGACACAATGCCTTTATTATATTTATTTTATGTGGTGCTGAGGATCGAGCTCAGTGCCTCGCACATGCTAGGCGAGCGAGCAACCTACCGCTGAGCCACAACCCCCGCCCCATCCCTTTTCTTATTGTTTATTTTAAGGCAAGGTCTCACTATGTTGCCCAGGCTTAGCAACCTGAACTTGAGATCCTTCTGCCTCAGCCTCTGGAGTAGCTGGGATTATAAACATATGCCACTAAACCCAGCTGAGTGGCACAATCTCTATGAGCCACTCACATTGAGCTCCCCACAATGGTCCTGTGAGGACAGGAGAACATCTGACATCCTCTCTGAGTTCTGGTAAATAGCTGTTTTGGGCTCCTAGACAGAGAAAGGGGAATTGGGATCCCAGTGCTGGAGGCTCTGCTTCCAGAACCTGTTCTCTTAATGACAATGCTGGCCCATGGCCCCTTGTTTCCATGTTTCCATGAACCAGAAAGGAATGCGAAAGATGGAAGCAGAAGTTGAGCCAGTACCTCTCCCAAAGGAAACCTCTCCTCTGTCCCTTGTCCCTTCCATGACCCTATTTCAGGCAAGAGGGGATGAGTGAGAACTGGAAGGTGGGGGTGCCTTACGTGAATCCTCCTAGCTTGTGGGCCTTCTTCAGGACATCTTCCAAGGAAGATCCAGCAAGAACAGAGATGGACTGTTGATATGGTGGCAAGACGCTGGAGACCTTCAGTGTGACACTGATCATCTCTGACACATGGGCAGGTGAAGGGTTCTCAAGAGTTGGAATCAACATAACTGTACCAGGGAGGAAAAAAGGGGGAGCTGGTGTGAAGGTAGAGAGAGCCTGGGTGTGTGTCCTTTCTTCCTGTAAGAACACTGTATCCTTCCACATGTTCTTAGCTTAGTCAGTGCCATGACTACCTGCTCAACTGAAAACTGACTGCCATTCCAGATCCCTTGTCCCTCAGCCTCCACATCCCTCCACCACTCAAGATTAGACCCCTTGCTAGTTTCTCTGCTTCAGGAACCCCCCTCCTACCAATCTGCCACATAGTACCCCCCAGGGCTTTTTCTTTTCTTTTCTTTTTTGGTAGCAGGGATTGAATCCTGGGAAGCTTAACCATAGAGCCACAACCCCAGCCTCCTTTTTATATTTTATTTAGAAACAGAGTCTTGCTAAGTTGCTTAGAGCCTCGCTAAGTTGCTGAGACTAGCTTTGAACTTGCAATCCTCCTGCCTCAGCCTCACAAGCTGTTAGGATTATAGGCATGTGCCACAGTGCCTGGCCCCAGTTCTTTTTATTTTTATTTTGAGAAAGGGTCTTGCTAAGTTGCTTAGGGCCTTGCTAAATTGCTGACGCTGGCCTCAAACTTGCAATTCTCCTGCCTCATCCTCCTGAGTCGCTGGGATGAGAGGCATGTACCACCATCCGAGGCTCCCAGAGGGCTCTTTCTAGAACAACATACATTTGTATACATTTTTTCTTGTTATCTGTTACCTCTGATAGTCTCATCTCTCTCTCTCTCCCTCTCTCTCTCTTTTTCCATGCCTGGGATTGAACTTGAACTCACACATGCTAGGCAAGTCCTCTACAACCAAGCCGCACCCAAGGTCCTTACTTGCTTTTCATTCAATCTTCCTGCCACTCTTTCTCATTCTCTCAGATTCTACTCTTTTACAAGACCTTTCCCCAAGTTCTCCCACATTCTTTACTTCTCTGTGCTTTTATTCTTGCTGCTTCCTTTCTGCTCTGACCTCTCTTTTCCCTTTACCCTTCTCCACTGGCAAATCTCATCACTACTTCAAGTTTCTTTCTCAGGTGATGCCCTGATTCAGTGCTGCCAAATAATGCTCAACATGTATTAGAGATATCTTAAATATGTTTCTCCTCATTCATTCATTCATTCATTCAAACATTTCTGCACTGTAGTCCGCCCAGTATCTTTGTATTTGGCATCTTTGGCCCCACACTGTGAGCATTGAGAGACTGTAGCCACATTTTAACTTCTGTGTCCCAGGCACACCAACAAACTTGGGTTGCCTCAGCAAATTGGGACCAAGCAACCGCCCCAACTGGGAAACACAGGTGTAAATAAGGTCAGCAGATTGTAAGAGTTGTTTTCACAAAAGGCGTGACTACCTCTTGGTGCCTGGCAGTCTGGGAAAATGAGATCCATATAGGTCTTGTGGTTCAGGATGGGCAGCAGCTGGGAAATCATGAGAGCATTCTGGAAGGCCCCATCCTGCAGGCTGGCCAACAGGGCTGTCCTTGCTTTGAGGCATGCTATGCCTAGCCCCACCCTGGGCATAGGAGAAGTCATCAGCAACTGTGACAGGGTGGGGAAGAGAGGAAGGAGGTGGGTCAGCCAGCAGGGATGAACTGAGTCTTCCAGTCTCCAACCAGCCTGACTTTCTAGCCCCCAGGCCATGGTTCCAGTGCCTCTTTCCCACCTGCAGAGCCAGCGGGGTGCTGTAGACATTCCCAAAGTAGCCCTCAGGGGTCTGGGCCTTCAGGATCTTCTCCCTTGCTGTTTGGATGGCCATGGTGATCCGTTGTCTCTGATCAGGGTTGAAGTTGGAGCGCTCCAGACAGGTGAAGGCCAAGCCTGCCATGGCCATTGTGTCTGAAGGGATAGGATTTATGATGAGCTGGACAGTCATGTGGGGCCAGGAAGCGCCTTGAGGTTCAAGTCCTTATGGCAGTGGGCAGCCACAGCAGGACTTGAAGTAATCAGACAGCATGATCAGAGCAGCTAGGGCCACCAACCCAGACCATTTGCTCAGGATTCTCCTTATCTGGGCACTGAATATTTTGTCTCAGGAAACCTCTCAGTCCTGGGCAAACTGGTTAGGATGGTCATTCTACTCTTTCAGGGCTAGAGGTCAGGGGAAGAGACTACAGGAGGGAGGCCCCAAAAGATTGGATCCTATACTACTCACTCCCAAATCTGGCTGCATTTTGGAATCCCCTGGGGAGTTTTAAGCCAACTGCTGCTTGGGTCCACACCCAGGTAATCTGATTTAATTGATGTGGGGAGTTGAATGAGTCCTAAGGTTTTTAAGGCTGTCTACCTGCTTCAGCTGATTTTAATGTGCCTTCTGATTTTCAGTAAATCTCTGGGGCAGAATAAGCTCCCTAGTGGTAGGGGCCTTGTTGCCTTCTTCTCTCCAGGTACTTACCGCCCCCCAACACACACATACCTTCGCCATCCAACCCCCACTGTATGTAAGGCACACACTCACTCATGGAATGCCAGGCCTAGAAGAGACCTTGATTCACAATGATAAGAAATAGAAATTAAAGCCCAAGTTCACATAGTGAGGAAGCAGATCTGGAACCTAGGGTTCAAGCTTCCCATGTCCTATGATACTGAGATGATAGCTATGCACCCAGATCTTTCTCTATGCCAGGCATATGCTAAGTCTTTGCTTATAAGGCATCCTACATGGAGATATTGCTAGGACATCATTTTACTTTTTTAAAAATAGGGTACTGGGGATTGAAACCAGGGCCTTGTGAATGCTAGGCACACTCTTTTCTACTAAGCTACACCCCCAGCTCCTGGAAGGTCATTTTATAGGAAAGGTAACCTGACTTCCCCAGCGGGTCTTACAGTGAGTGTGCCATGAAGCTGGGGTCTGGATCCCAGTCCAGCTTCAAAGCTGGCTCACAGCCATTGCCCCGCATACAAATCCCTTATGTTCATCTCACTTCTAAGGCATGCAATAAGAAGGGGTCTTAAAGAGAGCTAAACATGGGGCCAGGACATGGAGGTCTTCAGCTGGGGATGGGGGGAGGCATGAGGGAGAGCCAGCCTGGGGTCAACCAGGCTTGGCCCACTCACCCACAGACAGGTGACCCTGGTGGAGGTGGTGGTCATGTTCCACAGCATGCAGGAGCTTGCCCACCACGTTGTCATGGACCCGCTTCTGGTGGACACACAGGGCCAGTATGCTGAGGCCATACTGGTAGTAGCTGGTATGGGGGTGGCCCTTGTGATCATGCCCTGGGAGGGAGAGAACCAAGGAGTGAGGGAGTCATGTCAGGTCTGAGGGCCTGCCTCTCTGCCCTCTCCCAGCAAGCAGCCCTCCAGCACATGGGACACCATTGCCTGCCTTTCCCAACACTCTCCTTTGAATTCATGGGATCCTTCATTCCTTCATTGCCTCAACCCCTACTTCCTGAGGTCCTACTATGTGTCAGGCACTGTGCTTAAAGGTAGGAGTAAAGACACAACACAACAGCCTGGCACTGTGCAGATGGGGCCTCTGCTCATAACACAATTCATGCTCATAAATGCCTAATTGTAAATGAAACATGGTCTGAGGTCTGTGGAGCCATATAACAGAGGTCTTTGAATAGCGGAAAGTTGAGACAGGATTCCTCAAAGAAGTAATGCTTTGGGTAGGGGGAAATAAAGGTAGAGTTGGAATGATCTAGAAGGAGAGGGAGAGAACATGTATGAAGACCTTGGCCTGTGAGTTGAAAGAAGGTTGGCAGTCAGATCAGTCTTGATGGCTGAGCATCAAGACTTGCAAATAGAGTGCATGTAGGAATTCAGGTAAGGCTGAATCAAGCCTAGCTACTAGGAAAGACTTGAGCCTCCAGGTAAACAATAAGATAGGCAAAGTGGGAAACAGGATGTGGTGAAAACCCAAAATTCTTATTCTCACCAAGAATATCATCTTATGAGCTCTCTCAACTGCATCCCACCCATAGAAGATGGTGTCCCCTCACCAATGGCTCTCTTCTCATCCTCCAGGAACCACTTGAGCTGTGAGACCAGTCTGTCTCCTTTACGGCCTCCGACAAATTCACAGTTAGCTCTGAGAGCGAGCAGGTAGAGTGCCAGCTGGCCCATGGAAGGCTTGGTTTGGCAGCCACTGTTGTAATTGCTGGAGGTAGACCTAGGACAAAGCCAGTTAACAACACCCTTGTGAGAAAGTGCCACCTTGCTAAGCCTGGCTTTGGGGGAACACCCCCACCCACCAACATCACAAAGTAGAAAAATCCTAACAGTTGGAAACATCGCTAGAAGTGTCAAAAATAGGTGCAGTTAACTAAAGATATTTCAAAAGATGAACGGTTAAATATAAGAATAAATTCTGAGGGCTCCTGTATCCAAATCATCTGTGCTTACCACACATTTTGGCCATGTTTCACCCATATGCTCTACCCTTTCTTTCCTCTCCCCACCCTGTGTCCATTTCTCTAGGAGTCCAAGCAGGAAGGTGTTTCATGAATGTTCCTGATTCTTCACTCTTATTCAAACCCCAGAACAGGCCTCTCCTTAATGCTCCTTGGAAAGGAAGAACAGAAAGATGCTGCTTCTGAGCTCAGTATGAAAAGTGTAGTAATGGATTAGTAATGTCTGCTTCATGCAGAAGAAAGGAGTATAGAGTCAGGTGCTGCTTCTGGGCTCAATATGAAAGAAGCCAGCCATGGATTAGTGATATCTGCCTCAAGTATAGGAGGGTGCAGTAGCAGCACAAGGGCTCTGTGTTATCATTCTCTGATCTGGTCTAACTATTACACAGAAGGAGAAAGACCCAGAAAAGACAAAACTTGCCTAAAATCTGCCAACAAAGCAGTAAACAGTCCAAACTAGAACCCAGGTCTCTTGTCTCTTGGGATGTGAAATAAGACACAGAGAAAGAAGAGAGAGTGCAGCAATACCCCAGGAGGCACTGCTGATAATCGAGCTTGAGGCTGTGAAGGTAGAGGTCCTCTTTGGTCCCAGCCTGCATGCTGGAGAGGCGCAGGCCCACATAGAGGCTGGGGTTCAGGTGTTCTAAGGAGAGCTGGTCCATCCAAGGCAAGAGGTGTTGGCCTAGCTTCTCAACCAGCTGGCTGTCCATCTCTGGTATTACTTAGGAAAGAAAATAGTACAAGTGAGATCACAGAGGGATACCACTAGCAAGCAACTGCCATCCCCAGGGAATAAATGTCCTCCCTCCCATCTTCACCAAACACATACTCCACTTGAATGGGAAAATGCTACCACATGGAGGCAAAAGGTAAAGGGGGAAAGCAGGTGCTCCCAGAGAGCAGTTGGAGTGGGCAAAGGAGAGGTGGTAGGCTGAGGGCAAAGGATGCTGTTGCTAGGCAACCACCTTCCCATCAGGAGCAATAGCAAGACTAGATATCAAGCTGTAGGGTGTGCCCAGGCAATGCACCCCATCTCGCTTGGCCCTCACACCAGATCTTCTTTGTACAAGAGAGGAAACAGAAGTTCAAACTCATGTTGTATCTTTTATGAAGCTGCAGAACCTAGGATGGATGTTACTACAAATGCCCTGCTGAATACATGTTCTACCCATTGACAAAAATGTCAACCTCACACAGCATGTGTTACACATCCAATTTTCAAATGCCATGAACTGCCAACTGGTTCACTGAGGCTGCCTGATGAACTTCTCTGCACATCTCAAACTATTTTCTTGTCACCTATGTTTAAGTGAAAATGGCCTGAGAGTTTGAGGCAAGTAACTAGCAAAATGTCATATTTTGTAGCTGTTTATCTGAATGCTAGAGAATTTATTTGAGGCTACCTAAGATACTAAAATACCCTAGAAGCTGAAGCCTCAGGGAAATTTCCCAGCTCTAGTTGATGGCTGCCTTCCTCCTTTAGGAAGGGACCCAAGCTCAGAACAGGGTAGCTTAGAGTAGCTTCCCTTAGAGGCATTTTGGACTTTCCTTTCCATTTATTGCCTCCCAGATATTGCTAGTTCCAGTTGCCCAATAGTGGTCTGCAGTGTGCCACATCCTAGGATTCTGAGCAGGCCACTCCTCCTAGGGGACTAAGGAAAGAACTGCCACAGAGTACTCCACCTGCCTCCTGACCTTGAGCACAGCTCCATCTCTCTAAGTTCAGGTCCCATGAATTTATGCCTATTTTTCCAAAAGTCACAGATACCTGCAGCTATAAAGTGACCATTCACAGCTGGGCGCGGTGGCACACGCCTGTGTACCAGCACTTAGGGAGGCTGAGACAGAAGAATTGCTGAGTTCAAAGCCAGCCTCAGCAACAGCGAGGCACTAAGCAACTCAGTGAGACCCTGTCTCTACATAAATCACAAAAAATAGGGCTGAGGATGTGGCTCAGTAGTCAGTGCCCCTGAGTTCAATCCCCGGTACCAAAAAATAAAAATAAAAAAATAAAGTGATCATTCACTAGCATGAAACTCTGAATAATTCTTTGCTGCGTGGGGCCAGGCCAGAGCACACAGCTGGTTTTGCACTAAATGTTCATTAAGAGAGAGGGTTTTCAGCTGAGCATAGTGGTGCACACCTGTTATCCCAGCAGCTTGGGAGGCTGGGGCAGGAGGATCTCAAGTTCAAAGCCAGCCTCAGCAACTTAGTGAGGCCCTAAGCAACTTAGCAAAACCCTGTCTCAAAATAAAAATAAATAAAAAGGGCTGGGGATGTGGTTAAGTGCCCTTGGTTTAATTCTCGAGAGAGAGAGAGACAGAGAGAGACAGAGAGAGTTAGTTTACTTTTCTTGCCTGGGTGCTTGTCTACTTCTGTAGCCTTCTATTTCTCTCTCTCTCTCTCTCTCTTTCTCTCCCTCTCTCTCTATCTGAAGCTCTCTACCTCTGATCTGTCTTAGTCTCTCCCATAATCTGTTTCTCCACACTCTCTTTTCTTCTCCCATTTCCTGAAACAAGTGAAGGAGTGCTCTGGCTCCATCCTGGTATTTGACCCCCAGTGTGATGAGTCAGCGGAGGTTAGAAATGATAAGATGAGGAGAGGGCTGTAAAGGGAGGCTGACAACCAGTTTAACCTCCTTAGAAGGAAGGAACTGGGTAGATTCATCCAGGCTAATAAAAATGGGTTTTGGCAAGCTCTCTCCCCTCTGGGGCCTCCTGCTCACAGGGGCATCCTGTACATACCATCCTACACTGATTGGTGTTGGCACTTAGAAACACAGGAGCCCACTTTGCATTGGCATTAGTGCAACAACCCTGTCAATTCACAAGCATGTAGGGCTTTAAGCTAATAAAGCAGGTGCTATGGGATCCTCACACCACTTCAAGGAGGAAGGCAGGGAAGCACTTTCTGGGTGCAGGAATGAGGATGGGAGTGACTTACTTGGCAGCAGCCAGCTGTACCCCAAATCCCAGTACAAGGTTCTCTAGACCCCAAGAGAAGGGAGGTCCTGTGGAGTCAGGCTGATGGGCTGTGTGGCTAAGGACCAGGCTAGCCAGATGGGCAGGAGGGAAAGTCCTGGCTAGCCCAACTCAGGTCTCCCTGGGGACTGCCTGGACAAGAACCAAGGACTCAGGGATGAGAGGTCTGATTGCCCTTGTGGAACACAGGTCAGAGGCTTCTGGTGCCCAGAAAAGACCCTGGCCTGAAGTTCTAAGAACTGAATCCAGGAAAGTTCCATGTAGCACCTTGAGCAGATCATTTGGCATCTCTGACTTCTTCACCTGACACTGGGCATGTCTGTACCTGCCTGTCATGGTTTCCTCAGAGACCTGGTTATGTAGATTACAACGAAGAAAAAACATGTTATAGCCAGAGTCCTAAGATCTCCTTCCTGCTTCCCACCTAGCCCCAGAGCACGAGTGGCCCTGAGTCTATGGACTGAGACTCACAGACTGGTGCTGAAAGGTCCTCCAAGGTCCCTTAAGGTCCTTCAAGATGCAACAGAGCCAGAGCAGGCATCGCCTCTGAGTGTTCACCTCCCTCGGCCTGGAATGCCTGTGCCCACTTCCTTCCTCATGGGCTCCTTTTCCTCCTTTGGGTTTTAGCTCCCAGCCTCTGGAGATCCTTCCCTAGACTCCCTCCCAGAATCAGTGGCTCTCTACCTCCACTCCTGGTTGGCTTCTTTTTTTGGTGGGGAGCAGTACTGGGGATTAAACCCTGGGGCACTTTACCACTGTGCTACATCCCAACCCTTTTTATTTTTTATTTTGAGACAGAGTCTCACTAAGTTGCTTAGGGCCTTGCTAAGTTGCTAAGGCTGGCCTCGAACTTGCATTCCTCTTGCCTCAGCCTCCTAAGCTGCTGGGATTACAGGCAAGTGCCACCACACCCAGCTTGGTTGGCTTCTTTTGTGGCACTCACCATAGCCCAGTTTGGCACTTGATTGCTTTTGTCTATCCCCTGCCCTAGAATATAAGCTCTAGGAGGGCATGGATTGGAACTATTCTGCTCTATTCTTTTACCAAAGCCTAATATCAGGCCTGGCACAGAAAAACCTTAATAAATGTGTGTGGGATGAATAAATTAAATGAATACCTGAATTAATGGAGATCTTGTCTGGTGGGGAATTAGACACATAATTAATTTCAACACAGTGTGCCAAAGTGGAGGTCCAGCTAAGCCCAAACTGCTGTGGGAGTCCAGAGGGGCAGGTAAGTTCCCCTATCCCACCTCTCAGTCTCAGTTTCCCCAGATGTATAATGAGGGGGATGGACAAGGTAGTCTTCCCTCTCTAAGACCCAGGAGGAAAAAGGCACAAGATAGAGAGGCTGGCTACTCACCACATATCTCAGCAAGAGCTCCCAGGGCCCCCAACAGGAAGAAGAAGGCTCCAAGGTGTCCCATGGCAGGAGCAGGTGGGCTAGCAGCAGGCGGGAAGAGGGGCAGAATTCTAGGGCTGTCCTCTGGTAGGCTCCTCTGACCACAGCCCAGTCTCGGCTCTGAGAGAAGCAGCTTCCTGTTACTGATTAATCTCTCCACGCCCACCGTGCTGCTAAGTCAGCAGAGAGAAAGGAGAAAAGGTCTGTTACTGAGGGGGAAAGAAGACCAAAGAACAGAGGAAGGAAGGGCAGAGCAGCTTTCTTTGAGTTAGGGGACAAAATGAGAGGAAGGGCCAGTAGAGATCCTGTGGGACAACTTGAAGCCAGTCACATTCTGTCCCTGCTGCTTAAAGAGCCAGGGACCAGCACAGTGTCTGACATCTGATCTGTCCAAGTTCATCCTACTGTGCCTGTTTGCTGTCCCTCCAGCTGTTCCAGCAGTGAACTTTTAGGACTGGGGTGCTTACCTGGTGTTCCTCACAGAAGGAACCCCTCAGAACACCCACCCTGGCTGGGGACAAGGAGCACAACAAGGAGCTGTGGTGGTCACAAGAGCAAGAGCTCTCGAGTCAGCTGCTCTCTGCTGGCCAGCCTGCCCAGAGGGCGGGGGAGGTTCCTGGAACTAGATCAGACTGGCCAGTGTTTTCAACTAACCCAACAGACCTGGGGTTTCCTGGAGAAGACAAAACAAAACAAGTTAAATAATGAGACTGAATCACTTGAGTTATAAAACCACGGGAAGCAGGGCTGCTTGCCAGGACTAGGAAGTGACTTTTAAGAATCTCTGTAGAGAGAAAGAACAAATGATTCCTCGTGTGCTCAGTCTCACTGGAGACTCAATGTATAGGAGTCAACTAGTGATGGCTATGTGACATACCCAGGTCACTTAACTTCTCTGAGTTTGAAATAATTCTCCGTGTGTGAGAGGAGATTGGACAAGATCATTCTAACAGCTCCCTTTTAGTTCAACATGTGAGGATTTCATGACCATAAAACACCTCTAATCATCTCTAAATGAGATTTTTATTGCAATTATTTAATGGCAAATTGCCACAGTTCTTGCAAGATAATCTACTTTGTGCCTTTTTATCACAAGTCAAACTTTCAATACAGATATGCAGATGCAGATCTATTTTAAAATGAAGATGCAGATCTATTTTAAAAAGTACTTGTAAATTGGTACTTTTGGGTGTATTGTGTGTGTGTGTCTCACTATGTTGCCCAGCTATAGCACACTAGCTATTCATAAGTGCAATGCCACTGATAGTTGGAAAGACACTCAGTCATTATAGCACACTACAGCCCCTGGCTCAAGAGACCCTCCTGCCTCAGTCTTCATATTAGGTGGAACTACAGACACTCATCAGTGTACCTGACTGTAAATTTCAAATAAGATAAATTGTCTAGGGCCTGGAATTGTAGCTCAGTGGTAGAGCACTTGCCTAGCACATGTGAGGCACTGGGTTCAATCCTCAGAACCACATAAAAATAAATAAAAGTATTGTGTCCACCTACAGCTAAAAAAAAATGAATTAAAAAATATTGTTCACCCAGCATAGTGGTGCACACCTATAATGCCAGCTATTCAGGAGGCTGAGGCAGGAGGATCATAAGTTAAGGCCAGCCTTGGCAACTTAGTGAGACCCTATAGAGTGCTTGCCTAGCATGTGCAAGGCCCTGGGTTCACTCCCCAGTACCATCAAAACAAACAAAAAAAGAAATAGCCACTAAATGGGGGTGGAACTGGGCTGCTTTAGGTCACATGTCCAGGAAAATGAAAAAGAAAAACGAAGTTCATAACTTCTGTTTGAGGGACTATAGCTCAGAAGGTAAAAATTAGCTTGGAGCTGTGCATGGTGGCTCACACTTATAATCCCAGGTCCTTGGGAGGCTGAAACATGAGGATCACTTTAGTCTAAGAGTTTTGGGCCAACCTGGGCAACAGAGAAAGACCCTATTTCAAAGAAAAAAATATAGAGGGGGTGTTTAGCTTGGAGTGAGAAAGAAAAAGTCTGCCTGCCCACGCATAAGGCTGGTATAACAGGCATGAATAAAGCCAGCTGCAATATTAACAGGAATCATTATTTCTACCAAGGCCACACATGCTTCAGCTGTAAAGTGTTCTAATAACCATGTTCTTTGAGTGACTACTTCTTTTTTTACTGAGATTTTAGTTTTTTCTTCTAAATTCACAAAGTATTAAAAATTTGCTATTTGAAAGTATTTTAGTAAGAATGAAATTTCCCACTCTTGCCTATGGGAGCTAATTCAACACAGAGAAGAAGCCTCAGAGAAAGAATTTATGGACTCTACATTCCACACCTATCTTAACTTTGTAATTTCCAAGAAAACAGGACTCTGGAGTCAGTTTGCTGTCCAGGCCTGAAGCTGACCCTTCACATAGAGCCCTGGTTGCTTTGAGCCTATCAAAAACTGCCTGGTTGATATTTCACCCAACCCCACCTCCCCCCAAGTCCTTTAATAACTTTTGCCTTTGTTGGGTCCATAGTTCCTCTGGTGGGTGGTCTCCCTCACAGTGATGGGTCAACATATAGGACTTGTTTTTTTCCTGCTGGTCTTAGCTGATTGGGACAGGACATAGCCTATGAAATCATCCCAAAGAGAAAAATACCATCGTAGGCGTGAAGATGGCATAAGAAGAATGGATATGTCAGGTACACAATTGTATTCTTATATATAGTATACTGCTTAAGTAATTAAAAATGTACATTTATAAAAATCTTATTTTAGAGGCAATTTATTATGAAGACACATCAGAGGGGACAATTAACTATCCTAAGGTCACAGTTATCAGTGGCCAAGTCACCTTCACCTGCTTCATGCTACTTTTCTGAGGAGTCTTTCATTCCCCTATTTTTTGGATATTAACAAACTTTTTTCAAAGTTATATGGTAAGGCAAAAAACCTGCAATAATCAATGAAATACTGAAGAAGAAAAAGTTGGTGGACCTATACTAGCTGATTTTAAGATGTTACAGTAATCAAGATGGTGTTGTATTGGTGAAAGAGCAGACAGATTGATCAATGCAACAGAATGGAGAAACCAGAAGTAGGATCATGCAAACAGTCAACTGACATATATTTTTTGGTATGGGGATTGAACTCTGAGGTGCTTTACCATCCCAGTCCTTTTAATTTTTTATTTTGAGACAGGTTCTTGCTAAATTGCTGATGTTCTCATTAAATTGCTGAGGCTGGCCTTGAACTTGAGATCTTCTTGCCTGCTGGGTCACTGGGATTACAGTGTGCACTACCACACCTGGCTCAACTGACATTTTGATACAGGAGCAAAGGCAGTGGATGATGGAGAAAGCATAGTCATTTCAACAAATGGTCCTGGAACAATTGGATGTTCCCATGCAAAAAAAAAAAAAAAAAAATCAACTGCTGGGGTTGTGGCTTAATGGTAGAGCGCTTGCTTAGCATGTGTGAAGCACTGGGTTTGATTCTCACCACTGCACATAAATAAATGAATAAAATAAAGGTCCATCAATATCTAAAAAATATTTTTAAAAAATCAACCTAGAAATATACTTTATAACTTTCATCAAAATTATTAACTCAAAGTAGACCTAACTATAAAACACAAAACTGTAAAATTTTAAGAAGAGACAATGGCTTCTTGATTCAATACTAAAGGCACAGTACATGAAATAAATAACTGATAAACTGGACTTCATTAAAATTAACAACTTCATGCTGGGCACAGTGGCACATGTCTGTAATCTCAGCTACTCTGGAGACTGAGGCAGAAGGACTGTGAGTTCAAGGTCAGCTTGGGCAATTTAGGGAGACCCTGTCTCAAAAGATTTTTTTTTTAAAGGCTGAATAGCTGGGTGTGGTGGCCCATGCCTGTAATCCCAGCGGCTCAGGAGGCCGAGGCAGGAGGATCACAAGTTCAAAGACAGCCTCAGAAATTTATCGAGGCCCTAAGTAACTTAGTGAGACCCCGACTCTAAACTGAAAAAAAAAAGGGGGCTGAGAATGTTGCTCAGTGGTTGAGGTCCCCTGGATTCACTACCCAGTACCACACACACACACACACAAAATGCTGAGGAGCCAGGTGTGATGGCGCACACTTGTAATCCCAGTAGGTTGGGAGGTTGAGTCAGAAGGATCACAAGTTCAAAGCCAGCCTCAAGAACTTAGTGAGACCCTAAGCCACTTAAGAGATCCTGTATCACAATAAAAAATAAAAAGGTCTAGGGATGTGGCTCAGTGGTTAAGAGACCCTGGGTTCAATTCCTAGTTTAAATTAAATTAAATTAAATTAAATTAAATTAAATTAAATTAAAAGGCTGAGGACATAGTTCAGTGATAGAGCACCCCTAGATTCAATCCCCAGTACTGGAAGAAAAAAAAAAAAGAACTTCTGTGAATGACATTATCAAGAGAATAAGAAGACAAGCCATAGACTTGAAGAAAATATTTGCAAAACACATATCTGATAAAGCACTGTTAACCAAAGTATCCAAAGGGCTCTTCAAACACACCTATAAGAAAATGAATAAGCCAATTTTAAAAGTGGGCAAAGAACCTGAACAGACTACTCACCAAAGATGATGTACAGATGGCAAATAGCATATGAAAATACAGTCGGCATCTTATATTGTAAGGACTTGAAAATTAAAAGCGAGATATCACTAAATACCAATTAGAATGGCTACAATGTAAAATATTGACAATACCAAATGCTGATGAGGATGGGTAGCAACCAGAACCCTTATTTCTTACTGACAAGAATGTAAAATGATATAGCCAACTTTGGCAGATAGTTCAGCAGTCTCTTACAAGGCAAAACAGAGTCTACCTATATAATCCAGTAGTCAACTTCCTAGCTATTCATACAACTGATTTGAATACTTAAGCCCTCACAAAAGTCTGCATGTGAAAGTTTATGATAACTTTACTCATAACTGCCAAAATGTGAGAGCTACCAAAGTGCCCTTAGAATAATGGAATGTAGGTGAATAGATAAACAAATTGTAGTACATCTACACAATTATTTGTTTGTTTATTTGTTTGTTTGGTACCAGGGATTGAACCCAGGAGCACTTAACTACTGAGTCACATTCCCAGCCCTTTTTATTTTTTATTTTGAGACAGGGTCTCACTAAATTGTTTAGGGCCTTGCTAAGGTTACCAAGGCTGGCTTTGAATTTGAAATCCTCCTGCATCAGCCTCCTGAGCTTCTGGGATTACTGCGCCTGGCACAATTAAGTATTATTTAAATGAAAATGTGATTAAAAAGAAATGAGTTATCAAGTCACAGAAAGACATGGATGAAATTTAAATGCATATTGCTAAGTAAAAGAAGCAAGACTGAAAACCCTACATACTGTATGATTTTAATCACATAACATTCTGAAAAAGACAAAGCAACAGAGACGGAAAGATCAGTGATTGGCAGAGGAGGAGAGAAAGTTAAATAGGTGAATAGAGCACAAGTGTTTTTTTTTTAGCGTGGCAAAACTATTCTGTGTGATAGTATCAGGGTGGATATGTAATGCTATATATTTTTCAACAATTATAGAACTTTACAGTACATAGAGTAAACCTCCAGTGGTTAGCCTCCTACTATTTATGCAAGTGCATTGAAAGTTTTAAAAAAATTTTTTAAATCACTTAAAAGTTCAGGAGATCCTAATATAGAATGCAGACTGTGACAATCTAACTATATTACAGACGCATAAAACAACTCACTGAAGGGGGTTAGGGGAAAGGGGCTGACCAAACTATGAAAATGAGTATTGTCTGCAAGAATAAAGGCAAAAGGGGCTGGGATTGTAGCTCAGCGGTAGAGCGCTTGCCTCGCATGGGTGAGGCCCTGGGTTCGATCCTCAGCACCACATACAAAAAAAAAAAAAAAAAGTACAATAAAATAAAGACATTGTGTCCATCTACAACTAAAAAAAAAAAAATTAAAAAAAAAAAGAATAAAGGCAAAAGGATCTAGATCTGTACATAGGCACTATACTCTAGTTGATAAAGTTGTATTCCATGAAGATATGATAATAAATCTGATACTAGAATTAAGCGATTAAGTAAAAGATGGCAGAGAGTGGAAGACAGGTTTCTCACTTTTGGAGTGGGAGTTTATAAACAAGGAGAGGAGGCTAGAATGATTTATATGGTAACAGATTAAAGATGGAGACATCAGTATAAACTTGTGTTTAGTTTAATTGTAGATACAGATGGTTACATATAGAAATATTTATCTATATGTGTGGCACAAGAGAATAGAATACACTCATACATTTCCTTGTTCTGTCAGCTGAGTCTAGAAGGAATGACTAATCCTGTAGCAATAAGAACATCCAGCATTCAAGCGGGGTGCGGTGGCGCACGCCTGTAATACCAGCACTTTGGGAGGCTGAAACAGGAGAATCACAAATTCAAAGCCAGCCTCAGCAATGGCAAGGTGCTAAGCAACTCAGTGAAACCCTGTCTCTACATAAAACACAAAATAGGGTTGAGGATGTGGCTAAGTGGTAGAATATCCCTGAGTTCAATCCCCAGTACAAAACAAAAACAAAAATGGCTCCATTTCAGCCATTTCTTTTAATATTTGATTATACATTTATAAATGGACTCACACATGTATTTGTGTTTGGGCTGTATTTTAATGCTACTTGTTTATTTGGGGGGGGGGGGTTTACCAGGGATTGAACTCAGGGGCACTTGATCACTGAGCCACATCCCTAGCCCTATTTTGTATTTTATTTAGAGACAGGGTCTCACTGAGTTGCTTAGCACCTTGCTTTTGCTGAGACTGGCTTTGAACTCGTGGTCCTCCTGCCTCAGCCTCCTGAGCTGCTGGGATTATAGGCATGCGCCACTGCACTTGGCTGCTACTTATTTATTTTGTTGCTCAAATTGTTCTGCAACCTGTTGAGGAGTTGTTTTGTTGATTACTCTATTCCTTCAACATACTTCATCAGAGTGTGTGGAGGTGGGGGGCACCTCCTTACTTTCTGGCACCAAAAACAAAAATGCTCCAGGATCAGAGTCTAGAAGTAAACTCATACACTTATGGCCAATTTTCTTGTATGTTTTTTTTTTCCTATGCTGGGATTGTACCCAGGGTTTTGGGCATGCCAGGCAGACACTCTACCACTGAGCTACATCCCTGGCCCTGCCTATGGTCAATTTCAAAAAAGGTGCCGGGGCTGGGATTGTGGCTCAGTGGTAGAGCGCTTGCCTCAAATGTGTGAGGCACTGGGTTCGATCCTCAGCACCACATAAAAATAAATAAAAAATAAAAGATATTGTGTCCATCTACAACTAAAAAAACCAATATTTTTTAAAAAAGGTGCCAACGTAATTCAATAGAGGGAAGAACACAGGTCCTCACATCTGATGCTAATTACAAGTTGTGGGGTTTTGTTTGTTCCATTGCTATATACATCTGTCCTTAAGCCTCTATCCCCACTATCTTGATTACTATAGCTTTATAATAAGTCCTGAAGTTAGATGATGTCTTCCAACTTTGCTCTTCTCTTTCAGGATTGCTTTGAATATTCTGATCCTGTCAATTTCCATAGATTTTAGGATGAACTATAAATGCATACCCAAAACTCTTGCTGTGATCTTGGTTGGGATTGTTATTTTAGTTGAGTTGGATTGCTGTCTTCAGTCAATAGCTGTTCCACTTGTAGCTATGACCACAAGTGGCCACTGAGCATTTGAAATGTCACCAGTTTGAAATGCAATGTGTTATAAATCACTGGAGATAGAATGGAACAAATGAATGAAAAAAAATTCATTAGTAAGTTTTTATGGCTTACATGTTGAAATAATATTTTTTGCAGCATGAGTTGAATAAAGTATTTGATTAAAATTTTAAAGAGTGGGCAATCTTATCGATTGTTCTCTATCTTCACAGCGGGTAAACTTTTGCTCTCCCCAGTCTCTACCAAAAATAGAATGGATAAATTATAGTATATTCAGTACAGCCATGAGAGTAAACAAATGTTCACACAAAAGCATGGGTGAATTTCACAAAGATGATTTTGAGTGAAAGAAGCTATACACAAGGAAAACATGCTGTGTGGGGAAATGAAGTGTCCCTGGAAGCGCTCCTGTTAGAAGCCCTAGCCTCCAAGAACAAGAATATAGAATGCAGGTAGGGAATGTTTACTTTCATTTTCCCTAGAACCGTTTCACTTTTCATGTACCCTGAGATTTAGTCTGTATACATTTGTCTAGTTAAATGGTCTTATCTAAAAGGATAATAAAACTTATCTCCCTAAGAACACTCAATGGTTACAACCCAGATCAGGCTCTTTGTTAAGTTTTCAAGTTTCCAGGAAGACTGAGCCCTACCTAGGTATTGACCTACCTAGAGGGATGAAGCTCAGACTTTGCAAGCATCCAGCCAAAGGTACAGGGTTTAATCTGGCTCTTGGAGTGATGTACAGTCAGCACTCCACATTCAATGGTTTCGCATCTTCAGATTCAAACAGCCATGGATTAAAAATATTTGGGAAAAAAATGCCATCTGTACCGCACATATACTAATTTTTCTCATCATTATTCCCCAAAAATGCAGTATAGCAATTCTTTGCACAGCATTTTACATTATATTAAGTATTTTAAGTAATCTAGAGAAAATTCAAAATATACTGGAGGTTCTATGCAAGTACATATATATGGAAATATACCCTCAGGTGGTCCTGGAACCAATCCCCCCACCCTGTGCAATTACAGCAGTTACTGGGGGACAACTTTATTTACATTCCAATGGGTTAGAGTAAGAATTAGGATTTTTTTCCATTCTTTCTCCAAAGAGTAGAGGTTTTTCTCCCTTTTTTCCAGAGAGGAGGAGAGCCTCTCTCCTGCATGTATGTAAATAGAGAAAATATGTTGTTTTCTATCAGTCATTTATAGGGTATAACCAGCTACTCATGTCAACAGTTTTCATCAGCTCTCATTGCATTGACTGTGGTCTAGAATCAGAGAATCAACCCAGCAATGGTACTGTACCTGCTAATCTGGTTGTATCAAGAACTCTTTCCCTTGACCTAGAAGTCTCACATTTCTGCAGTATTGGCATATACAAATTACATATCCACACAAATGGGCCCCTTCACAGTTTTTGTCAAAATGTGTTCTGAGCAGAAATAAGGAAAACTAATGTATGATGTAGGAAATCAGTGATTTTCTTTGAGGGGTAATAACTAGAAGGGAAGGGTAGTAACTGTGGGGAGCATTTTGGGGTGCTATTCATAAGTGCTCTACCTCTAAGTTACCCTCAACCTGTTCATATTCTATTTCCTGATCTGAGTGCTGATTACATGAGTACATTCCATTTGTAAAAAAAAAAAAAAATCATGAAACTGTACACATATGACTGGGTTTTTTTTAAAACATTTTTTTTAGTTGTAGATGGACACAATTTATTTATTTGTTCTTATGTGGTGCTGAATATCGAACCCAGTGCCTCACGCATGCAAAGCAAGCGCTCTACCACTGAGCCACAATCCCAGCCCGCATATGACTGGTTGTTTTAATCTAGGTTGTCTGAAAAGCAGATGCCAAAACAGGATTAGATTACAAAGGACTGATTGGGGAGAAACCCTGCGAATGTACCTGGAAAAGGAATAACAGGAGGCTAAGAAGCTCATGAGTAGGGTGCAGGTCTAACCCCTGTAAAGAAGAGTAGAAAGGAAAGAAAAAGTAAGATAGATCTTGAGTCTGCTCTGTAGCAGTACAAAGTCATCCAATAGGGGAGTTTTGCATCTCCAAGAAATAAACCTGCTTTAGTTATTCTTGCTGTGTTTAGTTATTGGCTGAAAGCAGCCCACAGAGTGTAGCCATGGATGGCATTATCGTGGTGATGGATTCTTCTCAGCAAAAGAAACAATAAGATGAACAGAGAGCCTACATTTTGGGAGCAAATTTTTGCCACACGTACATCAGATAGAGCACTAATCTCCAGGATATATAACGAACTCAAAAAACTTAACACCAAAAAAAACCCAACCCAATCAATAAATGGGCTAAGGAGCTGAACAGACACTTCTCAGAAGGAGATACACAATCGATCAACAAATATATGAAAAAACATTCAACATCTCTAGCAATTAAAGAAATGCAAATCAGAACTACTCTAAGATTTCATTTCATGCCAGTCAGAATGGCAGTTATTAAGAATACAAACAACAAGTGTTGGCGAGGTTGTGGGGGAAAAGGCACACTCATACATTGCTGGTGGGACTGCAAATTGGTGCAACCACTCTGGAAAGCAGTATGGAGATCCTTAGAAAAGTTGGAATGGAACCACCATTTGACCCAGCCATTCCACTCCTCAGTCTATACTCAAAAGCTTTCTACAGTGACACAGCCACTTCAATGTTTATCCAGCTCAATTCACAATAGCTAAACTGTGGAACCAATCTAGATGCCCTTCAATAGATGAATAGATAAAGAAACTGTGGTAGGGCTGGGGTTCTGGCTCAGTGGTAGAGCACTTGCCCGGCATGTGTAAGGCACAGGGTTCGATCCTCAGCACCACATAAAAATAAATAAAAATTTAAAAACTAAGGTATTGTGTACATCTACAACTAAAAAAAAAAATTTAAAAAAAGAAACTGTGGTATATATATACACAATGGAATATTACTCAGCATTAAAAGAGAATAAAATTATGGCATTTGCAGGTAAATGGACGGGGTTGGAGAATATCTTGGTAAGTAAAGTAAGCCAATCCCCAAAAAACAAAAGCCAAATGTTCTGATAAGTGGGTGCTGTTCCATAATGGGTTAGGTGACATAGGGAGAATGAAGAAACTTTGGTCATAGGGGAGAGGATATGGGGGCAGGAAAGATGGTGGAAATTAGATGGACAACAATGCCCGAGGTACATGTATGACTGCACATATGGTGTAACTCTATATTGTATACAACCAGAGAAATGAAAAGTTGTGCTCCATTTGTGTACAATGAATCAAACTGCATTCTGCTGTCATGTATACTTAATTAGGATAAATACATTTTTAAAAAGGAAAAAATATTTCATTTTTAGTATATTTCATACCAACTCAATTGAAAAAAAAATTTTTTGGTATGGGGGATTGAACTCAGGGGTACTTGACTACTGAGCCACATCCCCAGCCTTATTTTGTCTTTTATGTAGACACAGGGTCTCATTGAGTTGCTTAGTGCCTTGCCATTGCTGAGGCTGGCTTTGAACTCACGATTCTCCTGTCTCAGCCTCCCAAAGCGCTGGGATTACAGGTGTGCGCCACCACAACTGGCTTCAACTGAATTTTAACTTAAATATTAAGTTAAAATTAATAAACATTAATATTTCAAGACATGTCATATCACAAGGTATTAAGCTCTTATAAATTCACCTAATCCCATCCCTTTTTTCTCCTTAACAAATGAATTCATTGGATTGTTTTATAATTGGCATGAAAGTGTTACTGATTAAAATGATTTCTATAACCAAATAAACATTGCAAATCTAAACAAACAAACAAACAAGCCATGGTGATGGCTTTCAGAGCACAGCAGCTGGCATCATCAGGCTACTGTGATCCCTCCAGTTGGAGAAGACTTGAGAGACCCACTTTGTGGCCATCACAGTCTACCCCTTGCACTCAATCTACTTCTCTGTACAAGCTCAGGGAGCAGCTCATAGGCCTGTCTCCCTGAGTGAAACCTTAGAAAAGGGAGGTTATTGGAGAAGCTGGGTATAGTGGCGCAAGCCTGTAATCCCAGTACTTAGGGAGGCTGAGACAGGAGAATTGCGAGTTCAAAGCCAGCCTCAGCAATGGTGAGGCGCTAAGCAATTCAATGAGACCCTGTCTCTACATAAAACCCCAAATAGGGCTGGGGATGTGGCTCAGTGGTCCAGTAACCCTGAGTTCAATCTCCAGCACCAAAAAAAAAAAAAAAAAAAAAAAAGGAGGAGGTTATTGGAATGAACTATTACCCATTCTATGGCAGTTGTTCTTGAGGCCAAAACTGGTATTCATCTTCTCTCTTCTGCACTGTCCATTCCAGATATAACTGACACTCAGCTCTCAACTTAGCAGGTCTTGATGACTTACCCGATGATGTAATCCAAATCTCATTCCTGAAGGTCCTGAATCATTGGTATTCCAAACTTTGTCATGTTGTGAGTATATCACGCAGCCATTCACAGTTAAAATGGGTAAATACAGTAGCAAGAGGGAGCTACATCACCTGGGTTCCACGCATATTGCCTCCTGTCCCCATTATGTAAAACTAGCCCTATCTATTCCTGCTTGTCAGGGTCAATTACCCTCTTGGTACGTGATTCCTTTTCATTTTTTTTTTTTCCAATACTGGGCTTAAATTCAGGGGTTCTCTACCACTGAGCAACATCTTCAAACATTTTTAGTTTTTATTTTGAGACAGGGTCTCATTAAGTCGCTGAGGCTGGACTCAAACTTGCTGTCATACTGCTTTAGCCTCCTGAGTAGCTGAGGTTGCAGGTGTGCCCCCACCATGCCTGACTAAGAGTGACTCCTTTTCAAGTCTACTGGACCTGGGTGCAAGGAAGTAAAAGCACCCAGGGGACAGTCATAATTAATAGGTTAAAGGGACCTGTTCTGTGTTTCCTGGAAAAAGCAGGTCCCCCTTGGGGACTAGGATCTCCAATCCTGTAGAGCCCAGGGTTGCAGGATTGAGCAGCACAATACCCCTAATGGGTCACTGGAAGTAAGTGGAATGGCATCCCATTATGTCAGATTATGTTCTTCTAGCTGACACTACAGCTGTGCCTGTATAAAATATTCCAGTATTCTATGATGTTGACTGCCCCTAGATGCTGCTGTACAATATATAACCATTAGATTCCATGGCCGTGGCCCACTCTTGACTAATGATGTGGCATATTTTCAGCTGCTTATTTGCCATCTTAAAAGCATCTATTCAAATCTTCTGCTCATTTTCTTATTAGTTTTTTTTCATATTATTGTGTTTTAGAGAGTTCTTTATCTATTCTGGATATAAAACTTTTACCATACCTGATATTTAGAAATATTTCCCCCAGTTTGTAGTTAGTATTTTAATGCTGCAATACTGTTATTTACTATCTTGGGTAGAAGAATTTCAGAGATTTCTACTCAGTCTTCCCTACTACCATGTATTTTACCACACAGACCAGAGATACAATATGAGATGTCTTAGTTCATTTTCTGTTGCTGTAAAAGATTGCTGGAGACTGGATAATTTATTAAAGACATTTAGTTAGCTCATACTTCTGGAGGTCCAAGCAACAGCATCTTCTTAGTCTCTGGTAACAGTCTCATGATGGAAAGGAAAGCAGACATGTGGCAGAAGACAAAAGAGCTGACTTTCTTAACTACTCTGTTCCTGGGAGGACAGATCCAGTCTTGCAACAAAGACATTAATCCCTCTTAAGGGTCCTACTTCCCAATCTTGCTGCATTGGCAACCAAATTGCAACAGGAGCTTTGGCAGGGACAAACCACATACAAACCAGAACCTGTAGGTTATGCCTGGCAAGTATATCAATGGCATATGCTCATGACTTGGAAAAGGACCACTGGGTGGGGCTGCAAAGCCAATTGGTCCACTGTGATCTAGACTTCAGCCAGGGCTAATTTATTACCTGGTCCCTACTCCAACAGGGAGGCCATGATGATGATTGGGTCTCTGCATATTGATCTGAACTCAGACCCTTTGTCCAATAGTCATTGAAATGTCTGGGTATTTCTCTTACTCCAGCATATAGTCACTTGAGAAGTGACCATAGATCCCTTTGGGGAAAAAATTGGAAGAAAAATCACAATTTAAACACAGCATGATATTGAAGTGTCCTTTTTCCTAGGGACCAGCCAACTCATGAATCAATGAGTTCCACATCTGAGAACTGGTTCAGGTCTAGTAACCAAGAACAGGGTTGTGACCTTTGTTGTTGTTGTTCTTAAGCTTTTGCTCCCCTTTATTTTACCATTGTTGTTGTTAAGTATCACCTTAAATTGGACCACTTGTCTTATCGTTCTGGGGATAGGAGGAAGAAGTATTATCTCCATGGATATGAATGAGTCCAGCTCTGCAACTACCTCTCCTAATGGCAGCCCTATTTTTGGCCTGGCACCTAAGAGAGGATATAATGGCAGTTCCCAAGGTGGTCACCCATTGTCTGAGCATACATGTGTGTGTATCTCTATAACTTTTTCCAGCACAGTGTGAGCTCTTACTTGGTAAGGGCAGGCCATATTGGCAAGCCCAAAAGGTTGAGAGGGTTTTCCAGTATCAACATCCTCAGGGATATCCACACACGTACCTGCATCCCATCCCATATTTCAGAGTCCCAGTTTTTCCCCAGCTGGGGCTTGACCTTAGTATAATAGACCTGTCTTGGCTGAAGATTCAAACATCACTGATCTTGTTCCTCCATTAATAATTAGACCTTCAACCTTCAGGTCAACTGTGTGTGCTCTTCCACTGCAGGAAATAAAGTCACTTGGTATCATAACACAAGAGGCCCCCTGGTTTCTACAATTAGCCATTAATTGCTTTTTAATAATCCATGGTCTCTTATCTCCTCAGGTAATCCATATGAGTTGGCAATAACCAGCCAACTCTTTTGGCTTTATAGGCATCCTTCACATCTTTCAAATATCTCAATTATTGCACCTGCCACAGAATTTCCCCCCTGGGATTTCTCCCCAGATCACCATTCGTGAAATCTTTAGTAATTGAGCTGCCACCTTGTGGACAGACTCTCTGTGCCCCACCTATCAACTATACTGGCACCTTCTTTGCTTTCCAAGTAGTGAGTGAACCAGCTCCAGATCAGTAAGCATAAAAATATTTGAATAAACAATTAATAAGATTGGACTTGACATAGGTAGAATGCTTCACCCAAGGAATCTTGAGTACTTGCTAGGCACTGAGTGCTTCATGTGAATTATCCCACTATTCCCTTGAAACATGGCTGCTATGACTGAAGAACTTGATTTTTATTTGAGATTAATCATTTTAAATGTAAAGTCATAAGTGGCTGGCAATGATTATATTGGATGATGCAGGTTTAGAGGCTGCATTTTTCATTATTAAAGCCACAGTAATGATATGGGCACTCTCTTTTTATTGTCTCTATCATTTTCCTTTTCCAGAATCAAAACTGTACAATATGTAGCTTTTGCAGACTGGCTTCTTTCACTTAACAATATGCTTTTAAGATTCAACAATGTCTTCTCAAGGCTTGATAGCCAATTTTTAAAAATCACTGAATAATATTCCATTATGTGTATCCATTCACCTTCTGAAAGACATTTTGGTTGCTTCTAATTGTTGTCATTATGCATAAAGCTGCTAAAATATGCATGTGCAGTTTTTTGTGTGTGAATATCTATTTAGTATTTAAAACAGTTTGGTAAATACTTAGAAGGATAGTTGCTGGAGCATATAAGATCATTAACAATTTTGTCAAAAATTTAAAAATATTTAAGAAACTAGTCTATGTACTTAGCACTGTCTGCATCTTACAAAGGAGGAAGAGAGGTACATTGAGGTAAGGTGTATTGGATATGGAAAATGAAAAACCCCAGAATACTGAGGTCTGGGAAAAGGGAATGAAAAAGAAAGGCACACAATGATAGCTTTCATCTCTTTCAAGATAAATCTTTTTCAGATGCTGGCCACAGGTGGGGAGAAAGTGTTTCATCAAACCTAGAATGACAGTCTCTAAGAAACACTAATCTCTTCTGAGATAAATCCTCTCCAGGTGCTGACACCTACTTCCAACCCAAATTCCTGAGTGCCCAGACTGACACACTCACTAAATCACCCACAACCTATATAGGCCAGTCCCCTCCTTTGTTCAGTGGCTCATTTTCTACCAGGAGAGTGGGTCCATAGAACCATGACTCTATTCCTGAATAAAGGCTTTTGGGTGATTTGTGAAGTTTGCTTTAGGTCCAGTCTCTTTGTTCTGACAAGGTGGCTCGTCAAAGACTCAGTGGTAAACCAGGTGCATCTACCTGTAGGCACTGGGCTCTTTAGCATGATGGTGATAGAAGCTTGGTAATTCACAAGGCATTTTGTGGGTAGACAGCTTTCATGGATTAAAAACCTTTTCATGGAACTGAAATCTGCTTGGCATTGTCACAGGATCACAAAACAATCTTTCACAAGACAGAGAGGGATGTAGGAGTTTTGTGCTTGGGCCTGTCCACTACTTAGTAGGCAGTGGAGTGAGAGTTCATCAGTGGACTCTGAAGCCAAAATGCTTGGGAAGAATATCTTTGGCACTACTTGGCAGCTGGGTGACCTTGGGCAAGGACCTTCACTTCCCTGAGCCTCAGTTTCTCTACTTGTAAAATGTGATGCCTGTTTTGAGCCCCAGACCTGACTATCCAACTGCTCTTCTGGTTACTTCCACTTCTGTCTTTTCCTCACTGCTCAACATTAATATGAGCAAAATAGCCTATTTTCTTTCTGCAAATATGACCCTTCCTAAGCAGGATCAGCTCAGGAACAGGGTGGAATGAAAATGCAGGGCCCTTTCCTTAAAAATTTTAAGAATTTCAAGACAGTGACAAAGCATTGGGCCAAGTACAAGGACCCTTGCAACTCCCCTGGTCACATGACTAGGACACTGAGCCTGCCCCTTGCTCCGTTCATAAGCCAACCACTGCTGCCTTCTCAGGACATCTCAGTAATGGACTTCTCAAAGTTCTCCGAATCTCCTGAACTTCTTTCTGCCTCTGGCCTGAGTGCTCTGCTCCCTCTTCTTATTTGCCAGCTAATCTTCTTTTGGCCTCAAATTTTGTTGTTGATATTGCAGTTCTGGAGGTTGAACCCAACACCTCAGGCACACTAGGCAAAGCAATCTACTACTGAACCACACCCCAGCAATCCTCAGTCTTTATGAAATACTCTCCTCAGTCTTTTGCTCCAAACACCACATGCCTCTGGCTTTCCTCGCATTTCTCTGGTAAGTTCTTTCAACTTCTTTGCCTACTCACCCTCTACACTTGGTTTCATTTCATGTTTCATTGTTGTGGAATTGCTGGATTTTTATTTTATTAATTTTAAAGTAGAAAGTAAAACTCAAAGTGTTCAAAATAAACATTTACCAGTGCTTAATATATTTTTAAAGGGTGACTTCTATGAGCATATCCTTGGGCCAGGCCACATTCATCAGGGCCTCAAATTTAAACTTTCAAAACCTTCTCCAAATGAAGTTCAGAAGCTCCAAGAAAGAAAACATCAAAAACCATTAAAATTGTATTTAATACTCAGACCACACCACCTACAGCTGGTGGTATAAAAGCTGTTTGCAATCAAGCTTGTTGCTGTGAAAAAAAAAATTACTATTTGTTTTCCTTGGTAAAAACTTGTACCACTGAGTATAAACCTCAAAGACATATTTATGTAATTATCTATTGAGGGACACAATATGGAATTTCCACGTACAAATTAAAAGCTCAAGTGTGTCAAATATGCATTTAAAATGTACCACGAATTTTGTATCTCTGCTTGGCCTTTCGTCATTTTTCAATGCACCGCCAAGCCTCAGAAAATGTAAGTGGCTCCTCAGGTCTCTCTACCTCTGCGAGGAAAAAAATAGTTTAGTTTTCCTGTATTTTTTCCTCATAAGAAGGAACGAACCAAAGAGAAGCTGAAGGAGACGCCAAATCCAGGACAGCCGCATTTACTGCGGCCTCGTCTAGGTAGCGCCAGAGGAGTCCGACGACACCTAGCAACCGTTGCCAAGACAACCCAACTTACGTCAGGAACTACTGAGTTAGCCACCCCTCTGAATCCCAGAAGGCACTGCGCTGTCTCCAGACTTTCCGCCCCCTTCTATCCCAACATGCCACGGGGCTCACATGGGCAAGCGATCATCATCAGAGTGATTATAAAAATGCCTGAACTTCATCATTTGTTTAAACGCTTAAACTGCCATAACAGATTGACGGACGGGAAATATTTAAAAATAATGGCATTTATTTTTGGAGATCTTAGTTGTAAATCTCGAGGACAAGAGTACACTCTTTCCTGGGATTTGCACAGGCATCTTATTGGGCAGCCCTAAAACACTAGCGGCGTTGGGGTCCTCGGGGGCCTAGCGGGAGGAAGTGGAACTGTCTTTCTCTGGTCGCTCTTAGGTCCCCCTCAACGTGGAGCCATGGGAGGCTTGGAGAAGAAAAAGGTGAGTGAGAGAGACGCCAGGGTTCCCAGGGGGTGAGAGATTAGGGTAGCGGAGCCTAGACTGGTCTCTTCCTCCGATCTTGCCCCTCGTGGAAACAGAAACAGTAGGATCAAGGTAATCGGAGATAGCTGCGAAAAAAGGTTTGAGTATGGGCGAGAATTGACGTACTAGTTCGGGAAAGAAATGTGAAGTTCTTTTCTGTTGGAAGAATTGTGAGAGTTGATTTTTCTAAGCATAACTTCACCCCTAAAGTGATGTAGGCCACTAAAAGATCCCTACCATAATTGTAGCATGAAAGCTTCTCTCCTTTTCAGCAAGATTTTTACAAAGAATGCCAGGATTTTTGCAGGGAGCTCATTGTGGTTTGAAGCTCCTCTTTCTTGTAAAAGGTAGGTTTGCAGTCAAGCTTGTTGCTGTGCGGGGGAAAAAAATACCATTTCTCTTTTTCTTGGTAAAATATCCACTGAGTATATAAATCTCAAAGAATTTCCAGACACAGAAATTAGCCCCTTTTGAACACTGCAGCTTAAGTAAACCTGCTTCCTGCCAATTCCTCGGATGTCTGACCATAGATTGTTAAATGTGCCACGAAGGAAGCCAAGGAGGGATATGGGTAGAGACTATATAAGGATGCTTATTTCAATTAGCGTTGTCTTAGAAGTTCTCTTCAAGCATAACATTTCAGTTGAAGTCTGGAAGATCAGAACACCTTCGGTGGGTTTTGGGGCATGGGAGTATTTAGCATGCCCGGCAGTGGAAACCAACTGCCAAGAGCTAGACATCACATGCCTGGGATATAGGAAATAATAGAAAATGGCATCTGATGGAGTTGGATAGGGGCAGTATCATGGAAGACCTGTAAGCTACAATGAAGAGCTTGGAATTTATTCTAAGAGAAGTAGAAATCAAGACTGACACAAGTTTTTCAAGGATTTGTTTACGTTGCTGTATGGAAAATCACCTCAGTGACATAGATTGGGAAGGGAATGGGGATGAGGAAGATGCAGTTGGCTCTGTTGTGTCCTTTGGTTTTAGAGCTTCTGTTGCCAGTTTTTTTTTAACCTAACATTCTACTGGGCATCCAGTAAGTGCCAGCCATTGCAGCTACAAAGATAGAAGATGGAAAACCTGCCCTTGAGATGCAGATATGTGAACAAATCAGTATGTATCTTTCAAGCTGGGTTTCAGACATTTTGGGACAGAATGGACTGTGCCATGTGTTGTAGTGTTTAGCAACATTGCTGAACTGCTACCCACTAAATACCAGTAGCATCCAACAACCAAAAATGTCTCTAGACATTGCCTTAAGATCATCCTATAGAGAACCATTTATCCCTTTAACGTTTAAAAGAATAAGCATGGTGATATAGTTGCATGTAGCATAGGGCAGTAGAAAATGCTATTAATGAAAACTGAACTTCTTGAAACAGTTGATGCTCATCTTTGTATCTCCAGGACTTAGCATGAGCCTGACCCCAATAGACAATTAATGAATGTATGAAGGAAAGAATGAATGGTCTGTTTCATGGCTGTAGAGTTATTCACAAACATATCCCTCAGGAGTCTGTAGATGTTGCTTTTTAGAGCTAGACCTGGCTGTTGAGGAAGATCTTGTTTGGAAAGGACAGATGTGATTAGCATTGTAGGGTGTTTGGTACAGTGCACTACTTCTGTCTATCAGAGTTACAGAGATGTGAGTGTGGGGCAGCATCCTAGCACTACAAATATCCAGATGGTTGCACAAGATAGCATGCTTCTTGGGGGCAGGTAGAGACCAGGCCTTTTGTCCTTATTGCCCTCATGGCATCTAGCTTAATACTTGAACACAGTAGAGAACCTGCTATTGTGTTAAATTAATAAGGGAAGGGAGAGGCTGTTCGGCATAGGGTATGCATTTTCAACCCAAATGATATCACCAAGGGAGCAAAACTTGGTTGGGGAGTATCTTAGGTATTATAGTGGTTGGTGGTCCCCCTCAAAGGACCACATTACATAAGCAGATCTGTGGTACTAACATTTCATGGGTATGTGGGGATGAAGGGGTGTGTGGTGGTGGTGGGGTTATAATAGTGGAGAAGGGATTGAGAATGCTGCCTTGGTGGTTAGATGTGCAGCCTCTGGACTCAGACCTGAGTTTGGAAACCAGACTCAGCTCTGATAAAGCTGTGTGACTTGGCAGTTTATTTCACTGAGCTTGTTTCCTACTCTGAAATGTGGGTTCTAATGGCACCCACCTCACAAGTTGTGGGGATGAAATAAAATATCACTAATTGTACTGGCCAATATTTAGAACTAGTATTAAGTACTTGGCACAGCATCTAATTCACAGCAACCTCATAGTCCCCAGCATCATGCTGGGGCATCATGCTGGGGACATGCTGGATATATGACCTCTACTGACAATTACAAGGACAGTACAAGATAACTCATTCAGATGGGTCAGCTTCCTTCCTATAGCAGTCCCCCTCTAGTAGCATTGTGACTACTTATTCAGACCGATAGTTGCCTCTGGAATTGGGTCCAGAGTTTGATGTCAGTCACCGCCATCGTTGTTAATGGAGAATTGTTTTTTTCTCTCCCCAAGTATGAACGAGGCTCTGCCACCAACTATATCAGCCGAAACAAAGCCCGGAAGAAACTGCAGCTGAGCTTGCCTGACTTCAGGTAGGGTTGGAGAGGAGTGGAGTAGGGATCCTCGGGAGCCTGAGCAGTGAACTGCATAGTGAAAACTCAGCTGCCTTAACTCTGTCTGGAATTCTGATATTCCTCCTCTTTCTTTAGTGAGCTGTGATTTGAGGGGAAGCTGGAGGAGAACTTTGTTTTCAGAATGGACTGCTGGGTCTTTGCCACTTACTCCCTCCCTTCTGGCAGAAGAGACCCCTTGTCCTGCACCTGGGGATTCTCACTCCTTGTAGAGTCAAGTCCAGACTTCTCAACAGCCTGTGGGCCCTCTTATTGGGCTGAACTTGATCTCTGCAGCCTCCTCTGGCCCACTCTTAGTCCTTTACACATGCTCAGTTCTTTATGATCTTATGATCTTTGTGCAAACTCTTCTTAAATGTTCATCCCTCTACCTTTTATATGGCTGAAAAATTGATTTCTTAGCCAGACCTTTCCTAACTTAGGTGTTTGACAGCTCCTGTCAATATCCTGTTTGCTGCTGGGCACAGTGGTACATGCCTGTAATCCCAGCAACTCTGGAGGCTGAGGCAGGAGGATCACAAGTTTGAGACCAGCCTGGGCAACTTAGTGAAACCCTTTCTCAAAAAAAAAAAAAAAAAAAAAAAAGCTCAGAAAAAAGTAGCTCAGTGGTGGAGGGCCCCTGAACACCAAAAGTAAATAGATAGATAGATAGATAGATAGATAGATAGATAGATAAGAAAAAGAAGAAGAAAAATCCTGTTTGTTTCCTTTGTGGTACTTGTGACAGTCTGCATTATGTATTCAGGAACTTGTGATCATCAGACTCCTGTACTAGGATGTGAGCTTCCTAAGGGAAGGGTCCTTGAGCATTGTTGATTTCCAGACCCAGCTGTGACCAGTGCTTCTCAGCTTTATTGACATAATGAATGGTTTCTGTTTTCTAGACGATTATGTATCCTGAAGGGCATTTATCCCCATGAGCCCAAACATAAGAAGAAAGTTAACAAGGGCTCCACAGCAGCCCGCACTTTTTACCTTATCAAAGACATCAAGTTTCTCCTCCATGAACCCATTGTCAACAAGTTCCGTGAATACAAGGTGAGGTTTGGGCTCTAGTGTTTGGATGGGTCCTCATTGTAGCTGTGTGACTCACAACTGTGACTCTGCGCAGATAGCATACTTTCTCTGAGCAAGCCTATATAAAAGAGGTCATTCTACCTCAAAATGATGTCACAAGAATTCACTAAGATTACATGTTTAGAAATCATTTGCACAGAACCTCGAAAATGATTAGTGCTTTACCTGTTAACAGTTTTCCCTGATTCTGAAAAAATCAAATTTTTTGCTCCAGAGGCAAAGATAGTGCTTTTTCTGCCCAAGGAAACAGCCCTGATTCTGTTTCCTTCTGACATTGTTTCCAGGAGAAAAAGGCTACCATTCCACAGATAGATATTTTTAAATGCTCAGGTGTCACTAGGAGAGCAGAAACTTAATTCTACCAAATGCCAAGGGAATTGAAAGACTCCCTTGTACTGTGAGCAGGGCCCAACTGAAGAGTAGGGTGCCATCTGGTGGCCCACAGGGGACAGGGCAGCAGTTGTTGATAGGTTTTGTAGCTATATAAACTCACTGTGTAAGAAGTGGACTCATATGAGAGATGGCTATCTCAGAACTGCTGTTTATAATCTCAGATACTCTTTGAGCTTCTGAGGGATGTTGGGGCCTGAACAGAAGTGTTAGAGTGAAGACATCGGTTGGTTTGGAAGACTTGGCCCCATGATTGGCCTTGGCTGCCCTTTTCTGGATGACTCAGTACTACACATGGACCCACAACTGGTTTCATGCCAGTGTAGACAGAAGTTGGGAACAAAGGCCAGCCCTTCTGACCTACCTCAATGGCAGGTCACTTGATCTGTCTTCTTTTTAGTTGAAAAATGGGACTGATATGCCTTGCCTTCTTCCCATGTGAACATATTGTGTGAGTACATTTTTTTGTGGTTATCCCTGTGACTTGTCAAGGAGGGTGCCCTGGTTGAGCTCTGGTCATTATCGTGGTAATTATTTATTATCATGTAGTCTAGTTCTCCATGGAGATGGCTATTGTTCAAATTCTGGGCTGAGGGGACTACTGCACAGGCAGACAGCATCACTAGCTAGGAGGCAGTGAGTCCTTCCACTGCATATCCATCTTCCATGGAAGAGGAGTACCTAGAAGCCCTTGGCCTCACCATCAGTTGTCCTTTTTCTCTTCCAGATATTTGTTCGGAGGCTCCGGAAAGCCTATGGGAAAAGTGAGTGGAACACTGTGGAGCGCCTAAAGGATAATAAGCCCAGTTATAAACTTGACCACATCATCAAGGAGCGGTGAGTTGGTACCCCTCAGAACACTGCTATCTGTTTGTCACTGCTAGGCTCAGTCCTATCACTGAGGATACCATGGGAGACAAGCTCAAGACCCTGCTTACAGGGCTTGCTTCCTTTTGGAGGAGGCAGACCAAAAAGGAGACTGACACTGACAATTCAGTCTAATGATTACAAGTTGCAATGAGTGCCACAAGGGAAAGTATGTTGGTTATACCTTTGCCAGGAGTTCTGCCTAAAGGGAGATATTTCAGCCAGCCAGGGAAAGCTTGTTCCAAGTAGAGACAACAGCAAGTGCAAAGACCCTGTGGTGAGAGAGCTCTGGACCACACATGGGGTATGTGGTGAGAACCAGAAGGCATCACAAGACACCTCTGTTCTTATCTATTTCTCACCCACACTTCTCATTTCTGAGAAGTTCACTGGCTAAATCAGTGGGCTTTTTTAGCTACATCACCATACCTTTTTTAAATTTTATTTTGAGACAGAGTCTCATTCCCACAGTTGGGCTGGGATGCTTTTGGTTTCTAGAGCATAGAGGTCAAGGTTACAGCTAAATATCCTATAATGTCCAGAGTAGTCCCCACAGCACAGAACAGTCTGGCCCAAAATGCCAGTAGTGGTAAAGTAGATAAACCCTGGACTAATGAATCTCTTTCCTGGTCTGATGGCCCAAGCACACTTAGCTCCACGACAGAAAGGCTTGTTTTCAAGTAGGTCAGCTATGGACTATCACAGGAAGGCCCCTGGCCTAGGAACTAGACAGCTTGTGTTCTCACTCTAGCCCTGTGACCCATGAGCTGGTCAGTCAGAGAACTTTTCTTGCTCTGATCCCACTCTGTGTAAGTCCCTGTTACTAACAGAGATGATGTTAGTTCCTGTCTAACTTATGACACAGCTGTTAGTGTGGAAGAGATTTTTGAAAAACACGTAAGAGCTAGGCACGATAGTGTACACCTGTAATCCCAGCGACGTGGGAGGTTGAGGCAGGAGGATTCCAAGTTTGAGGCCAGTCACCGTAACTAAGTGAAGCCCTAAGCAACTTAGTGAGACCCTGTCTCAAAATTTTAAAAAAAGGGCTGGGAATGTGGCTCGGTAGTTGAGCGCCCCTACATTTAATCCCTGGTACCAAAAATTTTAAAGAAGTGCCTGTGTTTATACATATCCCAGGTGGCACCCCTGTCTCTTTAGCCGGAATCAAAGCTTAAGAAAGAAAACCAGGGGGCCCAGAAATGACTTTCTACAAAGGGCCTTGGTGTTGAGTTTGTCTGCAAGGTGGAAAGTCAGGAAACTTTGTGGTGCCAGAGGATCTTGATTGAGGTTCCTGCTTCTGCACCAGGAACCCAAATAACTCTTCTGTTTCCTCATGACACATCCCTTTGCAGGCTTTTCTCCTATCTTGGCCTGGGTTTGCAGACCTGGCAGACCTCTCTTGACTTAATTGCGATGAGGGATGCCATCTGGGACTGGAATGACCTTATAGGTGTCCCATGCCCTTCAGAGTCATTTATGAAATAGCAGAACTCTTCCAAAGGAAGCTTCCTGGAGGGTGGTTTGAGTGCCAGAACATCTGGGGACTGCTTTGGCTGGAGAGAGAGGCTTGAAACCCTGCCCAGGGCATTTTAAGGAAGCTGTAAGGACCCAAGGTTTTTTGTTTTGTTTGTTTTGTTTTGTTTAGTATTAGAATCAGATTTTTTTTTCACATTTTTTAAATTGGTGCGTTATAGTTGTGCATAATGGTGGGATTTATTACATGTGTGTACATGTACACAATATAGCAATGTAATTTGGAAGGGCCTAGTTTTAAAGCAATAGTTGGGTCTAGCAGTGTCATTTTCCAGATAAAGCTGGGTCTGGATGATGCCAACTGACCTGCCCAAGGTTATAACTCAATGGGACTTACTTGTGGTTCAGTTGTCTTTTCCATACCCTGCACCCCAGTCCCTCAGCTGGACAGCCATACAGTTGTAGACCTCTCCCAAGTTGACTTCTCATCAGTTTGCTCATTTGCCACAGAATTCCTGTGGCTCTTCCTGGCCTACGTCTTAATTCCAGCGTTTTACATACAGTTCTAATTGGTTCTAATTGATTTTGCCAGCTAGATAGGTCTGGGTGATAGGAGCAAGGACAGTACCCCATTCTGGTGACTGGTGTCCAGGCCTAGACACAGATGCTGCTGAGGGAAGCAGCCCCAATGGCTTCCCAGCCCACTGAGGCAGCTTCCCATTTTTCTATTTTCTACTGCGGATCTCCCAATAGATTTTATTTGAACTAAAGTTTCCACCTTCAAAAAGAGAGAGCCACTGATTCATTCTACCCTCATCATCACAAGATATGAAAATGGTCAAGGCTGGGTCTTTGGTGGGTATCTTCATGTCTCCCACTGAGATTTCCCTGGTTCTCAGCTTTGTGGGCACATCCTGGTTCAGTGCTTCTTAGGGCTGTTCCTGGGGCTGCAACCAGCTATTGGGAAGCTAGTGTGGCCACATTAGGAGGTGGAAGTGGTAAGGCCTGGCTTGGGGAACATGGCCCCTTGGGTAGCTGACAGGGTGGAGTCCACCTGAATGAGCTCATGAGCTCTACCCTCCTGGCCCTGTAGGTACCCTACATTCATTGATGCTCTACGGGACCTGGATGATGCCCTGTGCATGTGCTTCCTCTTTTCCACCTTCCCACGAACAGGCAAGTGCCATGTGCAGACCATTCAACTATGCCGCCGGCTCACCGTAGAATTCCTGCACTATATCATCGCTGCCCGTGCTCTGCGCAAGGTGAGCCCTTAGGGCCCCTCCCTCAGCTCCTCCCATGCCACCCAAAAGTCTTCACCATGTTGTCTCTTACCTCTCCCCTAGGTCTTCCTGTCCATCAAAGGCATTTACTACCAGGCTGAAGTGCTGGGGCAGCCCATCGTGTGGATCACACCCTATGCCTTCTCCCATGATGTGAGTATGCCTCTGGGGAGGGGCTTGTGCTGGCTCCTAGAGTGGTGTCCATGTAAGAAGGGGAAGGAGTGGGGTGAAGTCTCGCACATGCTGGGCTCCTAATTGATGGCTACAGGTGGGGAGTGGGATGGGATGGGTGGGAAGTATGCCACACAGCACAGTATCACTCTTTTTAATTTTTTAGTTGTAGATGGACACAATATCTTTATTTTGTTTATTTATGTGGTGCTGAGGATCGAACCCAGTGCCTCACATGTGCGAGGCAAGTGCTGTGCCACTGAGCCACAACCCAGCGCCACAGTATCACTCTTTGTAACAAGCTTCATCTTGGAATTTTCAGTGTGATATATATACTCAGACCTGAACATTAATCATGATTAAGAAAAAGAGCCCTAGAGCCTACCCAGCTCCAGCACCCACCAGCCAGATGACATTGGATATGTTCACTTAATTGTGCTTCCACGATCTCAGTCTTGCAAATAAGATTTAAGGGAGAAAAAAATCTTGAAGGTGCCTGGCTTTTGGGGTCACATGAACAGTGAGCAACTCTGGGGCCCATGTCTGCTGCCTGAACAGTGGCAGAGCCTCATCACCTCTCTACTACTGGCAACTGCAAGATCATACAAAGCTGCTTTACTCCTGCCCTTCCTCCCCTGCCTTATCCCTCCTACAGCCTGGAGGACAGAGTGATGCTGGGGAGGGGAAACACCAGAGAAGTACTTAGCACATGGCACTACCTCCTGCTGATCTTTCTTTAAATCCTAAGAATTATTGAGAGGGCCTCACTGAGAGAAATCCTGGTTTTGCCTCCTGTGGAAGCATCATTAGCCTCTAGTCCTCCAGGTTGGTTGGTCTTGGCTGGTCTTGCCAGATGACTTCTTGTTCTGTGGCTTGCACTTGGTCACCTTCCTCCTCCTCCAGTGAGCAGGAACCGGTGCCTCCACAAAGAGCAGAAGCAGCAGCCTGGCTGAGTGTTGGGCTTCCTGCTAGATTATCTTGTGCTCTAGCATGAGCCAGGGGTCTAGGTCCCCCAGGCTACTGGTTGTACAAGGGCTGGAACCTGTCCCGACTGCAGTGCAGTGTGTTGGTGCTTGGTGGTATGGTTGTAAGCTGTGGGCAAGGTGGGCTTGGCCTTAGCAGTCCCTGTTCCCACTCTCTGGGGCCCTAGCTTGGGCAGCCAGAGCTGTTGGCCCTTCCCTCTCTCTCTCTCCATCAATCCTGTCTTCCTTCTTCCTTCCTTCCTCTCTGGCCATCTCTGTCCTTCTTTTTCTCCAATGTCCCACCCCCATGCTGCTCAGACTGGTCTTTGTGTGCCCTCCTGAGTGGTGAATAGGGCCCTGTGGAAGACCAGCCTCCACACAGCTGGCGCTGGGGGAAGGGCATGGGCCACCCATTCCTCCTTCTTCCTTGGCCAGCTTGCTGCCTCTGCTTCCTCTAAACAGAGGATGGGTGACCAGTATTGGGTCATAGTAGGGGCCCTGATGTGCTCCTCCCCTGAGCAGCCAGTGCTGGGTGCACAACTGTGGGACTCAGGGCGGTAGTAGTAGTGGGTGCAGTAGTCTGGCAGCAAGATGGAGGAACAGTTCAGTTGTGGGCACACCCAGCAGAGAGGGTATATAATGATTATTACCAGTTTCGACATTTCTTAGAAATTTTTCTGTCTGTTGCAGGGGTCTGCAGGGCTGGCTTGGCCTCCTTGGTTTTAGAGGGTAGGACCATTTGAGACTTGAGGTACTTTGGTCCTTGTTTTAGATCAACTTCTCAAGGGCAAAGATAAGTCCTTCCATGTCTCCTGCTTACTGGGTTGGCAGCTTGTGAGGATGGCCGTGCCTCTGCCTCCAAGCAAGTAGTTATTCTGTCATTTTCCAGGAGCTCTTAGGGTGCCAAGCTGGGCCAGCTGCCCCAGCCTATTCTTAGGCCCTTAGGCTATGCCTTTGTATGCTCTTGCCAGGGTGTACTTGGGCCTAGTCCTATCCACCCACAGTCCCCAGCTGGCCTTAGATTTTCCAGGGCACCTTTGTCAGCTAAGGTTGTTACCCTCTGTCTGGGCTATGAACTGTTCTGGCCTCTGAGAGTATTACTCTCCTGGTGCTCATGGCTGGCCCTGAAGCAAACATAACAGATTGTGAGATGAATAATGGAGGCTTGACCTCTGTCCAGGTTGAGGAAGGTGGTCTTTTCAAGGACAGAAGTCTGCACTGAGAATTGAAGGATGAAGGGGAGACCTGGGGCAGGGGCAAGGAAGGTCCAGCCAGTCATGGGACCATGGTCCAGTTTCTCTTTTCTCACTCCTGTCTCTCCCTTTACCACATGGTTGTCTGGCAAACCTTTAGGACCTCTATCCAAAGCTGCATTTGTTCCCAGAATGCTCCTGGATGGGGGTGTGACTGCACTGCTAATGCCTTTCCTGTGTCTCCCAGCACCCAACAGATGTGGACTACAGAGTCATGGCCACCTTCACTGAGTTCTATACCACCTTGCTGGGCTTTGTCAACTTCCGCCTCTATCAGTCCCTCAACCTCCACTATCCCCCAAAGGTAGGGCCCCAGCCCCTCATATGGGTGAGGGATCATGGGTGTCCTTTTCTCTCTGACTTTCCACCTGCCCACAGCTTGAAGGTCAGGCCCAAGCAGAGATGAAGGACAGTGAGGGTGTCTATGCGTTGGACTCTGAGAGCTCTATGGAGGTGAGAGAGGTTTCAGGGGCATTGACCCTACATCTCCCCAGAAGGGTGGTCCCTGTCCCCAACATGTCTGAGGCTATGGCCTGGGTTGGGGTGGTTGGGCTGGATGGTCTTGGCCTACCCTCAGAGCCTGGACCCGCAGGTGGTCCAGAGCTCTTGTAGTTCCCTGTTCCCACTTTGGCCACTCATCCAGACAATGTCCCTTACCTACAAGCAAGCAGCCCTGCAGCCCTGCTTTTCTCCTTTAGAAACTAGCAGCTCTCGGTGCCAGCCTGGCCCGTGTGGTGGTGCCTGCCGCAGAGGAGGAGGCTGAGGTGGATGAATTTCCTGCTGATGGGGTGAGCATGGCGCTACTTTCTAGAATGGCGGTGGGACAAGGAATGGGGCCCAACATCTGGAAGCAGTGGGATCTAGAAGGAAGCTAAGGAGGAGGGTTTCTTCTAGTCCCTGCCCTCCAGTCAGGTGGGTGGCTCTGGTGATGCAAGGTGTGGCTCCTCCTTGGCAGGAGATGGCGGTGCAAGAAGAGGACCGCAGGAAGGAGCTCGAGGCACAGGAAAAGCACAAGAAGCTCTTTGAAGGCCTAAAATTCTTCCTGAACCGTGAGGTGCCCCGTGAGGCTCTGGCCTTCATTATCAGGTAGGAGGGCTCTCAGGTTGGCCAACAGCACTGGCCCTGCCACAGTCTGGTCTTGGTTCTGCCCATCAATAACATTAGATGGTGTTTTTATACTTTTTACAAATCAGTGCTTAGAGAATGCTCAGTATGGTACCAAGCACATAGAAAGCATTCAGCTGAGGGCAGAGCTGCCATCACATTATTATCAGTCAAGGTCCCTGGTGGACCAGGACCGGAAGTGTCTGTATGGATCTGGAGTGGGACAGGACAGGTGTATTCTAGAAGGGTGGATTTGTGGATCAGGTAGCCAGTGGGTCCCAGGGCAAGAAACTCATGCCTGGGGATCCTTTTGGGCTCTCCCTATGCCTGTAGGAGTTTTGGGGGGGACGTGTCCTGGGACAAGTCTTTGTGCATTGGGGCCACCTATGACGTCACAGACTCCTGCATCACCCATCAGATTGTTGATCGACCTGGACAGCAAACCCCTGTCATTGGCAGGTAAGCCCCTAAGGCCCTGCTGTATATTTTATCTTGTTCTATCTTGAAGGTCCCTGGGATGCAGTGGGGCCTTGGGTTGCTGCCTTGTGACCTGTCTTTGCTGTCCACTCTGTACTAGGTACTATGTACAGCCACAGTGGGTGTTTGATTGTGTGAATGCCCGGCTCCTCCTCCCTGTGGCAGAATACTTCCCTGGGGTGCAGCTGCCCCCACACCTTTCACCCTTCGTGTCTGAGAAGGAAGGAGATTATATCCCACCTGAGAAGCTTAAGCTGCTGGCTTTGCAGCGGGGAGAGGACCCAGGTGAGTGAGAGGGTACTGGGTGGCAGAGTGGGTGGGCTCTTTTGGATGGTCTGGGCCCTTGGGGATGAACTGTCCATTTCCCTTTCCTGTAGAGTAAGCAAGCAGGGAACAAGGCAGAACAGAGTAGAAAGCCCTTTGAACCTGTTCTTGGAGTAAGGTGTAGGAGAAGGGGACATATGTATCTTACAGTCAGGTGTTACTTGATATTCAGAGGAACTGAGCAGAAAGATCTGGGGTTGTTATCAGTGTTCACATAGAAAGTAATGGAGTTCAGGAGTGGGATTTGGAGTGTCCTTTGAGAGCAGCTGGGGCTGTGTGAGATTTCAGAGGGGGCTACAGTGAGAACAGCCTTGAAATGCCTTTGGAATATCTGCAGATGGTGGGGTCAGAGGGTGGTGCTTGGGGCCTGTTCTTACCCTGCAAGAGAAAGCAGATGCCCACCTGCTGTTTGTAGGAATCTTGGAAGAGTCTGAAGAGGAACAGGAAGAGGAGGAAGACAATGAAGGTGATGGCAAAGAAGGGGAAGAAAATGACGAGGAGGAGGAAGATGTGGAGGCTGCTTCAGAAAAGGAGGAAGAGGCCCACCTGGCAGCTCTGGAGGACAAGAGGATGGAGGCAAAGGTATGGCAGTGCTAGACTGGGGCATTGCCTGGGAAGCAGCCCCACTTGCCCAGAAGGGCAGGAGCTAGAGGACCTATACCCATGAGCACCCACTTTCTGTCCTCAGAAGCCCAAGGTGATGGCGGGCACTGTGAAACTGGAAGATAAGCAAAGACTGGCCCAGGAGGAGGAGAGTGAAGCCAAGCGCCTGGCTATTATGATGATGAAGAAGCGGGAAAAGTACCTTTACCAAAAGATCATGTTTGGCAAGAGGCGCAAAATCAGAGAGGTAAGTTCCTGTTGTCACTTGAGACTCAGGCATGGCGACCAGGGGTGGCTGTGAAGTGAACTCAGAGGCTGGTGGGCTGTCCTTGGGAACAACATTCTGGGTCATTCCTAGCCTTTTCCTGAAAGTGGGGCTCCGGGCTTTCATTCCCTTCCTATTTCCAGTTGTTTCTGAATCTCAGGTATGGGAACAGAGCTGTCCCAGCAGACTTGGGAGGTTTTTGTTAAGCTTCTCTATTTTCTGCTCACAAAGCCACATACACTCATTAAAAAAAAAAATGTGCAGCCATAACTCAGTAATAGATCACCCCTGCCTTTGGGGTGATCCATAGGAAAAGCCCCACAGGTTTCTCTTGTGCATATAACATCTGAGGAGAAGCATGCTATATATAGATTGTTTTAGTTTGATTTTTTTCATTTAATCATAAGATGGACTTCATGACATTGTGCAACACAAAACCTGCCCCCTGTTGATGGGATTATATTGTTTTCTGTTTTCATTCATTCTCAGTAAATATCCCTGAGCAGATCCCTGCCCTTCTCAGAATGTTTCTGCAGTCTAAATTCTTTTTTTTTTTTTTTTTTTTTGGTACTGGAGATTGAACTCAGGGGCACTCGACCACTGAGCCACATCCTCAGTCCTATTTTGTGTTTTATGTAGAGACAGGGTCTCACTGAGTTGCTTAGCACCTCGCCATTGCTGAGGCTGGCTTTTGAACTCGCAATTCTCCTGTCTCAGCCTCCCTAAGTGCTGGGATTACAGGCTTGAGCCACCACGCCCGGCTGCAGTCTAAATTCTTAATAGCATGACTGCATAGTTGTGAAATATCTATTGCCTAGTGGCCTGTGGGAAGACTCTTCCCATTGCACCCTCTGTGCCATCTCCTTGTTAAAGTTTGAAAGGTGTCAGACCTGGCTTTCCAGAGCAGAGCTGAGGGTTCTGAGAGACCCAGGAGTTTCTAACTGAAGATTTGTGGACCCATAAAATAATAAAGAGTCGTAAAGGCGAGGGGGAAGGTCTGTTTTCTTACCCTCAGGTAAATCAGATATTTTCCTGTGGTAATTTGCTTGTCAGCTTTTTGAAAAGCTGTTTTGTTGTTGTTTTTTATTTTTTATTTTTTTGTTGTTGATGAACCTATATTCAATTTATTCATATGCAGTGCTGAGAATTGAACACAGTGCCTCACACCTGCTAGGCAAGTGCTCTACCACTGAGCCACAACCCCAGCTCCAAAGCTTTGCTTTTAAGGGGTACCCCATGTAGGAGGAGGGATTCCCTTCCCCTGTCTTCCCTCACCCCCAAGTACCCATCCTCAACCTGACCTCTCCCTTCCTCACAGGCTAACAAACTGGCGGAGAAGCGGAAAGCCCATGACGAGGCTGTAAGGTCTGAGAAGAAGGCCAAGAAGGCAAGGCCTGTTTGAGCACCAGTGGAGGCCAACTTCTGGCAGCTGGATTTGACAGTGCAGGCCAAGGGACCTGTTCTCATTCTCTTCCTTCTCCTTGTCAGCCCTGGTGTCCTCTCACTCTGACTGAATTTATGGACAGCCCTGGCCTTCCTTGGATGAAGCTTTCTGCTGGTGGCTGGGCAGAGAAGAGCTGCCAGAGCCTAACTGGCCCTTCTTGCTGCTTCTGTTCACTGTGGCAGCCCCCACCATATATCTGGACCTATGACTCTCAGGGTATTGTGATAGGGTGAAGGTGGGGGAACTTTTGTTATTTTGTTATTAAACAGCTGAACTTTGGCAGCCAATTGGTTCTGTATTCAGGAGCCTTCCTGGGATTGGAGAAGGGCCCCCTGGCACTCTATACTGTAAGCTGGACCAGCCCTGGGTGTTGACCAAGTTGGACCCAGGCACATTCAGAACTCTGGATGTCCTAGGACCCCCTCCAGATCCAGGGATTCCATAAGAGAGCCACAGAGTTTCTGGGCTTGGTTCACATTCCCATCTAGGTACTTTACCTTTGTGAACCTGCTTCCTTGTGAGTTAGGGGTAGAAGTTCTGGAGCATTCCTGTGTTGCAGGGTCAGTAGTAACTAAAGAGATAAGTGTCATTTGTCTAGTAAGTGTCCAGTGAACAGCAGCTGTGATTTTCATCACTTTCTGCTGGAGCTGGTAGGGAAGGTGCAAACAGTGCCTGTGGGTGGTTGGGGGCAGGTATACTCCTAGCTTTCCATTGTGGGTTGGTGGGCAGAACAGCCCCAGTGTGGCCACTTCTGGTAGCCTAACCTGTGACCCTTGTGGGCCTGTCTTAATAGCTTCCCCTCTGATCTGGCAGTGCCCTTCCCATGCCCAGGGGGACATCCCTTGCCTGGGATTATTCATATGTCATGACAGAGCCAGAGCCAGAACCCCAGGCTCTGGATGCTCACTCACTCTTTCCCAGCACAGCTTCCCACTGCTGCTTCTGGTGGACTGATTGTTGTCAGGAGCAGGAGCTGGCTTGGGGAAGAGTGGGTTTGGAACTGTGCTCCATCCTCCCAGGATCTAGGCACCTGAAGGCCTTGACCTGCCAATCTACAGGGGAAGAATGTTTCTGGGGGTAATGGCTGCAGACCCAATATTTGCAGGGGGAAGACAACTTGGCAGGCTCTGGCTTGGGGAACAAAGAACCCAGGGCCCACACTGGTTGGACCTCACTGGTTGTAGAAGGAGAGGGCTATGTCTCATGCCTTCTCTGGCATGCCCGTTGCAGCAGGGATATGGTGGGGCTTGCCTCCAGAGACAGAGGGTCAAGACTTCTGGAGCTAGAGCCTGCTGCTCCAGGGATTGACTAAGGCCTGCCTGGATGCATGTGCATGGGAGTGCTGCAAGGTCAAGGGCAGGCCCAATGGAAAAATGCCTGGCAGTCATGCTGATGTGGAATTTTCCCCATTCCAGAGTTGCCCAGAAATGGCGGGGGCAGTGGGACTTTGATGTGGCCCATGCTCTACTGAGTGGCCAGCTGGTTCTGTACTACCCACAATGGAGCCAAGAATTCCTGGTTCTGGCCAGGCGGTAGTCCCTATCTTTGATCCTGCTCTGCTGGGATGAAGGAGGAAACCCTGGGCCTGGAAAGGGAGATGGTTCCTGGACTGGGCACCCACATTCTGCTGGCCCAGCTCTCAACCCTGATGGGCACCCTGGAGAGAAGGGGGTCTGCTGAGACCTTCAAGCAGACGACCCTGTTGGTGCCAAGTTCCTTGACTAAGCTCTCAGACCCCAGGGCCGCACGCTGTACCATTTTGGCAACTGGCTCCTCTTCCCCACCCCTGCTCCAATAGGTGCCCCAAAATGTGCCCCAACTTGAAAAGTCCAGAGGGGAGGTCATACCTTCAATTAGACCCTGAGAGCTCCAGTGCCCCCAGTAAAAGTAAGCAACTACTGCTGCTTCCTTTTGCCTCCTTTTCCCCAAAGCTCGAGCCCCCATCACTAGCCCTACTATCAAGCCCCAGGCATCCTAGAGCCCCCTCCAGGGCTGGGGGTTCGGCTGAGCCAAAGGACCAGCAGCAGGACAATGGTCCCGTTGGCGCGTCGGAGACAAACGGGCCTTGTTGGTCTGGCGGCGGGGGCGCGCGGCTGCGCCTCAGCGTGCTGAATGCGGCTTCTGTGCGTCCGGGGCTGGCGCGCAGGGGCCGGGACCCAGAAGGAGGGGGCCCGGGCCTGGGGCGCCCATTGGCCGAGGCGCCGGGGGCCGGGCCGGGCCAGCGGTAGCACCTGGCGCGGAGCAGGAGCGGGAGCAGGCGCGGCGGCCGCGGCGCCGGCGGCGGCGGCGGCGGCAGCAGAACGGGAGCATGGACTAGGCCACAGGGCCCCGGCAGGTGCGCCCCGCCGCCCAGTGAGCGCCCGGGCGGCACGGCCGGGGCCAAGCCAGCCACGCTAAGTCCTAGGAGGACGGGGACAAGGTACGTCCGGGGGTCCAATGCCCATCGCCCTGCCTCAGTCTATTCCCTGAGGAACCCCGCCCACACTTCTCCAGTTGCCAAAATGGTACTGCGTGCGCGCCCTTGGGTGTGAGCTGGCCACATCACTGCTCTAGCAGTTGGGTGCACTGGCTGGGGTCAGGGAGTGTGCAGGTTGGTGTTAGCCCTGCCCTTGGTTTGGTTTCCCTCATGGCTCCCAGTCCCTGAAGGTGGAGTGGGTGGGGCTGGAGAAGGCAGGCTGCTGGTGCTGGACAGGAGCTGAGTCTGTTAATGATTAATTTTCATGGGTACAGTGGCCTGAGCCCTAGTAGAGGAGGGGCAGGGATCTACCCTCTCTACCCCAGCCCTCCCCAGAAGGGGGCTGTCAGAGTAAAGGCTGGGGTCATGGTAAGGAGAAAATCCCCTCTGCCCTGATATGGTGCCCCTGAGTGGGTCAGGCCACCAAGGAGAGGCTTGTCAGGTAGAACAAACTGTGGTGTCCAGGAGAGGCTCCATACAAAATCCCAGGGTACCCCTTTCCTGGGTCATTGCCCCCAAAAGGGTCTGACATAGTCTACTTATTCCTGCCAGGCCAGCAATTTCGTAACAGCACAGAGCATGACTGATCTCTTCCTAAGGGAAATGCTCCTCCCCAGCTGCTCAGGTCAGGAGAGGTGATGGGCAAACATCTGGCTGCTGTAACCCACACCAGAGGGAGGAAGGGAGAGAGGGCATAGGCCTGACACCTGATCCCCTGGGCTGCCATGGTGACAAGTATCATGGAAATCCTCAAGAGGAGAGAGGTGTGGAAGAAGGTCCAATCAGGAGAATCCAACCTCTTCCTCTACTGAAGTGATGACCTGAGGTCCAGAGAAGTTGAGGCTTGTCTAGGGCCACACAGGAAGCACAGGAGGGCAGGCCTGGGCCAGATTAGCCCCTAATCATTGCTACTTATCCTCATTACACACACAGAGTGAATTAAGGCTCACGGAAATTCAGTGACTTGCCCAAGGTCTCATAGTTCACAGGTAGCCAAGTTGACTCCAAATCACAGGAGTCTTGCCTGGGCCCTCCACCTCAGGACCCCAGCCCTATCTGGGATCTGTCTGCCCCACTGGGGTCCTAGCCTCTTTGATCTGCCTGGGCTGCTCCAAACCCCCAGCTCAAGACCCCTCCCCCTCGCCTCCCTGGCTCCCAGCTCTGCCTGACACTCGGGGTGGGCAGGCTGTTACCCTGGGAGTAGAGACAACAGAGCCCTGTTCCCAGCTGCCACCTCAGGCTGCTTCATTCCCTCTTCTTAGGCATGGCTCTGCCTGAAGGAAACTCCATGTGGACAAAATATCTGCTTCCTCTTCATCCCTTTCCTTTAATGGGTTTTATGTCCTCTTATCACTCCAAAAGGAAGAAGTATGTTCTCTATAGCCCCTCCCACTGGGCTCCAAAGGACTGAATGTGCCACCCAGTGAAGAAGGCAATGATTAACCTGGGAGAATGATGCACAAATGGGGGAATTCTGGGCCCGATTGGAGGCTTGTGAAGGGCTTGGTTATTTACCTTTGACTGAGTGAGGAATATGGACAACTCCTTTTAAAAGCCCTACACCACTCTAGACAGGGCAGGGCTGGTTGCAGCAGAGGTGCCTTGAGGGTCACCAGACTGGGGACCACCAGAATCACCAGGTGAGGAGTAATGGGAAGAAATACACCCAGAGGGCACCTGCTTTCCCACATGCCAGTTCTAGGGCAGAGATAAAGTCCCCAGCGGTGCCTTGACTTCAGTGGCACCTTGGGTGAGTCCTTCCTCAGTTTTGTCAGATGTGAAATATGAGGGCTGGGGCAGCTTGGATATGGAACATGGGAAATATGGGTCCTTGGACAGAGAGGGTGGCTTTCCAGGTGTCTGCACTGACAGGTCCTGCTTTCCCTGTTAGATGAAATCTAGAAGGAGGAAGATGATAATAATCAAACATGCTAATATTGTGTGCCAGGAACCATGCGAAGAGCTCTGCATGCCTTACATCATTAGATCCTCCCAGGAAGCCTGTGAAAACATGGATGTACTTCCACTCTTTAGAAATATGAAGCTGAAAAAGAAGTCACTTGCCTGAGGTCACCCAGCTGGGGAATGGTGAAGGCAAGATTCATAATCAGGGTATCTCAGAGAATCTAGAAGTAGAGAGGTGGGTAAGCATATCCACCTTTCAGCATCTTTTGTAAAACCTTTCTACTGTTACATATCTTTATACAAACAAGCACATTACTTGTAAAAGATAATTTCAGACCTGTTACGTAGTACAGAGAATGGAATTACCAACTCCTACATACTCACCCCTGGGGTTCTCGGTATTTTTGGAGCTAATAAAGAAGTGACTGACTTCTTGTTGAATCTGTGGTTTGCTGCATTGGGTCGACTCGGATCTGCCATCAAGAAGGGTGATGATTTTGCCTGAACAAGACTAGCCGAAAGAGCTATGGGCTTGTTCCTAGTTCTGGCTTTGCTATTTAGCCCGTCCACAAGCTACTGAGCCTGTTTCCCCATCTGTGGTGCCAGCAGACAACACTGGGAGGGTCTGTTAAGTTCATGGGTATGTGTGGCTGCCCTTTGAAACAGTAGATGAGTAACCCTGTAAGATTAAAAGGTGCCTTCTGAATCATCAAAGAATATTGCCCTGCAGCCAGGCCTAGTACCAATTGTCATCCACACCTCCACCCAAAGGGGCAGTGGAGCAGGAGCAAGAATTCAGGGCTGACAGTTTGGAGGTGGTCTTATAAGCCAGTGAATGCCCTGCTGGGTAGTTCTCTCCATCTCTGCTCCAGCACCCCACTTGAGAGGGATTGAGTGAGGAAGCTTTAGATCCTCACGAGTCACTCCTGGAGGGAGGCCCACCCTCTCTCAACTGTACCTTTAGCTGTGCAGCGCACACTTTCCAGCTCTGTACCAGGCATCTACTGCCTACTCCTCACCTAGGACACAGAGGTTTAGAGAGGGCAGCCTGCTTGCCTCAGACACACAGTGAAGTGGGACATAAACTCAGACTAGCTACTTTTCCCTGCTCCTCCAGCCAGGCGGTGGTTTTTCAAAATGGAAATATCTTTTTTCTCTGCTAAAATAATACAAGTTCCTTTGTGCCAATAAAATAAAAGTGTGTTTGTGTGTATGACAGAGAGAGAGAGAGAGAGACAATTTCTTTTTTTTTTTTGCAACTGAGAATCAAACCCAGGACCTCATATGTGAGGCAAGCACTCTACCACTGAGCTACAACCCCAGCCCTTTTTAATTTTATTTTGAGAGAGGGTATCTAAATTGCCCCAACTGGCCTTGAACTTGAGATTCTCCTGCCTCAGCCTCCCACTTGGCTGAGATTACAGGCATGTACCACCATGCCCAGCTTATACATTTTGGTTATAGAATCAAAATGTGTTACAGAAAGTAAATGGCCCTGCTCTCCTAAGAAGTATAGTTTCTCTTTGGTAATCTTTTCAGACTCTTACAAAGTACAAAGGTATAGCTTTGCTCTATGTGAATAAGTTACTTCTGTCCGCTGTGTAATCAGGCTGAATATTAGGCATCTCTTTTTAACCTCTCTGAGCCTCAGTTTCCTAGTCTGCAAAATGGATATAAAGACTTTATGAGCATTGGAGAATCTATAATTAATACTTCAGTGACCATCTCTGTGTGCCCATCTCAGATCTCTGGTTAGATTTTTTTCAAAGATCCTTCCACAGGTAGAATTGCTGGGCTTGAGAATGGTCACCATTAAAACACATGATAATTACTTTCAAATTTGTACTCTTTTCTTGTGTTTTTGTTTTTGTTTTCCTTTTTTTCTTTTTCTTTTTCATTGCTGGGGACTGAATACCCAGGGCCTTCTGCATGCTAGGCAAGTGTTCTACCAATAAGCCATATCCCCAGCTCTCTTTTTGTTCCACTTTTAAAGCTTCCTCCCATGTCCCTATGGGATTCCTCTCCAGCTACAGGGACAGCCCTGGGACACCCTCACCCCACCACCTTTTCTACTAGAACTCTGTTTCTTTCTGTACATGTTGAGCTAAGGCATAGATGTGCATCAGTTGGGGAATGGTTCACAGAGCTAGCAAGGCTGCAGAATGTGATGCAGCCAAGGGCTTTGGAAGCCCTAGCTGCCATCTTTCTCTCCCTGGGAGACTTTCCCCATCCTGCTCCTATAAGTTCAGGCTTCCTCTCCTTCTTCCCTATCCCTGGTGACTCTATCTACTCCTGTGGCCTCAGGTTCCATCTCTGTGCCAGTGGCCTCCAACCTGCTTCCCTCAAGACTTCACTTGTGTGCTCTAGGCAGGGGATCCCACTGCTTGTTGGACAGTCTATGGATAGCCCATGTAGACTCAATGTGCCCTAGTGGAAACTGACATGCTCGCCCTACCCTCATACTAAACCTGCCCCAATTCAGGGCCTCACCCCACCCCCATCCAGCCAGTCATCTCAAAAGGGACTCTTCCCTCTCCTTCTTCATGCCTAGGCACCCAGGAAATGCTGTCTATATCATGGCTTACAGATGGTACCTGTGCATCCCCGCCTTCCCCTTAGTCCAGGTCATCTTACAGTTGGACAGCTGTAATAATTTACCATCAAGGTCTGTCTGCTTCTCCCTTTCCTTCCCCACCCCTACCATTCATTTTCCACCTAACAGCCCTGTGGGAATCCCATCTCCTCACTCCTCTGCTGAAGACCCTTCCAGTGTTCCCCATCATCCACAGGATCAGGCTAGACTTCCTGGCATGCTTCTTGAGGTCTGTGCATCTCTCTTGCCTCTGCCTTCTTTTTTGGTTATGCCTCTAAATCTCCTCTGCCCACCTAGCCTCATACAGACACTCCAGCCCAGCTGAACTATAGTTTCTCAATTGCCCTGGACCTTTGCATATGCTTTTCTTTTTGCTGGTTTATTCCAGAATAAGAGGTACATTAGTTAATAACAGTAACTGCTATAATAGACAAACCCCAAGTTCCAAAAGGCTTTACACAAAGGCAGCATAGTTTTCATTTTCCTGAAATCCAGTAGGTGTTTGGTTGACAGTGATACAAAGACCCAGGCTCCTCCCATCTCATGGCTGTACCCACTTCCACATCTTCGAAGATCACCCCATTCATTGAGGAGAACACAGAGGAGTTCTGATTGCTTAACTTCATCAGTGTCATTCTGTTCATATTCCATTAGCCAGAATTCAGTTGCATAAAGACAGTGACTGTAAAGGAGGATAGGAAGTGTAGTCTAACCATGTAACCATGGAGAAAAGGCAACTGCCTTTGGAAACTGGAGAACACACAGCAGCAGCTTTCAGCACCAGAGCCCACTCACCCACAAAGTCTCCCTCCCTGACACCACCCCTCACCCTTCCCTTGGCTGGATCATGTGTCTTTTCTGTGCTGTAGCAAGCCCCAACCAGTTTCCTCCATCACAGGTTATCTTGCTCCTCTGTCTCCCTCTAGGACTGTGAGCACCATACTGTCTACACCGACTGTCCTGTGTGCTGGAATCTATAGAAAAAAAAAAAAAAAGTAAGAAGGCGAGGAACAAAACCTTAATGGTAGAGATCTCCAGGTATGGGGCTCTTTTCATCACCTTTATACTTTGTGTTTTATGAATTTTGTTCAGTGATCTTATACTGCTATTATCATTTAATTTTTTTTTTTTTTTCGGTGAAGGGAGAATGAACCAAAGGTGTTATCTCAATACTTCTGGAAGAGACCCGTCCTGGCAGGACGGTGGGGGGCACAATTCAGCCATCAAGCCTCCTCACTCTGGAAATGTTGGCTTTCATTTAGGTCTTTACTTGCTTCCCCACCTTGGGCAACATTTCACTTGCTGCTGGAGAGCCTGGGCACCACTCCTCCACCTCTGCCCCATAGAGTGGGGACGACAGCCAAGGTCCTTAGCTAGGAATCTGAGGGTGCATGCATAATGCATGGAAAGTCCCAAGCACAGGAATGGACACTGTTTGGTTCAGAGTCCACATTCATAAGCCATAGTCACTGCTGTTTGATGCCAGCTCTGTTCTGCTTCACCCCCATAAAGCTATCTTCAAACCAGCTCATTCTAATTTCCAATGGGCATTAGAAAAAAATAAAACAACTCCAAAGCATGTCCCAAACCTGATTCTAGCACTTGGAGAAATTGTAACTCTCAGCCTGGCCTGTGGCAATTTTAGCTCTGGTATTTTGTAGGGTGCTTGGGACTTCTCTCAGGTTGAATAAGGTTTTCAGAAAAGAGGTTCTCAGAGCAAGTGTCAGATGCCTGCTGCTCCCTGGGAGGAACTCACAGTTGCTTGACCTATGAGAGTGCTCAGTGGGGATGAATAACTGTCACAACGATTATGATTATTAACTGATAGTGATCCCTGGGTCTCTAGAGCTGGCTGCCTGGGCCATGATGGGGCTCTGGGCATCAGTGCTGAAGGGGAGATGGAAGAGGCCTTCTAGGCACAAGAAGTCATTTTGTCTAGGGACAAAGCCAAGACATAACAGACCTGAACCTAAGATTCCAGTGTGGGGCTGAGCCCAAGAGTCCTCAGGCTTTACAGTTGGTGTCCCTAGAATTTCCTCTTAGAATTGCCTCTTAGGCTGGCTGAAGCCCCAGGAAGGATCAGCTTCTGCAGTTAGCCCCAATCCTATAAAGCTGGTCTAGGATGTCCATGTGTCCCCAGCCCTCACCCACAACAGGCAGGAGCTTCCCAGCATGGATTCTGTATCCTCTCTGATGAAGGAGCTAGAGCTCAGAGAATGAGATCTCTCCAGACTCATCCTCACAGGCCTGGTCAGACACTGACTTCTGGAAATCCTCCATGCCCAGTTAGCTGCTCACTCCTCAGGGCCTCTGCAGATTTGGAATAAACCCTGGTCCCGCCCCTTTAAGTCCTGGATCTTGGCAAGTCTTTGTTTGGACTCTGACTTCCATCTGTTTTCTGCTAACTGTGTGATCTTCATCTCTCTGGGACTTGGTTTCCTCACCCACGGAGTGGCTGATGGAGGTGCTTGGTGTTTGGGGCAGCTGTGAGACTTAAATAAGGTGCAGTGTGTGGGTCAATTAGCCTCCTGCCTCCTTGTCCCTCCCTCAGCCTTCAAGCCTATCTTATGCTCTCTGCAGGGCTCTGCAGTTGCTGTGTCCTTGGCTCAAGGACATCTGGAACTTTGCTGAGCCCTTGCATGAAAGAGCTGTCCCGGTTGTCAGCATCCAGGGAGAGGCGAAGGACCGCCCAGGGCTGTTCAGCAGGGTGTCCAGGGCAGAGGGCCAGGGAACCACCTGCAGGGTACTGGCGTATGCCAGTATTTATGAGGGAACTCATAAATATTCACACCCATTGGAGCAGGAGGGAGCCAGCCAGGCTGCTGCTGGGTGTCACTGGAGCATTCTTGTCTCCTAGTGACTGCAGAGACAGCCCAGGAATCGGATGTGGCTCAGGCTGTGAGAGAAAAGAGCAGCCAGTGTAGAGGTGAGTGTATCCCCTCTGCACTTACACCGGGGTCTGCTTGATGATGATGCTCCAGGTCAGGTTTACTTTCCCGGGTTTGGTTTTTCTGTGCGTTAGATGTAAGGATAAGTCTTATGTTTTCTTCATTTCCTGAGGGGTCTTAGCTGAACGGTCCCAGCTGAATGGGAGTATGCCTGGGCCTGGCCTGCTTTCAGTCACCTGCACTGATGGAGGCCAGTGTGACTGGGGTAATCAATCCACAAGGGCAAGGATAGATTGAAGTGGAGACTGGCAAGGGAATTGTGTCCTGTGTACCTGGGCTTGTCACCACTGTGGGCAGTGGAGGTGGAAGACCCCGGTTCTGGTTCTGTCTGTGCTTCTACTGTGCTGTGTGATCTTGAGGGTGCCCCTGTCATCTTGGAAACTTGACTTCCCTGCCTCTCTGTTTTCTGGCTGAAAGATCATGAAACTTAAGCTGCACTGAGATTATCCTTGAACCTGGGGCCTTACACTTGGGGCCATAGCTGCCTACAAGCCTCCATCTTGGGTCAGTGGTTACACACCTGGATGGGGCCAGGAGTAGAGACCTGGGAGGGTAATAATAATAATGATAACAATGGCGGCAGGCCATGCACAATAAGTGTTTGCTCTGCGTCTGCTCTGTGCTGGATTTGTTCCTTGTGGAATGCACAGCACCCAGTGATGGAAGGAAAGTTGAGGCCATCATGTAGGAGGAAAATTTGAGGCCCAGAGAGAGAGAGAGCCTTGTCTGGGGCATACAGTAAGAAAACAACAGATGGGATTTAAAACAGAACCTGGCCCCGAATTGCTGTCTCCATAGGGCTCTGTGTGTGGCTCTCACATGCCTAACTTTCACATGTGCTCTTGTGCACACATGACTCTCACTAGTATGACTTCCATGTTTACCTTTCACTCTTGGGGATTTTTACATACATGTGGATCATATGCATGGCTCTGGCCTGTTTGTCTCACACGTGGGCTATTTCCTATGTGGCTTTCAATGAGGCGTTGGCTGCATGGACCATCTACACTCTGGGCCAGGGTTACATGACCCCGCCACATTTTGCCCTGAGGATTATGGGTGTCATTCATCAGACATTCACCAAGTGCAGAGCCCAGGAAGCTCAGGAATGAGTCACTGTCAAGCTCTCCTGAAGCTGGGCACAGAGGGGATCTCTCCTTCTGCATGCCCAGGTATGTGAACCAAGACTGCACCCTGGCAAACATTGATGGTAATAGTTAATTACCATCACAGTTAATAATTAATATGTGTCATCACCTCCTGAATACATCGTTCTCTCATTAGAATGTCATAGCCTCAGCCAGGCATGGTGGCGCACACCTATAATCCTAGCACTTTGGAGGCTGAAATAGGAGAATTCCGAGTTCAGCAATGTCGAGGTGCTAAGCAACTCAGTGAGACTCTGTCTCTACATAAAACAAAAATAGGGCTGGAGATGTGGCTCAGTGGTCAAATGCCAGCCCCTCTCTGGGCCTTAGTTTACTCAGAGACTCTGCCTGTGATCACAAAGAGTCCTGCTTGCCCTGATCTTGCTGTTGTATGTTCACTGTACACATGAGGAGACTAAGGCCCAGAAACAGTGAGCTTTGTGCCCAAATTCACAGGGACCAGGAAGAAAGAGAATGATTAGTCTTGGACACTCAGGTGGCCAACATAGGAACACTAGCCATCAGGGCCCCTTTCGCCACTCTGTTCATTCTGGATACTGGCTCAACCCATGGAGACCAGACCCTACTGTGTTCCTGGGGCAGAATTTCCCCCATGCCTTGGCCTGTGGTAGAATTGCTGCCATGGAAATCCTTCCTTCTTTTCTTCCTTCTTATTTTCCTTCCTTCCCTCCTTCCCTCTCTCCCTCCTGTGAGCTTGGGATACTCCAGGCAGAGTTGCCATAGACAAACCTGGACTTGAATTCCTGCCATACCTCTGCCTTGATGAATGACCCTGGGCAAGTTGGGTCACCACCTGTAGCCTCAGTTTCCCCATCTGCAAAATGGGGCTGATAGTGGGTAGAGTAGCCTCCATTGAGTAGCCGCTGAGTAGAGACAGTTAGATGCTCTGAAAAAGCCCTTGCCTTAGGCCTGGCTCCTTGCAGGGGCTCAAAAGTGGAATTAGAGGTGAAATGGTCAAGGGTGCAGCAGCCAGCAGGGTTCAAGCTGGACAAGGGTCTAGCCAGGTTTGAGGAAGTCAAAATGAGACAATGTAAGAATGAGTGAACTGGTGATGAAGGGGTGGGGCCAAGTGGAATCTGATTGGCAGTTCAGGGAGGCTGGTCTGCCCCCTGCTGCCTGGCCTCCTGCTTAGACCTCCACCATTGCAGTTTCCCAGAGTTCCGGAAAGTACCCTGGTGAGTGGGGCTGCTGAAGCAGGGGTGGGCCCTCAGAATATAAAGAGGGTGAACCACAGAATCCTAATAGCTCCACATTTTAAAGCCATGGAAATTAAGGGTTAGGGCTCCACTCAGTGTTCTGAGCCAGTGTAAGCCTCCAGCCTGACTTAGGGCTCTGCCCTGGAGAGCAGGAGGCTGATAGGGACACTTGAGGCCTAGGGCAAGTTTGTACTTTGTGGGCAGCACAGTGGTCACTCTTTTTCCAGGGATGGCAGCAGGCCTTCAGGGAGGGGCTCAGGAGAGATTTGGTTTGTCTGACCCATCTCAGGGAGGCTCCCAAGGGCCTAGCCAGAGTGTCTCCCACCTTACACATGAGAAACAGAATCCAAGGAGGTCCCTGACTTGTCTGAAATCACAGCATTGGATTGAGATAGGCCTGAGGGGTTGGGCCTGAATGTTAGCACCTCTCCCTCCTAGGAACCCTCCTGGCAGGTTTTACCCCACCTTGCAAGGTTTGTAATTTATTATTTATTTAATAGCTGAGTGCGATATATTACGTTTTTCTGATTAAAAACTAATATGTGTTCCTTTAAAGAATGCAACTGTTTAAAAAATGCATAATTTGGAAAAATATTCCCATATATACTTTCCCCCAGCTATGCAGAGGATACCACTGCTAAAATGTAGACTTCAGGTTGAACATTTCCAATCCAAAAATCTGAAATCCAAAATGCTCCCAAATCTGAAACTTTTGGAGTGCCAACCTGATGCCACAAGTGGAAAATTCCACACCTGACCTCATGTGATGGGTCATAGCCAAAATGCAGGGACACTAAAAACATTGTATAAAATTACTTTCAGGCTGAGGGTATAAATGAATTTCATGTTTAGAGTTGGGTTCCATTCCCAGGATATCTCATTATATAAAGGCAAATATTCTATAATCCAAAAAAAAATCTGAAAATCAAAACACTTCCGGTTAGATAAGGGATACTCTACCTGTACTGCCCTCCAATTACTTTCTTCTGGATTTTCATGTATTTTTACATACATATATAGAGAATATGGAGGGGTGATTGATGTACAAAGAAAGTTCTATAACTTTCTTTTTTCCACACAAATAGATCATGAAGTGTTTTTAGCTACTTTGTTTTTTTGCTGTTGTTTTGTTTTTTCAACATCTGTAGATGACTTTTTCTATGAATGGGCCTTGATTTATGTAAAGGTTTTTTGCTGATAATAACTGAAGTGGTTTCTAATTTGTTCCTGTTTCTGACCAAGCAGCTGTGAATACTCTTGCACATTTGAGGCTTTGCACATTTGCCCAAGTGTTTCCATAGAACAGTGACAAGTCAGAGAGCTTGCGCCTTTGCCCTTTAACTTCACTGCTGTCCAGCATTCTCCCTCACCCTTGCCCAACTCCCTGTCTACCTTGCAGAGTGAACAAGGATGTCATGTGGCCAGATTCCCTCTTGTATTACAGTGTCTTTCTTTGCAAATTGCTCTTCGAGTTCTTTCTGGTGAGGAGCAATTTCTAAATGATGGACTGAGGACTCAGAGATTGGTGGCAACTGGTGGGTTGGACTGAAGGGCACCTTCTCCAGGGCTGTTTTATCTTCTGCCCCCAGGGACAGTGGTGATGAGCCATGTGTATGATCACAGGACACCATGTGTTATCTCTGGTGGCTTCAGGGGCTCAAGTGCTTGAACTGGAGTGAAAGTAGAAAGTTTTAGGCCCTGGTTTTGCTACTAAGAGGTGGGGGAAAGCCCCCACCATCAAACTCTCTGGAGAGAGCTTATCGTTATTATATCCCATGTTTCAATGTTCTGTGAGTAGGGTTGCCACATTCAGACTAAACTTCCCTCTAAACAAATAAATAATAACAATGACAAAAATCCCATTGAATAATTTTTAGTATAAGTATATCCCATGTAATATTTGAGACATACTTACACAACTAAAATATTTTATTCATTAATTACTTGAAATGCACATTTTACTGGGCAACCCTCCCTGTGGGCCATCAAAGAAAAGGTGGATATGTGGGCAGAGGCCTGATTGTGTGATCTCAGTCACCTTCTCAGCTGTGAGCCTGTTTCTCTACCTGCCTCCCCTATAGATCTCAGTAGGGCAGGGGCTGGTGAGAAGAGAGCAGGAACCTTAGCCCCTTATTGGGCAGCTGCAAAGGTGGTGCAGGGGACATGTAGGGCTGGCTAGGCCCTCTAAAAAGTAAAGGATTCAGGTTCCCAGAGAGCTCCTGGCGTTTCCTGTAGATAGCCCAGCCCAGGCCTGGGGACACAGAGCATTGAGCAAGGATCTTCTTTTCCTTTTTACCTAGAAAAGTATTTCATTATGAAGCCCAAAAGGTCCGAAAGTAAGGTAATGAACACTTGTGTCCTTACCAACCAGCTTAAAACTCAGAACCACGAGGCAGAAACTTCTCCCTGTTCTGTTTCTCCACCTCTCTGAGTTGACCCATCCTCTCCACCTGCATCCCTATGGCTGTCTATTTCCATGTGTTTTCTCTCTGTCCCCATCTGGACCCTGCAGGGAGGTCACAGTGCTGTTAAAGGCAGGTCCTAGCTGCAAGGCCCAGAGCAGCCATGAGTGCACCTTATAGCCAGCTTCCTGATGCTTGTTTCTGCTCTCTGCTGCCCTTTACAGGTGTCTGAGATGCTGCCCATGCTACAGAAGAAGCGCTGGGAGTCCATGGCCAAGGGGCTGGTTCTGGGAGCTCTCTTTACCAGCTTCCTGCTGCTCTTGTACTCCTATGCTGTACCCCCCCTGCACGCTGGCCTGACCTCCACGTGAGTAACCTAGTTGAGCACCCAGACTGGGTGAGGATATAGAGGGACTACTCCCCTACTAGGAGGCCCTGTAATTACCTTACCATTTGGGCACCTGCCCAAATGATTGAACTGGAGCAAATTGTCAGTAACTGACCTTACTAAAGGGCAATTTCAGGTGGTCCAACTTAATACTATTTTACAATAAACATAAGACACTGGCCATTAATGAAACAACAGCCTGTGTGCCTCATCTCACTTTAGCCTCACACTAACATCACAAATAGGGCTTGTTACTCTCCCCACTTCACAGATGAGGAACTGAGGCCAGAGAGGCCAAATCACTGGCTCAGGCATCCCGTCTGGACTCAGGCCTATCTGTGTCACCATCCCAGTCCTGCTGCCACCACTGTCATCAACAAACCCATGTTTTGGCACTAGGGCCCAAGGTACTGAGTCCCAAGATCTCCAGCAGCCTCTGACACTCTTTCTACCTCTCTGTCCCTAGCAGGACCCTGGAGGCCATAGCACCCTGTTCCCCAGTCTCTGGTGAATCAGAGGAGGTGACTTTGGCCAATGGCTCATGTGGAGGTTGCCAGCCTCGGCGCAACATCGTGTTCATGAAGACACACAAGACGGCCAGCAGCACGCTGCTCAACATCCTGTTCCGTTTTGGCCAGAAGCACGGGCTCAAATTCGCCTTTCCCAATGGTCGCAACGACTTCGACTACCCGGCCTTCTTCACCCGCAGTCTGGTGCAGGACTACCGCCCTGGGGCCTGCTTCAACATCATCTGCAACCATATGCGCTTCCACTACGAGGAGGTGCGTGGCCTGGTGCCACCCAATGCCACTTTCATCACCGTGCTCCGGGACCCTGCCCGCCTCTTCGAGTCCTCTTTCCACTACTTTGGGCCCGTGGTGCCCCTCACATGGAAACTCTCAAGCAGTGACAAGCTGGCCGAGTTCTTGCAGGATCCCGATCGCTACTACGACCCTAACGGCTACAACGCCCACTACCTCCGCAACTTGCTCTTCTTCGACCTGGGCTATGACAGCGGCCTGGACCCCAGCAGCCCACGGGTGCAGGAGCACATACTAGAGGTGGAGCGCCGCTTCCACCTGGTGCTCCTCCAAGAGTATTTCGATGAATCTCTGGTGCTGCTGAAGGACCTGCTTTGCTGGGAGCTGGAGGATGTGCTGTACTTCAAGCTCAATGCCCGTCGTGATTCACCAGTGCCCCGGCTCTCTGGGGATCTGTACCGCCGCGCCACGGCCTGGAACATGCTGGACGCCCGCCTCTACCGCCACTTCAATGCCAGCTTCTGGCGCAAAGTGGAGGCCTTTGGGCGGGAGCGCATGGCCCAAGAGGTGGCTGCCCTGCGCCGTGCCAATGAGCGCATGCGGCGCATCTGCATCGATGGTGGTCGGGCAGTGGACGCAGCTGCCATCCAGGACTCAGCCATGCAGCCCTGGCAGCCGCTGGGTTCCAAGTCCATCCTTGGTTACAACCTCAAGAAGAGCATCGGGCGGCGGCACCAACAGCTCTGCCGTCGAATGCTCACGCCCGAGATCCAGTACCTGATGGACCTCGGCGTTAACCTGTGGGTCACCAAGCTCTGGAAGTTCATTCGGGACTTTTTGCGGTGGTGACATCCTGCTGACCTGCGGCCTCCCAGCTCACTCACTACAGAGGCGCTGGGCAGGGACCTGCTGATGTTGGCTTCTTTCAGCCCCTCCTGGTGCCACCCTGGACCCCAGGGTGAGGGGGGACTGTCAAAGGGATGTAGCCAACCAGGACTGGGCCCCTGGCACACAGGGCCTAATGGGGAGAGCAGTATTTGACTAATTATACTATTTTTTATTAAAGCCCCTTCCCTCTATTTCCTGCCTCCCCTTAAAGGGGAGATCTCAGAAGTAAAAGGATTTGATGTTGTGTTTTTGTTAATCGGCCTCATTGGTGGTGACTGGAAGGGCCCTGGGGTGGGGGATCCCAAAAAAGCAGTGATCTGTGTGTGAAAGTGTCTGTAAGACAGCCCAATGTGGAGCAGGGATCTGATATGTATGTTATATAATGAAGCCCCATGTGGTTCAGGAGTTTCCATGGCTTCCAAGACCAGGAAAACTTTTTGTTTGTGCATGTGTGTATGTGAGCATGCGTGTGCATGTGAGCATGCGTGTGCGTGTGTGACTGAGCGCTGGTTATGTGCCTGGCACTGGGCTAAATGCTCTATGGACATTATCTCAACTCATCTTCACCAAAACTTAGGATCATGAGGACTGTTATTATCTCATGCTAGAGAGAAGGAAAGGAACTCAGAGAGGGAAAATTACCTGGCCAAGATCACACTGCAAGTTAAGTGGTAGGACTGGAGCAGGTACCTGGTAAGTGGAAGGTATGGGCAAATCAGGATGGAGTGAGTGAATGTGTGTGTATGTGCCCCCATGTGTGTGTGATGGAGGTGGGGTGGGGAGCATTTTGTAGGACAAGCCCTGGGCTCAGGTTGTACTGTCTCATTAATCCTAGTAATAACTTTCTTTTCCACATTTTTTATTGGTACCTTAGAGTTGTACATATTGATGAGATTTGTTGTTACATACTCATATATTCATACTAATTTTTGAGCCAGGCACAATTACTGTCCTATATTATAGATATGGGAACTGACATCTCAATAGGGCAAGGGACTTGCCCAAGATCACATTATAAGATACATCAGATCCAGGACTCAAACCATCTCGCAAGGACAAATCTTTCCATCTTTGTGATTGTTCACTCTGTCCCTACTGGTCCCTCCCCCAGCTTCCAGTCAGCACCTCCTGTCTCCACCCACCCTTTCCACTTCTACTGCTCACCCCAGGCTGCCTCACACATCTGCCCCCTCTACCCTGACATTCAATTAATCAAAAAATATTTGTATCCACCTAATATCTGTTGTGCCCCCAGACCTCATGTGTCCCCAAGCATACAGTAGTCAACAAGTTGGTCAGGACCCTCTTGGAACTTAGATCCAGAGGTGAAGATGGCCACCAAGCAACCAAGGCACAGTCAGATGTGATAGACCAGGGTGGGGATGCTCCCGGCTCTAACTTCAGCTTATGTGACTGCCTTTTTCAGCATCTCCAGGGGACAGTGGGTTTTGGTGGCACAGACTCTCAGGCTTCCAACTAGGAACTGATATCCAGACCTGAATGCCAGAAGCCACAATCAAGAAACTGTTTATTGGAGACCTGTTGTGCCAGGCTCCAGACCAACTACTTATACACCTTAGCTGAAGTATTTACAGCCTCCCTTCTATACACACCAAAGAGCAGAAAGATTAATTAAAAGCTCCATAGCTAATTAGTGCTAAAGCCAGAACTTAAACCAACATGAGTCAGCTGGATTTGTGTTCTTCTGTCTCCTGGGAACAAGCTTTTGGCCAAGCAGAGTGGGGAAGAGTTATGGTGATTAATTGTTCCATTTTTTTTAGACTGTCCTGGTTTTAGCACTGAGAGTCCTAGACAACAAGGTTTGAACTCACCAACTCCCTAGAGCCACCCTGCCTGCACCTTCATAATCTTCCTCTAATGTTCTTTCCGGCACACCCTAGGAGCCTTTATTTAAATCATATGCAGGGAAATAAGCAAAAACAAAGAAATGACAAAAGCTAAGACTAGGGATTGGGGTTATGGCTCAGTGGTAGAGCACTTGCCAGCATGTGTGAGGCACTGAGTTCAATTCTGAGCACTACATGTAAATAAATGAATAACATAAAGGTCCATCAACATCTAAAAAAAATTTTTTTTAATTTAAAAAATGCTAAGGCTAGTCCTAGAAAAAGATGTTACCTCAAATCTATGAGAGAATTTGCCCTCAATTTTATTAGTCAGAGAGATGTAATTTAGTGTGTAATATGATACTATCTTGGTTTTAAAGAACCTTATTATTTTATCTCCTTATACCTTGAAGGGACTAGAAGTGCCAACAATAACATTATTATATGTTATTGCATTATTTTATTGTTGTTTTTGGCATTTCAAGACCCTTTGGGATCCAAGGAGGACAAATCTGGCAGACAGCAAGTGCCAGGAATATAAATTACTTTATTTGAACCATCTGCCTGATAGGTTCGAAGAGCATTATAGTTATTAACTCATGAATTTATTTTTTTTACAGAGAAGCAAATTTTTTATTTTTATAAAATAGGACCAAGGAAGGGCAAAGTAAAATTATAATTAAAGGGACTTCTATGTGTTAAGTCAGGCACTCTATATACATTATTAATCTTTTTCAAATTTTTAAAAATTTTCATTTTTCCATGTTTTTATTGGTACATTATAATTATGCATAATGATAGGATTCATTGTTACATATTCATATATACACATGATATAACAATTTAATTTGATCAATGTTGTTCCCCAGTATTTCCCCTTTCCCTCTGCTCTTCTCTCCCTCTGATCCCTATTCTCTACTCTACTGATCACCCTTTCATTTTGATGAGATTCCCCCTACCTTTCTTTTCCTAACTTTCACATATGAAAGAAAGCATATGGTCTTTGATTTTCTGAATTTGACTCGTTTTGCTTAACATAATGTTCTCACGTTCCATACATTTTCCTGCAAATGATACAATTTTACTCTTTATGGCTGAATGAAACTCCATTGTATGTATACACTATATTTTATTTATCCATTCAACCATTGACACATGCCTAGGCTGCTTCCATAATTTGACACTTGTGAATTGTGCTGCTTTAAACATAGGTATGCATGTATTGCTATAGTACTTTTTTTTTTTTTTTAAACTTTTTTTTTTAAATTTTTTTTAGTTGTAGATGGACACAATGTCTTTATTTTATTGCTTTGTACGTGGTGCTGAGGATCGAACCCAGGGCCTCACCCATGCAAGGCAAGTGCTCTACCGCTGAGCTACAATCCCAGCCCCTGCTATAGTACTTTAATTCTTTAGGATAAATACCAAGGAGTAGTATATCTGGGTCATATGATGGTTCCAATCCTAATCTATTGAGGAATCTCCATACTGATTTCCATTGTGGTTTTACTAATTTATAATCCCACCAACAGTATAAAAATGTTCCTTTTTCTCCACATCTTCTTCAGTGTTTGATTGCTTATATTCTTGATGGTTGACATTCCAACTGGAGTGAGATGAAATCTCATTGTAGTTTGATTTGCATTTTCCTACCTGCTAAAGATGTTGAACATGTTGTTATATGTTTTTTGGCCAAAAGTATTTGAGAAGTGTCTGCTTAGTTCATTTGCCTATCTATTAATAGAGTTATTGGGGGAGTAAATGGTAATTCTTCATATATTCTGGATATTAATGTTTTGTCAGAAGGGTAGCTAGCAAAGATTTTTTCTGTAGGTTCTCTCCTCATATTCACAATTGTTTCCTTTGCTGTGCAGAAGCCTTTTAATTCGGTGCCATCCCATTTATTAATCCTTGTATTATTTCCTGAACTTTAGATGTCCTGTTGAGGAAGTTATTGCTTATGCCTACATGCTGGTGTGCTGACACTATGTTTTCTTCTGGGAGTGACATAGTTTCTGGTCTAATTCCTAGGACTTCAATCCATTTTGAGTTGATCCACTTTTGAGTTCCATTTTGAGTTCAATCCACTTTTGTGTAGAGTGAGAGATAAGGATCTAATCTCATTTTTCCACATACATATGGATAACCAGTTTTCCCAGTACTATTGGTTTAAAAGGCTATCTTTTTCTCCAATATATGTTTTTGGCAGCCTTGTTAAGGATCAGATGACTATCTGTGTGGGTTTCTCTCTGTCTTCTATTCTGTTCCATTGGTTTATGTGTCTGGTTTTATGCCATTACCATGCAGTTTTTGTTACTGTAGCTCTGTAGCATAATTGGAAGTCAGGTATTTTGATGCCTCCAGAGTTGCTTTTTGATTTAGAATTGCTTTGACTATTTTGGATCTTTTATTCTTTCAAATGAATTTTAGGATTTTTTTCTAGTCCTGTGAAGAATGTCATTGATATTTTCATGGAGATTATATTGAATCTATATATTGCTTTTGGTAATATGACCATTTTAGTAGTATTAATTCTGCCTATCCTTTAACATGGGAGGTCTTTCCGTCTTCTAGTGTTTTCAATTTCTTTCTTCAGTGTTCTATAATTTTCATTGTAGAGGTTTCTCATCTCCTTGTTTAAATTTCTTCCTAGGTTTTTTTTTTTTTTTTTTGAGACTATTGTGAATGGGATTGTTTTCTTGATTTCTTTCTCAGCAGATTCATTATTGGTATATAGGAAAGCTATTGTTTTTGTATGTTGATTTTGTAATCTGCTACTTTGCTGAATTTATTAGCTCCAGCAGTCTTCTGGAGGAGCTTTTTGGATCATCTAAATATAGGATCATATCACCTGAAAACAGTGATAATTTGACGACTTCTTTTCCTATTTTTATTCCTTTTATATTTTTCTCTTGCCTAATTGTTCTGGCTAGAATTTCTAGTACTACATCAAATAGGAGTGGTGAGAGTGGACATCTTTGTCTTGCTCAAGAAACAAGTGGACATTTATCTCTTGTTTAAAGGAAGTTCTTTCAGTTTTTCCCCATTCACTATGATGTCACTTTTGGGTTTATGATATATAGCCTTTATGATGTTGAGGTAGCTTCCTTCTATCCCTAGTTTCTTCAATGTTTTTTATCATAAATAGGTGCTGAATTTTGTCAAAGACTTTTTCTAAATCTATTGACTGGGTTTTGTCCCTATTTTTATTTATGTAAGAAATTACATTTATTGATTTGCACATGTCAAACCATCCTTGCAACCCTGGAATGAAAATCACTTGATCATGATGTATCTTAATATGTTTTGAATGCAATTTGCTAACATTTTTATTTTTCCTTTTTAAAAATTGTTTACTGGTGCATTATAATTATACAAAATAGAGAGATTAATTATGCCATGATCATATATGCACACAACATAATTTGATCAATCTCATTTCCCAGTATCTTCCCTTTCCCTCTCTTCCTCCCTCCTCGATCCATTTCTCTACTCTACTGATCTCCCTTCTATTATTGTTATTTTAATTAGTGCATTATTACTATATGTATATGCAGGATTCATTGTGATATATTCATACCTAGACATAGCATAATTTGGTAGATTTTATTAGATAATATTTTATTAAGGATTTTTGCATTTAATTTAATCAGGGTTAGTGGTCTGTATTTTTTTTTAATATGTCCTTACTATGTTTTGATATCAAAGAAAAACTGGACTCATAGAATGAATTTGGAAGTGTTTCATCCCCCTTTTTTTTCATGTAGTAATTTAAGGAACATTGGCATTAGTTCTTCTTGAAAGATCTGGTAGAACTCAGCTGAGAATCCATCTGGTCCTGGGCTTTTATTTACTGGAAAGCTTTTTATTACTAGTTCTATCCCATTGCTTGTTACTGGTCTGTTTAGGTTTTCTGTGGCCTCTTGATTCAGTTTTGGCAGGTCATATGTGTCTAGAAATACATTCATTTCTTCTAGAGTTTCCAATTTATTGGAGTATAAGTTTTCAAAATATTCTCTAATGATTCTCTGGATTTTTAAAAATATCTGTGGTGATTTCTCCTTTTTCATCTCTAATTTTTGTTAACTTGAGTCTTCCCTCTCTGTCTGGTTAGAGTTTATTAATCTTCTTTGTCTTTTCAAAGAACTTTTTGCTTAATTGATCTTTTGTGTTGTTTCAATTCTAAAATTCATTGATTTTTGTTCTGATATTAATTATTTCTCTCTATCTACTGGTTTGTTCTCATTTTTCAAGGGCCTTGAGATGCATCATTAAGATGTTAATTTGGGATCTTTCCAATTTTTTTTTATGTAGACACTGGTAGCTATACATTTTTCTTTCAGAACCACCTTCCTTCATAGTGTCCGAGAGGTTCTGGTATTATATCTTTATTCTTGCTTGATTCTAAGAATTTTAAATTTCTCCCCTAATTTCTTCTATCAGCCATTTATCATTCAAAAGTGCATTATTCAATCAAATTTATATCATTTATGTAGGTTATTTTAGAATTGATTTCTAATTTATTCCATAATGATCATCTAAGATTGCAAGGAATTGTATCTTTTATTTTTGTATTTTCTAAGAGTTACTTTGTGATCTAACATATGTCTATTTTGGAGAAGTTTCCATGAACAGCTGAGAAGAAAGTGAATTTGGCTGTTGTTGGATGAACTATTTTATAGATATCTATTAGGTACAGTTGATTTAAAATATTTTTATGTCTGGGCCTGGGATTGTGGCTCAGTGGTAGAGCACTTACCTTGCATGTGGGAGGCACTGAGTTTGATCCTCAGCAGTGCATATAAATAAATGAATAAATAAAGGTCAATCAACAACTAAAAAAATTTAAAAATATATTTTTATATCTGAAGAGTTTTTGTTAAGTTTATGTCTGAATAAACTATTAGTGTGAGAAGTGTGTTGAAATTATCCAGTATTGTACTGGAGTCTGAGTTGAGTAGTGTCCTTTTTTTGTAATTAAGTGCACCAACACTTGGGGAATAAATATTTACTATCATTATGTATTCTTTTTTAAATTTTTTTTTTTACTTGTTGATGGACCTTTATTTTATTCATTTATTTATATGTGGTGCTGAGAATCGAACCCAGAGCCTCACACATGCAAGGCAAGTGCTCTACCACTGAGCTACAACCCCAGGCCTCATTTTGTATTCTTGTTGGATTTTTCCCTTTACCAATATGAACTGACCTTCTTAGTCTTTTCTAATCAATTTTGGCTTGAAGTCTGCTTTGTTGGATAAGAGAGGAGATACCCTCACTTGTTCAAGGGCTTAATTTGCATGGTATAACAATTTCCATTCTTTCACTTTCAGCTTGTGGCTGTATTTATCTGTAAGATGAGCCTCTAGCAATATATAGTTGGGTATTGTTTTTTTTTTTTTTAATATTTATTCTCTAGTTGTAGGTGGACAGAACATCTCCATTTTATTTTATTTTTTATGTGGTGCTGAGGATCGAACCCAGCGCCCCCCACATGCCAGGCGAGCACGCCACCACTGAGCCACAACCCCAGCCCCTGGGTATTGGTTTTTAATACACTCTGCCAGCCCACGTCTTTTAATTGGAGAGTTGTAACCATTTACATTTAAGGTTATTACAGAGACATGTTTATTAATTCCTGCCATTTTGTTTTATTTCTTTTTTTTTAAAAGATTTGTCCTTTCTTTTATAGTTGTAGATAGACATAATATCTTTATTTTATTCATTTATTTTTATGTGGTGCTGAGGATTGAACCCAGTGTCTCACATGTACCAGGCAAGTGCTCTACCACTGAGCTACAACCACAGCCCCTACTTTGTCTTATTTCTAATGTTTGATTTGGTTTCTTATTTACTTGTCTACTTGAGATTTATCCATTTGTAATCTCTGGAGTTTGTTTTTTGTTTCTTCCATGTGTAGCATTTCTGTAAGTATCTTTTGTAGTGGCAGTTTAGTAGTCTTCTAGTTTCTATTTATCTTGGAATGTTTTATTTTCTTGAATTCTGAAGAATAGCTTTGCTAGAAATATCAGTCTTGCTTGATAATTATTTTTTAAGGTATTAGAACACATCATTTTTTTAGATTTTGTGTTAACACATCATTTTTTAGATTTTCTGTTTTTTAGAGTTTGTGTTAAGAAATCAGAAGTAATTCTAATTGGTTTGCCTCTAAATATAACCTGACCTTTTTCCTTTGAGGCTTTAAAAATTCTATCCTTGTTCTGTATGTTAGGTATTTTAATTATAAAGTGTTGTGGAGAGGTTCTTTTTTTTTTTGTAATTTTGTATATTTGCAGTTCTGAGTGTATCTTGTATCTAGATGTCCATCTCATTCCCTACACTTATAAATTTTTCTGTTATTATTTCCCTGAAGAGATTATCCATGCCATTAGCTTGCATCTCTCAACTCACTTCAATTAAAATGATTCTTAAATTAGGTCTCTTAATGTTGTCCCAGAGTCCTTGTATATTCTGCTCATGATTATTTGTTTTCTTTTCTTTAATGCTGTCTGAACGTTCAAGCTGGCACCTTTGTCTTCCAGCTCTGAAATTCTGTCCTCTACATAATCTACTTTATTAGGGAGACTTTCAACTGCACAGTTTAATTTATTATGCCTTTAATTTCCAAGATTTCTGTTCAGTTGTTTTTCAGTATCTCTATTTTCTTACTGACTTTCTCATTCATATTTTGTAATGACTTCCTTAATTCATTTAGTTATTTTTTATGTGTCCTCTTGGAATTCATTGATCACTTTAATAGTCATTCCTTTGATTTCTTTATCTGGTATTTCATCCACTTTAATATCTTTGGAGTCAGTTGTTGGTGAATTATGAACTTTAGGAGGTACTATGTTATCTTTTTTTATTCATATTTCTCATATGCCTATGTTAGGATTTGTGCATCTGTTAGGATGGATTTCTCTTTTCTTATGTGTGGACCTTTTTAGGATACAGCCTTCTCTTGTTGTGAGATTTTCAATATATTTACAAGTGAGTTTTATAGTATAATTTCCCTGCTAGTTACTTGGTAATGGTTAGTGTATTTTGAAACAGTATATATCCTTATCTCAAAGTGTAAAGATCCTACTTTCCCTGTAGGTCTCACAAGAGTAGAGTCCTTGTAGATTGGGCTACTGTGTTATATATAGCAGGGTATGTGGGGTGTACCCTTTATGATTGCTCTTCTTTACTTCACAACTCTATATATTCTAAAGGGTATGGATGTGATCTAGATTGAGACTTCTTACAGGTGTGGTGTCCAGTCTTTTTATTAATTCTGTTTTGCTGTAGGAGTGGATGTCCATGAGTGAGACATAAGGTTCCCCTGTCCAGCCATTCCTACTAGGGGATTAGTCATTGGTTTGAGGTTTTTGTCTAATCTATTCATTGTGTTAAAAAATCATTGAGGGGCTGGGGTTGTGGCTCAGTGTTGAAGTGCTTGCCTAGCATGTGTGAGGCACTGGGTTCGATTCTCAGCACCACATATAAATACATAAAATAAAGGCCCATCTACAACAAATAAAAATATTTTTTTAAAAAATCATTGAAGTTTGAGCATGGCTAGTTTGATCATGGAACAAGGTGCATTGTCTCTTGGCTGGGTTTAGTTCAGCCGCAGAAGCTCTATCCTGTGGACTTATAGTGTTCTAGTGGATTTCCAGCACCTCTTAGAAAAGGAGGAAACAAATAACAGCAACATCAGCAGTGAACAATACACAGCATTCAAATAAATACTGGGTGCCTACTGTTACATCTATAACATGAATTACCACAAAAACAGCAATGGTGGGGTCAACAGTTGCCAACAGCAACAACAATGAATAGCTGTGAACTAGATCTGGTAATAAATAGTAGGTGTCAACTATGCAATCCACAGTACTAAAGACCACAACAACATGAATAGCGGGGGATTATATAACCAAATAGTTTTAAAAGATGGTAAAAATGCATTTCATAAAGAGAAAAGAAAATGTGATAGAAAGGTAAAAGAAAGCTTAGAATGTTTGAAATGTGAACAGAGAGAAATCAGAAGAGATGTAGCCAGTGATGGCTATAAAGAAGGAAGACAAAGAATAAATAAAAAGCTGGGCATGGTGGCACATGCCTGTAATCCCAGCACTTAGGGAGGCTGAGACAGGAGAATCGTGAGTTCAAAGCCAGCCTCAGCAATGGCGAGGTGCTAAGCAACTCAGTGAAACCCTGTCTCTACATAAAACACAAAATAGGGCTGGGGATGTGGCTCAGTGGTGGAGTGCCCCTGAGTTCAATCCCGAGTACACCCCCAAATAAATAAATAAATAAATAAATAAATAAATAAATCAAAATAGAGAAAAAGAAAACAAGAGAATTTGGCTGTTTGAAGGGAGTAGAAAGGAGAGAAAAACAAACAAAATAAAAATAAACAAAACTCTCTAGCCCTCAAAAGACAAAACAAAGGAAAATAACAAACATTAAAAATGAAAAAAGAAACAAATATGTACATGCATATACGTCAATGAACCAATCAGCATAACAAGAACACCTCCCCACTGCCAAAAAAAAAAGAAAGAAAAAGAAAAGAAGGAAATAAAAATCTTAATGAAAAAAATGAAAGAATTGTCTCCACTGAGGTAGTCAAAACTGTCAACAAAGGTGGATGTTCACTGCCCATGCCAGACTGCCCTTCTTTTTGTTTTTTTGGGTTTTTGGGGGGGTAGGGTGGGTCAGCTAAGCATCCTTTCGATAGAGCAAGGGATGGGACTTGTTAAACTGTTTCTCTTTTTGTGTTGCTCACCAAGCTGCCAACTGAACTGGCCTAGAACTAAAACAGGATGAAATAGCTCTCAGCTTCCCTTCTCACCAGTACAAGGTAGGACAGAATGAGAAATATTTTCTAATGGAGTTTTTTTCAGGACAGATCATGTCGATGAATTCCCAGGGTGTAGCTGCCGCAGAGTTCTAAATGGGAAGTTCAGATGGCTGGAGTTTAGCTCTATTCAGGACTTTGGGACTTTACTGGGTGGTATCTGCTCTGGAAATATTAGATCAATTACCCCTAGGGCTGGGCAAATACTGATCTCTGCTGGAAGCTGGATTTAGGCATCTCCTAAGAATTCTACTCATAGATTAGGGGAGCCAAACTTCCATAGGTCTCGCACATTCCACTGCCCACTAATGTAGCCTTCCCAGGCTCAGTCCCCAAGTATAATCCCTGTGTAATCACACATGCTATTCAGTTTCCTGCCCCTCTTCGGCTGTTCATGTGAGGTACCAGACTCAAAGGGAAAGTGAATTGCACTCTCTTTCATATCTCTGACTTGAATCCACCTGGGTACAGTCATCCTCTGTGTTTGTTTCAATCATGTTCTGCTAGGTACACCCTAGGCCACACAGTGAGTGATTGCTGGAATAGTATGATAATATTTGCTATGATCTCTTGGGCTCCTGTGACAGCAAGCTGCATGTGGCCTCCTCAAGATGGCTCTCTCTTCAGCTATTTCCTTATCAGTTGAGAAACACAGAGCACTTTCAAACATCAGCTTGCTGTGCAGCCTCTTGTTCAAATAAGTTCAGACCATTTTTCTATTGGTTTTTTTCATGCCAAATTTGTCCATCGTGTGTCTCTCTCATGGGTGTTGTCCCTCCCCTCTGTGGTGAACCAGCACCAATGCAGCCACCAGCACTGACTTGGTTCCAATGTACTCTTCTTGTCTCTTGTTCAATGCACCCAGATTTCTGGGTCTCGAAGACTTTCTGGCTGTCTGATATTGAATTTCAGTGAATTCCCTTTTTTACCCACCTCATTGAGGAGCAGGACTCCCACTGCTTGAATCCTAGGCCATAGATCAACTGGAAATGCAGCTTTTCTCTAATTCATCATCTTGAATCTCCTTTATTAACTCATATATTAATGTAATTAATATTTTAATAAATAGTTGCCAGGTATTGAGCAACCACTTCATGCCCAGCTCAGTTCCATGTGGGAACATGGGCGATTCCCTTTGCTTCCTCAAGGAAGTGAATGACTCAGAGAGACTGAGCAACCAGCCCAGGGTCACAGAGCCAGGCAGCCACAGAAGAGACAGGATGCAAATATAGGCTGGTCTGAGGCCAGGACTTGAAGCCTGCAAGTCATTGGCATCATTCCAGTTGGCCTCCACAGCCTCTAGACCACTGTCCCTCCCACAGCTGAAAAAGTACTACTGGTATCCTAAGGGACTTAACTGCTTATTGCCTGCTGGAGGCAGATTGCTCTTGTTGCACCTGGATGGCAGAGGGTGCCATGGTGTTGAATTTGGTCTTGACCAGCCCTGACATTCCTGGCTAGGCCTGGGCACTGGTGGTGACCAGGCTTCCACTGACCAGCTGTGTAAAATCCAGAGTAGGTGTCATGGCTGTCCCCTCTGAGAAAGTCAGTGAAATACCTGTCCCTTTCTGTTATAGGTAGAACTGTATCTGCCCCTCTCGACCAAATATGTTGAAATCCTAGCTTCTGGTCCTCTCTGACTATGACCTTATTTGAAAATAGGGTCTGTGTAGATGCATTCAAGTTCAGATAAGGTTATTTAATAGTCTCTAAACCAGTATGTCTGCTGACCTTATGGATTTAGATGTAGATTCTCGTGCAGGTGACCAAAGTACCCAAGATATGCTGCTGTACTTTAGGAGCCCACGGTCAGCTTAACCCATACATGAGTTCCCCCTGCCACACTGGGGAACAGAGTGCTAAAAAAGAACAAATTGCTCTAAACCAGAAGAAATTCACAGAAGAAATATATATCCCAGAAGAAACGGAAGAAACAAAAACTTGAAGCATAAGAATTCTGCACTGAATGAATGTACATAAAAGTAAAGAAAACAAAATGATAGGTTAGAAGTGCTAGGGGCATGAGGCTGGGATTGTAGCTCAGTGGTAGTGTGCTTGCCTTGCATGTGGGAGGCACTGGGTTCGATCCTCAACACCACATAAAAAAATAAATAAATAAAATAAAGATATTGTGTCCATCTACAACTAAAAAAAAATTTAAAAAAATAAAAAGAAGAAGAAGTGCTAGGGGCAAGGATACAAAGGTAAGAGCTGAGAACTTGGGACAGGGCAGGAGCAGAAGAAAGTCCCTGAATTTGTCCCTTATGGTTAATGCACAAGCCTATGTGTGTGTCGGGTGGTATGGAGGCCCTGTCCTACAAGATAGGCGGATCCTCCACTGTATGTTTGCTCTGTCTGATGCCAAGCACATGGGATATGGTGTCCTTAGTAAACGCCAGGTTCAGACAATCCTGTTGTCATTCAATTGCTGTAGGTCCTTGGGCCTGCTGCTTCCTCTTCTAGGCTCTATTAGACAGGGAGGAATAGTCTGGGGCTCATTGAGCCCATGAAATCTTTGATCTTGAACTTGACATGGAGCCCAACAAATGGTCCCTGGTCTGCCTGTATGCCTGTATCCTCCCAACTGTGCTGTTTCCCAGATGTAGCATCTGCTTTTCTCTGCCCAAGGCCATTCTCCAGTCTTCAGAGTTCAGCAGGCCAGAAGTGACATCCCCTGGGAGAAATTCTGAACCCAGGACTATCCAGAGTTGCCGCATCAATACTCCAGCTCCTTCAGCTTCCTCCCACCTCAAGTGGGGAAGTTCTGAGGGGCATGTTCCATACCGTCTCCTAGAATCCCCCACTGGGACTGAGTTCTTTACTTCCTTGCTAACCCTCCCTGTACAGCCACCTCCCATTCTTTGTTTTACTTCCTCACTCCCTTACTTCTGTTTCCCACGATCACCTTGCCTTGGACCCTCTGTCTCAGGATCTGCCTTTTGGCTGCGTGGACTAAGACAAGTTCCTACTGTGTGCCAGGCCCTAGAAACACAGCATGATCTCAAATGTGGTGGGGACAGTTGTAGTCATGAGTGAGTTATGCTATTCACATAGACCAGACACATTTGTGTCTTTCCACATCTTTCTACACTGTCAGAATTCATAGAATAACAAATTCACAAGCCACATCACTTTGGTCAGCTTTAATTCACTGAAAAGACTCATGGTTCACTAGGTATCATGCCTGTGGTAATCACAAGCTCTTTTATTCCATTCAATCTTAGTTATTAATATCTACAGGATGCAAGTCACACATCACACTTTACACAATGATATGTAAGTTACAGAAAGGCTAAAAAAGGGGCCTCAGGGTTTCAAGAGGCCACAATGAAAGCAAAGGCAGAGAGCAGATACAAATGCAAAAGAATCACTGCAGGTGGTCGGATAAGATTAGGAACCAGAGAACTTGTTCAGGGTGCCAATCTATTCAGGGTGGAAGAGTTGTTGTGGGGGGCAGTGTCCAGATGGCAGTCACTATAGAGTTGGGAATTCATTGCTTGTCAATCTCTTGACAGAATTCACTGGAAGGTCTGATGAGATGACAGGTCAGTGTGTGCCACCTTACCACTCTCATAAGTGTCTCCCCTTTTATATGTTTCAGGTAAGGGGATTTCATCATTTGGTAGTCTGGTGTGTCTGATAAGACATTGTTTGGGTTTGATATGCCCATATATCCTTATGCTTCTAATTTAATTCGATAAGTTCATAGGTCATCATTTTTATTAGCACAATTAATTTGTCAGTTTGTGCTTTAAGATTATCCTGTGCAGTTTGAGGTTATTCTTTTCAATAAGCTCTAAATGCCCAACATCTGATGGTTACCCATTTGCCTGGACAAGTTGCCAAGTCATTCTGTCTTAGCACTTGTACTTAAAATGGAGTAGTTCAGGGCAAACTACTGTTTTTTAAAATGAAATAACTCAGAGGTAGGCATTGCTGTTCTATATAGCATGGAGTAATTCAAAGCAAGGCATAACCTGTTCTCTGCCTGTGAACAGAAGTCCTCCCCACCCACTCCCTCACCACTTACCCTGGCTCCCTAGGCCAGATGTGGCTCAACTCAAAGTTATACATACATATTCTGGGCCTGGAACGTCTCTTCCTCAACCCTGAAGGCACATGTCCCAAGAGCAGTTGCTCTGGACACAGGTGGTAAATGGAGCCTGGGACACGATGACGGTGACTTCCATTTGTTTGTGGTGAGAGGTGGCCTTCCCCGGCTCAAGGAGGCATCTGATGGGACCATAGGAGTAGAAGATGAGGGACTGCGAGGCAGGGTAGATGACAGCCTCCATGTGGGCGCCAGTTTCAACATGACCACATCAATGCTGTAAGGCAAGCAACACTGTCATCATTTTACAAATGAGTTTTTGAACCCAGGCCAGTCTGAGTCCAGGGCCCAGTGTCTCAGTCATCCAGCAAGGGATGGGCCCTGCCAGTCATCCCAAGGTAGGAACTGTAGGTCCAATAAAAAGGGGCAGGTCTTCTGGACAGAGGTATTTGTAGGTGGAGCTGCCAGTTGGGCAAAAGGCAGGCAGGCTGGATGGAACCACAGAGTATGGGTGAACCCAGGAGCTTTGAGCTGGATCCCACCTCTGATGCCATAAGCAGCATGAATGGATAAGTGGGTGACCTGACCCCATCCCAGGAGAAGTCAGTGGCCCAGGTGAATGGGCAGAGGGAGTGGGAGAGAGTTCTACATCAGCTTTGGTTTCTCTTTCTGTCCCACAAGGGAAAGGACCCAAGGCCCTTGAAGTTCCTTGCAGCTCTGGGTCTGGGTCTCTTTCCAACCCTTAGGATCTTGGTGGCCAGAGGCTACACCAGCCCTAGCGGATAGAGATATAATGCAAACCCAGTATAGTTAAATTATTACTACTTCAACAAGTAGTCAGTATAAAAATCATTATGAAGTTTTTTTTTGTTTTTACTAAGTTTTTGGAATCTTGTATTTTATACTCATAGACCTCAACTCAGACTAGCCATGTTTTAAGCATATATAGCTACTATATTGGGCAACACAGGTGAGGACTGCTGGCCCTATGGGGAGAGGCTGGCATGGCAGGTCACATCCTCAGCTACAACCCAAGGGGAAGCATGAGCAAAGTGCATTTTCCTCTCTAGCCTGGGGGTAGTTCCTCAGAGGTTCTCAGGGTCTTTTCTTATGGGGCTCTAGGGATCATACACTTCCATGTGCATGGGAGACTCCAATCCTGCCCTCAAAAGTTCAACGTTGAGACAGTGACATTTTGCCTAGCCAGGGATGAATCCTCTTACAAGACCACTGGGATCAGTGGTGCATGCCTGTAATCCCAGTGGCTCAGGAGGCTAAGGCAGGAGGATCACAAATTCAAAGCCAGCCTCAGGCCCTAAGTAACTCAGTGAGATTCTATCTCTAAATACAATATAAAAAAAAGTCTGAGGATGTGGCTCAGTGGTTAAGCACCCCTAGGTTCAATCTCTGGTACCAAAAAACCAAAACAACAACAAAAATCCCACTGAGATCAAGAATCGATCAAAGAAATGCTCCTCTTGGCTGAGCAAATGATATCACCATTCCAGCCTCAGTTTCCTCACTTAGGGAATAGAAATGATAGTGGTTCATGTCAGGATTAGTTTAATGCTTAGCCCACAGCTAAACATTCCTTCATGATATTGAAGACAAAGGTTATCAGCTCATTTGAGGTGGGGGACCTGGAGAAGGTTCAGTTCCTCTTTAGAGGCCAAAGAGACAGATACTCAGAAATAGGGAAAGTGACTCAGGCAAGGTCACACTGGAGAAGCTGGCTCTGTCTAGTGCTCTTTCACTTTCTAGATTCATCAGTGTTAAAGGCCAACTTGAGCTACAAGTTGGCAGTTCGCAACATCCATCCAAGAGCAGCACCTCAGCCCTCAGACCCTGTCTGGTGGATGCAGGGCCAGCTGAACTGCCCTGACCTACTCCTGGGGACTATCTGAGACAGATACTCTCCCAGGATGTGCCAAGTATTTCCTAACTTGGGCCTGGAAGATGGACTCTAACCCTGATTCATCATTTGCCTGCTGGCTCTGCCACTCACTGGCTGGGTGACATTTGGCAAATTGTTCAATCTCTATAGATTTGGACTTCTTGCAGGTTACTGTGCTACCTGACCTGGCCTGGTAGCTCCTTGAAGATAAAGATCAGGTCCCTAAAAAGGGCTGTTGCCTATCCCCACATCCCTGAGGGAAAAGTCAGGCTCACAGATCCTCTCCATCTTTAATCCACATGTAATCCTGAGGCTTTGAGCAGCTGGCTTATTATTATCCCATTTTCCAGAGGGAGAAAAGGAATTGCCACAGCTTAACCCAGGCCCTGGCTCTCCTAGCCTTGGTGGGTCATCTTCACTCAGGGACCAACAAAACCTACAGGCCTGAGGGTGACTAGCCAGCCCCCTGATAGCATCAGGGGTACTGTGGAAACTTTCTGATCCCAGTCTTCTCTCCCATCTGTCTGTCCACAGTTTCGGGCCAATGTCCCGGATATGCTGTCTTCCTTGCTCAATGCTCATGACTCCTTCCTCCTGCGATGGCTCTGAGGTGAGGATAGAGGATGGGGTAGGATGAGAATCAGGGGCATGTAAGTGGAGTATATTAGGTATCTGTTGCTGTGTACAAATTACAGTCATCTTTCTGTTTCCACAAGATCGGTTCCAGGACCTCCTGGAGATATCAAAATCCAAGGATGCTTAAGTCCTTCATAGAAAATGACATAGTATTTGAATATAGCCTACTCACCTCTTCCTAGATAATCTATATCATCTGTAGATGACTCACGATACCTAATAAAATGCAAATGCTATGTGAATAGTTTGTTATACTGTATTGTTTAGGGAATAAAGACAAAGGGGAAAGTCTGTACATGTTCCACGTAGACACAATTTATTTATTTTTCTTCTGTAGCTGTTGATCGAATCCATAGATGTGGAACCCGAGGCTAGATTGAGCTACTGTACTCCAAAACAAAGCTGTTTTAAATAGCTAGGAACTAGACCAGAGACTCTGCATCTAATTGAGGAGAAAGTAGGTCCAAATCTTCATCACGTGGGATTAGGCCCCGAATTCCTTAACAAGACACCTATAGCACAAGAAATAAAAGCAAGAATCAATAAATGGGATGGACTTAAACTAAAAAGCTTCTTCTCAGCAAGAGAAACTATCAATGAAGTGAACAGAGAGCCTACATTCTGGGAGCAAATTTTTGCC
>CM053407.1:106956921-106973356 GCA_028644305.1 Xerus rutilus
TGTTCTTATTTTCTTTCCTTCTGAAAGGTGATTTATGCCCCGGGTCCCTCCTGAATTGTAAGCAGAAAAGCTGGACCTCAATTATGCTGCTGTCCTGGTATAATCCACATCCCATGCCTTGTGGCCAACAAACCATGGTGCTTCTTCCTCCCACCTTCCAGATGTTCCTAAAATTCCTGGCATTTCTCATAGGCCACAGCTGCCCTACTGGCAGTCCTAGCTAAAGCCTGTGACCTGCCAAGTGAAGGAAACCCCTTGGAGTAAATGACACCTATATTGTAGAGAATGAGAGGAAGATTTGCAGAAGCCCCTACTGGCTCTGCCCCACATCAGGGTTACATCAGCCCCACTCTGCAGATGACTTGGCTGGAGAGATGCCACTGGATTTCCCTCCAAATACATGGGACTTGGCTTGGATGGTCCTGGCCAGAAGGCTGGAGGAGGGAATGTTTGCCTGGCAGATGCTTAGGCAGGTGGCCATAGGCCTGAGCCTGCCTAGGAGGTAGGGATCAGGCTCCAGGGATGCTGAGAGAAGAATTTTTCTGTGCTCCTTCTTCACCAACACAGGGTGATTCCAGGAAAAGACTGGACCTGATAGGGCCAAATCCACTCTATTCCACAGAAAGGGAGATGGCCACAAGGCTGGGGAAAGGGAAAGGGGTGAGTAAGGGGAGACTGACCAACTTCCCTAAAGACCCAGCAATGGGAAAGAGTCAGGTTAGGGTGTCTGGGTCCCTGGGTCTACCCTTGGATTTCTGTCTTTCTTTCCCTACAAAACCTGGGAGGCCCTTAGTCCTTCTCAGGCCACGTGGCACCAGGCGAGGAGTGTTTGGTGCTATCTACATCCCCTCGCTGCTTCCTTCTACCACAGGGCCATTGCACATGCTTTCTTTCTGATTTGAATACTCTTCCTTCAACTACTCCCTCCACACTGCCATTTAGTGACCCCTCACTCTGATCCACCAGTTAACTGCTCATATAGAATTTTACTTCTCTTTTTCAGGGTGTTATTCTCATTAAACATAGCTTGTGATTATTTCACTCTCTCCACCCCCTTCCCTTAACTGTCAGACCCATGAAGGCATGGGCTACATATTGTGCTCATCATTGTACCCGTGTTTCATTTCATTCAGATGAGGACTGAGCTTCAGAAACTAGTCAGGACTGTGCCAAGGTTTGAAACCTTGTCCATCAGTACCTAAGTTCTGGTTCAACCATTATCTGTCCTGGATCCCTGAAGACAGACTATTCTAGTAGTGGTCTAAGCAAAAGCATGGAACTAGTGGATCCCTAAACATCCCCTAGAGAAGGTGGCATTAGAGCTGAGCCTTCCAAGTGGAAATAGGAAGATATTCTAAACAAAGGTGACAAAACAAAGTCACAGAAGTGAGAAAGAGAAGAGATGCTATAGGACACATTGCTCAAAAAGTTTGAGGTCAGGTCATCAAGGAACTTCAGACCATACTGGAGACTTTGGGTTATCCCTTCTCAGTAGTGGGGAGCCGTTGGAGGTTTTAGAGGAAGAAACCAATGTGACTGCACCTATGCCAGGAAGATAACCGTTGGCCCAGGGTAATGACCTCAGGACAACTAATGTTCAGAGCAGAGAAAACAGGAGACTACTGCAAAGATTCATGGTGGGTATGGGAGAGGACTTCAGAGAAGCCAACAGTGGGCAGGGAGAGGTCGGTGCCTTACTTCTGTCCTGTGCCAGATCTGTGTTGGCAGACTTACTCAGGAAATTTTGAGGGCCAAGGATTATTTAGGGCCTAGTCTAGGGAAATTGTGCTTTTCCTGTAAATTATAAATTCATTGCAGCTGATTCTTCTGAGTACTTCAAAGACCTTCAGTGACTGGCACAGTGCCTATAATCCCAGCAGCTTTGGAGTCTGAAGCAGGAGGATCGCAAGTTCAAAGCCAGCCTTAGCAACTTAGCAAGGCCCTAAGCAACTCAGTGAGACCCTGTCTCTAAATAAAATACAAAAAAGGCCAGGGATGTGGCTAAGTGGGTAAATGCCCTAAGTTCAATCTCCAGTACCAGAAAAAGAAAAAGAAAAAAAAAGATAAACAAAGCCATACACTAAAGATAATAAAGACAGACTTTATTAAGTAATAACTATAGTTATGTGTCATTTTACAATAGGGACATTTTCAGAGAAATGTGTCAGTAGGCAACTTGATTGTTGTGCAAACATCTGAATGTACTCAAACAAAGACAGTTTTGACTTCGCTAGGTGATAGAGTCTTATGGGACCTGGTATATATGGCTCATTGTTGATTGAAACATCATCATGTGGCATGTGACTGTATTATAAGCAGGAAGAGAGATCAATGTAACTTCAACAAGACAAAAGGCAGGAGACATTTTTTAAATGCCAGGATGGGCTAAAGAAGAGTGTTTAGTCCAAGTGTCCAGGCCATTTGGTTTGCCAATGAACACTTACTCAGAGGATGGACAAACTACTTATATCTTTATGACATGTGGTAGTGGAACAAAGTGGAACAAGGTGCTCACCAGAGTTAGGTCTTCACCCTCCCATAGGAAGTAGGAGCGAGATAGGTAGTACCTCTTGAATGTTTGCATTTCAAAGAGCCGGTCCTGGAGGGAGATGGTTTTAGGTGTTAGAAAATTCATATCTCAAAGGGGTCTGTGGAATCTCATTTATCCCTATAGCAAACATGCTATGAGGCAGGTACTATTGTGTCATCCATTTACCAGTGAGACAGAGGCTCAGAGGGTGCCTGGCCACCTGCTAAGTTCACATAGTAAATGCCAGAAACAGCACTTGAACTCAAGTCTGTCTTATCTGCCATACTCTGTTCATGAAAATATACTCAACATCACTGAAGAAATTGAAAAAATGTAAATTAAAACCACAAGGAGACACAGCTAAGTACCTATTAGAATGGCTACCATCAGAATACCTGAGAGTACCAAGGCAAGGATGTGAAGCAACAGGAATGTTCCCATGCTGCTGGGAATGCAAAATGGTGCAACCTCTCTGCAAAATAACTTGGGGTTCCCTATGGCATTAAATGGACCCATTTCACATGGCCCAGTGGGAATCCTGCTCCAGAGAAAACTTTCAATCATGCAAACACCTGAATATGAATGCTTATAGCAGCTTTACTAATAATCACCCCAGATTGGAAACAACTCAACTAGCCTTCAACTGGAGAATGGATAAATAGCATCGTACATTCATATACATCCACATAATGAAATACCACTCAGCAAAAAGGAGTCAATCACTTATGTATACAACAGCGTGTTTAAATCTCATAAGCATCATGATGAGTGGAAAGCCACATCCAAGAAACCACATAAATGATCCCATTTATATTGCATTCTGGGAAATTCAGAACTGTAGAGATAGAGAACAGATCAGTGGTTGCTCAAGGTGGGGTGGGGGGAGAGTTTGACTCCAAAGGGGCAGCATGAAGGAATTTGGGGGGTGACAGAGCTGCTCAACATGCCATTTATAGTGGTGGTATGTATGTGCTTGTCAAAGCTCATGAAATTGAACAATTAAAAAGGGAGATTCTCACTGGTTCAAATTATAGGTCACCTGTATATCTGATGAGGGCTGAGTGGAGGCTTTTGGTTGGGGGATAGTGGGAGGAAGAAGAAGTAGGCAGGACCTGTTGTGAGTACTCCTCCTCAGCCTGTGGCAGTTGTGGGGATGGAGCAGATCATGGGGCCCCTCTGTCCTCACCTTTGACTCTCATGCCCTCCCTTCACCAAATGGGTTGCAGCCCTCCGGTATGTCCCCTGCTCCTTGGTGCCATCTGTGCTGGGGAATAGGGTGGGTATAAGCTTATCAGAATCATGGAAGATGAAGAAACCGCCATCAGATTTCAGAATCCACTGAGTAAACTTGTTGTCAAACATTTGCAATAGATTGTTAAGTAGGAGTGGATGGTGAGCCAACGTGGAATCACTGAGAATAAGGCCTACTGAAGGGCCACATTTCCATTTTGGGCCAGAATTTCTGGAAGAGTGGCCAATTAGGGAAATACTTTGACAAATGACTGGGCAACTGCATTGAGGACAAGCTGGGACAACATTGTGCACACAGTGGTGGCGGTGGGGGTGATGCTTAGTCAGAATCTCTGCTGATGGCACAGCACAGTCAGATGCAAACAGGCCTGATGGCAAGTCAATGGTATCCTAGTAGCACTGTGGGACCTCACGCTCAGTGCTACTATTTAGACGTGGTCTAAAATTGCAATCAGAAGCTTAGATGGAGACCCAGAGGGTAGAAAATTTTTCAGAAGCTATAACGCTGGGAGTGAAAGTATATATGAAAAATGGAATTGACTTTCAAAGCTCTTTCTAGATGGGAAAGCTGTGAGGTTAGATTTGCATTAAAAACAGTGATTATACAACCACTTGATGGGTAATCATGTTAATCATGCCCTTCATGTTTGGTATTCTGATGTTTTGACACCTGGGATTTTGTTGACCCTAAAAGGACTATCCCTCCCAGTGTTAGCCAATTCCTAGAGAGTAAACAACATGTCCACAAGCAGGCGTTCCAAATACAAACCAAGTGATATAAGCCCACATTCCAACCACCTCTTTTCCTAGGCTCTCACTCTCTGGGCCACTGTCCACCTGCCCTCATTATCCCAGGACCAGGTACCACATGACTAAGGACTGTACCCCAGAGTGTACTAGAAGTATTCAGACTACCAAATAATAAGCCTGCTTGCCCTACCTGGCCCATTCCTCCCCATTGAAACCATAATAAAGTTTTTTCCCTTTCCTTACACCTCATGACTAACCCTGGTGTCTACATTGGTATAGCATCTTCTCTTCTTAGAACTGAGTCATAAACTTTTGTGTGTGTGTGTGTTGGGGATTGAATCCAGGGCTTTGTGTCTTCCAGGCAAGCTCTGTGCCACTGAGCTATTCCTCCAGTCCATAAACTAGTTTTTCAATGAAAATCATTTATCAATCTTTTCATCCCACTGTACCTCCAATTTTCTAAATATACTATATTTTAGAATTGCAACTCATTTCTCAGTATCACTTCTTAGAAAAAGGCCTGGGGTGTTTGATGAGTTCAAGGTCATAGGAGGTAGGAGTAGGGATAGAGTATCTGTGTTGCTTTGTTGTGGCCACTTGGCCACCATTAGATCACCACCCCAACAGTTCTTGAGGAGCAGGCCAGTTGTGATAACAAGGCTGCAACCTGCTAGAGTGGGACCTCTATTTCTGGAGAGATTGGACAGGAGTCTGACCAGGGGAGGCTGTGAACTCACTGAAGATTCAGAGATCAAAGAGGAGGATGTGAAATCGAAAGGTTTGCCTAGAATTTCTCCACCTTTTCCATGAAGGTTTGGTCTGGGAGTAGCAGCACTTCCATGGTGTAGCTGATGTGTTTAGAATGAAACAGGCTGTAGGTGTTGTTGAACCTTAAGACATCTGCATTGAGCAACAGGCATTCAGACAGGATGCTCCATCCGGGACCCTGCCCTCCATGGTGGTAAATACACATGTGGGTGCTCAGCCAGGGAACCACTGCTAGGGCTGACAGCCCAAAGTCAGCCAGCCCCACACTGTGTCTACCAGAACCAGGGGCCTGGTAGGAAGACCTGGATGACTTTTAAAGCACCCTCCCCCCTCCCCACCTCCAGGTGGAGCTGTTTCCTGCCAACACTCACAGACACCAGCCTAGAGGCAGGTGAGGCTACCATTCTCAGGCACCAGGTGGGCATTGTAGCACTGGCTGGGCAGCACCTCTGTCATCTCCCCAGCCCTCTGCCACTCCCCCATCTTGGTCTTCAGAAAAACTCCAAAGCCAATGTCTCCACCATCCGATGCAAATTGCCACCTGCAACAGACAGAGCCCCACTGATGACCTCCTGCCTGGGCCCTGGGGCCTCTTCCAGCTGCACCCAGGTGTGGAGCTGTTGCTGTCCCAGGCACACAGCCTAGGAACAGGATCTCATTCTCCACCTGCTGGGAGGAGCCACGGCCCACAGACACTCTGTGCTTGTACTGCATCTTTACCTGCTTGCACAGGTGGTAGCTCTTGGGCACCTCACCCCCATAGTTGATCTGTGGGTGAAGGGGGGTGAGCAGGCATTAGGCCATGGTGGTCTCCCCTCTGTCCTCATCCTCTGGGCACCTCATACCTTAGTTAGGCACTTGGGGTTGCCGTCGGGGTCAGTCATAGTCCCCCTGAACTCCACAGGCAGCTGGTCGGGGCTGATGAACTTTGACAGCTCCTGCTTCCAGTTGTCTGTGTGAGAGCAAGAGGGGGCCTCCAAGGGGCTCAGGGAAGGCAGAGGGGAGCAAGCCCAGTTTTGACCTATATTCATCTATTCCCTTCTCCTTGCAGTGCTTCTGGCCCCCATTCCCAGGAGCAATCCTGTCCCCAGGGGTAGAAGCTGAGTATCTCTGGGTCTAGTCTTAGAACTCAGCATGTGCTCCTGTGACTAATTCCTGCCCCAGGCCTGCTCCATTCTCACTGCCCCTCCAGGCCCTGCCTGTCCAGGTGTTGGCTCATTGGTCATCTTGACAGGAACTCAGACCAGCAACTCCTGAAGCCTGGAGTCAAGGACAGGGAGACTGTGATGTAGACTTTGCCATCCTTAAAGACTGAACTTTACCTTACAGTCATCCCCTGACTTTGGCTTCCAGAGGTTTCTAGCAACCTCAGAACTACAGGCCAAGCTTGTGTCAATTCCTGTCAAGTTTGTTCACCCTAAAAGAACACAGGTATTTCAGGAACAAAGTAAAAGAAACTAGAAGTGAATACCTAACATACTGTGGTACAGGCTGGACTACTCGAGCATAAAATTGATGAAAAAAATCAAAGAAAAAATCCCCCAAATTTGACATAAAAACATAAAAACAAAAAATCAGATAATAGGACAACTATGAACTGGGAAAATGTGTGCCACAAACATGCCAGGATTCATCAGTATGCTTAATATGTAAAGAGCATTTATAAATAAATAAGAAAATATTTTTCTAGAAAAGGGGTATGAGACCACAGGAGGCAATAAACAAGAAATTAAAATAGCCAATTAACATGAAGAAAAAGCCCAACATCTTGCAACATCACAAGTCATAAAAGAAATCCAATATAAAACAATAATAAATATGGCCAGTCTTAAATTATTAATGCACAATGTTGACAAGACTGTACAGAAATGAGTACATTCATATACAGTTGGTGAAGTTAAATTCTGTGATATGCATGGAGCACAACATTGTTAAATGTATCAGAGATCCTATCACATGTTTTTCTTTGGAAGAAGAAAAAATTCTTCTTGTTTTTTATACAATGAAAAAAATTGTGGATGTGTACAAAAAATCTGCCTATAAAGATATTCACTATTGATTTGTTCCTACTGGTAAAAATAACACAACCTAAATGTAAAATTTTGCTAAAATGGAAAATGTTTATCATTATAAGTGATAACACAATGGTAATAGGTGGACAAGCACATTTTAATTTTTAAGTGTATTTCTTTGAAATAGACAGTAGATGTTACCAGTAATTCTTTCAGTGACAAGATTCTCCTTCCTTATCCATTTCTGAATTTTCCATATTTCTAAATAGAATTAGTTGTATAATTTGGGAAAACCTAGGTCTTATTCTCCCCATTTTATGGATGGATGGGGAAACAGACTAAGACACAGCAGGTGACGCATCCCACTTCAGCTAGTAACTTGCAAAGCCAACCCTTAAATCCAAATCTCCCAACCTCAAATCAGGGCCTCCTACTCGTTCTGCCTCTGAAAATGACTCTCCCAGACCCTCCTGGTCCCTCTTCCCTCTGACTAGTATGCACATCACTGTAGCAGTTGCCACAACACAACAGGTCCTTGACACCTGTTGGGTCCCAGAACCTGGTGCCCTCAGATGTGGGTACCATCAGGTCTGCTGAAAGGCAGAATGCAGCTCAGGCTCCAGGCTGGAGAGGAGGCCCCAGATGAGTCGTTCACCTCCCAGAATCACCACCTTCCCGCATGTCTCCTCACTTATGTACGACTCGATCAGGTTGAAGGCCACAGCAAACAGTCTGGGGGCTGAAACAGGCACAGAGCTGCTCCCTTGGGTAGCAAGTAGGGGCAACTGGCTCTCCTGGGGTCTCAGGTGCCTCACAATAATTAAATGTTTCAAAATCTCAGAGTAATTTGCCTCGAGTGCTGAGAGAAACTGTGAAGTCAGAAACAGAAGCAACAGATGTATGCAAAGACTATGCATATGTCTGCCCCCGCTCCCCCTCAAGGCTCCAGAGGGCACACCCTTGGTTGTCCTCTACTGCCAGCCATCTAAGACAGAGCTCCTGGATGCTCAGGCACAGAGCAGAAGCCTCACTTTCCAGTTTGTCAAGTCCTGGTCCTAGTCATCTCCTTGAAGCCATTCGTACATATTCCTGACAGGTAGATCCCCACCCACTGCAGACAAGAAAATTCCCATTCAGGACTCTAGAAGTTTCACTCCCATATGGCTCAGACATTTCAACTTCAGGACTGAGACAGACTTGCTGTATAATATTCAAAATTGCAAGGCATGATTTTTAAAATTAAGATCTTTTCATATCACATCTTACCCTTTCTGAGTGTACAATTCAGTGGCTTTTAGTCACAAAGTTGTGCAAACATCACTACTATCACTATTATCTAGTTCCAGAACACTTTCAACCACCCCCAAAAGAAACCCTGTACTAATAAGCAGTCACTCCCCATTCCCCTCCCCTCTGTCCAGGGCAATCATGAGTAGACCTTCTGTCTCTACAGCTTACACTATTCTGGATATGTCATCTACAGAAGCTTCTCAATGTACAATGGGGATACATCCCAATAAACCCATTGAAACTTGAACATATCCTAAGTGGAAAATGCATTGAATCCACCTAACCTACAGGACAGTCTGGCTTAGCAGCACAGAGCATAGATTGTTTCCCCTTATGATTGTAGGACTGACTGGGAACTGTGGATCACATGGCTCAGCATCAAGAGAGTACTCTTATCCCATATCACCAGCCCAGGAAAAGATACAAATTCAAAACTTGAGGGACAGTTTCCACTGAATGCCTATTGCTTTTACACCATGGTAAAATTGAAAGATCATTAAGTGGAATTGTTTTAAGTGAAAGAGCATCCATCACTTTTTGCCCACCTGGCTTTCATTTCATATAATGTTTTTGTGGCCTTTTCTTTAAAAAGGTAGTAAGAATATTAATTAAGCCATTACACTTTTTTTTTTAAAATTTAGGTTCATTGCTATCCCGAGTGAAACAAAAAGAAAGGAAAAGGGAAATTGCTGCTCCTGTGGCCTAGGCCTCTACTCAGCCTTCCTTCCCTCCTTGGAGCCCCCAGCATCTACTAACTCCCAGGAAAAAAGAAACAAGGAATATCAGAGGCTTGAAGCTGCGGGGTGGGCAGCTCCTGGGGAGAGGAAGAACCAGTGGGTTAGCTGGAAATGAGATGGGAGTATAAAAAGGGAAAGGCATCCACTGGACCCATGGCAGGCCTGGGACAGGCTTTGTTGTGACCTTCTGGGCACCAAATGGTGACTTTGGGGTGCCAAGTCTCAGTGTGGGGCTGTGGATTTGAAAACATTGCTGCCAGTGCTTGGGTGGGTACTTACCTGGCAATGGGAGAGAGAAAGACCACCCATATCAACAACTGGAGAGGCAGAGGCCCAGTTAGGTGTTTGGGCCACCTGGAGCCCTGATGGGGAGAACAGAAGGGGTCACCTCACCTCCTGAGCAAACTCCAATCTTGGCTTCCACAAATGCCGCAGGCTCAGCCCCTCCAAATCAAAAATGGCTGTGATTTTCTCCACCCTCTTCCCCAACAGCAAGGAAATGTCAGGAGGTGAGTGGCTGTGAGGGTCTGGGATCCCCACGTCCCAGCCAAGACAGGACTAGGCTTAATCCTAGGGCACTGGCTTATTGTAGCTCTTCCTGGCTCAGAGATTTCATGTCAAGGAGGGAGGTGCAGAGAAGGCTAGTCTAAGCAACACCAGGACCTGAATGGCCCAGGGCCTGCCTTCCCTCACCTGTCCACTATAGGGCAAATTACTGTGTCTCATTTCCCTTCTCTGTATAGGGGGGGTGAGATAGCTCCCTCTTTAAATTTGGCTGCAGAGGACAAATTAGCCCAGGGGTTGAGCACGGCACTGGGGACAGTCAGGAGAGGAATGAGTTCTAGCTCAGCCATGTGCTTTGTGGCCTTGGGTGGATCCCTGACTTCTGTGAGCCTTCATTCCATGCTTGGTGCTACTAAGAGCACAGGAGTCAAGGAGCTTTGGAGGGCAGATTCTGGGTGTGGGTCCAGAATATGGGGTGGTGCATGGGTGCTGCAGGGCTGCCTTGAGGGCACCGGGCAGCAGGCTGTGAGGGTCCAGATGTTCACACCTTCTGAGTCTGCAGCTCAGATTGGTGCAGGAGCAGCTCACAGTTCCGGAACTGGTCCCTGAGCAGTTCCTGTTTGGAGATGGAGAGGAGAGCCCCTTGATGTCCAGGCCTACGACAATGTGGTACCAGACAGGGCCACCCTCATGGTCATGGCAATAGATGCTATTAGCACTGTGCAGCTTGACCACCTGGATGCACACAAGAAGAGGAATCAGGGTCATGTGCTGAGGGGTTGGGAAGCAGGCTCTGGGGCTGGGAGACACACCTCAGGAGGCTGCCATGCAAGGATGTTGTCCAGGTCCTGTTGCTTCTGGAACTTCATATGCTGCAGAGACAGGGGGTTAAGGCTTGGCTTGTCCCAAAGGCCTCTGCAGAGACCTGGGGATATCAGGCCAGGTCCTTCTGCCTGCAACAACTAGGGGCCAGTCAGAGCATCCTCAGGCCCCACCAACATAGAACTGGGGATGAGTACAGAAGGGGATACCATTCTGAGAGGGAAAAGGAAGAAAAGGTCCAGAAGGGGCCAGGTGAAGCCTGTTTCTCTCCCTGCATCCTACATCTGCTTTGTCTATTCCGTCCATCCCATGGCCACCCTGGGAGTCTGCAGAGCAAAAGTCAAACTCTATTCCTTGGATTCCAGTACTCTTTAGACTAGAAAACCTAGACTCCCTTTGGAGGCCTCTGGGGCATGACTGATGGGCCTGGGCCACCTATGCAGCCTTGTCTTTCTCCTTTTTCTCTACAATATGACCTCCCTGTACTTCTGGAGGCTCCTGGGATGTGCCCTCTGCTTCTTCTCTTCACATGCCTGCCTCCTTTGGGGCATTCATGCCCCAAATGACATATCCCTGACCAACCCTCCTTCCTCCCTCCTTTTTTTCCTTCTTTCTTTCCTTCCTTCCTTCCTTCCTTTCATCCTCCTTACCTCTCTCCATCTCTCTCATTTTACTGTTTTCTTTGTACTTTCCACTCTCAGGAATTCTCTTATTTGTCTTGTTTATTTGTTCATCTTCTTTCTTTTTTTCTCTCTTCCTGTCATCGCACTCTCTCCAGCGCCTAGCACAGAGTCAGGTTTATGTTAGGACTGAATAAACGGTGAATGAATGAATGAGTGAATTTGGGTTTCAGGCTTGAAATAAGAAGCAGGACCAGGCTAGGCTAGGAGATGATGCATTCACCTTCCGCAGCATGTCCTCTGATTTTGGCAGGTCAAAGCTCCAAGCTGCAACACAAAGACAGGACCGTGACTGTAGAATCCTAAGGCTTGCTTTGGGCATCAGGAGAGAGCAGCCCTCCCTGCCGCATTCTCCGGGTTAGTTTTGCCTCCTCTTACTCAGAGCACCCTGATGTTGACACCTGGAGCTACAGGGGGCTCCAGCAAGAACCAATGTACCTTAAGTCTCAGGAAGATTTGGCTCAGACTATTTTGTTCCCTAGGTCAATGATGGTGGATGTGTCCCTCTGTGGGCTTTGGTAGAAGTGGAAAATGAAACCACTACCCAAGAGAAAGGTAAGAAGAGAAGGTTTCCAAAGAAACAGAAAATTAAGTCCCTACCATATCCACTGCCACTGCCAGGATCTTGGGGCTCCTTTTCCTATTGTTCCAGAAAAGTCCGTAAGAGAGAAGACCCTTGGAATCTTGTGGCTGAGAATTGTTTAAATCTGCAAATCACAAAATTTTGGGCCTCAGAAATCCATTATGCACTTAAAAATCATCACAGATGGTAATAAACTTATGTTCATTTATATTATGTCTGCCCATATTTAACATATTTTTAAAAGTTAAAATTGAGAGGTTGGGGCTGTAGCTCAGTGGTAGAGCACTTGCCTTGCATGTGCGAGGCACAGGTTTAATCCTCAGCACCACATAAAATAAATAAATAAAGGTATTGTGTTCATCTACAACTAATACCAAGGCATGTCTCTGGACTGGAGGCCATATATAGAATTGGTACTACATTGATCTTCAGAAAATATCAGGAGAGTAACATCATTAGTGGACATAGGAACTGTGTACGTTGGTATGTGATCATTGTACAGGATTATGATATATGATAATCTCAGGCAGGTTAACTGCTATCGATGGATATGGGTTGTGAGGGGGAAACAGCGAGAGTCTGAGCCATAACATTGATTCTGAGGCTTAGATGCCTACAACCCATCCCCTATCTGGTATTCATAGCCCCCATTTCTGAATATATCTTATGGGGTAAATGCCTACAACTACTGTAAAGGAGTTCCATTTGAGTTGCTGGGAGATTAACCATGTATCAACTATAAAGCCACCCCCATGTTGTTTTGCCTGCACTCCTGAGAACTGTTGCCAAGAAACAATATCAGCTCCCCTGTGGCCATAAGGAGATAATGGAGACCATATGTAAACTGGTTGAAGTAAACGTAATTTGCCCAACTCACAGGCCTTTTCATTCCACTGCATGATCAGTAAAAAAGCAGGATAGAACTTGGCACATGGCAGTGGACTACAGGGAATCAAGTGATCCTTCCACTCTATGCAGCCATTCCCAACATTTCCACTATTCTAGGGAAAACAAAAAACAAAAAAACAACTTAGCATTCAACTGGAAACGTATCACTTTGTGCTAGATCTTGCTGATACTTTCTTTTTTTTTTGGTACTGGGGATTGAACTCAAGGACACTCGACCACTAAGCCACATCCCCAGCCCTGTTTTGTGTTTTATGTAGAGACAGGGTCTCACTGAGTTGCTTAGCACCTCGCTGGTTGCTGAGGCTGACTTTGAACTCGCAATTCTCCTGTCTCAGCCTCCCAAAGTGCAAAGATTACAGGTGTGGGTCATCATCCCCAGCTTCCGATACTTTCCTTATCATAGATAAAGTCCTGGAGGAGGGTCAAGCCCCATTTGATTTCAGGGAAGGCTGATGGTGCATGTTTATAATGATACCTCAAGGATATCTCCATCGCCCCACCTGTGTCATGGTACTGACTTTCACTGATAAAACTGTTTACATAATGATTACATCTGATTCTCTTTGAGTGCTCACCAAGGATACCCAAAAATAAATAAATACATAAATAAATAAAAAATAAAGGGGTCAGGTCCCACCAGGTCCTGCAATAAGAAAGTTTTCATCACATGGACCCTTGGGGGACAAACTGTAGCAAAATTTCCACCAAATCAGAAAAGAATCTTGATTGGAGTCATGAACACCTGGGTCAATCTCCACCTACACCTTTTAATTAGCTGTATAGGACCCGGAAAAGGTGGCCTCCTTCCATTGGAATTCAGTTTCCTCATCCATTTATAGGGAAAAACAGCTGTCTGGGCCAGTCTTCAGCTCTTTTTCTCTTAGAGTCAACTTGTTCCTCTTGGCTCATTCCACTTCCAACCTGATTCAACAGCATTTCTGCTAAGTATCCTTGGCTGGTGAGAACCAAGTGGTTTCACCTGGTCCCTAGTCCCTTAGGCTGGTCCCCATATTGACTTCATTTGGGCTTTAAGACAACCCTGAAAGGTAAGTAGGAGAGAGGCTCTACTTTCTTGTAAAGAGGTGAGAAAACTGAGATCCAATAAAAGGAGGCCACCTGTCTCAGGTCCTATGCAGCCAGTAATAGGCACTGGTGTGACTAGACCCAGGTCTTTGGGACTACAGTTGGGATTCTTTTCTGATTTGGTAGCCATTTATCTGTAGTTTAGATGTGGTTTGTCTCCCAAGGGTTCATGTGTTGGAAGATTTGTCCCCAATATAATCATGTTAAGAGATGGTAGAAACTTTTAGAGGTGGAGCCTAGTGAAGTTATTGGGGGCATCATCCTTGGAGAGGATTAAGTTCTCACGGGACTCCAATTAGTTCTTGTGAGAGGGTTTTGTAAAAGAGCAAGATCCTCTCTGAATCTTGCTCTGGCTTCCTGTCTCCCCATGTGATCTCTCCCTCTTGCACATATTCCAGCCTTAGTGCCACCCACTCTGACATGACTCACTCAAGAGATTCCTTACCAGAGGCCAAATTGATGGGGCCACCAGATTTGGGACAATTTCAAACTGTGAGATAAATAAACCTCTTTTCTTTATCAACTATCTAGTCTCTGGTATTTGATTAAAGTAACAGGAAAGGGACAAGCACAAGATTGGGAAGAATTCTAGGTAAAGGAAACTGCCTTTGCAAAGAACTTGAGCTGGGGAATCCTGTTGGTTAATGTATCATAACTCACAAAAATAACACACCAGACTCAGAAGCAAGTTGCCCTCACAGATTTTATGAAGACTGTTTATCACCTACTCAGTATTCTAGGTTTTCTTTGTTATTCAGCGATTTGAATCCCTGTGTAATCTGCAATAGTGGGAGTAGGCATGATAATGATAATTAACATGATTTCAGAATGATTTCCTTACAGTCCCTGAAAACAATTTTAACCTTACTTTCTGTCAAGAAGGAGTCTGTGTGGGAGTTACAGCTACATTCTTAGGGCCACAGAAAAAAGGATCTCCTGCATTTGGATTCTGGGATTCCAACATTTATCTCAAAAGCAAACTCTTCACCAAACTCATTTTCTGAGAAGATATTAAGTGACTGGCATTTGTATTACCTTTAAAGAAAAGGGTAACAGTAAAAAAAATCCTGTATCCCTGAAGGCCCTCTTTCTGTTCCCAAAAACCTAGCCAAGTTAAGGGAACAATGAGAATAGACCTGGGCCAGAATATCCAGATACATATTATCTTGAAGGACACTGTCTTTCTCACACATACTGAGGAAAAGGGCAAGCTAATGTTATCTGTAGAAAGTTGCTTTTTACATGTACACCAGAAGAGTAGCTCCTTGGGATACTGGTCATACAAACCAACTGCTCTGCAGCCTAATATATAAAACTGTCCTCTCAGCAGAGACTGGTGTGAAACTGAGGGCACTGTGGAAAGGAAATGTGTCACTCATCCAGCAGGCCACCACTGGACAAAATGCAATGAGAGAGAGAAGGCACTGCTTGGCAAAGCACCTTGAGGGATGGAGGTGTTATCTGTTCAACTTGCAACTCCTGGACCTTCCTCATAAGTATTTCTCAATAAAGCCTTATGCCTCATACCATCTCTGGGTATTTTCTTTGGTATCTTACCAACCTATCGCACTGCCCCAGCACAACTGGGCCGTGAACTTGACAGCCTCGAAAGTCAGCCTGACCTGGATTTGCCACTTGCTAGCTTGGTGACGTTGATCAAGTGGCTTAACTGCTCTGAACCACAATTTCCTCCAATCAAAAAAATAGGGCTAATAAAAATATCTTCCTCATCAGTTTGCTGTGGAAGAAGGAAGATAAAGAGGAAAAAACTAAATTAGAATTGCTGCTTTATCCAGTACCTGGTACAGAATTAGTGTTAGGAATATGGCAGGTAAGTATCACTATTCCTTGAGGGAACTACCTCCAAGATGGCTGTTAGTGGTTCTCACCTCCTAGAATTCATGTTCATTTAGTTCCCTCTCACACTGAGCAGTGCTGAGCTGCATAACCAATAGGATACTACAGAAATTATGGAATGTGATCATAATGGTGTTATCATAAAGACATAGCCATTTCTTCCTCATTCTCTTGAATCATTCACTCTGGGAAAGCCAGCAGCTCTGTTCTACAGTCAAGCAGTCTTATGAAAAGGCTCCTGTGATGAGGAAAATGAGGCTTCCTGCCAACAGCTAGCACTGACTTTCTAGACAGATAAGACATCTTGGAAGTAGATCATCCAGCCCCAGTCAAACTTGCACTTGACAGCAGCCCTAACTAACATTTTGGCTGTAATCTCATGATAGACTATACCAGAACCTCCCAGCTAAGCCTTCCCATAAATCCTAGCCACAGAAACTGGGAGGCAATAAATGTTCCTAGCTATTTAATTTTTTTTCATATTAAACATCTTTATATGCACTTTCAATGAACAATATATATATATTTATATATATTTTTTATCAACCATCTTTACTATACCCATTCCCCTTTCCTGCCCCCCGCCTCCCCCATGTCACGTCCAGTGTTTCTCTATTTCTCTTATGTTTCCCATTCCCACCTCCCTTATTCATCAGCAT
>CM053407.1:106973856-107040089 GCA_028644305.1 Xerus rutilus
TACATGCCTTGGCGTTACATGATTGGGTAAGGGAAAACGTGCGCAGAGGGAACAGCAGTAGGATTGGATGGGGATGGGTGAAGTCACTGGGTGGTCAGTGGACCTTTAGACTGATAGGTCTGGCTACAATGGGCCCAGTTGACCTTTAGGTTATTGATAGGTCTGGCTACAGTGAGCTCATTGCCTGGCCTTCTGATTAGCTGACTCAAGTTGCAGAGCCACTTTTTGGTGCCAGGGAGGGGTGATGTTGATTGTGTTGCAACTTCCAGTAACTGGGTGGGGGACCTAAGGCTCTGGACAAGAGGCCTAGAGTCACAAAATGGCTTTAGTCTGGTCCTTTCACTCTGAGCACAGTCAGGAGGAATCAATGAGCCAATACTTCTCCATCCAATATGGCAGCCACTCACCAGTGTGCAAGGGCTGCTGAGACAAAGCATCCCAAACTCTAAACAACAGAATATTATCCTCTTGCAGTTCTCGAGTCCAGAAGTCCAAGATCAAGATGTCAGCAATGTAAGTTTTTTCTAAGGACTGGGAAGAAGAATGTGCACCATGCCTCTCCCCTAGCTTCTGAAAGTTTTCCAGCCTCCTTTGGTAAACTTCGAATTGAAGAAGCATCATCCTGATACTCTTTCATCTTCACATGGCATTCTCCCTGTGTGGTTCTCTTGTCCCTTTTTATAAGGAGTTACTGAAGTAGGGGGTCTACGCTATACCACTATGACCTCATCTTGACTAATTACATCTACAATGACCCTGTTTCCAAGTAAAGTCACATTCTGAGCTACTAGGGATTAGGAGTTTCGCATTTGAATGGGGGTAGGTGGGCATGATTCAATGCATAACACCACCTGTGGCTTACTGAACACTCAAAATGCTACTAACTGTTGCCAGATGTGCTGGCACAAGCCTGTAATTCCAGCAGCTCAGGAGGCTGAGGCAGGATGATTACAAGTCCAAAGCCAGCCTCAGCAATTTAGCAAGGCCCTAAGCAACTTAGCAAGACCCTGTCTCAAAATAAAAAATTAAAAGGGCTAGGGACTGGGGACGTGGCTCAGTGGTAGAGCACCCTGGGTTCAATTCCATATACCCGCCAAAGAAAAAAAAAAGTGATTAGTTAGAATGAAGTGTGCTACATTAATACATGCCAGATTTCAAAGACTTGGTACAATACAACAACAAAATGATATGTCACCGTTAGTTAATTATTAAGGAGATAATCTATCTTGTTTGTTAATCATATTGATCACATTTTGAAATAATATTCCAGATATAATATCTAAATGACTATTTTATGTGTCTGCTACAGAACTTAAAGTCAACTGTGTGGCTCACATTTTTCAAAATGACTTACACCCCGCCACCCACCACCCGCAGTGTGGAGGATTGAACCTAAAGCCTCATGCATGCTAGGCAAGAGATCTACCACTGAACCACATCACCAGTCCCTTACATTCTTGTTCTATTGGACAGCACCGAACTAATATTTACAGACCCTTCAAGCAGGGCCTGGTAAGTAAAAAAAACCTGTAAGTGCTAGTTAAATAAAGACCTCTCTTTGCTGGTGACTCATTACCTGTGGCATTTTAAAATAAGGCTTTACCTATTCCTTAGAGACTGAGAAAAGTTGGAGCAAATTTCTTTTTTTGTCCAGACCTTTTTTTCACTGACTGAGTTGTTTTACATTCCAGAAGCATATAGCAAATATGTGGTCCTATCTTTTTCAAATTGTTTTGTGGTAGTTTTCCCATGTCATTCTAAAGGATTCATCAACCACATTAAGCACCATACTTGCCTTAAAAATGATTCTAGATTTTCCTGTTAACAATATACAGATTACTTCAAACTTAAAATATTTTTTTCTGTAAGAATTATCATTGGGCAAAGTGATGAAATATTTAAACATCCAGATGTATATGGTCATGTAGTTTTCTAGAGAAGCAATCAGTTTCTACTCCTGCCAGCAGTGTATAAATGTCTCCATTTCACCAACTTCTACCTAACATTATTATTATTTTTAAAAAGATGGTGTGTGTTTTATTTGTTTGGGGGTTTTGTTATTGTTTGTTTTCTGATTTGTTAAAAGAATAAAACATCTCGTTGCTCAATGTGTTGGTCAGCTGTCACTGTGACAAAACACCTGAGAGAATCAACCTAAAGAAGAAAATATTTATTTTGGCTCACAGTTTCAGATGTTCCAGTCCATGATAGGCTGGCTTCATTGCTGTTAGGCCTGTAATGAGGAAGAAGATCATGGTCTAGAAGGTGTGGCAGAATAAAGCTGCTCACCTGATGGTGGTGGGGAAGCAGAGAGAGAAAGAGGAAGGGGTCAGGGATAAAATATACCCTTCAAAGGCAAGTCCCTCAGTGAGATACTTCCTCTGACTAGGCTTCAAATCCTGAAGGTTGCACCACTTCTCAACAGCACCACCAACTGGGGATGAGACTTTTAACATATGAGCCTTTGGGATCTTGAAAAATTTCAAGATCCAAACTATAACACTTGATTGCACATTTCTTTGATAATTCTGGACACTGAGTATTTATCCACTTAATAAATGTGCCCTGTGGATTTTCTTTTCTGCAAATTTTCCATTTATTTATTTGTGTCTTACTATTTTTCTTATCCACTTTTGTGAGTTCTTTTTAAAGACATGAATTTTCCTACGTTGCCTAAATTCACATCAGCAAAGACTGACAGTATCTTAATTTTTTCTTATTTAACAGATTTCAAACTTTTATGTATTAAAATCAATTCATTTTCCCTTTATGATTTTCTTTCATTGCTTTTAAATGCAAACCATGCATAAATGTGGTGTCATTTTTGCTTTCTTTTAGCATTTTTAAAAATTGCTGTAATTAGTTATACATGACAGCAGAATGCACTTCAATTCATTGTACACAAATGGAGCACAATTTTTCATTTCTCTGGTTGTACATGAAGTAGAGTCACACCATTAGTGCAATCATACATGTACCTAGGGTAATGATGTCCATCTCATTCCACCATGGTTCCTACCCTCATGCCCCCTCCCTTCCCTTCCCTCCCCTTTGCCCAACCCAAAGTTCCTCCATTCATCCCATGCCCCTCCCTCCAATATGGATCAGCACCCACTTATCAGAGAAAACATTCTGTCTTTGGTTTTGGGGGATTGGCTTACTTTGCTTAGCATGCTATTCTCCAACGCCATCCATTTACCTGCAGATGCCATAATTTTATTCTTTTTAAATGTTGAGTAATATTCCTTTGTTTATATATATACCACAATTTTTTTTAATCCGTTCATCTATTGAAGGTCTTTTAGCATTTTTTGTGAATTTCTCTCTTTTTCTTTGATTTAAAATGCCCCTAGGGCAAATACTATTCAAATGAAATATAAAGCAAGTTACAAATATGAGCCACACATGTAATTTTAATTTTTCTGGCTGCTACAATTTTAAAAAGTAAAAAAAAAAAGAGCCAGGTGTGGTGGCACATGCCTGTAATCCTAGCACTTTGGGAGGCTGAGACAGGAGAATCATGAGTTCAAAGCCAGCCTCAGCAACGGAGAGGCGCTAAGCAACTCAGTGAGACCCTGTCTCTACATAAAACACAAAATAAGGCTGGGAATGTGGCTCAGTGGTCGAGCGCCCCTGAGTTCAATCCCCAGTACCAAAAAAAAAAAAAAAAAAAAAGTAAAAATAAAAACAAAACTGCAGAGCACAGAGGACTTTTAGGACAGTGGAACCATCTCATATGATGCAACAATAGGATACGTGTCATCGTATAGTTGTCACAATCCATAAAATGTACAATACCCAGAGTGAACCCTAACATAAGCCTTGAACTTTGAGTGATAACAGAATATCAGTGTAGGTTTATAAATTATACCAAATGTCCTATTCTGGTACTAGAGTTGGTGGCTGTGTGGGGACTGGGGCTATTTGGGAATGCTGTTCTTTCTGATGTGTCAGAGGAAAGGGCTGTGAACCTCAACTACCCTATATAAAATTACATATATGTATATTTATATATAAAGATTTATATTTGAATAAAAAAATAAAAAAGAAACGTGAAATTAATTTTAATAATATTATATTTATCTCATATCAAAAACTATCATGTCAACAAGTAATCAACAGAAAAAAGATAATGAGTAAGATTTTTTACTTTAGCTAGGTCCTTGAAATCTGGTTTGTATTTTATACTCAGAGCACATCTTCATTCTTGAGAGTGCTGAGCCACAGTTCAGGTGCTCAACAGCCACACATGACTCATGAACATGGCACTGGTCATCTCAGATCTAGAACTTGGTTTGACCCCATAGAAGGACAGAGGGAAAAGGTCTCTGTGGCCTGTTCACCACCTCCTTCCCCTTCCCCTTCCACCTGCTCCTCTTTGGAAAACTCATGCCAAGTCCACTTGTGCTTTCTCTCTTTCCCCAGGAAGTCAGCCCAGCTCTTTTTCATCAGCTACCTTGACACTCATGGATTGCAGTTGGTAGCTCACCACCTGGGCCACACGAGGATCTCCACCCTTATAGCTCCTGGCTCTGGTGACATCCTCAATAATTATGAAATTTCTAAGAAGTTTCATCCTAAGAACCAACACATTCTGAGCACAAAATGCCAGGCATTTTACTAACTCATAGGCACCATCTCATCTAGCTTTCCCAATATTTGAGGGCCAGAGCTATTTGGCAGGTAAGGGTTTTCCTATTAGCCAGTGCGCATTGACAGCACCCAGCCCGAGTTCAAGGTCAGGGAAGAGGGCTAGGGGTTCCTTAGGGAAGAGTACTGGGTACATTGATGTCCCGAGGTTTATAAAAAGGTCCTCCATTTTGCTCAGAAGTGGATCTGAAACACCTCCATGTATCCTTTATGCTCATCTCTTTCTTCCTTGCCACCTGGGAATCCCTAGGAGCACTTAGGGTGAGAAGGCAGGCTGGATCTGTCCCTAGATCTGCTCCAAACTGAGTTTGTCCTGAGTCTGTCCTTAGGAACAACTCTTGGAGTGAGTCACCTCGGTGCCCTAGATAGGGTGCGATTGGCAATTGGGGTAGAAACTCCCGAGGTGGCGCGGGATCCGTCAGGGCGGGGCAGGGCCAGCGGCTCTCGGATCTGGGCGGAACCAATATCTGACCGAGTCAGGTAAAACCAGGCGGCGGTGGCAGCGGCAGTGGTAGCGGCGAAGCCAGGCGGCAGGAAGGGCAAGCAGAAGCGTTCTGCACACTTGCGCCTGGAACCCCTCGGCGCCGCCGGACACCATGAGCGGCCGAGTAGGGGACTTGAGCCCCCAACAGCAGGAGGCGTTGGCCAAGGTGAGCGGCTTGGCAGGCAGGGAGGCTTGGGGACTTACCCAGCAATCGGACGCTGTCCTACCGGTCTGGAGTCTCCAGTCCGGGTCGGGAACTTGAAGTTTGGAGAATGCCTGAGTGCCTGTCCACGCAGTTCTGAGATCACTGCGCAGCAGTGCCCTGGGCGGGAACCCTCTCTGGGAGACTCTAGAGACAGATCCTGTCTGCCTTCCAGCCCTGCAGGATTCCCACCACCCAGCCCTGGCCTTTGTTCTCCTCTTGTGGGGAAGAGGGTCGCGCTGCTATCAGGCTGCTGGAGAGCCTTGGGCAGAAAGAATTCCCAGATCTTGTGTTCGATTGCGACATTTGTTTATTTGGTTTCCCTCATGGCTCTCCAACTCCTCAGGGCCTAAGCTTTCTCCTTATGGTTAAAAAAAATTTTAGAATAAATGAATAAATAAATAAAAATAAAAGGAACTGGTGGGGGTTTTGGAAGATTTTGAGATAGTCTTGGTAGCTGCACCTAGGAGGTCACGACCATGAAAAGGGAAGAATGTACATGTCTTACGTGACAGAGCCCTGGCTCACACTTTGCTTGTGAAGGAAAGGGTAGCTTAAAATTCGTGGGGAATGATTTATTTTGAGGACCTCTAGGGAGGAATGAGGACCCTAGATGAGGAAGTTGGTCTGGGAATCCACACAAGGTCCTCTAGATTAAAAAAAAAAAAAAAAAAAGATCATGAGTGAGAGAGGGATCCACAGGTGGAGGGTCCTGAGTTAAGGAGAGAGGTCCCCAGTTAAGGAGGGTCCTCAGATGAAGGAGATGGGGTCCCTTGGTGACCCCTTGCTCTTGCCACTACTGATGCCCTCAGGGATACCCCTGGCATTAACCTCTTAAAAGGGACTTAGACACTTGGCCTTTGGGATGAATTATGATGGAGATGCCTGTGGGTCAGAGCTTTAAACAATGTAAAAAGTTTACTATTATTTTTTCCATTATTTAAAGTAATGAATTTTATTCTTTTAAAACATGGAGGAAATGAAGAAAGTAGGAAGAAGAGGGGAAGGTTTTCCATGGTCCCAGAGGTCTATGATCAGCCTGACCAGGTGTTGACCAACTCTGGTCATACTGCTAGATGCTGCTGTCTCCATATGGTATCATGGTAGGGAAGAGTTTACTCCACATTACTTTAGACCCTCCCCAGCACCTGCTTGGTGGCTTTCTCTTTTCCTTGATGCTCATTGACGAATTATGTGACCCCGGCGAGGGTGGAAAACATGGATTACTCCTGGCCCCTGCCACTTTTCCTACTCTGTCTCTAGGGAGAAGATTCTCCACCACCCACTCCAGCTTCAGTTTCATCTTCAAAGCAGGATGTGACCTTTGCACCTCCTGTATTGGTCATGTCCTGAGGGTCAAATGAGGGAACTCAGTAACCTGGAAGATATGAGGAGTGCAGTGTCATTGCTTTTCAGGGGGCAAGGTGTGGGTGTCCCCTTCCATATCTGCCAAGATGCTTCCTCAGGTACCCAGAGGCTACAGCTGTTTTCATGTGTAAGAATCTCTGTTTCAGGTGCCTGTTACTTGTTAAGTCCAGAGATGTTTAAACTGATTATTCTTTTTTTGTTGTGTAAGCAATGCATGAATACATTCTTTTTTTTTTTTGGTATCAGGGATTGAACTCAGGGGTACTCAACCACTGAGCCACATCCCCAGCCCTATTTTGTGTTTGATGTAGAGACAGGGTCTCATTGAGTTGCTTAGTGCCTTGCCATTGCTGAGGCTGGCTTTGAACTCGTGATTCTCCTGTCTTAGCCTTCCAAAGTGCTGGTATGAATACATTCTTATTTTAAACATACTTCATAAAGCTAAAGGAGGCTTGGTGTATAACCATCAAGACCACTTCCTACAACTTTGCTTATATCTGTTTCTAACCCCAAATTCAGATTCGTGGATTCACCTCTAAACATAGCCCTAGCTTTCAGATTCCTCAGTCCCAGACCCAAACTCCCAGTGGTTTTTCTAAACTCTGCCAGTAGCAAAAGGCACCACCAAAAGAAACACAAAGAAAGAAAGGAAAAAGAAAGGAAAGAGAGAGAAGAAAGGAAGGAAGGAAGGATAGAAGGAAGGAAGGAAGGGAGGGCGGGCACTTTTCAGTGGGCTGTCTGCTCTCCTTTCCTCCAGTCTCCCAAAAACCTCTTTTGCAGTCCCTTCTTTGTGAAGTCCAGTTTTGTCCCCAGAGGCTTCACTGTCCAGAGCGTCAAGTAGGCCACATTTGTTGAGTGAGGCACTTGCCTTGAGCCAGGCCTTATGCTAAGTGCTTTACATACACACTTTCTTTTGACTGGCACGAAGTTATAATTATCCCAACTTCCCAGATGAGGAAACTGGGCCTCAGAGAGGTTATGTAACTTGCCTCCAAATCCAGGCCCCCAGGATGCACTATTAGGGGTAACATTACTAAAATTTTTTGGTCCAGCCTACACTAAAATCACTCAGGAGCCGGGCATGGTGGCGCACACCTGTAATCCCTGCACTTTGGGAGGCTGAGACAGGAGAATCACGAGTTTGAAGCCATCCTCAGCAATGGCGAGGCACTAGGCAACTCAGTGAGACCCTGTCCCTAAATAAAACATAAAATAGGGCTGGGGATGTGGCTTGGTGGTTGAGTGCCTCTGAGTTCAATCCCTAGTACCAAAAAGAAAAAAAAAATCACTCAGAGATCTTTGCAAAAATAAGGATGCCATGGCCTTGCCTCAAACTTATAGAATGAGAGTCTTGGTGAGGACAGGGCTCCCCCAAGTTTGAGAAGAGCCCAGTGCTTCCTTTTTCCTATGGATGGGCTGGAGAGGGCCCATTTCCAGATACCAAAATGGTTCAGGGCAGGTGCTAACTGTGTGGTCTTCAACCTGCAGGGTCCCCAGGTGGCAGATGAGGGTTGCAGATGGGTCACACGAATATCTCTGACCATCATATCCCCACCTTAGTTCCAGGAGAAACTCCAGGACCTGCTGCCCTCCTTGCCCAAGGCTGATGACTACTTCTTCCTGCGTTGGCTTCGAGGTGAGGCTGCAAGAGTTAAGAGAGGCAGAGAGGTTGGGAAAGAAGGGGGTGGTCTCAGGAGAAGGCATGGGAGACTTGGGGAGCAGTGCTGCAGAGCAGTAAAGAACAGGCTCTGGATCCTCCTGCTCTGGGTTAAAATCTGAGCTTCCCTGTGCATTAGCACTGCACAGAATCTCCACTGAATCTTAGTTTCTGCATCTGCAAAGTGGGCATGAGTCACTAAGTAGGCACAGAGTCAAGGTGAAGTTAGAGTTAACACCCAGGAGGTCCTCAGGAATTAACTGGCCTTGAATGAGCTACCATTGAGCACTATCTTCAGGACTTGCCTTTGGACCCTACCTCCAGTTGCCTGTAGACAGGGCTGTTTATTTACTTGAGTAAACTTCATGTCCCCTAGTACACTAAATATAGAAAACAATTAAGAAAGTGGATTTAAATAAAGGGAGAGAAGGAGTTTCTTTAATTAACTATAGCAGTGGTCTAACAAAATAATAACAGAAACCACACCAAGGTTTAGGGGGAAAGAATCATTTTTAACTCACTACATACCACAGAATAAATTTTGTACTTGAGATGAGACAAGTCAGGAGTTAGCCCAGAAATTGGACACACACTGCATGGTTTAAACACCAGTCTTCAGAACTTTGGTTTGTGTAGACGGAAGTGAGGGGAGAGGTGCGGATGTGGAGATGGGGAAAAATATTAAAGAAGTTCCAATGTTTGTTTTGACTTATCAAACAAACAAACAAAACAAAACAAAATACCAGTCTTTAATAGACCTGCAACTGAATCCAGGCTGTACAACATGCAAGGCTGTGGCAAGTCATTCATTGTCTTTCACCCTCATTTTCCTCTTCTGTATAATGGGCATAATATTTGTCCCTATTTTTAGGGTCTCTGTGGGTCAAACATGAGGTCACAGATGTGCACAATGCCCAAATGAAGGAAGCCTCCAGAGGCTTGTTCTTCTCTTCTGTTTTGTTCTATCCTTTTTTTAAAAAAAATTTTTTTCATTGTTGATGGACTTTTATTTCATTTATTTACTTATATGTGGTGCTGAGACTCAAACCCAGTGCCTCACACATGCTAGGCAAGCACTCTACCACTGAGCCACAACCCCAGCCCTTGTTCTATCCTTTTTTAAGAATTATTTTATATAAACCTTATTTTTCTTTTTGTACTGTGGATTGAACTCAGGGGCACTTGACCACCGAGCCACATCCCCAGCCCTATTTTGTGTTTTATGTAGAGACAGGGTCTCACTGAGTTGCTTAGCACCTCGCTGTTGCTGAGGCTGGCTTTGAACTCGCGATTCTCCTGTCTCAGCCTCCCTAAGTGCTGGGATTACAGGCATGTGCCACCATGCCCGGCTTAAACTTTACTTTTTAGAATAGTTATCATTTTTCAGGAAAATTGTAAAGATAGCATAGAATGGTCTATATATCCTGCACCCTATTATTACATCTTACCTTTGTATGATACATTTATTACAATTAATGAATCAATATGAATACATCATTAACTAAAGCCTGTATATTATATGGATTTTCTTAGTTTTTCTATTGCCAGATTTCATTCAGAACCACATTACATTTAATCATGTCTCCTTAAGATCCTTTTGGCTGTGGTAGAGTCTGTTTTTGTTTTGTTTGGCTTTTAAAGGAAGCATATCATTGTCACATAACTGAGCTAAAAAAGGAGTTGAAACAGAGGATTTCTAGAAACCAATTGACAAGGCACATCTTAGTTCATTTTTTGTTACCACATGGAAATGTCTGAGACTGGGTAACTTTATAAAGTAAATAGGTTTATTTAGCTCACCATTTTGGAGATTCACACATCTGGTGATGGCCTTCTTGTTGGCAGAGTCTCCAGTTGGCACAGGGCATCACATGGCAAGAGACAAGGAGCATGCATGTATGTCTCTCTCCTTCTAGTCAACTTGCTCCACTCTAATGATATTAATATAATCTTAACCACTTTTCGGACACCTCACCTCTAAATACCAGAATCGGATTAAGTTTCCACCCTCTTTTTTGGTTTTTTTGGTACTGGGGATTGAACTCAGGGGCACTCGACCACTGAGCCACATCCCCAGCCCTATTTTGTGTTTTATGTAGAGACAGGGTCTCACTGAGTTGCTTAGTGCCTCGCCATTGCTGAGGCTGGCTTTGAACTCCTGATTCTCCTGTCTCAGCCTCCCTAAGTGCTGGGATTACAGGCTTGAGCCACTGCGCCTGGCTATACTTCACAGTGGAGATTCAATTTCAACTCATGAAACCTTGGGGGACATGCTCAAACCACATTTGAACCATAGCATATCAGTCTTTTCTCCTCCTGTGAAGTCTTTTTGGGTTTAAACCCAGCTTTGGGGGTGCCTGGTGTGTCCTTGATAAGTAAGTGAGATCACAGATAACTTAAGTTGCCAGATCATGGAAAAGGGAAAGAATCTCAGATCAGGTGGGCCTTTCACTTCCTGCTGTGAGTGACAGGACTGCTGGTACTGCCATCCACATTGGTGTCAGCCATGCCACTCTCTGGACATAGGCCAAGAGAAGATTGAGTGATGGAGCTGAGCTTCAAACAGGCTTCTCCTTCAGGCCTAATAATGACAAGCCTTCCCTAAATTCTTTCTGATGTCCTTCCCCTCTGTGTTTCTTTATCTCCATTCTGCATCAGTGTCTCTCCCTGTCAGATGCCAACTCCATAAGGGCAGTGACTGTGCCTGCCCTGGTCCCCTTTGTCTGGCACATAGTAGGTGCAACTAAAAACTTTATCCTCATATCCCATCATCAGCACCCAATTACTGTTTGTAGGACAAGAACCCACAACAGACAATAGAATAATATTATGAATAATTATGTACTTCTTGAAAATCTAAATGAAATAGATGAGTTCCTAGAAAAAATATATAGGACTAAAATCTAGCATGAAGAAATAGAAAATGACAGACTAATAAATATTAAAGAAATGGAGGAGCTAGGGATGTAGCATAGTGGTGGAGCACATGTTCAGCCTGTGAGAGGCCCTAGGTTTGATCCCCAGCACTGAAAAAAATGAAGAAGAAAAAAAAAAAAAGAAAGGGAAAAGGTAGTAAAAACATCCACTCCCCCAACACTCAGACTTCAGTGGCTTTCCAGAAAAATTCTTCCAAAGTTTTAAGGACCAGTTAATTACTATCTTATATGAATTGTTTTAGGATATATGAAAGAATGAGGCTTTTTCTTATGAGGCTTGGGTACCATTTCATATCTAAATAAGGACAATTAAAACAAAACAGAGAAGAGGAAGTCCATACCTGTTTTACTCATTAATATAGTAATAAATCTAAATAAAATATTACATAATAGAATCCAGTAGTATATTAAAATTATGTAGCATCATCGAGAAGAATTTATCTTAGGCCCACAAGAATAGTTCAGCATTAGATAATCTATCAGATTGAAATCATTAATAAATTTAGAAATGAAAAACTATGTGGCTATCTCAACACAGAAGAAGCATTTGAAAAGGTTCAAATCCTATTTATAAGACAAAAGTCTTGGGGGCTGGGGAGTGGTAGAGTGTGTAGTATGTACAAGGCTCTGGGTTCAATCTCTGGCAACCAAAAAACAAAAACAAACAGAAGTCTTACCAAACTAGGAATAGAAGGGAATTTCCTTGACTTGGTAATGGTTACATAGCAAAAATGTTATGAATAAGGAGAAATTTTAAATACATTTCCTTTAACATCAGGAACAAAGAAAGAATGACACCAGTGAACATTATGACTTAAACAGAACTAGAGACTTTTGCTAATGCTATAAGAAAAGAAAAAAATCAGTAGTATAGACTGGAAGGAAAGAGTTAAAAGTTTTTCAGATACATTACTTATCTCCCTTGAAAACCACAGGATCAACAGAAAAACTCTAGATCTAAAGTGAAAGCTTAACCATATTTCCAGATAGAAAAGTCAACAGTATTTTATTCTGTGGCTGCATCCAATTGTAAAATATCATGAAAAATGTATACTATTCCAAGTAACAACAAACCTATAAAATAACCAGACATTTAACCTAGAGCACAGAAGATCTATCTATGAAAAAAATCTTAAAATCATTGAAATATATATAACTGCTCTGTTCAATTAAGTAGCCTCTAGGCACATATAATTATTAAAATTTAAATCAAGTTAAAACTTCAGATCCTCTGTCATACTAGCAGAGATAGGATATTGCCTATCATTATACAAAGTTATATTGAATGTCACTGACACAGAAGGTGATTTTTAAATAAATATATAGCTGAAAGAAAAGATCAAACATTTAAATGTGATGCTCATCTTGATACATTTGCAGAGATTTCCATTGACTAGCATATGTTTGACCTCTGAAAATGGGGCTAGGATCATTTGTGAGGCAGATTTGGTCTCAGTCAAAGCTGCTGAGAAGACAGGAGCAGTGGTGCAAGCCTATAATCCCAGCAGTTTGGGAGGCTGAGACAGAAGGATCTCAAGTTCAAAGCCACCCTCAGCAACTTTGTGAGGCTCTAAGCAATTTGTGAGCTCCTATCTCAATAAATAAATAAATAAATAAATAAATAAATAATTTAAAAGAAGAGAGCTGGGACATACTCAGTGGTAAAGTGCCCCTGGATTCCATCCCTAGTACTTAAAAAGAGCTGTTGAGGGATGTAATGGGCTATCTGTCTGTTTAGGTAATGAACAATCTATCGTGGGAGATAATCAAGGCTGAGCTAGTAGCCTCAATGGTTATTGCTGGAGGTGATTCATGATTAGGGCAGAGGAAGTTTGGGTGGCATCTCAGGCCCTTCCCACTTGAAAATCTCTAATCTTGCATCTCAATGCAGCTCCATCAATGGACAAATTCAACAGTGAGACAGTGGCCTTAGAGAGTAACGGTCATGGCATTTCTAAAATAGAACATAGTTGGGTGTGGTGGCATGCACCTGTGGCCCTAGACACTTGAGATACTGAGGCCAGGAGTTCAGGGTCAATCTAAGTGACATAGCTTGTCTCCAAAAATTTTTAGAAAATTAATTAAATTAAATAGGATATAACATTTTTATTAAAATATATCTATTTCATCAAATAAGTAATCACAACAATAGCTACTCTTTACTGAGAATTTAACCATAGATGGGAATGTAGCTCAGTGGTAGAGAGCTTGCCTTGTATGTATGAGGACCTGGGTTCAGTCCCTAGCACACACATAAAAAAGTGGCTTGTTCCAGGTTGCACAGGAAACAAAAAGGCAAAACTAGAATTCAAGCCCAAGTCTGTCTGATTCCAAATCCCATGCTTCTCAGCACCTCAACACTGTATGGGTCTCAACTCCCTGGGGGATGTCAACGATTATAGGCTAGATCAGCTTCTAGAACAGATTTCAAAGGCCTGGAAACAGAAATCAAGGGCCCTCCAGTGTCTTCCACAGGAGTAAAGATCCTTGCTTTAAAAAAAGAAAGAAAGAAAACATTTCCAGACCCCAGAACATACCAATATTCTTGGTATGTCAGGAAAACGTTGGGAACACCCCCATTATGTACTTTTAGAAAGCAGTTTATTCTCCATCTGGCCTCCAGCCTCTTCCCTCATTCTTTTTTTTTTTAAATATTTATTTTTTAGTTGTAGGTGGACACAATATCTTTATTTTATTTTTATGTGGTGCTGAGGATCGAACCCAGTGCCTCCCGCGTGCTAGGCGAGCACGCTACCACTGCGCCATAACCCCAGCCCCCTCTTCCCTCATTCTTCTTGCAGCTCGGAACTTTGACCTGCAGAAGTCTGAGGACATGCTCCGGAAGGTGAGGACCCATCATCCCTAAGGTCTTGTTTCCTGCAGGCTGTTTCCCCAGCAGTCAGTGGAAAGGACTGCCCATTCTCAAGTTTCTTCTTCCTCAGCTTCCTGTCTACATCAGAACTGGGTTCCTTCCCTTCAAGCCCTCCTCCTGTCCCTATTCCAAGTTCTGTGTAGTGGAGCCCTATGGATACTCTGGCAGGACATTGGTGACTGTGGGCAAAGAGATCTGGTCTGGTGTCCCTAGGTGCCTGCAGAGGCCTTTGGGGCAAGCCCTCTCATGTCTCTGCAGCACATGGAGTTCCGGAAGCAACAGGACCTGGACAACATCCTTGCATGGCAGCCCTCAGAGGTGAGCCCCATACAGCATCTCCTAGGCCATCTGATGTCCCTCTGCCCACCCTCAATTCACAGCCACCTGAGGGAACAGGGACATGGTCCAGTGAGCCACTTTGAGTCAGGGCCTTACCCATGTGTCCAGGTGATCCAGCTGTATGACTCGGGTGGTCTGTGTGGCTATGACTACGAAGGCTGCCCTGTATGGTTTGACATCATTGGGACCCTCGACCCCAAGGGTCTTCTCCTGTCAGCTTCCAAGCAGGAGCTGATCCGGAAGCGCATCAAGGCCTTCGAGTTGCTTCTGCAGGAGTGTGAGCTGCAGAGTCAAAAGGTGAACACCTAGGGAGTGTGGGTGGGGCACATGGGAAGCTAGCCGGTCCAAAGTGGGGGGTCCCAGGGCCAGGGAAGGATGACACCCTGTCCCTCTCCCTCTCCCCAGCCCTCAGCACGTAGAGGTCTGATGAAACATGGGCTTCTCCTGCTGTCACCCCTCTGTGAGCATCCAAGGTGTACATGGCTGGGGCTGGGGTATGGTTCAGTTATAGAGTACTTGCCTAGCATTCATGAGGCACTGGGTTCAATCCCCAGCATCAAAGGGAAAAAAAACGAATAAACAAAAGGCATTGCGTCCATCTACAACTAAAATAATAATAATAATAATAATAATAATAATAATAATAATAATAATAATAAAAGGTATACGTGGCACTCTGCTTGCATCAGTCTAGGGTCACCGAAGCCTCTACATGAAACACTGACCTGGGATGCAGAGAAAGCTGTAGCTCTGTTCTCCTGGGAATTCTGAGGACAGTGGACAATCAGCTTTGCTTATAGAAAATATATCCCACCATTACAAATTGTGTAACAATAAATACCAGTGGGTGACCATCCCTGATAACAGTGACTCTGAAAATAGGTGCATCCCCTGTGGGGCCCTTAAAGCTACTAGAGAGTGGCTAAACACAAATATCGAGCTCTAAGGAGCATGAAGCTTCTGAGTCAAAAAGGCTTCCACGTCTGCCTTTGCAGGTCTCTTCTCCTGGCCTTGAGCTGCCCTTTGACCCTCTGTATCCTCTAGGATGAATCAAATGCCAAGTGTGGCCTTGTTGGTTTTGTGAGTTTACATGAGTAATGAGCCTAAAAAGTCCCCTCTGGTGGAGCTGATATGTCACTGTGGCCTGATTTGGGAAATGACTGACTGCACATGACAAAGGCAAGGCCTCCTTGTCATCATCACCTGCACAAAAACTAGATACAAAATAGGCCCCAGCAAGGACTTGTGGCAAGGATGAGTAAATTGTAAAATGTTGTATTTAGTGTTCGATTTGAATAGATATATGTCTGTCAGTCAGGAGGGCTGCTTTTATAAGGTCAACACAATGTCTTCTGTTCCATGCATGCTCCCAATTGGAGTCAATAATCATGATGATGTTGATACTAATATAATACCTGATAATATTTATCAGGGACTAGCAAATGCCAGCCACTGAGTTCTTTGTTCATCATTTTACTGAATGTTCATATCAATTCTATCATTTTACTGAATGTTCATATAATCTTAAAACCTAGAATTATCTCCATTCTACAAAGAAAGAAAGCTAAGGCTCCAAGTGGTTAAAAACCACCCAGGGCCACACAGACTGCCAAAAGCATAACTCTGGCTTGGACATAGTCATGAGACTACAGATGTTTGGAAAATGCCAGGGGTGTGGGTGGGAGGGAGGTAGGAAAGAGTGCCTGAGTCTCTCTGTCCAGGATTTCCAGGAGCTATGGTCTGACCAATATAACTGCTCTGTTCCGTGCAGCTGGGTAGGAAGATTGAGACGGTGCTGTTGGTGTTTGACATGGAGGGACTGGGCCTGAAACACCTGTGGAAGCCTGCTGTGGAGGTCTACCAGCAGGTAAGACAAACACTGCAAGAGGTTGGAATGGCGATGGCTCCCAGGCTAATAGGGAGCTGCAGCCCACACTAGCTTCTGGTCTGTGGGAAAGTGGGGATGCCTTCCAGGGGCGCCACAGGCCAGCCAGTGATGCTCACCTGAAGTCCACCCACCAAGGAGAAACAGGAGCTAGAATAACACAGAGGAGGAAATATACACTCCTGGGGACGTCAGGAGGGTCCACAGATGGGCCTCTTGTCTCAGCAACATCAGAGGCCACAGAAATCAAGGGGTAAGGCCATGACCAGCCTCATCTTGACTTCACAGTTTTTTGCCATCATGGAAGCAAATTATCCTGAGACAATGAAGAATTTAATTGTTGTTCGAGGTGAGCCCATGACTGAGATGAGCTCCTGGGGAGGGAAAAGTGGGGAACAGGGTAGGAGGGACAGTAGGTCAGCCATCCTTTGTGAAGAACTTGTTCTTTTGTTTGTTTGGGTTCTTAGTTCCAGGCCTTCCAGTATGGCAAGCCAATACCTTTATAACATAGAAAATCCTGCACTGGTAGATTGCAGCAATGTTAAATAAGTTCTAAGTTTCTCAACATTTGCTGTTATTTTCTTTACTTACTTCAATGTGGATTGGTAACAGTCCATGGACCATACTGATTGATGGATGCACTTTGAGCAGAAGGACCCCTGTGTTTGATGGTCATGCAGGGAGGGGGCCCTGCAATCAGATGATCTGGGTCAAATCTCACTAGTTCTGTGACTTTGAATTAAGTCTATTTCACACCATTGAGACTCGGTATTCCCATTCTGTGGAATGATTATGCAATGAAAACTTCCCCATAAGAAAGCTGGGATGAGACAGTCATCCAGGAGATATAGCACAAAGGCCAATTCACGGAAAGTGCTCAGTGAGAGGGAGCAATTCAGAATGGGACATGGGGTCTAAAGCAGATGCTGCATCTGCTTGTACTAAAGAAGACCCCAAAGTCACCCGAAAAAATCATGAGTACAGTAAAACAGAGGCACCACTGGGGTCAGTTTTGACACTGGACCCAGCTTTTGCCCGACACCTTACAGCCAGGTTAGAGGATACAACCATTTATTGAGAGCCAGCTACTGTGCCAAGTGTTACATATAACATGATTTTATCCCCATTTTACATTTTTCAATTAACAGCACTAAGACTCAGAGAAGGTGAGTTACTAGCTGAAGGTCACACAGCAGGGAGTGATAGAATCCAGATCTGTCCAAATCTTGCACATTCCCCTGGGTTTGGCTTTATATACCAGTGTCTTCTCTGGTCCAGCTTCTTGAGAGGGTTTTATGTGTTTCAGCTCCCAAACTTTTCCCAGTGGCCTTCAACTTGGTTAAGTCCTTTATGAGTGAGGAGACACGCAAGAAGGTAGTGATTTTGGGAGGTAAGTGACTTGGCCTCCTGGAAAGAGCCATCTCTGCATTTGCAGAGGTTAATGCTAAAGGCCCCATTGCTGCCTGGCTCATCTTTACTCAGTCACTGACCTTGGGTGACCCAATCGGCTTCTGTATATAAAGGCAAGGCCTCAGATCCTAGACCAATAGCCTGGAAACTACATAAAGCTCTTGGGTACTCTTAGGGGTAGATACCCAGGGTAGCAAGCCAGGGACTTATGAGGTCTCCTCCCTGGGCTCTCTTTGGATCTCCCTGAGCCCCTTGGAGGCCCTCTCTTGCTCTCACACAGACAACTGGAAGCAGGAGCTGTCAAAGTTCATCAGCCCCGACCAGCTGCCTGTGGAGTTTGGGGGGACTATGACTGACCCTGATGGCAACCCCAAGTGCCTAACTAAGGTATGAGGTGCCCAGAGGATGGGGACAGAGGGGAGACCACCATGGCCTAGTGCCCGCTCACCCCCCCTCACCCACAGATCAACTACGGGGGTGAGGTGCCCAAGAGCTACCACCTGTGCAAGCAGGTAAAGATGCAGTACGAGCACAGAGTGTCTGTGGGCCGTGGCTCTTCCCAGCAGGTGGAGAATGAGATCCTGTTCCCAGGCTGTGTGCTCAGGTAGGGACAGCAATAGCTCCACACCTGGGTGCAGCTGGAAGAGGCCCCAGGGCCCAGGCAGGAGGTCATCAGTGGGGCTCTGTCTGTTGCAGGTGGCAATTTGCATCGGATGGTGGAGACATTGGCTTTGGAGTTTTTCTGAAGACCAAGATGGGAGAGCGGCAGAGGGCTGGGGAGATGACAGAGGTGCTGCCCAGCCAGCGCTGCAATGCCCACCTGGTGCCTGAGGATGGGAGCCTTGTCTGCCTCAAAGCTGGTGTCTGTAAGAGCTGCAGGGTTCACTGGAATTATTGGCCTCTTCACGGCAGAGAAAAGAGCTGGTCATCTCTTGCCAGTCCAGCCTCTCTGTGTGCCCACTATTTCCAGCTCTCAGGCAGTGTGTTGGGGATGTTGTAAGCTCATAGATCCCACAGGGCCCAGAGGAGTTGGCTTTGGGAGTCTTGGATCTGAAGAGTGGCCCGTACATATGGATACAAGGGTGTAGATTCACTATAGGCGAGACACTGGAGTTCTGAGTCCAGGGCTGTGAGCTCAGTCCTGGGAACTCTCCACATGAGGCTGAGGCAGGAGAGTAAATAGCCGTGAGCATACTGTTGGTTGCACACCGCTCCAGGAATCCGCAAAATGTGGCTTCCTCCAGCTGTTTATCCTTTGTTCCCAGATTTCCCAGGATAGAAGCAGTTTGGTTAATTTTGCCAGAAACAGTACTGCACAGTGTATTAGTCAACATCCTGTTTCTACAGTAAAATACTTGAGATATGAACTTTCAAGTAAAAAGATTTGTTTTGGCTCACAGTTTGGGAGGTTGCAGTCCTTGATCAATTGACCTCATGGATTTGAGCCTATGGCAAGGAAGCACATTATGGCCCGAGTGTGAAGTAGAACAACATTGCTTACATTACAAGTCAGGGAGCCAAAGAAGGAAGGGGCCAGGGTCCTACAACTCCCTTTGAAGACATGCCCCAATGACCAAAGGCACTAGGCCCCGGCCCCTACAAATTGCAATAGCTCCCTACCCTGGGGAACAAGTCTTTAACACATGGGTTTTGGGGGGGCATTCAAAATCTAAACTCTAGCACCCAGAAACTGCTGATCTTCCACTTCTATAGTGAGTAGAGCAAGGGGGAGGGAAGTCAAGGTCAATTTCCTGTGGAGAAGGAGGATTCATGTTAGTAATACTTTAACCAATACATTACCTAGTGCAGCCTGAGGAAAGGATGTATTAGGAAGGTGGCGAAAGATAAGTCTGGATGATCCCATGTCTCAGAGTCCATGCTGGACCTTAGCATGATAGGAAATGCCTTCCATCTGTGAGTTGGAAAAGCTGCTCATGTAGCTTAGTGCTTGCCTCTGGAGGAAGTAAGACTGCTCTTTGGGCTGGGCCATTGGGATAAGGGAATCCCAGTTCCTCTCCTCCCTTGCTCTATAGTCACTGGAAAGTCATATCACCTCTCTAAGCCTCGGTTTCCTCTTCCTTACAATGGATGTATAAGCTTTCTGTCACTAACAAAATTCCTGAGGCCATTAACTTATAAAGAGAAAAGATTTACTTTAGCTCATGGTCTTATAGTTTCCACTCTTAAGATCTAACAGCCCCATTACTTTGGGTCTCTGGTGGGTAACAAATCATGATGGGAGCACATTGTCAAGTAAAACCACTCAGATCACAAGCCAGGATGCAGGAAAAAATAAGTGAAGAGAATGGGGTCCTATGATCCCCTTTGAGGGCACCCCCAATGACCTAAGGACATCCACAAAGCCCCACCTCCTAAAGATTCCACCATGACCCAGTAGCACCACCCTGGGAATCAAGCCTTTAATACATGAACCTTTGGGAGACACTTATCCGAACCATAGCAATGAGGATGACAGTATCTTCCTCGTGGGCCATTCTGAGGATTCAGGAAGCTGGAAGGGTTGATGTAATGGCCAGTGGCTAGAAGGGGCTACATGGCATGTGGAGAGTCTCATGATTCTTTTATGTAGCACAGGCACCATCCAAGGAGGTAGGAGTGAGAAATGGGTTAGGATTTGGGCAATGGCTGACCCTCAGACCCCATCCACGGCCCTGGACAGCCCATTCCCAAGGCTACCAGGTGTTCACACGTGCTGGGCTCACTCTGCCTGATCTGTCTTTGCAGATGTCCTGCGCTTTGACAACACCTACAGCCTGCTGCATGCCAAGAAAATCAGCTATACTGTGGAGGTACTGCTCCCTGACAAGGCATCTGAGGAGAAACTGCAGGGTCTCAATGCAATGAAACCCTCTCCAGCACAATGAACACCCTGACTGCCTCTGTGCCTGCTCTATCCAACCCCTTCACACCCCGCTCCTTGCTCCTGCCTTCCCAGGCAAGATGGTGCTGATGGTCAGAGAGCCACCTATCCCACATCACCATCTCAGCCCACTGCAGGCCCATTTACATAGTAGCCAAGCAACAGGGAGGAAACCAGTTGAGCTTCTCGCCCCCTGTTCCTAGAGAGTGAGACTAGCATGACCCTGCATTCATTGAGGAAGGTTCCTCCCAACAAGGTTCACTCATCCCAGGATTCACCTATCCTTGGTGCCCTAGCTTAGGGCGGGGAATCTGTGAGCACCAGATCTTTTTTATTTTTTTTATTTTTTTTGGTACTGGGGATTGAACTCAGGAGCACTCAACCACTGAGCCACATCCCCAACCCTATTTTGTGTTTTATGTAGAGACAGGGTCTCATTGAGTTGTTTAGTGTCTTGCCATTGCTGAGGCTGGCTTTGAACTCGCGATTCTCCTGTCTCAGCCTCCCTAAGTGCTGGGATTACAGGCTTGCACCATGGCACCCAGCTGAGCACCAGATCTTACAGAGAGCACAGCTTCAGGCCTAAAGAGCAGGGAAGCCCCACTCTCTGCATGCAGGTCATACTGGTCTTAGACTTCTTGGAGAACCATTAAACTATTTATCCATCTTTCTGTCTCACCAAGGGGAGAATAGAAAGTCTGCTGCCAATGTCCCTCCTCCATGTGATCCAGGAGCTGGCTACGATGGCAATGGTTGCTTAAAGGCTAACCCGCCTGGTGCCAGTCAGGACCACCACCTGCTCTGCAGTGTGGACTGTACCCAAAAGAGTAGACCTTGCCCAGAAATGAGCTGAGGAAGCCATCAACTTGAGCCAGTGTGGCTTGGTGGGTTGACCTCGGGTGGCAATGAGACCATCACCTGGAGCCTGGGAGCCCAGGCCGTGCTGCCTTGCCCCCTGGTCTCTGGATGGACCATGCCAGGGGCCACCAATATTTCAAAAGACTGTGCCCCACCCAGGTGGGCTTAGTCTCTGGCTCAGAATCATTGATCCTGCCCTCTTTGTCTTTTTGCACTGCTATCCCACATGGCAAGAGTACTGTCTACCCGGCTATGTCCCCTGGTCAGATGTTGCTGTAAAAGGGATCTTTGCTGTAAAGCATTAGCATTCTGGTTGCCACAGTCCCTCCTAGAGACCAGAAGGTCTTAGTAAATGCCACTCGGTCAGGCACTTTGCAAACAAGATGCCAAGCTCCAGCCCTTTTCTGGTCTCAAGATTTTGTAATTTCATATTCTTCAGTTGATAGATGCTTTCTGTTACCCAAGATGTATTTTAAGAGACAAAATGATGAGGCTTAGGAGAGTGGAGAGTCTTTAGGAGAGCCCTGTGGGATTTTCAGCTCTCTGTCCCTCCTGGCCCTGCAGCTGCTCATGGCTTGGAGTCTGAACAGGAGCTCTGTTGCAATAAAAAACAAACTAAACTAAACTTCTAAATCCCAGTGCCATGAGGAATTTCTGTCCAACAGGGTGTATAAGCCTATTGGCAAGGGGAAAAAATAGCTGGGGTGTGTGGGCAACTGCAATTGGGAGGACCCAGTGCCAGATATCACAAAGCCCAACTGTTGTCATAATGACATTCAGAAGTGCCTCAGTTCAGCCTTAAAACCTCCTGCCTAACAACAAGGTTTCTGAATTTGAACCCTGACCCTTGCCCTTCTAACCAGCCAATTTTCCACCACTAGCACAGCCTTGTGCAGGTTGCAAAGATTGCTCTATCCCTGCACAAGGATTTCCTGAGGCCATATTTACAGAGACTAGACACAAATACAAGCTGCCTGGCGGGGAGGGTGGTAAGTAATAAGACCACGTGAGGGCACCATTGGCTCCAGATCCCAGAGCTGGCACAGTGTGCTTTGTGGTTAAGCAATAAGTGCAGTGGTCACCTGCAGAGGTGACAGCAGAATCTTCTACCTGGCAAGGTGGTGGACAGGGACACACTGAGCTCAGCAAGGGATTTTTCCTCAGCAACATCATCCCTAACTCTTAAAAGTGTCACTTTTAAAAAAAATTAAAATGGAAGTCACCTAAAGTGGGGCGCTGGCTCACTCCATGTTTGCTTCTTCATTTATCCATTCATTCTTCAACATCTATTGAATATCTGCCCGGCACCAGGCACTGCAGGCTCTAGCAACACCAAGGATGTCGAACTGACCCATCTCTGCTAAAAGGAAGCTTGCCTACATTGAAGGAAGCAGAAGTGACTCTGATAATCAGTAATCAAGTATGCATGTGGTCATCACGTGCACTTGTGGGGGCAGGAGCTGAATTTTGGGGGACCATCCAACAAAGAAACCTGATGAGTGTAAAATGAGCTTTGCCTAAGGAAGTGACAACTGAAGGATGTATGGGGGGTCATTAGGTGCAGGCAAGCCTTCTAGACTGAGGAATGGGGGGTGGGCAGCCAGGGTATGCTTGGGACTGGGGAAAGGTGGGAGCATTCTCCTGGCCTGGGGTGAAACTTGTAACAAGTCCCCAGTGTTTGTTGTTTCTTTAGAACTGTACACATTAGATGATTGTTTAAAAAAAAAATTAGCCAGGCACAGCAGTACACAGCCTATAATCCCAGGTACTTGTGAGACTGAGGCAGGAGGATCACAAGTTTGAGGACAGCCTCAGCAATATGGTAAGAACTTGTCTCAAAATTAAAAAATTAGCCAGTGGCCCATGCCTGTAATCCTAGCAGCTTGGGAGGCTGAGGCAGGAGGATCGTGAGTTCAAAGCCAGCCTCAGCAATTTAGTGAGCCCCTACACAATTTAGTGAGACCCTGTCTCCAGAAAAAATATTTTAAAAAGGGCTGGGGATGTGGCTCAGTGGTAGAGCACCCCTGGGTTCAATACTTTTTTTTTTTTTTTTTTTTTTTTTTTTTAAATATTTTTTTAGTTGTAGATGGACACAATGTCTTTATTTTATTGCTTTGTACGTGGTGCTGAGGATCGAACTCAGGGCCTCACGCATGCAAGGCAAGCGCTCTACCGCTGAGCTACAATCCCAGCCCTGGGTTCAATACTTAATAAATAAATAAATAAATTTAAAAACATGTTATAATGCAGGTTACAAAACATTCTTACTATTTGTCAGGGAAACTGGCAAAATTTTAGCAGGAGGCCACCCATTCAAACTCTTGTTCAAGATGAAGTGTTGGAAATACTGAGGCCTCACCTATCCAGGACATGGAGACAAGACCTACCCTTCCCAGCTCAACCCCTCACAGAAGTCCCCACAATCTTTGGGGGAAAGCAGGTAGGGGATTTTAGGAGTGTTTTATGGCAATTGGAAAGTTTCCTCTCCTGTGTCCCTCAAATTTTCACCTCAGCCCAGCTTACTTTCCAAGGAGCCCAGGCCAGAGGGGACACCACTGTGGGACACCTGTCACTACAGGCATCTAGGACAGGTCTTCAGCAGTGCTGCATGGCACTGCACTCCAATTTGCACAGTCCCTTTACATGCAACCCAGAAGGAGACAGAGATTATAACTCCATTTTACAGGCCAGAAAACTGAGGCTTAGCAAGGGGGACTATCTTAGCCAAAGCCTTGGTGTCCAGTGGAAGAATTGGAGAAAGAACCCAGTTCAGCCGCCAGCCCCATGATCTGCCTCTTGAGAGGAGAGGGTTGCTATGGTCATGTGGGCTAAGAAAGGTTAGCTTGGGATGGGGACACAAGATAGGACAAAGTGTGAGGTTTCTGGGGTAGAAGGGAAGGCCCAGAATTTAGAGAAGCTGCTAAGAAATTTGTGCCTCTCAGTGGGTTGTGACAGTGCAGGTTTTACTCCTTAACACCTACTATGTGCCATTAGCTGAGCTGAGGCACAAAGCATCATCCCCAGCTTACTGATGAAGAGAGTGAGGCTCAGGGCAGTCAGTGACCTGTCCTGTTATACAACATACAGAGGAGGAGATAAGATGTGAACTTGAGTCCATCTCAAGTGGGAGGGGGAAGGGGATTGGGTTGGAGGCTTCACAGAGAAAGCTGCTGGGCCAGCTTAGCTCACATGGCCATGATGACCCCTGCCTTCAGCCACCAGGGGGCAGTGTTGCTCTGGCTGCACCTCTGCCCACCAAGAGCATGAATAGTGCTCCCTTGCCTCCAAACAGCTCATTAAGGGTTGCTTCACAGACATGCTGAGTCCTGAGAGGCCGAGTTCACCGGGTCTGGGTTGTTTGAGGCTGCCTGGACTGACAGAAAGAAGTGGTCTGACTTCAGTTCAGATCTTGGCTCTGCTACTTGCTGGCTGGACTCCATCTTCTTCCCTGTGTCTTATCAAGCCTCCATCATCTCTGGATTAGATTATTAGGAGTCCATGGGCCTCCTTGTGCCCATTCCTATCCCCTTCCATCATGATTCCACAGGGCAGCCATAAAAATCTTTCTGAAATGAAAGTCTGATCACATTTCTCCTTGTGTAAGCCTTTCACTGGCTCCCCACTTCCCTCTGGATGAAATCAGACTTGTTGGTGTCTTACAAGAACTTCTGTGATCTGGTACCACATCCCTGTTCCAGTTTCACCTAACAACCTGAATTTACCAATTTTGCAAGCTCCTCCTTGCTTCCCTGCCTTTGGTAGGACTCCCTCCCCAACCTTGTTCTGTGTACACTCAAGACAACTGGAGTCCTCTTCTGGAAGGTCTTCTATAGGCCCAACCTCAACTTGGGCCCTAGCAGAATTAGGGTTCTTCCTCCATACTCATGGAGCAACTGGACCACAGAATAGAGCCATCATCTCCCTTAAGTTTGTCTCCTATTTGCCCCAAGCAGCTAACCCAACCTGCACTCCTCAGACGCTTCATAAATCCTGGAAAAACAATAAAATAGATGTGATTTATTGAGCAACTGCTTAGACCTGATGCGCTACCTACTAGTCATCCTCCATTTTACAGGGAAGCAAAGTGAGTCTTAGAGACAGTGTCATAGCTCAGTGGTAGCACTAAGGACTGGAATTTGAAATATCTGACTCCACAGCCATGCGCCTCTTTGTTAGTTTTCCATTACCATAATGAAATACTTGAGGTCATTAACTTATAAAGAGTAAAGGGTTATTTGTGTTTCCACTTCCGGAAGTTCCAGTCCAAAATCAGGTGACTCCATTATCTGAGGCCTTTAGTGAAGGTGGCACATCATGACGGAGTGCATGGCAGACCAAAATGTAATGAGCCAGAAAACAAAAGAGGAAGAGACTAGAGTCTGTAGGGCAAGCCCAATATGGCTATAGTTAGGTTCTCTCACAGAGGGTTCTGGTGGGCTATTTGTTTAGCATGTAGACAAGGTCATAAACACTTTGGTTCAGCATATGAACTCAAGGTCATAAACCTTTGCTTATGAGCATGCGCTCTCTTATGTAACCTGTTGGCAATGTGCCTTCTTTGTTTGACCTGCATATTGAAAAGCCTATGGAGACTTTATTTTAAAAGACTAATGTTTACTAAACATATTTAAAAGACTGGAGGACTGAGGTTTTGCCACCTCTGAATAAAACATGTCTACTATCCCAACTGCACTTCACATCTTCTTTTACCTGCCAGGATCCTGAATCTGTTTCCCAGGGTCTGAGTGTCAGACCCATAATGTCCCACATCCCCTTCCAGGGAAAACCTCCAATGACCTAAGGACCTCACACTAGGTCTTACCTCCTAAAGGTTTCACTACCTTCCTAGAGTGTCACCCTGGGGTTCATGTCTTTAACACATAAGCATTTGAGGGACACTTATCCAAACCATAGCAACCTCCCTGGCCTCTAGTCCTGGATATCAGGTCATACCAGAAGCACTACTAAAGGGCAGAAGAGCAGCATAACTCAGCCCTGAAGAGATACTTGAGGACAGGGATGAGCAAGGCAGCAACATACCAGGAAAGAAGGAAGCAGAAATAATGGGCTCACCTCATGTCCTTGTCCTGAAGTTTATGGCAGACTGGGTGACTGGACCAATAATAACATGAAAAACCAACATTGTTGATGGCTTACCACATACCAGGTGATGAACGAGGTAAATTACTACCCTCTTCTCCATTGGCCATCTCAATAACCCATAAGAAGAGGATATTATCAGCCCCAACTTACAAATGAGAAAACTGAGACTCAAGATCACATGGCACATTAAAGGCAAAGCTAGTATTCAAACCCAAACCCATACATTTCATATGGGATTTCAGCACCTTACATTTTAAACTATTTGGATATTATTTGCTTGGTGTTGGGAGAGTAATTACCACTAATTGAGCTGTTTTTAATTTGGTCATCTCCAGACCCAGCTCCCCTCCCCAGTAGTCATGAGCACTCCAGGCTCCCCAAGAATGGAGATGAAAGTAGACAGAAGATTGGTAGGAAAATTTAGGACACTCCTTGCCCTTAGGGTGTCCCCCAGGCTTTATGGGAAGGGATGTGCCAGCTTCAGTCCTGGGCAGGATATAAGTTAAGAACTCTTCCACTTTGTAGCATCTTTTGTTACTCTTCTCGGGGCTTATAATCATAGAGACCCATTCCTGTGATAAGCAACCAAAGCATCATATGAGATGGAAGGGAAGAGCTGATAAACTAGGAGTGGTGTTGCCAACTCAGGTGTCTTTGAGGGTCTCCTTCAGTAAGAGTCTTAACTTCTTGGTGGTTGTTGATACTTCCTGGCACAAGCATCAGCAATAACAGTATCGTTAATATCATTGTCATCATTTCCATATTTATGTTAATTTTCTGATTATAAAGGGAGAAGAAAATTAAATAAAAAAGAATCAATTTGATGTCTGTCTCTCTTACTGGATTGTCTTTGTGATACACTGCATTTCTGTCTAGCACCTTATACATGGTAAGTGTGCAATAAACATTTGTTGAGTGAATGAGTGTATAAGCAGTGAATTGAAAAAAAATCGAAACCAAAACATTAGAGCTAATAAGTTCATCAAGTTTTCAGGATACAAGGTTAATATACAAAAACTAGTTGTGCTTCTATACACTAAAAGAATCTTAAAAAATGAAATTCAGAAAACAATTTTATTTATTTTTAAATATTTTTTTAGTTGTTGATGGACACAATGTCTTTATTTTATTGCTTTGTATGTGGTGCTGAGGATCGAACCCAGGGCCTCACGCATGCAAGGCAAGCGCTCTACCACTGAGCTACAATCCCAGCCCCCAATTTTATTTATAATAGCATCAAAAAGGATCAAACATTCAGTAATAACTTTAATCATGAAGGCTCAAGACTTGCACACTGAAAACTACAAAATATTGTAGGAAAAAATTAAAGAAAACATAAATGAATGGAAAGACATCCCATATTCATGGATTGGAAGACTTACTATTTTTAGGATGTAAATATTATCCAAAGCAATTTACAGATTTAATGAAATTCCTATCAAAATCCCAATAATATTTCTGTGAAAAAAAATTTGCAGAAATTCATATGGACTTTCAAGAGATCACACATAGTAAAGGACTTCCAAATAGCCAAAACAATCTTTAAAAAGAATAAAGTTGAAGGTCTGATACTGCCTGATTCAAAATTTACTATGAAGCTAGAGTAATCAATACCACTTGGTAGAGACATGAAGACAGACATTCTAAGGAATGCATCATTAGGTAATGTTCTTGTTGTGTGCAAACATTATAGTACATGCTAATGCAAACTAGAGAATATAGCCTACATGTGTTATAGGATATAACATGGTACAGCCTATGGCTCCTGGGGTACAAATGTATAAATCTGTATAGCATGTTACTGAATACTGTAAGCAACTGGAACACAATGATCAGTATTTGTGTACTGAAACATCTAAACATAGAAAAGGTACAGCAAAAAATACTAAACTATGGGAATTTTTTAACTCCATTATAATCACATAGGACCACTGTGATATATGCCATCTTTTGTTGATCAAAATGTTGTGTGACATCTGACTATGTTGATACATGCTCCAAATTGGGTGAACTTGAAAATATACTTTTAAAGATTCTATTAATATGAAATATCCAGAACAGGGAAATATATATAGAAAGTACATTAGTGGTTGTCAGGGGCTGAAGCAGGGGGGCAGGGCATGAGGAATGACTACTGATGGGTCCAGGGCTTGGCGAGGGATGGTGTTAATTAGTGCAATTAGATAGTGGTGATGGTTGCATACAACTTTGAGAATATATTAAAAATCACCCAATTGTACATTTTAAGAGTAAGGAAATTCCATACCTCACCACATAATTGTCCCAGATTTTATACTACTATTTTTTTTTTTTTTTGCAAAAAAGTGGGATGTAAACATTATGAGAATTTTTCTAAATCGTGCTGGTATTACTTAAAAATATTTATTGCTAGACTGTCTTAGGGTACAAAATTGGGATGCATGGAATACTTGTGAATATATCTTAAAATTGAATAATTCAAATCAATGCTCATCATTTCTTTGTGACAGTATAGTGAACAGTTTTCCAGTCTGAAAAAAAGTTAACACATTAGTTGTTATTAATTTGTGCATTGTTGTCAAAATATTACACTTGAGAACATTTACTACAGTGTGGACTTACAAATTTTCATCTTCTTCAGTACCACTCATATAAAATGTGTTTACCATACAAGTCAGCTTTCAGAGATACACTGACAATACATGTGGACTGAGAATTCTGGAGACAGTAAAGATGGTGGAATAAGATGGACATCATAGCCCTAGCTTCATGTATGACTGCATATACGATGTGATTCTACATCACGTACAACCAGAGAAATGAAAAGTTGTGCTCCATCTGTGTACAATGGATCAAAATGCATTCTGCTACCATGTGTACCTAAGTAGAATAAATAAATAAAAATTTAAAAAGAAAAGAAAACAAATGTGCATCCATATGCCTCTGATGAATATATTGCTGAGCTGTTTGTCTTTTAAGCCACACGATGTAGAGAATTTGACCATGTGACGAACACATAATAACAGGTTATTAATCAATTGTTGGACCAAAAAAGCAAGGTGTGGTGATTATGCAGTGTCGACGATTGTGTGGTGAAATACAATTATTATCTGTGGATTATATTACACTTAATTTTTTTAATTTAACAAAGAAGTAAAGAGCTGAGGATGTAGCTCATTGGTAGAGCACTTGTCTAGATACATGAAGCCCTGGGATTGATCCTCAGTGCCATTTTTAAAAATGGCATTTTTTAAAATAAATAGGATGAATATGCTGAAGGGTAAAAGCTAGTAAGGGAACTGTCCTGAAGTGTGACTCAAAGCACCACTTGGACACTGGAGCACCCCAATTCCCTTTCCATCTCTCCTCTTTAGGCCTCACTTCCCATTTCTTTGGTCTGAACCCCCTCCCATGCTTGCTTCTTCCCAGGAAAGCTTGCCCCAAGATGAGACTCCTGTACCCCTTCTACCCATCCCCATGCTCGCTCAACTAGTTCTGGCATAATTCACATAGAGAAGGTGGACAGGAATGTGCTGAACGTTGGGGCCAAAGGGGCAGCCCTTTCATGTTTCCTAGTAACAGCCTGGAAGGAGGGATCCTAGGGTGTGGTGCAGGCAGCTCTGTCTACCCCTTTGTGGTAATTTGTTTATGTTGTGGTTGTTGTCATGGTCCCCTGGGAGCTTGGCAAATGAGTTGCTAAATACAACATGGGGGCCTTACTTTGAGAGGGTTTGTACAGAAGGGGAGGGGTTCTTCTGCCCCATACCTTTGTTTCAAAGAAGGGAAATTTAATCCTGTTTGCCCCCAAGACACCCTGAAGCTCAAAGAGGATGGATGTCCCCTGAAAAAAAAGAGGATGGATCCCAGCTTTTTAAGCTATGATGATGCTTTAGATCATTTATTGATCTCTCACTATATTACAGCCACAACGTTAAATCCTCTGAGACATGGAAGGACTTGCTGTGGTTCCAGTGAAGGTTCAGACAAGTTTGGGTTTAAATTCTTTTTTTTTTTTTTTTTTTCGGTACTGAGTATTGAGCCCAGGGATACTTTACCACTGAACTGCATTCCTAGTCCTTTTTATTCTTTATTTTGAGACAGGGTCTCACTAAGTTGCTGAGTCTGATCACAAACTTGCAATCCTCTTGCTTCAGTTTTCCCAAGTTGTTGGGATTTCAGGTGTACACAACTGTGCCTGACTTGGGTTCAAATTCTGACTATGTGACCTCAGAAAATCTTCTTGATTTCTCTGAACTTCCTTGTCTTTGGCTGTAAAATGGAGATACTCATATCTGCTTCCAGATGGTTTGATAATGACATAAAGGTCTAATCCATTTCATTTAGTATGATATCCCCACCACTTCCCCCATGTTCTTCCTACCTCTGCATCTTTGCTTGAACCATTCCTTCGACTTGGGATGCTCTTCCCTTTACTTGGCTCTCCACCAATCAGCATCCTCCCTTTTGTCCAGGCCTGGCTCAAATGCCACCTGCATCACAGTGCCTGAGTTCTCTCCCTAATTAGGGTGGAAGCTCCTGGAGCCAAGACTATGTGATATCCTAGCAGTGCAAAAGCAGAGTGGGTAATGACCTTGGATTAACCTTGGATAAGTTGCTTAACTTCCCTATGCCTCAGTTTCCTCATCTTACTGATGAGGCTGAACCTACCCCCAAGGGATTTTCTAATGTTTAAAAGAGGTGATACAGGGCCTGGGGTTGTGGCTCAGTGGTAGAGCACTTGCCTAGCACGTGCTAGGCACTGGGTTCAATCCTCAGCACCACAGAAAAATAAATGAAATAAAGGTATTAAGTCCAACTACAACTAAAAAAATATTTTAAAAAAGAGATGATACATTCATTCAGAATGAGAACTGCCATGTAATAAGCTTTTGATAAATATGATCCCTTTTGCATTGCCTAATATGGTAGCTACAATCACATGGGGGAAATTTAAAGCAAATTTCATCAAAATTCAATTCAATTAAAATTTCAGTTTCTGGGGCTAGGGATATAACTTGGTGGTAGTGTGTCTGCCTAGCATGCACGAGGCCCTGGTTTTCATCCCCAGTACCACAAAAAAATAAAAACAAAAACAGAACACCTTTTGCTAGTTCTCATTTGACTAGTAGCCACCAGATTTGTCTAATAGGACAGGCCAGATACAGAACATGTCCATTGTCATTCTGTCATCATTCTATTGGCTGGCTGGTGCTTTAGACAATGATGATAGTATGCAGTAAGTTGTTTAGCACTTGTGATCTGGGTCAGGAAAGATGCTTAAAGATGTCTCTGAAGGGGCTGGGGCAGTGGCTCAGTGGTAGAGTGCTTGCCTCGCATGTGTAAGTCACTGGGTTCGATCCTCAGCACCACATAAAAATAAATAAATAAAGATATTGCGCCCATATACAACTAAAAAAAAAATTAAAAAAAAAAAAGATGTCTCTGAAGGCCTACAACTTCTAGGAGGACCCTCAACCCTTCCATACGCTCCCTGCCCAGCCTCTGATGCCCCCAGAAGTAACTGGGATGCTTCACATTAGAGGGATTAAGGTGAGAAAGGAGACTGGTGAGAAACAGGCAGGATTAGGATCTAATGATAGGGCAGTGGAGAAACCCAATCTCTGCATGCTGCCAGCCTGGTGGGAGGGGTGTAGCTCAGCCTTTGTAGAAATTGAAGCTGGAATGTGAAGTGGGGTGGGGCTAGGGAGTGGAGAGTTACCTAACTGCTTCTAAGTGACATAGCTGTGCCCCACACAGAAGGATATGGCCAGAAATGGCTCTACCTTCTTTTGGACACAACTCTATCAGGGGCCCTGACCAAGAAGGATGCAGAGTCTGGTACCTCTGAATCATGCTCTTGTGCCCCAAGATAGCCCAGAATAGAGGTCAGAATAGCCCAGGAGTGAGACCCAAGACAAGGGTAAGGGACCTGGGAGAGTCTTAGGCTGAATAGCTTGGGCTTACCCAGCTGTGGAGATTAAAGTGAGTCCAGGGGTGGATTTAGCTTATGTAGATCTCCTTGATGCCCACAGAAGTTGCATATTGTTATCCTCAAGCAATGGTTGCTTTATAGACCATCATTGATAAAGTGGTCTCTTCCTTCCTGAAGCTTCTGAGAACTAGAAGATGTGTTAGATGTATACAACACTTGACAGTCTATATGTCTCATTAGGTCTTCCTTCCAGTGATTTAAGGAGGGCAGGGCAAGTGTTGACAGCCCCATTCTATAGGCAAGTGACCCTCAGAGATGCCATCCTGAAATGGAGATTTTATACAGAAGTGGGGAGCAGAGCTGGGTCTTTGCAGGCTCATCTGCTGGTGGACTGTCAGGCAGCATGATAGAAATCAAGGGCTGGAGAAACCTTCTGGGTCCTCTTATAGGTGACCTACTGGTTCCTTCGCACATAGGCGGATGTTCTTCAGTGATCAGGTATTGGAAATCTCAGGTGTTTAAAAATATCCTCATTGCACAGGGCCATTAGCCTACATACCATATCACTAAGAGAGCTGTTACTATCTGGAGCCCCAGGGAACAAGGGGTCATGGACAAGGACTCATGTCCTCATGACCTCAGTGATGGGAAGAAAGAACAGCAGAGTGGGGACGCTCTGCCTTTTCCCATGCTGAGGTCTACAGGGCCAGCTCCTTGGGATGGGATTTGAAAGATATCAGGAAAAAGTAGCATCATCCCCATGGAATAAACAAACTTTCACAAAGAATGCCTTTTGAGTTCCATTTTCTGCCTCAGCCTATCCTCTTCTTGACTACAGATTTTTGTTATAAAAGGAGGACATTAGCCTTCCCCCAACTTCCAGCAAAGTGAAATGACCATTGTGTAGACTAACCAAGCTTCTGATTCCTACCCTGTTGAAACTGGGTGGAGGAGTAACCCCTGAAGAATCCAAGGTGTTGAGTCTCTTCATTAGTGAGCTGAGAGATGAAGCTCAGGGAGAAAGGGTACCCACAAGGAGTGGGCCTTGCTTCCCCGGAAACTCCCCATTCTCCAGGGTAGAGGTCTTGAAGCCCTAATGGGGCCTCTACAGGCATTCACCCTGGACTCCCAGGCCATGGAGGCCAATCTCCTTCCCTCCCAGCTATCTCTACCTGGCAGGGGACCTCAGGCTCACCCTTTTGTCCCTGCCTATCCTTCTGACCTGTCCCAGAGCCAAGCATGGGAACTCACTTAATCCCAATTATGTAATGTGCAAACTAAACTGTTGTCCCTGGAGGAGGTGCCTGGAGCCACGCCCAGAAGTGGGGGCAAAAGGCCTCAGCTGGGTCGAGGCTGACAGACTTGAGCCTGTGCTACAGTAGCCATCACTCCTTAAGCTCACCCAGCAGCATGAGCGGCCGAGTCGGAGACCTGAGCCCCAAGCAGGCAGAGACCCTGGCCAAGGTGAGAGTCCCTCTTCCTGGAGCCCCACAGGAAAACGGCTGAGAGTTGAGGTGGGAAGAGGTGGCCAGAACCCTGCCCTCTTCTGTTGAGTCAGCATATCTTTGGCATTGTCTCTTTGCTGTCACTTCCCAAGGGGTCAAATTCCAAAGGAGGCCAGTGACAACAGCCCTGTCCAGGACAGGGACTGAGAGAAAGGCACCACTTCTAGCAACATTCTGGGTGATGTCTACCCAAAATCACGCCTGACTTCTCCTCATCCAAGAGTCAGACCCAGCAGCTTTATGTAGCAGCCCCCTACCACCATCTTCTCCCTCCCAGTCCCCTTAGGTGGAAGCAGAAGGATGCTGTCAGTCTGCCCTCTAACTCTGTTTCCCCTATCTCCCTGAGTCCCTGAAAAGATAGCTAATCTGTAAGAGCCTAATCAGAATGTGATGCCATTCCCACAGAATGGAGAAGGGAGCATATAATCATTATAATCACTAACCATGTTTTTGTAGAAGATGGGAAGAAAAAGGCAGAAGTCTTGGTAAGCTAACACATGGAGGAAACTAAGAATATATCCATACTCCAATCCACTTACCTACCCAATCATTTATCCTTTCTTCCACCACCCATCCATCTTCCCACTCACCCATCCATCTGTCCATCCCTCTTTTCCATTCACTCACTATCTCTCTGTCCTTTTCACCTGCACATTTTTCCTTCCATCTATTCACTTATCCATCCATCCATCCATCCATCCATCCAGTGATTTTTCATCCATGTACCCACTCATTCATCACTCCATTCTTCTACCTACTTACACTCCCATTTATCCTCTTTCCATTCACCTATTTATCCAATGATCATCTCTCCTTCTATCAATCCATCAACTCCCTTCATCAATGTGAGCCAGAGTCTATGTGGAAGGGAAGGAGGGGCAATCACCTGAGCTTTGAGTCTGAAAGCCAAGGCCAATGTGAGAGAACTATTTTAACCAGCATCTCTCTTCCTAGTTTCGAGAAAATGTCCAGGATGTGTTTCCAGCCTTGCCGAACCCTGATGATTATTTTCTTCTTCGTTGGCTCCGAGGTGAGGGCAAAGGTGGGGGAATTCAGAATGAGGGGCAGCAAGAGAGACCTGTTCCCAATAGAACAACAAATGGCTCTCAGGATCTGATCATACTATCTTGCTTCATGTGTTCAGATCTAGATCAGGGAAGTAAGGTCCTACCCAGGGTCCCAGTGTTCCCCATGGCTTCCACTGGCTAGAAGCAAGCCAGTCTATGTCCCACCTCACATCTTTTTTTCTATCCATCTCCCCACAGCTCGGAATTTCGACTTGCAGAAATCAGAGGCAATGCTCCGCAAGGTGTGACCAACCCACCCTGGAGTTCTGGGGACAGGTTTTATGCAGGGCAATCCATACCTCATGTCCCTACTTCCAACTCCTCTCAGTGTTCTGGAAGCCTGGTGGGACCTTACCACTCCTTTCTTTTTCAGCATATGGAGTTCCGGAAGACCATGGACATTGACCATATCCTTGACTGGCAGCCCCCAGAGGTGAGCCACCCCCCACTCCCAAACGTCTCAGTTTTTCGTGGACACACCAACCAAGAAGTTTCTGGTCATTGGGGACAATGAGTGAAGGGCAGCAAAGCTGAGAAACCTCTAGAACTCCTTGGGCCTAAAGGCACCTCTCTTATAATAATAACAAATATTTCCTGGGGCCTTAGGAGATCTAAGCCTGAGGTAAGAATTTATAAGCATGAGTTCATTTACATCACAACTCCATGAGATGTGTGCTCTCATTCTCATTTTACAGATGAGGATACTGAGGCCCAGAAAATGTTCAGCAACTTGCCAAAAGTCTCAGAGACCCAGAGTGGGACTGGGATTTGAGCTCAGGCCCTTCTGGCTCCCCAAACTTGGGTGATCTCTGAACACCTTTGTTAGACTGTTCCTCTGCCCTCCTCCACACTAGGAGTTCACTCAAAGCATCCTGTTTGGGTGGGAAAGAAATGACCCATGAAGGTACTGATGAGAACAGTGACATCACTGGGGTTATGGTCATCAATCTACTAAGTAATGATCATATAGCTTCATTTGTGGGGCATGTGCTCCAGGCCAGGCACTGTTTTGTTAACATTATTTGGGGGACTTTTTCTAATAATCCCCAAGGGGAGGAATTCACGCAAACTATTTTTTCAAAAGGAGGTAGAATAGGGCTCAGAGAGGTGGTGTTACTTGTACTTGGATAAGTTGTGTTACTTGCACAAGGACACACAGCAGGGAAGAAGCTGTGTCTGTATATGAACCAGATCTGCTGACCTTCAGAAACCACATTCTCCATCACTAAGCCCAAACACTCTCCATGGAAAGGGAAATGGGAGATTTTGATGACAGAACCAAGGATTCCAGAGGTCTTAAGCTAGGTCCAGCTGAGCCCTGGATTTGTTTTGTTATTTATCTGGTGTGAACAAGTCCTTCCCCTTCAGGATGCTCAGTTTTCTCATTTGGGGCAATAATGCCACCTTCCAAAGGAGGACCAGTGCTTTGCACCATGGTGTATAGGCTTGGACCCCACAGGTAAGCCAAGACTGGGGGTCTCCAGAGAAGTATAAAATGCCAAGTTCTGTGCACCTTTCCATGTGTAGGTGATCCAGAAGTACATGCCTGGGGGCCTGTGTGGCTATGATCGCGATGGCTGTCCAGTGTGGTATGACATCATCGGGCCACTTGACCCCAAGGGGCTACTCTTCTCCGTCACCAAACAAGACCTGCTCAAGACCAAGATGAGGGACTGTGAGCGCATCCTACATGAGTGTGATCTGCAGACAGAGCGGGTGAGGCCCAGATCAGGTGGGGCAGGTGAGGCTGCCAGGGGGTGTGGCCTCAGGAACACGCCTTTTTTGTCTACTATTACAGTCAGAGGCTCCCAGGTCAAACATCAGTTCTGCAGCTTATCAGCTGTGTGGCCCTGGGAAGTTGCCTCACCTTTCTGAGCCTCAGTTTCTTCACCTACAAAGCAGGGATAATAATAAACAGTGGTTGCAAAGAGTAAATGTTATTATGCAAGTACAAATACTTGTCAATTTACAATGGGGTCACATTCTGATTAAACCTATTGTAATCTGAAAATATAAGTCAAATACATTTAATACACTCAACCTACCAAACATCAAAGTTTATCCTAGCCCACCTTAAACATTCTCAGAACATGTATATCAGCCTGCAATTGGACATTGTGAGAGAATATTGCATCACTAGCTTGGGAAAAGATCAAATTCAAAATATGGTGTCTGCTGAATGCATGTTGTTTTGCACTACTGTAAAGTCAAAAAATCATTAAGTATAACCATCATAAATTGGGGCCATCTGTATATGGCTTAGCACATAGGCCTAATATATATTTCTCAGCCATGGTATTTATTGCTGTTCCCTCTGAGTCTTTGCTCTTGATGTTCCTTCTTTCTGGATTAACCCTCTCCCCCACCAAACACACCTACTTCCTAAAACTTTCCTTGGCTCTCTCCTATCTATCCGGTAAGCCTCAAACTTAGATGTCACCTTCTCTGAGGCCCCAGAGGTGTTAAATACACCTCCTCTGTGTTCCAGAAACCCCTGGGCTATTCCGTCACAGCACTCATCACAGGGCTAGGATGCTTTCATTGTTTTAATCCCCTTGATCAGATTGCAAACTCTTTAAGGACCAGAACAGTGAACTATTAAGCATTATCCATTATACTCTCAGTGTCTGGCACAATATAAGAGCCTAACAAATATCAGTTTGACAAATAAATGGATGGATGGATGGATAAGTGGATTGATGGGAGAATTGATACATGGGTGGATGGATGGATAGATACATGGATTGGTAGAAGAACTGATGTTTGAGTAGTGAATGAATGGATGGATGGATGGATGACAGGTGGAAGGATAAATGGATTGATGGGAGAATTAATATACTGGCTGGATAAGATAAATGGATTTCTGGGAGAATTGATCTATGGTTGGGTGAATGGATGGATGAGTGGTAAAATTCATTCACTCTTGTCTACCTTGCTCCTCTGCTGACAGAGTGAGGAGCTAGAAGAAGCCTGAAGGGTCATGTACTTGGGTTACTATCTCCCAGTCCTGCACCCTGAGGGGTGGAACTTTTTTCATCTTCCACAGCTGGGGAAGAAGATTGAAACCATTGTGATGATATTTGACTGTGAAGGCCTGGGACTGAAGCACTTCTGGAAACCTCTGGTGGAAGTGTACCAGGAGGTGAGGAGAAGGCCTATGGCACACTCCTCTGACTTGCTTGGACAACCAACTTGGTCTGCTGTGACCTTGATGTTCACTCAGAGCCAAAATTTAGCAAGAGGTGGTTGCCTTCCTAGACCCCATCACCATCCCTTGGGACTCAAAGGGCCTTACTATGCTTCCTAAAAGATCCCAGAGAGCAGACCTCAGGGACAATACTATATTTAGATCCCAGGGGCCAACCTCCAGCAAACCCTTCCCAGCCCCATCTTGCTACCCACTGAATCACAGACAAGTCAGTTCACCTCCCCATGCTTCAGTTTCCTCACCTCCCAAGTGGGGATAATGATGTAGGGTTATCACAGTAAGTAGTTGTATAAAGTATATACATAGTGCTTGGTAAATTATGAATATTTAATAAACAGTAGTCATTATTATTATTATAAATATTACTATATATCACTGTAACATTTACTCTTAAAATTATTGTGTACTTGTTATTAGAGTGTGGTTATAACAGTCCTGAGTGGGAAGGTCCCCCATAGAGTCCAGTGAAGGTAATAACAAGAAGGAATACTTTCTAGAGCCCTCTTAAACTTCCAGACAGGAGATTGCAAAGCAGATGAGCATACGAGAAGATGAAGTATGATCTCTGATGAGGTTTTCTTGGTTCTGCAGTTTTTTGGCCTCCTTGAAGAAAATTACCCAGAGAGATTGAAATTCATGCTCATCATTAAAGGTGTGTGACAACTAACTTCACTCATCTGTGCCTCCTTTTATTCATCAGTGCCTTGAGGATGATAATAGTGCCCTTGTCCCAGGGTTCTTGTGAGGCAGGTTGGTTACTTGGCTGCTCACAAATCCCTGGCACAGAGTAAGCGTTCCATAAATGGTAATTTCTATGGGTGGCCTTCCTGCCATCAGAAGCAGCTCCAACTAGCGATGATCTCTCCTTTCCCAGTTGCCTCTGGCCCCGGCAACTGACTCAATCTTGCCTTTGTGGTTTGTTGCCTTTGGGAGCCTCTATTGTCTTATGTATGCTTATCCTGTTTCCCTGGCCAAGTTTTCTGCTTCTTGAGGGCAGGGATTCTGATTCTATACTTCTGTTGTATGTCTTACAGGCATGGCACTATGGGGGATGCTCCCTAGGTATTTGGATGGTTTTTATTGGGGTATATGAGTAGATGGAAGAATGGGTATATATTGAATGGTTTCTTGATTGGTTGTTCATTGGGCTGCTTGGTTGGTTATGCAGTTGACTGGTCAGTTGGTTACCCAATTGGTTGACCAATTAGTGGCTGGTTGTAGAGTCCGTTGTTAGCTTGATTGACAAAGTAGCTAATTGGCATTTTGGTTGATTGGTTGTTTGGGTGGCTGGTTGGCAGTTTGGTTAGTTGGCTGAATCTTGGATGGTTGGCTGATTGAAGAGGGAAGATAGTTATGTTTAGCTGGTTTTTCATTTGGCTTATTGGTTTACTGTTTGGCTGATTTGCTAGGTGATAATTTGACTATTCAGTAGGAGGGCTGGTTGGTTGGATGATCAGAAGGTGAATTGGTAGATTATTTGTTGTTGGATACTTGGTTGGCTGTTTAGTAGGTTGGCTAGTATATTGGTTGACTAAATGTGTGGCTGATTAGGAGGTTGGAGGGTTGGCTCTTTTGTTGGTTGGAAGGGTGGTTGATAGATTAAATGATTGGTTAGTTGGCTGTTTGTTGACTGGCTGACTGATGGGTTGGGTAGTTTATTGAATGAAGGGCCTTAGAACTGGCCAGGGTTAATTATGACTCTTTTATGGAAAGAGTAGACCAAAGATATTCTTTTCTCCTTACTTGTATCTCTCCAGCCACCAAACTGTTCCCTGTGGGATACAACCTCATGAAGCCCTTCCTGAGTGAGGACACTCGCAGAAAAATTGTAGTGTTGGGAAGTAAGTTGTTCTAGCACCATTCCCTGAATCTTATACATGAGCTTAAAGTGAGATTTGTCCATAACCCCATTCAGAACTTGGTACATCACCTAGAGTCACAGTCTCCTGTTCCCAAAAGTGAGGTGGATCTTACCCTGTAGAGTCTAACCAGTGACCTACCCTTTTGGTGATTAAGGCATCTACACACACTGCCTTATCAGTTTCAGTCTGGTTGCTGGTCAACCTCTGGTTTATGGGCCTCAGTTTTCTTTTAACATTCACAACTCCAATGCTTCAAAAGGCACCCTGAGCTGAGGAGGATGAGGAAGAAGAACAGAAACAGTAGCCATGATTCAGAGAAGGAACATCCAATAAAGAGGGATTGGCTGGGTATGGTAATGCACATCTGTAATTCCAGCTACTCAGAAAGCTGAGGCAGAAGGATTACAAATTCAAGGTCTGTCACACAACACCAAAAAAGGGACTGGATAAATAAATAATGATACAGCCATTTGATGAATTATGGGCAGCCATGAAAAATAATGCTGTAAGTAAATATTCAGTATAACAGGAAATGTCACTAAGTGAAAAACCAAAAGATTATAAAATGATATAGGCAGTAAAATCTTATTTTTATAAAAACAAATGTATGTTAAATACACACATTTTTTTCTAGAAGGAAATACGACACAATATTGTTTTTTTTCAATCCTGGGGACTAAACTTAGGGATACTCTACCACTGAGTTATGACTCTAGCCCCTTTTTAAAATTTTGAGACAGAACCTCGTTTAGTTGCTCGGGTTGGCCTCAAACTTGGAACGCTCTTGCACCAGCCTCCTGTGTAGTTGGGATTACAGGTTTGTACCACTGTGCCCAGCTGAATATTGATTTGTTGATTGCAAGAAATAATGTATTAAATGTTATTATTTACATTTTCTGTTTTCTAAATTTTAATAACAATATGCATTAATTTTACAAAGGAAAAATAATAATTTTTTAAAGTGACAGAGTGAGAGAAAGAAGAGAAATGGCTCTTCAACCCAAACCAATGATCTTAAACTTGGAGGATAATTTCCCCCAAGCAGAATGGTCAGATCACAGAATCAGGAAAACTGAGGATCTAGGAGTGGATGTGGGGACCCTGTAAATTCTCACTTTCTCTCCATTTCCAATACCCAAGTTTCTGCCTCTACCCAGTTCCACTAGGATGAAGAGCTCAGTGGATCACAAGGTAGCCTGATTTGATAGCCCCAGACCTCTGCCTTCAAAACCTGCCAAATCCTGAGCAATGTGGGTTACTTCCACACTCCGGGCCCCAAGTCTATGGCCCTTGCCTCTACTGGTGCCCCATATGCTCAGTGCATTTGGCCCTAGTATTCCAGGCATTATGGTATTTGCCCTTATCCCACTGGAGGGAAGGAATATCCCATGACCATGGGAGTTAGCCTCAATTAGCCACAGGACTGAGCATGGCAACACCCCAGGACTCAGAACTCTTGGAGCTTTGCATAGGATATAAATGACAGTAATTGGCACTATGCATTATACACTATTGTTGTGGTGATTAAGAGGCCAAGGGTCCCTCCAAAGGCTCAGAGCTGCCCATCCCCCACCACTCACCAAACTGAATGGGTTGATGAGGGCCTCAACAAAGTCCTCATCTTCATAGGTCTTTAAAGTCTCCTTGAGAGCCGGGCATGATGGCACATGCCTATAATCCCAGCTTCTTGGGAGACTGAAACAGGATAATTTCAAGTTAGAGGCCATCCTCTGCAATTTAACGGGATCCTGTCTCAAAAAACAAAACAAAACAAAAAGAGTCGGGGACATAGTTCAGTGATAGAGCACCCCTGGTTTCAATCCCCAGCACCATGAAAATCAGTCAATAAATAATAAAAAATTAAAGTCTCCTTGAGACAATTAAACAACTTTTTGCTTTACTGCTCATAACTGGGAGACCTTCAAGAATATGCAAATCTGTCACCCAATGAGAACACATTTCCATAGCAAAAAGATGCCAGGAAAGACACTTCCTACAGCTGAGAACTAGGAGGCTGGGGAGTTGGCCCTGGTAGCCTAGCTCCTACAGTTTGGAGAAGCAAGTTTGGGACATCCTGGAGGGTATAGGAGGCTGATTGGTTCTGTCTGTGGTTGGTAACCACTCTCCAATCTCCCTGCTTCCAGACAGCTGGAAGGAAGGTTTGCTGAAACTCATCAGTCCTGAGGAACTGCCTGCCCATTTTGGAGGAGCCCTGACTGACCCAGATGGGAACCCCAAATGTTTAACCAAGGTACAAAGAACTCTAGGATAGGGTAGGGTTAGGGAGTAGGGATGGGTTCCTTTCTCACTTGTTCATTCCACAGATTTGTGTACATAGACACTGGTGTGTAGAGACCAGGTGTTGAGATGGACAGCTTGAGCTCTGCCTTTATGATGGTGCTGTAGCTTTGAAGGCAAATAGGAAATACAGGAATTTTGAACCAGAAGGATCAGTTGGAGATGGAAGCTCCCAAAGGAGAACCTGGCCCAGCCTGAGGGGTCAAGGAAAGCTTCTGGGAAAGGCAAGGTGGGGACAGGATGAACAGGATACATCCTGGAGATGGGGAAATTGTCACAGTCTGGAGAAACAGCATGAGCAATGACCAGGAGAGGGAAGCAAGCCCCTCCCATCCTATGTCTGCAGATCAACTATGGTGGGGAGATCCCGAAGTCCATGTACGTGCGGGACCAGGTGAAGACTCAGTATGAACACTCAGTGCAGATCAGCCGTGGCTCCTCACACCAGGTGGAATATGAGATCCTGTTTCCAGGCTGTGTTCTCAGGTAGGGAGAGGCCATAGTCCCACTTCCAGTTGGGCCCTAGCTCCTCAGTATCCATCAGACTGAGGAGCAACCCATTCCCTCATAGGTGGCAATTCTCATCTGATGGTGCTGATATTGGCTTTGGAGTTTTCCTGAAGACCAAGATGGGGGAGCGCCAGAAGGCTGGTGAGATGACAGAGGTGCTGCCTAGCCAGCGCTACAATGCCCACATGGTGCCTGAGGATGGGAGCCTCACCTGCTCGGAGGCTGGTGTCTGTAAGTCTGACCCAATTGGGCATGGTTTCAGAAGGCAAGAGCCACCTGTCCTGTGGTTTAGGAGAGGAAACAGGAGCAGTGACACCTCCCCACATAGGGACACACAGCCTAGGTTAGTGCTACTTAATCATATAGTCATCTACTTGGGCCATACTCATGAACACCTGCCATGTACCAAAAGCCAGAGACACACAGCTCCTGAAGGGATTGAGGACCAGAAGACATAGGCAATAGGGACAATAGGGACAATAGGGCTGGGATAAATTTTCCTGTGAGGAAACTGGAACTCTGGAGAAGTGAATCAATTTGTGCAGAGCCACAAAGCTGAATGGGATCCCAGGGTCCCACCTCAGCCTCAGCATAGCTGTATAACCCATGCACAGTCTGACCAATCCAGGAAGGTCCCTTGGTTTGCTCACCTGTAAACCTGGGGTTATAACTCTTGCCTCTTGAGGTGGTTGAGAGAAGACAAATGGTGTGCAGCCGACCTGGCTCAGCACCTACTCTGTCCAAAGGGATTAGGAGGCCTCTGATGCTCCCAATTGTCTCCCCTTGCACGACCATCATGTGCGCATCCAGGTGTGGAGACAATGGGATATAAAGACCATTGTTCTCCTTGCCAGTTGATGCAACTGAAACCAGACTGGGCACATGCCAGGAGGACACATAGCCTAAGTTAGTGCTGCTTACAGGCTCTGCTCAGGGATGTCAGTTCCAAAGGGAAGGTAAGAGTCATGGTGAGAACCTGGGCCAGCTTGACAAAAAAAGCCCACAGGAACACAAGCCCATCCTCCCTCACAGTCAGGGCAGGGATGCAGAAAGTGTGAAGCCAGACCCAACTGCTTATTTTCCATCTGTCCCCCAGATGTTCTGCGCTTTGACAACACCTACAGCTTTGTCCATGCCAAGAAGGTCAGCTTCACAGTGGAGGTGCTGCTCCCAGATGAGGGCATGCAGAAATACGACGAGGAGCTCACCCCTATCTAAATGGATCTCCCACTTCTCAGAGACCCTTAACTCTCTGTTTTCACTCTGTAGGCTCTGTCCCCCCAATACCCTGAAACTGATTATTAGTTTTCCTGACTGTATAACATTAATGAGTAGAGAAAGAGCTACCCTAGGGAAGATTCATCTGCTGCAATCAGATCACCTGGGGAAGGTTTAAAAGGCCCAGCCTTGGGGGATACCAAGAGAAGAGGAAGAAGAGTAAATACAAGAGATGGATGGATATTACTGAAACCCAATAATAGGGAAATGATCCCTTAGGCTTTGCCCTTACTCATTTGTATGTGCTTGAATTCCTTTCCTTACCTAAGCCCCTGTTTCTTCCTCTCCCCATATAGTATATGCTTAGTGTATACTTGCAAAATCAAATAGAAGACCAAAAGATAGGAAACAGGCAACTCCTAGGTGTGCATGACAAGGAGGAACCTTTATGGGGCAAGTTTCAGCACCTTGGACAGTGGTAGAGGTGTGTGCGGGATGGACTCCCTCCTGGGACCCAGGCCATTTGGCCTCCACATTTTTGGTAGTTGCTTCCCCTTGGGAGCCTCAGCCACAAAAACTATGATAGGAGATGCCTCCTTCAGATCTTGTCTAACTCAGAGAACTCAGCTTCTCCCATCCATCACTTCCACACTTACCTCGTTCCTTTGGGGCACTCAGCTTATATTTTAAGTAATTATAGGAACACTCCTCAAAGCAAAGAATCACGTATGACTACCTGCTGCCTGGCATAATAAAACCAAATCACACCTATTATTTTGTGAGTGTTCTCTATGCAACAGACATTGTTTCAAATACTTTATGAGCTTAGTCATTTCATTCTAATACTATCCCCAAGGCCATGGCTGAGCATCAGTGGATGCCAAGGGGCACATTTCAAATCATGGCTCCAACCAGGGCCTTAGGCTCCGTGCACTGCCTCTGCCTCCTGGTAATAAGTACCCCTGCTCAGTTTCAACAGAGGAGCCCTGACAAATGATGGTACCCAACAGTACTGCTCACACTTTCCTTAGCTCCCACAACACAAAGGGTCCACACTCTTATCATCCAACCCTGCTGATGCAGTGGTAAAAGGCCAGACAACCCTGTCCTTCCACCCTGCACCAGTGACACTAAGCAAGCCTTTTTTGAGGATCCTCATGACATGCTTGGCCCAAATTGCGGGTGCTGCCACCATCTTTGAAAAGAATAAACCTGCTTCCCTGTTTATTTCCAGCCCCACTCCTCCTCCCTTTTTTCTCCCTCCACTGCATACACCTTGTCTGGGAAGAACAGCTCATCCTCTGCTGAGCACTTGCATAGCCCAAGTGAGTAGGTCCAAACCAAGGCAAACTCAGACCACACACACACACACACACCTACACACACACACACAAATCTTAGTCAGCAGTGACAAAGTCAGCAAAGCTGTCTTCTATACATAACTACATCAACAATGACCAAGTGCAACTAGGCAGACCTCTACACACAACTGTGCCATTGGCCCAGCCAACCCAGACTGCAAATCCAGATCTCTGGCTCTCAACACTGGCAGCTCCACAGACCTGTTGCTGAAGATAAGTATGCATATCCTCTGGGAGTGATTCAGGAGCTGACTCCAGGAACCCACACATTTATCCACCTAGAGGTTAATGGTGCAGTTTAACATGAGCTGTATGCTGGCTTCTAGGGTCAGCCATGAACCTATCACACAGGAAAGTGGGGAGGTGTCTGAGGGAGGAAGGGGAAGAGGGTTGTCTTTGGGAAGTATCAGTATCATTCTCCAGCAAGGACACAGCCATAATTCATTTATTCCTCGATGGTCCTAGATGGGTTATGGAGGCTCAGAGTGGTGGGTGAGATTTAATTCACTTCACTCTTTCTTATCTACCAGAGGGGTGTTGTCCCACCAAGGTTGGAAACTGAGATTAGAAGCAATAGAAGCTGGCAGGTGGCCCACACTCTGCCCTGCTCCTCTTTAGGCAATACTTTAGGGGTCCACAATGCTCTATCCACCTCTTCACGCACACCAGTCAGAATTCACCAGGCAGTATTGGAAAGCTACCTGCAGGGGCTCTAGAGTGGATAGGTGAAGTCTCCCTGGAGCAGTTCCTAGGAGTGCCAGCTGTAACAACGCTGTTTGTTTCCTGCCAAAGCAGCAGCCTGGGCTGGCCACAGGGAGGCCCAGCAAGTCCCCACAGCCAGATGGGAGAACAAGTCTTTGACAAATTCTTCCAAAGGAGGTAATAAGAGTGGATGGGCAGAAAGAATATCCCTCAAATAACCTTGACCAGCGTCAAGTTTCATCATGGCTGCCATTAGGTGCCTGGCGTACTTTTTGGAAACCTCAAGACTGCTCCCATTTTACAGATGTAAAGAATGAGGCTAGGAATTTCTGCTGTTGTCTGCTTGCGATTACACACCCTTATGAGTAACATAACTCAGGTTCAAACCTCCAAGAGAGGGCTCTTCCACAGACAGATATTTAAAGGTTAGAGTTATCTGGCTAGATTCAGATGATACCAAGTGGTATTAACATAAAAATAGTTTACCTTCACCCTCTCCCTCCTTTTTGTTTCTGCAAGCAACTGATCTGTGTGTAAGAGGACTCAACCCCTACATGACCCCCAGTTAATTCTGTTTCCTATTTGAGCTCCTGACCACCTTGCCATGCTGCCCCAAAGAAGGATTTTCTGAACTCAGAGGGCCAAGGGCAGATCCAGGAAGGGAAAGGAGTTTGGGTTTGTTTAAAATGGAAATTTTAAGGCATTAGTTTAGTGTTTGCTGAGTATCTTCTATATGCTAGGCTCTACCCAAGAGGCCAGGGTTTCAGGGTAGGGATGAGCCTCTGTCCCCAGTGTTGGATCTGGCTAGGAAACCCTAGCCTCAAGAATTAGGTCTGCCCTGGACTCCAGCCCTAATGGCTCCCCAGATGCACTGTGATGATCAGAGGAGAGGAACAAGAAGTCCAGGGTGCTGGTGGCCTCAACTCTCAGTGGGAGAAGCAGCAGGGACTCTAGGGAGATAAGGAATCTTAGGGCACCTGGTGGAATGACTTAAAACCCATCAGGAAGGAAGCCTCCTCCAGCTCATATCCCCAGATGTGAAGACCAAGTTCTGCTGTGACTCAGGATTGCCTGGCATAGTGGTTATCCTGAGGTGGGTGTGCCAGGTACATGATTGGCATGGGTAAGCTCAGCTCAGGGACAGACAGGGCAGGAGGAAAAAACCTCTCCACCTCACCTCCCAAGGGAGCCCCATTGCCTAGACCTTACCACAGAGCAAGGCTACAGAAACCATCAAAATCCTCGCCCCTTGAGGAAGCTATAGTAAAAATAAAAATTGCCCACCACCCACAAGTCTCCTTAAATTGGCCCTTATAACTCTTGTGGGTTGGATGGTGGGATGAATACAATGATGGAGAATGCTGTTTATTCACACAAATAAGAGCATGTGGTCACCCTTGGGTGCATATTTATGGACTGAGGATGGGTCATGGCAGGCGCCATCAGATCTGGTCCTTGAATGCTGAAGAGAGAGGGAAATGGGAGTGAAGGGGGCATTCCTGATAGGTGGCATGAGCTGAATAAAGTCACAAAAGTAGGATGTGAAGGGCACATCCAGAGAATGGCAAGGAAATGGGTGAGATGCAATGATATGGGAACAGGGGTGTGTCGTGGTGAGGGATGAGACTGCTAAATCTGGTGGTTCTGAACACCTGGCTGAGTTGTTCAGACTGGATCCTAGGAGCCATCCGGAGTCCTGGAAGGTGTCAAGACAAAGGAGGGACTAGGAACGACTCAACCACGAGCACGATCAGATCAGAAGAAAGTTTCTTTAGGTGCTGATCACTTGAGGAGTTCCCACACTGCTTATTCATATAAATAAAAGCATGATGGTCACCCGCAGATGCTCATTTCTGGACCATCATTCAATTATTTTCTCTGAATAAATTCTTTTTTTTTTTTTTTTTTGGTACCAGGAATTGAACTCAGGGGCACTCGACCATATCCCCAGTCCTATTTTGTGTTTTATTTAGAGACAAGGTCTCATTGAGTTACTTACTTAGCACTTCGCTATTGCTGAGGCTGGCTTTGAACTCACAATTCTCCTGTCTCATCCTCCCAAAGTGCTGGGATTACAGGCATGCACCACCGTGCCCAGCTTGAATAAATTCTTAGAAGTGGAATCCCTGAACCATATAATTGACATAGTTTATATATCTGGAACAATTCAATCACTCGCTCTTAAAGTGAATTCTTTTGCCATAATGATAATAACCAGGATTTGTGGAGCCCTCACTCTGAATCTCTGTGTGGTTAAATCCTCATTCAATAGTTCCTCCTGTAAACCCTTCATGCTATTAAGGGGAATTGTAGCAAGGAAACCAAGTCTTCTGACTTCAACTCCAGAAAAGAGGGACCTAGAAATACCCATCTAATGACTAAGTTGTAAAGATTAAATGAACCACATCACAGCAAGTCCTTAGGACAGGACCTGGCCTCACTAAGAGCAGTTACCTAATAAATATTATCAATGACTAGTTTGAACCAAAGGTGGGCACTTCGTGAGGTACTTCCCTCTTGTGGTGATCCTGAGCATTGTATGAAACCCGTGGCTCAGGAGACCCAACTTCCCCCATGCTCTAGGAAAAAAGCCACTAATCCTGGGGGAGGAAAAAAAAAAATTCTGTTCCCTCTATAGAAGCGAGAATCTTTCCCATCACCTCATGTCAGGATATAACAATTTAAGATCACAAGAAGACTTACACCTCCCATTTGGTTGACCTCTTTGCATGTTTCCCCACCCAATAAAGGGGATAATGGGTTAGCACAGAACAGCCCATCACTAAGAGCTGCCTTCCTGGAAAAAGGCTGGCTGGAGAGAGGGCTTCCCACCTCTACTGGAATGGAATGTCTGTAGAGGGATTCTAGCTCCATGGATGCCTCTAGAGATGCCAGATAAAATATAGGAGGTAGTCAGGAGCACGCCTGTAATCCCAGCACTTTGGGAGGCTGAGACAGGAGAATCGCGAGTACAAAGCCAGCCTCAGCAACAGTGAGGAGCTAAGCAACTCAGTGAGACCCTGTCTCTACATAAAACACAAAATAGGGCTGGGATGTGGCTCAGTGGTCGAGTATCCCTGAGTTTAATCCCTGGTACCAAAAAAAAGAAAAGAAAAGAAAAGAAAATATATATATGATATGTGGTTTAATATATCTCATGCAATGTTAGGGACATACTTCTAAGAGATTACTTGTTTATTTGAAATTCAAATTTAATTGTGCCTCTTATTATTTTATTTTCAAAATCCAGCAATCATATTCCTGGAGGTTTAGTGCAGAGGTAGGGTGTAGGCTGCCTGAGAGGAGGGCAACTACCCCATTCTATGCCAGGGGCTTTAGGTATCTTACTTCAGTCCACACAAGCTGGAGGGAGGCATCTCACCATCTCACTGTGAGATCACTGGAGCCCTGGCTGGCTGGAAAGACACATGACTGCTGCTACAGGACAGAGACCTATCATGAAACTGAGGCAGTGTGGAGACTCCCTGTTTCATATCCCCAATTCTTTTTTTTATTGTTTTAAAAACCTCAATTTATTTTTTACTAGTTCTAATCAGTTATACATGACAGCAGAAAGCTTTCTGATTCATTGTACACAAATGGAGTGGAATTTTTCACTTCTCTGGTTGTACATGAAGTAGAGTCACACCATTCGTGCAATCATACATGTATCTAGAGTAATGATGTCTGTCTCATTCCACCATCTTTCCTACCCCCATGTTCTCTCCTGGATATCCCCTTTGCCCCATTCAAAGTTCTTCCACTCATCCCATGCCCTCCCATTATGGATTAGCATTCACTTATCAGAGAAAACATTCAGCCCTTTGTTTTGGGGGATTGGCTCATTTGACTTAGCATGATATTCTTCAACTCCATCCATTTACCTGCAAATGGCGTAATTTTATTCTCTTTTAATGCTGAGTAATATATATATATATATATATATACATATATATTTATCACAGTTTCTTTATCCATTCATCTATTGAAGGGCATCTAGGTTGCTTCCACAGTTTAGCAACTGTGAATTGTGCTGCTATAAACATTGAAGTGGCTGCATCACTGTAGTATGCTTTTTTCTAAGTCCTTTGGGTATAGACTGAGGAGTGGGATGGCTGAGTCAAATGGTGGTTCCATTCCAAGTTTTCTAAGGAATCTCCATACTGCTTTCCAGATTGGATGCACCAATTTGCAGTCCCACCAGCAATGTATGAGTATGTCTTTTCCCCCGCATCCTCGACAACACTTATTGTTTGTATTCTTGATAATTGCCATTCTGACTGGCGTGAGATGAAATCTTAGTTTTGATTTGCATTTCTCTAATGGCTAGAGATGTTGAACATTTTTCATACATCTTTTGATCAATTGTATATCATCTTCTGAGAAATGTCTGTTCAGCTCCTTAGTCCATTTATTGATTGAGTTGTTTGCTTTTTTATTGATTGAGTTTTTTGAGTTCTTTATATATCCCGGAGATTAGTACTCTATCTGATGTGCATGTGGCAAAAAATTTGTTCCCAAATGTAGGCTCTCTCTTCATCTCATTGATTTGTTTCTTTTGCTGAGAAGAAGTTTTTTGTTTGAATCCATCCCATTTATTGATTCTTGATTTTACTTCTCATGCTATAGGAGTCTTGTTTAGGAAGTAAGGTTCTAATCAGACATGATGAAGATTTGGGCCTGCTTTTTCTTCTATTAGGCATAAGCTATCTGGTCTAATTCCTAGGTCCTTGATCCACTTTGAGTTGAATTTTGTGCATGGTGAGAGATAGGGGTTTAGTATCATTTTGCTGCATATGGATTTCCAGTTTTCCCAGCACCATTTGTTGAAGAGGGTATTTTTTTCTCCAATGTATGTCTTTGGCACCTTTGTCTAGTATGAGATAACCATATTTATGTGGGTTTGTCTCTGTGTCTTCTATTCTGTGCCATTGGTCTACATGTCTATTTTGGTGCCAATACCATGCCGTTTTTGTTACTATAACGTTGTGGTATAGTTTAAGGCTGGTATTGTGATGCCTCCTGCTTCACTCTTCTTGCTAAGGATTGCTTTGGCTATTCTGGGTCTCTTATTTTTCCAAATGAATTTCATGGTTGCTTTTTCTAGTTCTATAAGGAATGATATTGGGATTTTAATTGGAATCGCATTGAATCTGTATAACTCTTGGGTAGTACAGCCATTTTGACAATATTAATTCTGCCTATCCAAAAGCATGGGAGATCTTTCCATCTTCTAAGGTCTTGTTCAATTTCTTTTTTTAATGTTCAGTAGTTTTCATTGTAGAGGTCTTCACCTCTTTTGTTAAATTGATTCCTAAGTGGTTTTTTTTTTTGAGGCTATTGTGAATGGGGTAGTTTTTCTAATTTCTCTTTCAGAGGATTCATCACTGATGTTTAGAAATACATTTGATTTATGGGTATTGATTTTATATTCTGCTTTTTGCTGAATTCATTTATTAATTCCCAAAGTTTTCTGGTGGAGTTTTTGGATCCTCTAAGTATAGAATCATGTCGTCTGCAAATAATGATAGTTTGAGCTCTTCTTTTCCTATTCATATCCCTTTAATTTCTTTCATCTATCTAATTGCTCTGGCTAGAGGTTCAAGGACTATGTTAAATAGAACTGGTGAGAGAGGGCATCCCTGTGTTGTTCCAGTTTTTAGAGGGAATGCTTTCAATTTTTCTCCATTTAGAATGATGTTGGCCTTGTCAAACCCCTAATTCTTGAAATCATACCAGAAAGATTTCAGACATGCCACTCAGAGTAACAGGAATGAGTTTATTAAAAAGGGATAGGACGTCTGGGGTTGTGCCTCAGTGGCAGAGTGTTTGCCTAGCATGTGTGAGGCACTGGGTTTGATCCCAAGCACCACATATAAATAAATAAAGTAAAAGTTTAAAAAAAAGAGAGAGGCAGAGAAAAGGGAAAAGGGGAACACTCAAGGGAAAGAGTGGATCTCTCAGAGAGGACAATATGCTCCTCCTGCCCTCGAGTTCCAGAGAAGTTTCCAGAGTCCCACTCAAACCCACTTTCTGACATATAACTGACAGCATAGGAACTTCATGGACCATCTCAAAGAGATGGTGTGGTGCTCACAAAGGAAATTGAATCCCCGTGTTTTTGCCCCCTTAACTGGTTTATTACACTTTGAATAGCCCTCAACAAGCTTTCTTTGTGAGGGTCTTGTTTTAGTTGCCAGGTGATTGGGGGCTGTGATAGTTTCAGTGATAAGGGAGAGACCAGCCACCTGGTAGTGTATGATTTAACCTTGAAACAATAGTTTTTCTTAATGTGATACTATTATGACTGGGGGAGGTTTTAACATACTAATCTCCCATCTTTCAGGTGTTTATCTGTGAGATAAGGCTTCCTGGGGTTTTCAGTCACTTCTCATTGTCTTCCCTGCTCACTCATTTATGATTCACAATCTACCTAATAGCTACTATGTGGAAGGTCCTGGAGAAGACCTGGCCACGGATTTTCACAGAGTGGAAGCCAAGACTACAGGCTGCACAGTGGCAGAGGGGGAACTGAGCTGGAGAGAGCCTAGTAGATGATCTATAGAGGGTCCTGCCCTCAGAGGCCAGGTGACTTCTCCAGACACACATCACTCACAGTGGCTTCCCTGTCCACCATCCTCCCTTGCTGATGTCTGGGGGCTGCCAACCTGATTTGGGGTAAGCCTAACCCTCTTTCTGCAAGCCTCCTGATGGACCTGTGGGTACAGCAGAGCCTGGTGGGCCGGTCTCACCTGAGCCTGAAGGTACCTGAGAGGGTGATGTTACAGAGCTGGGGCCTCCGGAAACTGAAGCAGTGCAAAGACCCCCCCCAACACACACACATACTTCTACCTCAAATCCTCATTCTTGTGATCGAGTCAGAAAGATTTAAGACATGTCACTTAGAGTAACAGACATGAGTTTATTGAAGGGATAGGAATAGGAAAAGGGAAACTCTCAAGAGAGACAGTGGTCTTCTCAGTGTCCCTCTCATGGGTTTCAGTTTTATTGGAGATCCCAGAGATTTTTCCAGAGAGTCCCGCCCAGGTCCACATCTTGACTTTTGACTGACAGCAGAATGACATCAGACATTTAAGTCCCATTTACCCTGACAACTCTAGGTCACCTCGGCCCATGCTGACCAGATCTAATTGGATTCTTAACCATAAATTCTTACAGATTTTATAGTTAGAATGAATTATCCTTATCTCCCTGAGTTTCAGGATGTGGTCTATGAGAAGTTCACAAAAGTCTCCCCCTTCAGGGTAACTTGTGTTCTTCTTATGGTCATTATTTTGGGCCTGCATTACTCCTGTGGATAGCAGGTGTTTACTGAGGAATGTGATATATCCTGTCCACGTAGGCCAGGCAGGGCTGCAGGCAAATTGTTTTCTTGAAAAAGAAAGCATGTGGGGGTCAGTACAGCAGGCCCATTTTATAAAATTATTCTCTTAACTCATGTTCTCACCACTGGCATCTCTCTGTCCCTTATCAGCAATGGTAAATAAATGAGATAGATAGTAAAAATAGAGGCAGGCAGTTAGGACAATGGGCTCCCCCAAAAGGATTCTCTAAATGTAAAGACTCCTCCATGAAATCAACCTGTAGAAAAGATCCAAACATTCCAATCAACTCCTTTATCCCAGAACAGCAACCTTTGTCCCACAGCACCCAGAACAGTGGGAAAAGGGAAATGAACAGACCTGAGCGAAGGCTACAGACTCAAGGGCTAAAAGGGCACAACCAATCAGAAGGTAATGGACTAAACCAATAATCTTAACACTTTTCCAATGTCTGTTTAGCAGAGATAGTGATCAATGACCCTACCTGGTAGTTATATTAACTAGCAACCTGCTCTCATGTTGCCCTTGCCCCATGAGAGTTCTGTTTCTTTTATTCCCACTTGAATAAATTCTGCTCTTTCACTTTCACCCTCCATTGTTAGTGAGTTTCATTTGTTGAATTCACGAAGACAAAAACTTGGAAAGAAGTCACTAGCATCTGAGCACAGTGGCACATGCCTGTAAACTCAGCAACTCAGGAGGCTGAGGCAGGAGAATCACAAGTTCAAAGCCAGCCTCAGCAACTTAGTGAGGCCCTAAGAAATTTAGCGATACCCTGCCTCAAAATAAAAAAATTGAAAAATAGCTGGGGACTTAACTCAGTGGTAAGTTGCCCCTAGGTTCAATCTCCAGTACCAAAAAAAAAAAGTTATTGGCAAGTGACTGGGGCCTTCTTGCAACACTAGAGCACTACTATAAACATAGGCCCTGCTCAATACCTGATGAAGAATCTGGTCCTGCCAGCTGAGGCCAAAGGTACCCCCTGAAGTTTCTGCAGAGGGTCCACTGGCAACTATGGTAGCAAAGGCTGAGTCTGGTTTCAGTGGCATCCCCCAGCTGCCATATGAGTATCACAAAGTCTTCAGAGTCCTGAAAAGCAGAGTGAGCCCTCCCAGAATGAGGGAATAGCCTGATTTCCTTGTGGCTTTGTGGCATCTCCTGAGCTGCTGGGCCTTGGCAGGGATTCTTGGCCGGCCCCTTTCTTTGGCATCTGACAGCTCAAAGGGGCTCAGAGGTAGAAACACAGGGCTGAAGCAGATCTTGGCCCCTCTCCTCCACCCTGACCCAAGCCATGAGGGTCTCACCAAGACCCTGACCTGGTGCCTCATAGTCCAGGTACAGCCAGATGGGCTAACCCGACCCTAGAGAGATAACCTGCACCTGAGCCACAATTTGTAGGGGCCTCAGTGCCCGATGCAGAGGGCCATTGGTATGGCAGGGTGGGTTTTCTGGGGTTGTGACTCTACCCACTCTGGAAATTTCAGGAAAGCTGGCGTAAGCTTGTGTGCCCATGAGCTATGGAAACCATAAGACACTCTTTGAGTTTTCTTATGCCAAAGAAGACAAACTGCCACCTACTGTAGAATGTTAATGACTGCTTCAATTTGTCACCTGCCTGCTAAGGGGTGGGCTGGGGCTTTCATTATTCCATTTAATCCAGCTAACAAAAATCCTAAGTAGGGCTGGGGATATGGCTCAGTGGTATAGTTCCTGCGTAGCATGCATGAGGCCCTGGGTTCAATCCCTAGCACACCACACACACACACACACACACACACACAAAACCTATGTAATAGATGAAGAAACTGAAGCTTGTGGTCACACAGGCACAGTCAAACCCAGTACAGCTGTCTCTTGGTATCTGAGTAAGACTGGCTCCAGAACAGCATTCCTCACCCCAGGACATCAAAGTCTTAGATGCTCAAGTCTCTTATAGAAAATGGAGTGGTTGGGCTGGGGTTGTGGCTCAGTAGTATAGCACTTGCCTAGCACATGTGAGGGACTGAGTTCGATTCTCAGCACCACATATAAATAAATTAAGGTCTATTGACAACTTAAAACATATTTAAAAATATTAAAAAAAGAAAATGGAGTATTTGCAAATAACCTACATACATCTTCTTGTAGACTTTAACTCATCTCTAGATTACTTATAATACTTAATACAACCTACTATATTGTTTAAAGAATGATGACAAGAAAAAAGAAGCCTGTATATGTCCAGTACAGATGCAATTTTTCCCCCCAATTTTTCTGTCTGGTTGGTTGAATCTAGATGCAGAACCTGTGGTTATAGAGGGCCAACAACACCTGGTACCCTCTCCATGAACAACCAGTTCTGGGTGACAGGGGATGTCACCCAGACTCCTCCCTGTCCCTGCTGTCAAACTTTCTGCCTCTTAAGCTCTAATTTTCCTCTGGCAGGAAGAAGCAGGAAGTCACCCAGCTCACCAACACCGATGTCAGGGACTATGCTCATGATGGTGACCACGACATCCACCCTGGGCATTCGGTATTTGCTCTCACTGCTGGTGGCTCAGGGCATAGACTTGCAACACACTCAGCTGTAGGCCCAGGGTCTGAGGAGCCCCTTATGCCTACCAGGGTTTTCCAGTAAAGAAATACCCACTCAAGACTTGCTTTCATGATTCTCCTGAGGCATGGCTGGGGTAAATGTGGCCCCCAGCACAGGGGCCTCTTGTGAGGTGACAGCCCTGGGCATAGCACGGCCTGTGCCTGTCTTCTGGACTTAGGTAGGAGTGGTGGTGTGGTGTGTGTGAACTGTCCTCCAAACCTGTGGCTGTCTCCAGGAGGCTGGGATCAGAGCACTTCCTCTGTTCATTAATGCTTGATGAGGGGCCCAGTAGCCCCCTAGCACAGAAATTGCCTTTTGAAAATGGCGGAGTTAGGCCCATTTGAGATTTATTTGTATATCCTCTTGCTTATAAGCCAGTGAGTGATGTGTGGAACAGGTTGATTGGGGTCATAGCCAGTTGTTAACTTTTTAGGAATTTTATGAGCTGGTTATCACAAAAAACCTTGACTTAGATTTAAATACATTATATTCTCAAAATATGCACTCCAAACATATTGCTTCCTAATTATTTTGCTACACTTAATATCATCCAAGCTCCTAAGGTTATTTATAGCTAGAATTGTCACCCCTTACCTGCAGTGTCCCTGTTTTAGTTACCTTCAGTTAGCTATGCTACAAAAATACTAAATGGAAAATTCCAGGAATAGTTTCATGTTTCCCATAATTTTTATTATATTGTTAATAATTGTTCTAGTGTATTATTATTATTGTTATTATAGTTAATGTTGTTGATTTCTTTTTTTTCTTAAGTTACCAGGGATTGAACCCAGGAGTACTTAACCACTGAGCCACATCCCCAGCCCTTTCTGTGTTTTGAGACAAGGTCTCACTAAGTTGCTGAGGCTGACTTTGAACATATGATCCTTCTGCCTCAGCCTCCCCAGTTGCTGGATTACAGGTGTGCACCACCACACCTGATAATGTTGTTTATTTCTTACTGTGCCTAATTTATAAATTAAACTTGATCATGGGTATGTATATATAGGGGGAAAACACATTATATAGAGGGTTTAGCATTATCTATGGTTTGAGGCATCCTTGAAATGTATCCCCTTGGATAAGGGAGCACTACAGCATTCTGTTTGCTAGAAATAACAAAATTATACTGTGCTACTGTGTACTGCTTCTCCATTCTGTGTTCAGTGATTTTATGTGGATAGCATGAAAGAGAAGATAATGGAGTATTTACACCATGGGAATTGACAAGTTAGGATCCCTATGCCCTGGCAAAGCCAGTGGTTAAACACAATCATCCACTGCTCTGGCCTTCCTGCTAGCCCAGGAGGTAGGGATATACAGCACCATCCTTTTCCAGACCCAAATTTTAAAGATCAGAGAAGGGAAGTGACCTGGCAGAGGCTTCCACAACATAAAGGGGCACAGATAAGACCCAGACCTGGTCTGTTCTTCCCTCCCCCAAGCAGTCAGGCAGGGAGATGGAAAGCCACCTGTCTGGAGCCCTCCTGGATTTCTTCCCACCTCTCTGGCTGCTACTCCTGTTCTCACCTCTTAGACTCAGACCCTCCTCTCTCTTGCCTGGCTGCTTCCACTCATTCCTGTAGTTTTGTCCCCAATATTCTGCCACTACATCTTATTCATCTCTCCAGGCCTCAATGAGAACAGCAGCCACCAGCTGCCCCTTCTTATGGTTTGAGCGTGTCCCCCAAAAGTTTATCTGTTGGAAACGTAACTCCTTAATACAGTAGTGTTGGGAGATGTGGCCTAGTAGGAGGTGTTTGGGTCATAGGTGAGCCCTCCTTATGAGTTAATGCTTTTCTCTACAATGGGTTAACTATTACAGGAGTTCAGACCCCTTTTCCTGCTTCTGCACATATGCAACTCCCTTCTGCTTTCTGCCATGAACTGAAGAAGCTGAAAAGATGCTGGTGCCATGTTTATGGACTTCCCAGTCTCCAGAACTGTGAGCCCAAATAAACTTCTATTCTTAATAAATTACCTGATCTCAGATATTTTGTGATAGCAGTAGTAAACAGGACACCCCTCTCCAAGCTTTTCTAACTGGCCAATCACATCTTCAGTTGTACAGCACAGAACTCAGACTCCTTGCCATGCCTTGCCATGGTACTTTGTGATATGGATGATACCCTACTGCCCATCCCATGACACCCTTTTTACCTCCCCACCCAAATCTTCATTTCAGCCATTCAGTCCTTTTTGGTTCCTTAGATTTGGAGTTTCTCTTGACTGATTTACTCATACACTGATTCCTCCTTAGGATGCTCCCTCCCTTGCTTTCCCCCACCCCACCCCTTCCTTCAGGTCAGAAGGCCCTCTTTTCATCACAACCCACTTCCCTCAGTTTACGCCCACCAGGAGAAGCCCTGCTCCTACTACCATATCCCAGCTCCTCCCCAACAGAAAAGAAAACTCATCTTCTTGAGGATTTATTGGGTTTGGGTGTGGGCCTGGCCAGCTTTCCAGCCAGGCCCCAGCAGCCCCTGTATCAGGGAAAGGCTAACTGGAGAGTCTTTCCTGAGGTATCTTGGATGTTCCACTTCTGTTTCTCCCTGAATGTCTTGTTGTCCAGCCATGCTGCCATGGAGTGACACAGTTGAGCAGCTGAGAATCCTATGCCCAGCTTGCCTTTCCTTCTTTGGGCTTGTCTCCTTATCTTCCATTTTCCTGTCAAAAGATAGAGCTGGGCCCACCCAGGATCCACTCCTGCTCACTACAACAGATTCCATGGAAAAAAATGGGGTTTAGGTCCCACCTCTGTTTAGGACCCACAGCAGTCACTACTCCTTAAGACTTTATCTCTGAGCTTCCGTCCAGATCAAACCCACTCAGTGCTAGGGCCATGGACTCTGGGAAACCAGGTGTCCACATCCCTAGCAGGAGTGGGCTAACAGGCCAGGCACTGGGGTAGGGTCAGGAGGAGCTGGGCTTCCCCACTGATGGGTAGAGCTTGCGCAGGCTGGAGTCCAGGAGGAAGTCCACTGACCTGTAAGAAGAGTGAAGTTGGTGAGCAAGTGGCCAAGGTGTGAGGGAACAGGAGGAAGGAGGCCATGGCGAGGGGAAGGAATTCTTGGACACAGGATACAAATGATATCCAGACAGAAACCTACCTTACTTTGCCCCTCACACCATGGGCTACTTGGGAAAGCCATACTCAAACCCCCAGAATAACACCTATTTTTCTTTCCTTTATTCATTTGGGAAAAATGAGGCATAGAGAAGATAAAGAACTTATTCCAGCTGGGCGTGGTGGCACACGCCTGTAATCTTAGCACTTTGGGAGGCTGAGACAGGAGAATCGCGAGTTCAAAGCCAGCCTCAGCAACAGCGAGGTGCTAAGCAACTCAGTGAGACCCTGTCTCTACATAAAACCCAATATAGGGGGCTGGGATTGTAGCTTAGTGGTACAGCGCTTGCCTTGCATGTGTGAAGCACTGGGTTCAATCCTCAACACCACATAAAAATAAATAAATAAAGATATTGTGCCCATCTACAACTAAAAAAAAAAAAAAGAAGGGATTAAACCTTTAAAAAAAACCCCACACACACAAAATAGGGTTGGGGATGTGGCTCAGTGGTTGAGGGCTCCTGAGTTCAATCCCTGGTACCAAAAAATAACTTACTCCAGGCCTCAGGGTCAGTTATGTTCCCCTAGGAAAAAACTCCTTATCCCATTCTACTTTGGGGGATTAACACCCATCTATATAGCTCTAAGAGCAGGCACATTACCCAAACCGAGCCAATCAGAAAAAGGAAACTGTCTTAGAGGTCGGCATTCAGTTCTGTTCTCTTTTTTTTGGTACCAGGAATTGAACTCAGAGGCCCTCAACCACTGAGCCACATCCCCAGCCCTATTTTGTGTTTTATGTAGAGACAGGGTCTCACTGAGTTACTTAGCGCCTCCCTGTTGCTGAGGCTGGCTTTGAACTCGTGATCCTCCTGCCTCAGCCTCCCTAAGTGCTGAGATTACAGGCATGCGCCACTGTGCCAGGCTGGCATTCAGTTCTGGATGAACCAATGACGGCCTTTGTTGGGATTTTTGTTATCACTATTAAAAAACTTCTAATGGGGCTTGCTAAACTGCCTGATGAAAGCTGGGAACTGCTGGGGGCCATCTCTGCTCCCCTGAGTGAAGCCACCAAGGTGCAGGATGGGGTAGAAAGAAGGAAAACAGGATGGGGAGATCCAGACTCCTAATGACATCATGTGGATGCCTAGATCCAGCCATGCCTGAAAGCAAAACAAGCCTGGACTGTTTTTCTCTTTTATTTAACTTACTTAGTATGAGTCTGGCTTCTGTCATCAATAACTCCCCAAACCCACCATTCCAAGTATGCCTGCTCTGTCTGCCTCTGGTTGTTTTGTAACACTACACTTTCTTTCTGAGAATTACTTGAATGTCCCATACCCTCAAGGCACCTTTCTTCCTTTACCACCAGAGTACCTGCCAGACCATATGACAAGGGCACAAACTGTCAAATTCCTTTCCATTTCAGGAGCCCCGAGTGCCAACCCTGTCTCTGCTGCCATTATTCTCTGCCCCACACCTCTCAGAGCCTAATTCTACCTGCATGATCCCTGAGGTCAGGAGGGCACCCACCTGTCAATGGGATGGATGATGATGGGGATGGCCAGTAGCCCAATGGCAGTGGTGGTCCACTTGCGGATAGTCAGGGGCCAGCGGGTGGCAGTGCCCAGGACATAGAGAGAGGCAGCACACACACGGTTGATAGTGAAGCCTGGGATGGCCACAGAAGCCAGAGACTGCCACACAAAGGTGTCTACCAAAGCCACAGTCACTCTGGTGCTGCGGCCTGCTTCAGGACCCTCCTCCACCTGGTGGGCAGAGAGATACTTAATCCAGTTGAGGAAGAGGCAGAAAATCCTGTAGACAAGGAGCATGAGCCTGGACCAAGGAGGGGAAATGACCAGTCAGGAGAAGGCATTAGGGGCAGAAGGAACTGCTCTAGTGTTGGGTTCTAGACTGTATCACATTCAAGACTAAGGATGGACTTGTCCACATCCAAGAGTCGTGTATAGGCTGCCACCTCCAGGTATGAGAGTGAGGTGCACTCTCCTATGAACAGAATGGAGTATGGGCTGTCCCACAGGGACTTTACCACATGCAAAGCTCTAGACTGAGCCACACCCACACCTGGAGTGCACTGGGTGTGGGGGTTATGAAGGAAAGCCAACACTCACCTCCCCTGCCTTCTTTCCTTTGTCAATGGCATCTGCCAGCACATAGGAACTGGCAACACCGTAGCTCAGCCACACCACGGTCTTTGGCACCAAGGAGCGAAAAGCCTCCCCCACCTCATTGGCATAACCTGGAGGAAGGGGGGGGACATTTAATTCTCAAACTCATGGAAGGGGCGCTGGAAAGAACTGGTTCTAATCCTAGTCTGCAGCTGGGTGACCTTAGGCAAATGACTACCTCTATGAGCCTCTCTTTCTCACCTCAACTCCAGGGCCCACTGATGGGAGGGTTGAGCAGAGCCACCATTATCATGGCTCACTGATTAGATTTCCTAGACTTGGTTCTGGAAGTGGGCACGAATGAAGTGACAGATAGCCAGAGACTGGTCAAGGGCAGTCCCACTGACCAGATACCCACCCTGTGCCAGGCCTTTCTGTGCTTTATTTCATTCCACCCTTACAACCACCACCCAATGAGAGAGGCCCTCATGTTGAGGCATTTTCGTCAAGGAGGAAACTGAAGCTCACATATAACCAACTGAGTGGCAGGGCTGAGATGGGAGTACAGATGCCCTGACTCCATAGCTACTGCTCTGCACGCCAGAGAGGGCAGCTCAATCATTCGGCTGGAGTTTTCTTCCTGGAGGCCTGGTCAGTAGAGACCTCGCGGGCAGAGCTGAACCCATCAGTGTTGTGTGACCTTGGGCAAGTCCCTAGCCCTCTCTGAGCCCAGTCTCTGGCACAGGAAGAATGAGAACTAAGATACTCCCCTGCCTCCTCCAGGCTCCAGAACGGCATCGGGGGACCCCTGCTCCCTTGCCTTTCCGTAGGGTCGCAAAGCCAATCACTCCGCGCTCACCTAGGTATCGGACCCACGTGTCCCGGTAGAGGTCATGCTCTGCACCCCGCAGCTGCGGCTCCGACATGACGATCCGCGGCGGCTCGGGCCAATGCGACTGGCACTGCCTATGCTGCCGCTTCCACCTACGCTAGCACTCGGATATGCCACTACAGGACCCGCCGAAGGTCCCGGGCTGAAGGACGGTATGGGCAATCTCCGCCGGCAGGGAGCGTCTGCAAATTGCCCCACACACCTAAGCCCCTCTCAGAGACTCACACTTTGCAGATTGATTGTCTTGTTTTTCTCTGAGCAATTGGCGAAAATCTCTCCCAGGACTGACTGTAGTTTTGGAGCCAAAGAACCTGCGGTTCCGAAAGGGAGATTCAACACTTCATAGCTGTGTGACCTTGGGCCAAAGTCTACTTCTCTGAGCCCTACTTTGTTCATTTGTAAAATGGAGGACACGTTAGCGTCCACTCCCTGGGATGACTGAGGGGATTAATTATAACAATCGTATTGACTTTACTACCAGCTGGGACCTTCGCTAAGGATTCTAAACAGCTTAGTTCCTTAAACCCTCCCACCAACTAGGATCCTCTTTTTCAGAAGAGGAAATACAGTCACAAAGAAGGTGGGTCACTTTCCTGGGACACACAGCTGCTAAGTGGTGAAGCTGGGATTTAAATCTAGGTAGTGTGACTTCAGATCCCATGCTCTTAAGGCCGGCCCAGTAAAGGAGGCTGGGGGAGGAGGTGAATGATGAATGCCCTAGAGAGGTGGGTGCCCTGATTCTGCAGTCCCTCTCAGCAGGTGCCATGTTTATCAGTCAAGCATTTGGATCTAACTGGATCAGTATGGCCCCAGACTGAACCTCCTGGGGGCAGGACGTTGAATGAATGAATAAGTAAATGAATGAATGAATGAATGAATGAGACGAGGGATACAGGAGTAGGGTACAAAACTAAAGGGAAATGAGAACAGGATAGGGCTTGGGGGCTAGTGATTGCAACGGGGGAATTCCCATGTGAGCAATGAGTACCCTTCACTAAAAATCTGTGGATCCCCAGGATATCGGCTAAGCAAGCACGAGGCCATTGGGGACAAGCAGTTCTGGGTCAAAATCTCAATTGTTCCGTCTATCACGTTAGCCTCCCCGAGCCCCAGTTCCTACGTCTGTGAAAAAATGAGAGTAACCAATATTTACGGAGTGCTGACTTGTACCGAGCTCTCTTCTAAGAGCTTTGCACTTGCTTAACCTTAAATCTTTGCAACAATTCAAGTCGGTAAGCACGGGGATTTTGCATGGTACCTAGATGTTCATTAAGAATCAGCTTTTATCATCAAAATCACTGGGAAAATGAATAGCAACTCCTTATGGAGACTGCCGTTTTCAGCCCTAGGCATCTACATCTTTGTAGGTTAGTGTGGGGCAGTCAGTCAGCAGTTACCTTTCGGGAACTGGGTTCGAGGCTAGGGGTGGGGACAGAAATGTCCCCAGTCCCTGAATCACCGACAGAGCTGGTGCGGAATTAGGAGACGGTCCCTAATACCACATGATCGTCCTTGCTCCACCTCCCTATCACTTTGGGCCCACAGCAGACGCAGCTAGCGCTCGCCGGGACCCGCACTTGTCTAAGCTCACGTACACCGGGCGCTTTTGATGCCAAATGGGGCCAGGCCTCTGCCCTCACCGTGATATCGAACCTAGCACCCCAGTGCCCGGAGCAAAGATGGCAGATGACAGCCCATTGCCGGGACCAATCAGGAGGCAAGTTGTTAGTTGAACCGCCCATAAAAGCTCACGCGAGAGCACAGCCGCAGAGTCTCTGCGCAAGCGTCCTATGGGTGGGAAACTGTTAGTAGGCTTCTCAGTGACGTCTGGGTCTCAGAATAAGGGGCCGCGAGGAATCGAGCGGTGGGCATTGAATTCCACTCCCTGTGCACTCAATGATGCTTTATTCATCTGTGAATCTTCCTAAAATAGCTTTGTAAACCAAGACCAGGATGTCCTCCTGAGCGATCTGACCGTGGCCTGTGCGGCCTCAGCCCGCTCTGGTCAGCGCTAACCCTGCCCCTGCCCCGAGCTCCCTCAATTTCGCAAGATGAGCTTCCCAGGTTGGACCAGGGCTCGGGTTCCACGGGAAAAGAGGTCCTGCAAGGGCCTGGGTCTACTCTCCTGAGTTCTGAGCAGCCCTGGACCTGGCGTTTTTTCTCAGGACGTGTCAGTTTAAGTGCTGTGGTTTCGTGTTCGTCCCCAGTCCCTGGTTTTGCGAGATGCTGGCCAGGCCTTTGGTGGCCTGCCCGGACAAACTCTCGGCCTGGAGGAACCCACATTGCACCCGTTATACGCCTCCCACAGAGATGGGACTATCAAGGCCTTATTCAGGTCAGTTAGGAAGCCCGTTGGCAGGCACCGTGGGAGACTCAGACCAAAAAATGCTCTGAGTGCTACTGTCTTGATATAATTTGTCGTTTTTGCCTGGAATGCTCAAATGGTTACTTGGTGAGAAGCTGGTGGCACAAAAAAGGGAATGGAAGACCCCTCTTTTAGGACTCACTCCCAGTCCAAGCCTCCTTGGTCCTTCCACCAGCTGTGATCCCTAAAGGTAATTGCCCTTGTGCTTTGTTTGCTTTGGAGAATAGTGGCTGGGTACCAAGTCCCAGGAAGCTCTGAGTCACTGACAATCATTAGTAATTAAAGTGACATCCAGTGGGGCCCAGGAGTTGCTGGAGTTCTAAATGTCCATGTTCATTTGGGAGCAAGTTCCTCCCCTACAATTGGCTTCCCTGAAATGTTACCTCCCCCGCTTTTCTAATTTCTTCCCTGCTGCCATCCCCATGGTAACCCCTCTCCCTGTCCTAGCTGTCACCGAGCAGGTGAAGTTGGCAAGGCTTACAGAACAGATCCTATTGTGATGGTCAGCCCCTGTGGACTCCTTAGTAATTTAAGAGGCAAAGAGACCCACTCTAGCTACTTGCCCTCATCCTGATTCTAAAATGAAAGCTCCCAAATCCAGCCTGAAATCTCCCCTCCAGCCCAGTTTCTTTGGGCTGCAGGGTTACAGGGAAATGACTGCTATAGGGAAACCAACAGGGAGACACTGAGGGGGCCATGCCTGCTGTAGGAGGCGGCATTATTTTGGGGTGACTGCCCCCAGCTGATTCATCTTCTCTTCTGAAGCTTTGTCTGGAAGCAGGACCTCCACAGTGAAACTGACCTTCTTGGCATGAATGAAGCTGTAGGTGTTGTCAAACCGCAGGACATCTGAGGGGAGGCAGAAAACCAGACATTCAGGCGGTTTTAATAGAAAGCTCAGGAACAGGGATTTTTGTTGGTTTTCATTGACTGAGTAAGGTAGTGTGGTAGGTAATGGGGATGAAGGGAGTATGTGCAATGGTCTTTGATCTTAAAGTTAGGGTGGATTGACAAGACTTTGTGGAGTGTAAAGCATGCTAAGTGCCAAATAAGTGACAAAGACAAACACATCTATAACATCTGGGAAGAAGAGGGCCCTGTACACCATAACCATGGCTTTTTAGACAAGGTAAAGCTTGAATTGGGCTTTGAAAGGGAGAGTAGAATTACTAGCAGCAGTAGTAGTTGTAATAATAGTAATAATGGCTACTTATGTGTCACAGCATTGGGTTGGTAATCTGTATATGTGATCACATTCTTCTTTGCAACTCCATGAATTCAGCATTAGTCCTATTTTACCCCTCATAAAAAGGAGGTCTCTTATGTCACATAGTGAAAAAATTATAAAGCTAAATTTTCCTCTAGTCTACATCCTCTTTGTCCCGCCTGACTTGGGCCCTGGGACCCAGCCTTGTTCAGTTTTTGACAAAAGGTAAACTGCACAAAATTTGTAAACCAGAAATTTATCCTGCAGAAAGATAGACAAAAGGGTGCTCACTGAATATATACTTATATTAAAAGATTGGGAAAACAAATGTTCTTCAAGGGAAAATTGTGGGGTTTTTTTTTTTTTTT
>CM053407.1:107040589-107138441 GCA_028644305.1 Xerus rutilus
TTTTTTTTTTTTTTTGGTAGAGGGGATTGAACCCAGTGGCACTTAACTACTGAGCCACATCCCCAGACCTTTTATATATTTTATTTAGATATGGGGTCTTTCAGATATAATTCTTATGAATGTATCCATGTGTGTAAATGGCCTGTTTATTATGGAAACATGATACTTGTAAAGGAAAGGAAAATATTTGGAAAAATAATAGACAAGACCTGTTAGCAGTGGTTTCCAATGGGAAGAGAAAATGGGCATGTAGTTGGCAGAGAAAGCTTCCAAGCCCTGGCAATAGAACAGACTTGCTTTTAATCTAACCCTGTTTCTTTGAAAAGTTGTTCCATTTCAGTCAAACATCCACTTCAAGAGAACTAAGCACAAAAACAAAAACACTAGTTCCACCTCTTCCCTATACTGGTCTTCTCTCATTTTTCCCAGCAAGAAGAAAAACCTGTGTATTTATCCTAAGACTTTCCCTTTCCCTTTTCCTGACCCTGAATAAAATGATAGTTTAGACCAATAGTAGGCACACCACCCACTTCTTCCTTGCATGAAGTGAGTATGTCATTTTCTCTCATTTCTCTCATTTTCTCTCATTTCTGTCATTTTCTAGAGGTATTACAGGACTTATAGTTCTGCAAAGAGGGAAGTTTCACCAGGCATGGTGGCACATGCCTATAATCCTGATGACTTGGGAGGCTGAGGCAGGAGAATTGAGTTCTAGGCTAGCCTCAGCTAATTAGCAAGGCCCTAGGCAACTTAGTGAGACCCTGACTCAAAAAATAAAATGGGCTGGGGATGTGGCTCAGTGGTGAAGTGCCTCTGGGTTCAATCCCTAGTATAAACACAAACAACCAACAACCACACACACACACACACACAAACATACAAACAAGGAAAAAAAGAGTGAAGTTTCCTCTCTGTCCTAGATGACAGACCCAGCCTTGTCAACTAGAGTCCATCATGCTGGAAGAAAGGTCCTTTGATCTCCTTAGATCAAGTAGCAGCATTGAAATGGCTCTGCCTAGCAAGATATTCTGCCCTCAGAAACAGGGAAGGGGTTGATCAGAGGCACAGGCCCTTGGGAAGTGGAGTCACTGCAGCTCCAGAGCCTGCATGGTTCATTTTCACACTAGTCATCTATTTACAGGCTCATGGAGCCACTAAAGATATTTTAAGCTAGGGCTTCACAACTTTTGGGATCTGAGAATCCCCCTTGAGAATCTGATGAAGGCACTAAATTTCAGATTACCTGGAGCCCATCATAGACCCTCTGGGGCAGTGGTTCCAGATGGGAAGGGTACTGTTCTGAAGATAAGTTGCTCTCATTTTATATAATAAAAATATATATTCTAGGGCTGAGTGTAGCTGAGTAGTAGAGCACTTGCCTCAAATGCATAGAAGCATGAAGCACTGGGCTTATTCTCCAGCACTGCAGGGAAAAAAATCACATATATATATATACATATGTGTGTGTATATATATATATATATATACACACACACGTATATATATGTATATATATAAATACACACACATATACACACACATACATACATGTGTAGAATTTCAAATATATATTCAAAATGAGTTTCCTTTATTTCTCTTATATTACAGATAGGAGATTATATTGAACCCAGGGTTGCCCTACCACTGAACTACATCCACAGCCCTTTTTATTTTTTATTTTGATACAGGGTCTCACTAAGTTGCTGAGGCTGGCCTGGAACTTGTGATCCTCCTGCCTCGGCCTCCTGAGTCGCTGGGATTATAGTCATGCACCATCACTCCTAGCTATATTGATTTTTAAATTATGTGTGTTAGGTATATTGTATATTTATGATTTCCATTTGAGAATAGTCAAGGGGACACTAGACATTGTTTTATAAAAGGGAGTGTTTGGTCTTTAGGATTTAGGACAACTGCTCTGGGGAGTCCATGGGCCCCAAATTAAGATATGCTCCTGTCTACTCCCCTCATTTTAAAAAGAAGGAAAGCCATATCTAATTAATTAGAGACACTTGCTCAAAACACTCGGAGACCTGGTGGCTAAGCTGGACTTTCTCAGAAAGCAGACCTTCTGTTGCCCAGCTGACTTCTTTTCACCCAACACCGTCAGCAGTACTGTGTCACCTTTCCAGTTCTTCACAACCACATCATGCCCTCCTATTGGACATAATCTAGATCCTTTCTCTAAATCTTTCCATTCCTAGTTGAGTATTCCATACACAGTAGGCCCTCAGTAAATATTAGGTGAGGGCCTACTGTGTTGGGTCATAAGCTCACCTGTGGTAGGGAAATTCCCTCACAGAATGAGAAAACAGGAATAATGCTGAATTCATGGAGTTGCAAAGAAGAATGTGATCACATATACAGATTACCAACCCAATGCTGTGACACACAAATAGCCATTATTACTATTACTAATATTACAACAAAAAATTAAATCAGTTTAAACTTTGGTCCCCTCAGCAATAATTTAGTATACCTGGACAAGAACCAGAACAGCCCAGTGAAAGTTAATGTATTCCAACCATTGGAGGCTAGTGCACTCAGGGGTTTAATTTCTCCACTGGATGACTGTGTTATACCTTGCAGGGGATCTTCTCATTCTCTGAGGGAATTTCCCTACCACAGGTGAGCTTAAGACCCAACACTGGATTCTCTGGGTTTGGGTCTAACCTGAGCCATGGCCCTAGCTAACAGCTAATCCCACCTCATTGTCTTTACACCTGGGAAGGCAGAATGGATATTGTTGCCTGACTCTGCTTTTCCTGGGAATGGCTGATTCCTGTATGCAGCAAGTTTCCAGATAGGTTCCTATCAGGAATGTATCCAAGAGAAACTATAATAAATTTGGGATTTGCAAACTGAAGCCTGATTATGTTAAAAGGTTCACAATCCCTTCTCAGGCTGTGTTGCCCTTCAGCGACTAAGGAAGAGAGAGGGGTAATGGGCAATGCTATAAAATAGGTCAGGGCTCTCCTAATGGATCTATGACAGGGAAATTATTTTCCTGGTCTGGGACTCCATTGTCACATCAAAGAGATGTCTTGATCATCTCTAGGATAGTCTATGGCCAAGAAATCACAGACTAGGATTCTAGAGAGTTTCTTGCTATCTACATGAGTTACTTTGTGGGAGACAGAACATCCCTTTTCTATACCTCATCTTTACCATCCTTTAAAAAAAGAAATTCAAGCTTGTATATACAAAGCACTTTATCCTCTGTGGGTGACAGTGTCTGGGCTAGTGCTAAGCCTTGTTCTTGCTGAAGCAACAGTATACACCTCCCCCTGGACCAGGCTGCTTACTAACAAGAATACTACTCCTTCCATGGGAAGCCATATTGTGCCATGGACCATCTGTGAGGAGGGGGCAGTGGAGACTGAGGTTGCCTGAGATGTGAGAAATGAGACAGAACCACAGACTGGGTGATGGTGTGGACAAGCACAGAGGCTGAGACATCTGTGGAGCTAGTTCAGACCTCCTGGTGGTGCTGCCTTAGAAATGGGCTATAGGGCTAGATGTGGTGGTGTATTCCTGTAATCCCTGCTGCTCTGGAGGCTGAGGTAAAAGGATCACAAGTTTGAGGACAACCTGGGCAATTTAGTGAGATGCTGTCTCAAAATAAAATTTTCAGAGGGCTGAGGACATGGCTTAGTGGTAGAGTACCCCTGGGTTCAATCCCCAATGTACCCCCACACACCCACACACAAAGAAGAAAGAAAGAGAGAGAACGAAAGAGAGAAGAAAGAAAGAAAGAAAGAAAAGAAAAGAAAAGAAAAGAGAAAAGAAAGACTGACCAGCCAGGGAGGGTATAGTGGCACTTGTCCCAGCTGCTCAGGAAGCTGAGGCAGGAGGATCACAAGTTCAAAGCCAGCCTCAGCAACTTAGTGAGACTCTGTCTCAAAATAAAAAAATAAAAGGCTAGAGATGCAGTTCAGTTGTTAAGTGCCCCTAGGTTCAATCCCTAGTACCAAAAAGAGAGAGAGGAAGAGAGAAAAGAAAGAAAGGAAAGGAAAGGAGGAAGGAAGAAAGAGAGGGATGAAAGAAAGAAAAAGAAATGAGCCACTGGGCTTCTCCCATCTTTGCAGGATAATCTCCAGGATGGCCCTGCTCCCACAATTGCCATAAAAATAATAATGGTGGCCACAGAGTATTGAGTGCTTGCTCTATGCCAGGCATTATGGTAAGTGACTCACAGATCTTATCACATCTGGTATTCTTATAAGATACCCCTTGTAGCAATCAAGAAATGGAAACTCAGGGAGGTTAAGTCACTTGCCTAAAGCCAGGCAGTCAGCCAGTAGTCCAGTCCAATTCAGGTTTGATCATAAAGCCCTTGCTCATTGATTTTCTACTCAGCCCCTTGACTCTGTCAGAAAGGAAACTAGGAATTTGATTGTGTTTGTGTGTGCACATGTTTATAAATGTATTGCATCATCACTGTAAAGTATATTATTTTTGCAGAAATAGTGGAAAAATGAAAGCCCTAACTCTAATGCTAACTTTAATGGAGTTTATCTCAAGGGAGCTTAATCATCCTAGCTCTCCTGAGATAAGCACTTTTAGATTTAGCATAGACTCCCCAGAGTTCTTTTCTGTGTACACACTTTTTTTAAGCCACAGTTCGTGTATACCACACATGCTGTGTTTCATTTAATAAGTATTGGACATCTTACATGTCAATTTATTCTCTTTAATGTCTATATGATATTCCATTGTATGGACAGACTGTAATTTATTTAACAAGACCTTCTTATGGCCATTCGGTTTATTGCCAGCTTTCCAGAACATCCTACTCCCTCTCTCTTTGTGTATTTGTGTAAATATTTCTGTAGGATATGTTTCCAGAAGTAGAACTGCTGAGTCAAATGGAGTTTTAATCAATATTGCAAAGTCAAGAGAAGTTAAACACTTCTTCAAATGTCTGTTTGCCATTCTTATTTCTTCATGTGTGAACTGCCCGTTCACATTCTGTGTCTGTTCTTTGGTCAACTGGACATGAGTGGTACTCAGAAGGGTCAAGGCTGGGCTTTCTTCAGCACACTGCTCAACCTCTGACTACACGCATCCAGCCAGTTCTGCCTCTCTGGCCTATGGGGAAAGAGCATCCTCAAGAAATGTCTGGCCACAGTCACAGACCCAGTTAGAATCAAAAGCAGACATTCTGAACTCCTGTGCTCACCTACACTGTGACTTACCTATACCTGGGAGAGTTCCTTCCTATTTCTAACCAGCTGGGTCACCTTGAGCAAGTCATTGTATCTCTCCAAGCCTTAGTTTCTCATCTATGCAAGGAGAGGGCTGAGCTCATGGGATTCCACTTCCTATTCAAACACTTTGAGAGTCCAAATCCATGGAATAAGAAGGGACTCACAGGCAGAGAGCTGGATAGAGTCTTCAAAGCATTGCCAAGATAGATATACTTACAGATGCCAGGATCACTGCAGGTGAGGGTTCCATCCTCAGGGACAAGGTGGGAGTTGTACCTCTGGTTAGGCAGCACCTCTGTCATCTCTCCTGCCCGCTGCCGTTCCCCCATCTTGGTCTTGAGGAAAATCCCAAAACCAACGTCTGCTCCCTCTGACATAAACTGCCACCTTCAAGAGAAAGCCACTCATTTAGACATAATTCTATCTGTATGTACATCTCTCTGGCACTAGGGATTATTCCACTCCAGCCCCTCCAGGTCTCCTGGAAGGGCTAGGCCCTACCTGAGGACACAGCCTGGGAAGAGGATCTCATACTCCACTTGATGGGAGGAGCCACGGGATATCTGAACATTGTGTTCATACTGCTGCTTCACCTGGTCTCGTACATGATACTTCTTGGGGATGTCACCCCCATAGTTGATCTAAAAGCAGAGCACAGAATGAACTGGAATGTACATTTAAGCCAGGCTTCTCTATTCACCTTCAGCCTCTGGTGGCTCTCACCTTGGATTTGCACTTGGGGTTTCCATCAGGGTCAGTCATGGTGCCCCCATACTCCACAGGCAACTGGTCAGGACTGATATGTTTCAGTAGAACCTCCTTCCAGTTTGCTGGCAAGAGAGGGAAGGGCAAGGCATGTCACTACTAGGCAAGATTTCACCACAGCACTGACAGTCTATACTAAAGTGACAGGGAAAAAAAAAACTGTCCCTGTCCCTCTCCCTACAAAGATGGGCATTAGGAGGATACAATGCATGCACAGTTCTTGCAGGGGAGTTAGGAACATCCATCTCCCAGAGAAATGATTCTGTCCTGAACCAGGAATTGGGAGACCTGGGTTGCTATCCTCTGACCAGCTAAGCAACTTAGAAAGTCAGTTCATTCAAACTAGTTCTTCCTGCTCTGTAGAGTTGTGGTAGGAATGAACTAAGTGTACTTGAGAGGGCTCTATAAACTGTAAGGTGCCCTACACTAAACAGAATATATTATCACCCCCAAGGAAGGTGGTACAAACGTTGAAGTACAAGCAGAAGGGGGACAGACAAAGTGGGGAAGGGTGTTCCATGCAAAGAGAACAGCATGTGCAGCAGACAGGAAGGTCTGGTCTACCCTGATAAGATAGAAGTATGCACTTACCCTATATAAAATTGTGCTCAATTGTGACTTACTAAATGAATCCCCTGTACAGTGATCCCTTACCCAATAGATTCCCTTGGCTTTTCTCAAGCCCGAAGTTCACTCCTACCCCTGTTGTTTTGGGCTATTTGGCTGCTTTTTATAACCAAACCCTCTCCCAGTGCTGAGAACACATTTCTAGCAATCCAAATTTGTGAAGAAATATCAGCCAAGTACAATACTGGAAATCTTTTGGTATTGACTATATAGACCATATCTAGGCAGCAACTCCAAACCATGGGGGACAGCCCAGTGTCTTTTGTGCAGTGCTGACTGAAACCCTATAAGGACATGGTGGCACATGCCTGTAATCCCAACAATCTGGGAGGCTGGGGCAGGAGGATCCCAAATTCAAGGCCAGCGTCAGCAACTTACTGAGATCCTGTCTCAAAATTAAAAAATAAAAATAAAAAGGGCTCAGGATGTAGCTCAATGGTAGAGCACCCCTTAGTTCAATCTCCAGTAGCAAAAAAGAAAAAAAGGAAAAGGAAGAAAGGAACCCACAGAGACTGTCCATGGTCTTCCAATCCTCCAATTTTTAGGACCCAAAGACTAGGCAACTTTTGGGAACATGATGTCTGTGGTTTTAGAGTGATTTAATCTGCACTGCTAAGCTCCAGTGACCAGCCTGGAGTGAATTTCATCCCTCCTTCGATGAAGATCCTGTACCTTCCCAGCCTGAGGCGGGTTTGGTTAAAAGAATTTTAGGTGTGGGAGGGAGAACAGACTGAGCCTCCTACATAGTTCGGCTGCCAGGAAACCAAACTGTCTCATGCACATGGTGGGTGGTAGCAGCAGATAAACCAAAAATCATAAAAGCCTTTTGCTCTGAATTTTCATTTCTTCCCCCAGTTCAGCTGGAAAGTTGGGATAAGGCCAGGACAGTTCTTCCCATCTTACAGAGGGAGTAACTGAGGCAACAAGAAACAGAATCTGTCACTGCCAGGGCTAGGACTAGAACCCAGAAATCCTGCACTTACCTAACAATGTCATATATGCTCTCATCTCTCTAGCACATGTTTGGAAAATCATCATTTTTAACATGTCACATAAAGGGGAACATTCAGAAACCTTTAGAATCCCTATTACACACACCAGTTCAGTCACACAGGTGGCATCAAACCTTCCTTGAGCTGTCCCAATCTAGCTTTCTAACTCTTTTTCCCACTACTCCACTTCCTGCTCCAGAAAAGCAGAAGTACTCATCCCTGGCTGGCTTGATATCTGCGCATCCTCCTTATGGATTTTGGGTCATGCTTTCCCATGTGCTCTTATGTTCCCCCTGCTTCTCTGCATATTCAATCCCTGCTTGCCTGCTTCTCTGCCAACCTCATTAATCTTCTCAGTCTCCCTGGTGAGTACTTCTTCTTCTGCGGGCTCTTGAACTTGGATATTCCCCCAGGTGCAGCCTCTGTTCTTCCCGGGACATCTTATCTACTTCAAGGTTTTAGCTGCCACCTTTATTTGATAACTCCCAAATGTCCAGACTGGAGTTCTTGCCTAAGCTTCAGGCACATGTGTTCCCAACATCTGTAGATCTCACAGACTCTTCAGGCTTAACTCCAAGCTCATTCAAGTTTCTACCAGTTGTTTTCCTCTGTTGAACTAATTTAGCATCACCATCTACTCTGTCATTTATGCCAGACACCAAGGAGCCATTCTGGATTTCTCTTTCTCCCTTCTCTCCTACATTTGGTCAACTTGACTTCTGCTCTTTTATTTCCTAAATAAGCATAAATCCAACTTCATCCTCTTATCCCTACCACCACTGCCCCAGTTCATGCTTGCAATACCTCTTGCATGGACTGTGGCAACAGTTTACAAACTGGCATCTGTTCTTCACAATCTTGTACATCAGTTTAAAATCTGATAGTGGTACTCTCCTACTGAGAACTCTTCTCTGGCTCCCAGGGGCCTATACAGTCATCTCAGCTTCTCAACATGGTACCCTGGGTCCTCTGCAACCTGGCTCCTTGCTCCCTTTCCAGCCTCACCTCTTGTTACACCCCATCTCATGTTTAATAACAACTGCCTGTGTCACATCAGGTCTTTGCTCAATGCCTACTTTCTGCCAAGCAGCTTCCTGCCTTGTTGCATGCGGCCAGCTCTTACTCATCCCACAGCATGTAGCTTAGATGGGCATCACCTCCCCAGCTCAAGTGGGGTGGGTGCCCCTACTCAGCTCTCCAGTATACTTTGTGGTTTCCCTTTTCTTCCATTTACCATATCATGCTGATAAACATCTGTTTATGTCTCCCTTCCCTGAGAGTTCTTCAAGGGACTCTGTCTTTTTCATCTTTGGAGCCTGGCACCTAGCCCAGGGTCTGGCACATAAGAAGATGCTTGTCACATGAAGCCACTCCTAGTTGCCCCCAACTGAAAGCAACCTTGCTCTTCTGACCTCCATGGCACCTTCTTAATGTGTTTTCTAGTGTCCTCTAGTTTGTATCTTAGCTTTCTTTCTATAGGTTGCCTCTCTCCCATAATACTGTAAATGCCTTAAGAGCAAGGACTGAAGTTTCATTCATCTTTGAATCTGTGATTGCGAGCCCAGTGTTTGCTTCCAGAATATCTGAGGAAGAGTTCTTACAAAAACTGACAGGAAGGCCCCAGGTCTGTCCCTACTTGCACTTGGGTCCCACTGCTCCCGAGAGTTCACCCTGGCAGCCATGGCTATACCTGGGAAACCTGACTCAATTTGAGCCACAGACCAATCTGTGGAGTCGAGAAGAGTCTGAGCCACTCACCTCCAAGGACCATGATCTTCTTCCGAGTGTCCTCACTCAGGAAAGGTTTGATGAGATTATAGGCCACTGGAAACAGCTTAGGGGCTAGAACAGAGACCAGATCATGTGAGGCTGGGGCAAGGTTCGGTCAATCCCTAATGGTGTCATCTGCAGCCCACCTCTCTGCAGTGCCCCTACCCCATGTTGGGCCACACATCCCTGGTGCTGTGGAGTGCACATAGGCTGCCCAGGGTTTAAGGCTCAGTGTGACACCTGTTTGAAGTTTAGCCTCCCCATCCTTGGATCTGGTCAAATGATCCCTTCCTATCTCATTAGGCTGGAGAGCTCCAAAGGAGGTGATTAAAAACTAAAAGATCTGTACATCGGAAAACATCTGATATGTCAATGCCAACCTTTGGAACATGACCTTGGGCCCCTCCTTTGGTTCCTTGTCTTGCTTTTCTCAGTCTTCCCCCAAGTAATGTTTTTGGCCCCCTTTCCCATTTGACTTCATCACTGGAATTTCCCAACTTACTATTTTATTAATTTTTATTTATTTATTTTTTTGTACCAGGGATTGGACCCAGGGGCACTTAACTACTGAGCCACATCCCAACCCTTTTATTATTTTTTTTAAATATTTTTTTTAGTTGTAGATGGACATAATGTCTTTATTTTTATTTATTTTTATGTGGTGCTGAGGATCGAACCCAGTGCCTCACGCATGCAAGGCAAGTGCTCTACCACTGAGCCACAATCCCAGCCCCCAACCCTTTTTTTGTATTTATTTAGAGACAGGGTTTTGCTGAATTATTTAGGAACTTGCCAAGTTGTTGAGGCTGGCTCTGAACTCGCCATCTTTCTGTCTCAGCCTCCTGAGCCACTGGGATTACAGGTGTGTGCCACCGCACCCAGCCCCAACTCACCTTTTTTTTTTTTTTTTAAATTTTTTTTAGTTGTTGATTGACCTTTATTTATATGCGGTGGATCGAACTGAGGATCGAACCCAGTGCCTCCCACATGCGAAGCAAGCGCTCTACCTCTGAGCCACAATCCCAGCCCCCCAACTCACCTTTGACAACAAACAGACGCTTCAGTGTTTCTGGATAATTTTCCTCAAACATGCAGAGAAACTGTGGAAACAAAAATCACTGGTTCCATCAGGCTCAGGTCTTTGTGCCAGGGAAAGATGCCCTGCTTCCTCCAGATCGGAATATGCCCCCATGGCTGCACGCATCCCACAGGGCCACCTAGCTGAGGGTCCCACTCCCACTCCCTCAACTCTCCATAAGCTTTCTACTCCTCACCTCTCCATAAGCTTCCACTGCAGGTTTCCAGAGATGCTTGAGGCCCAGCCCCTCGCAGTCATAAATCATGGTGATGGTCTCTATTTTCTTCCCCAACTACAGGGAACAGATAGCAGAAAGCCACATCAGGCTGTCCCAGTGCAGAAGCCCAGCCCTGTTCAGGGCAAATGCTGATTGCACCATGTACCCACCAAGCAACCACATCTGTTCTGGGCTGGACCCAGGGTTTTCCAAATTGAGTTAATACCCCAGGCTGGAACTGTGGCCTAAGCAAGTGGTTCCCCCTGCCTAGGTCTCCATGTTCTCATCTGATAAACGACTAGGTGGATCTAGATTACATCTGAGGTCCCTTTGTCCTGAAGGTTCACCTGGCAGCCTCTCTTCCTTTGAATTACTGTGTGATCTCTGGGCAGCACCCATGCGGCACCTGTGCAGTCAATTCTTGCGTAGGTATAGATGATCTGTCCACTCTAAGCCCTTAAGGGTGAATGTATGTTGAATGTCTCCTGCATCCCCAGCCCCTTGGGTTCTCTGCACCAAGTAGCCTCTCTGTGAACATTTGAAGATGACAGTACTGAAATGTCCCTAAACTTTATCATATTGTTTCACTGGATCTTTACAACTGTTGGGAGGAAGGAAGGAGAGAAGGCCAGAGAGGCAGCTCCAGCTTGTTTCTCTGTCTTTTTCTCAGGGAATCAGCAGTCCTGATCTCTTTTGAATTTAGTTAGACAAGCACAGAATCTGAGCTCATCTACACCAATGGTGCTCTAATACTTATCCAAGGATGGGTTGGTTCATGACAAGATTTCATTGGTCCTCATATAAGTAAGAAAAGTAACAATAATGCAGTTTGATTTTTGTTTGCAGCACTGAGGATCAAACCCAGGGCCTCACCCACGCTAGGTTCTGTTGCTCTACTGCTGAGCTACATTCCTAAATGTAGTGAGTTTTTTTAATGAAGCCAAATTTATTAAGTTTAAAGGATAGTTATGCTCAGGAGGCTAAAGCAGCAGGATTGCAAGTTCTAGGCCAGCCTGGGAAACACAGCAAGATCCTGTCTCAAAATAAAAAATAGAAAAAACTGGGGATGTAGCTCAGCGGTAAAGTGCTCCTGGGTTCAATCCAAAGTCCTCTCCGCCAAAATAATTAAAGGACTGCCTGCCTTTTATTCTGAGATTATGCCATTCCTACAGTTTGGGGTGTTAAGGCAATAATAAATGATCATTTTAAGTCCTTATTTGGCAAAACAAAAATTGTCAGGCTGGGGTTGTAGCTCGCTGATAAGAGTACTTGTCTAGCATATGCAAGGCCCTGGGTCCAATTCCCAGCACAACAAAAACTGGCAACATTATATTTGAATTTTAGAATTTTCTAAAATTCTGAGACTTTACTGGTCTATGAAATCCAAAAGCCTGGCCTCAGCTCTGAGGCTGTACTTCCATCCCTGTGTGACATTCTTGCTTCTGTTTGAATGCCTCCACATGGTCAACTCATTCCGGACAACAGCAGGCCACTCACCTTTGCGCTCTGGCAGGCACATTCCTGCAGAAGCAGCTCACAGTCCCGCATCTTGGTCCTGAGCAAGTCCTGTTTGGTGGCTGACAACAGCAGACCCTTGGCATCCAGAGGCCCAATGATATCGTACCAGACAGGGCAGCCCTCCAGGTCATAGCCACACCTGCCCCCTGACAGATACTGCTGGATCACCTGAGCAAAGACACCTGAGTGAGGAGGTGGTACCTGGGCAGGCCCAGGGCATCCTTACCTTCCCTGGATGGCAGAGCTTTTCTTTGAGTTCCTTAGTCTCTCCCTCCACAGCCCTCTCCTGGATGCCAATGAATACCCATTCGGGGGTTCCCTTGGCATTGTCATACCTTTCCTCTGAGGATCTCGGTCCACAGACCCAGGACACAGTCTGTCTATTGTTCTAGTATTGAATTAGAGCAAGCTAATATATCCTCACCTCTGGAGGCTGCCAGCTAATGATGTTGTCAATGTCCTTTTGCTTTCGGAACTCCACATGCTGCAAACATACAATCAGAGATTTTAAAGTGGGAAATGGGAAGGAGGGGTTAGTGGGGGTTCTTAATATGCATCTAACAATAAGTGACAGTATGAAATGGAAAAGAAGGCCCTGCCTGTTTTAGAGGTCTCAGCTGAACAGATTAGCATTCTTGCCTGGCCTGGAACTAGGAAAGCTCTGCATATCCAAAGAAAGGAATGCACTTTGTCCCAGAGGGATAATGCAACAGTGATCAGCTAACACTCTGATATATTTACACAAGCAAAAAGCTGTGATCAGAGTAGGTGGGGGTGGGCAAAAAAATCCAGGAAAGGTGTGATTCTGATGGGGAGGAACAGAGGCAACAGTGGGATTTGGAGCCAAATGGATCTCACCTTCCGGAGCATAGCCTCCGACTTCTGCAGGTCAAAGCTTCTTGCTATAATAGACAAACACAGTCATGATTAGGCCAGCAGTCTGGGTGTCCAAGGATGGAGAGATTTCCCTGTTCCCATCCTGGGACCAACTCCTCTAGGGCATCTCCCTGGCTGCCTTACAGGTCATCCCACATGTACAAGCCAATATGAAGACCTCCACTGAGGGCTTCTGGAACACCACAGCCCTGGTTTTGTGGGGAGTGCAGGTCAAATTTAGGGAAGCTGGGGTTAGGATTGCAACCTCAGGGTCAAAAGAGTTCTACCCCAGTGGATGTAATCAGGTGAAGGGTCTTATCTCTTTTCAGAGAAAGTGAACCCTGGACCCCCTTATCATTTGGCCTTCCCCCTTACATGGACAAACTTTATCTCCTCCAGTCTAACATCCAACCCTGAGAAATTGACCCACAGTTCAAAGATGAACATAGTTGCCCTATAATCTGGGATGGAACTGGCAGAACACCCCAGTGAGGTAGAGGAGTCAATACGCCTCCAGTCAATCTTGTTATGTGCTTAAAAGACCCACACATACCTTAAAGGAGCACAAAGAGTTCCTGAAAAGTTTCTGAATTAAAGTTCACCTGAACCAACACTTTATTTATGCATGAACCCCAACAAGTTGTCCTGCTAGAGTTTGAACACAAAGACCTCACTGTTCCTCAAGGCCACTTGCTCCCAACTAATTAGAGCTGCCATCTGCACTCCTCAAACTGAGTGAGATACACTCCAGAGACACTCAGAGGACAGGGTTGCTTCTTTAGTCACATGACAACCCTTCCAGTATTAGAAGATTCTGTGCTGTAGCCGGGTGCGGTGGCACACGCCTATAATCCCAGCACTTTGGGAGGCTGAGACAGAAGAATCGCGAGTTCAAAGCCAGCCTCAGCAACGGTGAGGTGCTAAGCAACTCAGTGAGACCCTGCCTCTAAGTAAAAAACAAAATAGGGCTGGAGATGTGGCTCAGTGGTAGAGTACCCGAGTTCAATCCCTGGTACAAAAAAAAAAAAAAAAAAAAAAAAAAAAGATTCTGTGCTGTCAACCTGAATCTGTGCTAATATCATGCTGTACATCCTTGGAGCTTTGACTATTCCTCACTATCAATTTCAAGACCATACTCGTATCTTCCCTTTGGATGTTTTCCAGTTTGTCAAAGTCCCTCTTAAAGTGTGCTGTTCAGAGCCAGCCATAGCCCCAGGTGTTGTATGCCTTCTCCAACAAAGCCCAAGAATTTTCTTGACAACAGTCCCGCCTTAGCCCAGGCAGAACTTTGAGTCAACATAAAGCCACAAATCCTTTGCACCTGTGCTGTTAAGCCTTTACCCCATATATACAGATCCATCCCTATCATATTTCATCTTGGTACAGCCAACTTCATTCTATCCTTTGAAGATTTTCTGAGATCCAGATTCTGGCCAATTCGACCATCTGACCTATGAACTGTACACCCCTACCCCCAAGCTGTATATCCTTCATGGATTTGTTTGGTATCTGGATCAGCTGAGAACCCTGGAACCTAGGCCAGACAGGCTATTCCCTCGGCTTTCACTGGTCCCTTCATATCACTCTCTGGGAGCAGACGAATACATTCCCTGACTCTGCTGTCGTGAAATCCCGTCCTCTCTCCTGGGCCTAGATGCTGCATCATGAGGTTTGACCACTGCCACACCCATTATGGGTGTTGGACACACACTGGTAGAACTGAACAGCCATTCTCAGGAACTGGTCCTGGGAAATTCCCCTTGACTACCACCCTTCCAATGCCATTGTAGCAACCTGGACAGTTTGTAGAGGAATATAATGCAGATTTGCATCAGCTCTTCCACCTTTTCTGTTTGTCCTTGGACAAGATACTACACATCTCTGACCTAATCATCTGATAAACTAGGACACTAGTAAGAGATGAAGCAGTATCTTCTCATGACAGAGGAGTTGGACCACAAAAATTGGAATCTTCCACAGAAAGGATGTACTTCTGAAAGGAGAGCCCTTATCGTCCTAAAGAACAGAGGCAGGTGGCAGCAAACAGTGAACCTCCTGATCTGGGGGGAAGCTCTCCAGTTAAATCTTATCTATCAGGGTCCAACATCCAGGATTTACTGCAAGGGCCTGAGTTGCTCCTTGCTTCTGATAGCACTCCACCTGGCACTTCCCCATTCCTGCTCAGTCAGACCTCGCTGGACTCTTGCTGCCCTGGTCAGTGGCAGCTCAAATCCATGGCACTGCAAGAGAACCCAGCCTAAGAGCAGCCACCCTGAGTTCTTGTCTGCCTACACCCTAGTCCTGTAAAACGCAGACTCAGATGTGCTCTGCCTTCCTCCCAGGTTTTCCACCACCTCTTTATCTTGCTATCTAACCCTCCTTGCTGGGTGCCCAGAGCTTAGCACCAGCCAGCGGGAGGGAAGCAGTGGGAACTTGTGTACATCCTCACAGTGCCTGGGGGCCAGCAGAAAACTGAACCCCAACCTCACACCTGGGTTACAGAAAAACATGATGCTGGTGTGCATTTTACAAATGTCTCCTTTAGAATCAAAAGCAGAAAGGGAAAAGGGTTGTTTATTAAAGCAACAAAAAAACCTAATTGGAATTCATAATAGGGTCTGACCAGGCCTGAGCTCTTACCCAGGAAATGTCAGGCACAAGTAAAATGTAGAGGAGACACTTTCAAGCTGTTTTAGAAGCAGAGCTTGGCTATAGGAGCTTACTGGAAAGGCTGCTGTCTGAGAATCTGGAGCCCTGGGTTTCTGCCCTGATTCTGCTTTGCAATGGCTGTGTACCTTCAGGTAAATTCCCTTCCTTCTTTGAGACTAATGAGGCAAATGAGGACGACCACACACTCTGATACCCCTGTGAGTGTGAAGGTGGTATGGTGTCTGATATGGGCATTTGATGAACTATCAAGCCTTATGCAAAGAAGGTTATCTCAGGACTCAGGAGGAGTGGGGTTAAGTGTTTAGGAGACCAGCTGCCAGGACCCTACCATTCTTCCTAGACAAAAGAGAACTATAGGACTCTTTAACAGCTCTCTGAAACCACATTTATCTCCTCCTAGCAGCTTGGTTTTGATCATCTTGCAGCTGGCCCTTTAAGGAGGCCACTGTCTTCCCACTTTCTCCACCCACCTGCTTCTAGCTCTAGTCCTTCAGAAATTTGGGCCAAAATTTCCTCCAGCCTGGACTAACTCCACTGCCACCCCCACACTGCCTCTCTACTCTCTCTGGGTGGGCTGGGAATACAGGATCACATCTTTTGGAAGAAATGGGCAAGTGACACTTCCAGTGGCACGGAGGCCCCACATGGCTCTCCTGGATGCTCCTACCATCAGTGTTTGCTAGCACACTCTCAAGAGCATACTAGGTCCATTAAATTTCTGGAGAAAAAAAAAAAAAACTACAGCAACTTGGGAAGCTGAAGCATGAGGATTCCAAATGCAAAGCCAGCCTCAGCAACTTAGACCCTCAACAACTTAGCAAGACCCTGTCCCAAATTTAAAAAACAAACAGAAAAATTTTTTTTAAAGGACTGGGGATATAGTTTAATGATAAAGTGCCCCTGGATTCAATCTCTAGTAACACACACACATATAAACACACACATATCTGTCCCACACTCCTGGGCATGTAGGTGTATGTATCCTCAAGCAAATAATAAGATATTATTTGTAATTTAATATTTGGTGATACAATTCTACATCACATCTTAAGCTCTGCTAATTTAACACAGTGGTATTTTCTTTGTTATTTTTATGTCTGGTAATAAAGTTTCTATAAAGTAAAAAAAACCCGTGTGTCAGAAGTCATGTGGCACATGACTTGACTCACAGGAGAGGAGAAGAGGGAAATGAATAGAAAGGTTTTAGGAGTGAGAACAGGGTCAAGTTGGACCCTGATGTTAGTAGCAGCTTGTACAAGTCATCACTACATGCAGAGCTCTGTTGCGTGATATCCTGTACCAGGCAGGGCACCCTGTCTTGTCCTGTTCTCCCAGGGGAAGATCTCTTAAGGATGAAGTGAGACCTTGGCTCAGATGCCACAGCCAGGCCAGAGCAGAGCTGGAACTAGAACTTGGGGCCCTGGAACCTGGCAGGGGTTTGAGAAGTCTTGTCTATCCAGGTTGAGCTGTATCCCCATGCAGACTTCCTCTGCTTCCAGTTGCCTGAACTGCTGGTAGCAGAGGCTCTGTCACCAGACAGGGCCCAGACAGGGCCAGCCTCTCCCAGGGACCAGGACGCTGGTTCTAACCTCACCTCTGCCTCTGACTTCTCACATGGTGGGGCCCTCTTCACATTTCCTCACTTCACTTTCCCCAGTTGATCAGCAGAACAGATTTATGTAGTAGACATAAAGGGCACTGGGCTGACAGTAAGTAGACTGGGACTCTGGTCTTGTCTTTGCCTGCAGCTCACCCACAGTGTGACTTGGAGTAAGTCACTTTGCCTCTCTGAGCCTTAGTGTTTTTATCTAACCAACAGGAAGGTTGAGGTTTTGTAGTTGCCAAGTAGGATTTTATTCTAAAACCTGAACACTCCAAATTCTCAGACTGCCAGGGGCAGGGTTCCCAGACGTGGTCACCTCATTACCCAGAATGCACTCCTACCTCAGCCTCCCACAGCCCCACTTCCCTCACCTCGGAGCCAGCGCAGGAGAAAATAGTCATCTGGATTCGGCAGGGCAGGCAGCACATCCTGGACATTCTCCCGAAACTGTAGGGAGAGGCAGTTTGGGTGAATGGTAGGTCCCACCCTGACCGCGCTCTGCCAGGGACTCTCCAGAGGGGACTTTGCTGGACCCCTCTGTTACATGGTTCAATGCTATAAAAGTTGTCTGAGTACCTGGGCCACGGTACTTTGTCTTGCCAGGGGTGCCAAATCAGGTAGCAAGAGAAGAGGTAAAAAGTGAATATGACACTGTGCCTGCCTCTCTGTGAGTCCTACACACCAGTGCAATAGCAGGCATTGGCACTGTATCTTATCTACTCCTCACTCTAAGCCCCTGGGGGTATCACTGCCCCCATTTTATAGATGAAGGAATAAGAGCTCAGAGAGGCTAAGTAACATGTCCAAGGTCAAATAGTTAGTAATAAACAGAGCTGGGATACATATCTGGTCCTCTCCAGAGTCCAGAGCACATACTCCTTCCACCATGGTCTCCTTCCCTCTTGGTAATGAATGGTGAGCAGTGTGCTAGGCAGCAGAAGAAAGGAAGAGGGTGGTCTCATGACTTCATGTAAAAAATAGCATTTAAGCTGGGCTTGAAGGAATTGGAAAGAAGCAGAGGGAGGGGGTGGGCAATCCAGGTGGAGGGAACAGTTCCTTCAGGAAGCCATAAAGGGGGGAAGTGCAGTTAGAGCCAAACAAGAGAGTGGACAGTGACCCTAAGGGACAGCCACACCCACCTCCAATCTCTCATTACCTTGTAGGTGAGCAGGCCCCCTCCCTAAGCCTCCAGCTCAGCCATTCACCTTTCCCTGGTCCCTGACATTCAGGACAGCGCCAGAGAGGACCAATGAGGACTAGCCACCTCTGCCCCTTGCCTAGGTCAGCCAGGACTGAGACCATCCCAACCCAAAAGCAGCTCCTAATGTTCCAGGGTCACTGTTCATCCAAACTGCAGGCATGAAGCCATCCCTCACCAGGGACCCTACCCAGTCCCTGGTTTCCAGTTTAATCATACCTTATCTGTTCCCTGCAGGTCAGCAGTAAAATCTGAAGTCTCTCTATCCCACCTTCCTGGGATGGGTGAGGCCCAGCCTGGGAAAATTCTTCATGGGGCCAATGCCTCCCTATTACTGCCATAGCATGGGGCATCCTCTCTCTGTACCTGAGCATTGGAAAACTGCCCACCCATGGAACCTCCAAACCTTGGGGCTGGACTCAGTCAAGGCCCCAAGAACAGCAGACCTCCCCTCTCCCCAAAGGCAATAGAGATAAAGAGAGTCAGCTGGTGAGGAAGGAAGGCCAGCCCTCTCCTCTGTCCAGATTCACTTCCTTGTCTTCTGAGGAATATCAACCTAGGTTCCCAGCCAGGAAGGGGTCTAGGTTGCAACACAGGCGAGAGCTGGTCTTGGTTCAAACTAACTCCAACACAGTACGTCCTGGGAAGGGATCTTAGACACAGAAGTGCTACCTTCAACATCAGCTGGTCCAACCTCCTCTTTTCATTTCATCAAGGAGCAACCAGAGAAGGACAGGGCTTTGGCCAAGGTCGCACAGCGATCTGGTCCCGAGCAAGGGCTACCTGAGTATTCTAAGGAGCTGTCCAGGACCCTTTCCATCTGCCACTGCCTGGGCAAAAGGAAAATCTCCCGGAAATGGGAGGAAACCTGGGGCCCTGCCCCTGTCCCAGAGCCCGGCTGCCAGTGCCTGCCAGCCCAAAGGATGAATGTTGCCTTTGTGCCCTCAGCAGCCTCCAAGGGCTTCCAAGCAACCACTTCTTCCCAGGTGGCACCGCCAGGGCTGCTTGGAGATGGGGCCGGGGTGACCAAACTTCCTGGGGTCCCCAGGCGGACTCAAAGAGGGAAGAGCGGTCAGCTGGGTACCGGCCAAGCGGGGGCGGCCAGCTGCTGCTCCCTCCGCCGCCCTCCCGCCAGGACGGTCCCTCGCCACTCCAACCAGTCTTTCCTCACCCGAGGAAGAGAGCCACATCCCCGAACAGGGGCCCGGGCCAGGCTGACGGCTCACCTTGGCTAGTGCTTCCTTCTGTTTGGGGCTCAGATCGCCGACTCTGCCGCTCATCCTGGCTCAGGCTCGGGGCGCGGCGGTTGCGGCAGCTGATGGAGCACGGACTCGTTCGCCGCCGCCGCCGCTGCCGCCGCCGGAGTAAAGTCCCAGCCTTTTGCCGGGGCCGCGGGGCCGGCGGTCAAGCCCCGCCTCTTAAAGGATCCCGAGGGGCGGGGTGGGGAGGGACGCGCGGAGGCTTTAGAGGCTCTAACTCGTGCAGCCTGCGTCCTCGGGAATCCGAGTCAGGATGAGAGGCGAATCGGAATGCCCACCCGGACTGTGGCCAGTGGGCATCAGAAGACTAGGATGTCTGGGCTTCAGTCCCAAATTTTACCCTTATCTTGCAGTACGATTCTAGACAAACACTGAGGCTCCTTGGGCCACTCTCCCCATGGAACAAGGAGATTGAAAGTTGCTAAAGACTTCTAAGGTCAGACCCCTTAGTGCAGGACCTCGCCGCTCCTTTCCTCTGCACCAAAAGGTAGAGAACCGCCTGGTGCCCTTGTGAGGAGCGATGTCCCTTGAACACAGCATCACCTTGCCTCTAGGAACTGGTATTGGCGGGTCCCTTGTGGGGTACTTCCTTCCACCTGCCCTGCCATACATTTAGAACCACTGCCGCCAGCCCAGCTTGGGGCCTTTCAGCACTAACAGCTTTTTCCCTCCACCTGTAGGGCAGGTAGCAGGAACAATACCGGACCAGGTTGAGGAGCAAGGAAAATCAGTCTTCCCACCCTGGGTCCTGTCCTCTGCTTCTAACTTTCCCTGCTTTCTACCTAAGGGCTCAGAACTCAGCTGGTGTGGAGGAGTGCTTCCTTTCTGGAAATCAAAAGACTTAAGTTTGAATGCCAAATGCTCCACTTTTTATGAGATTTCATCAGCAAGCGATTTTGCCTCTCTGAATTCCAGCTTCTTTATTCACTAACTGGCTTGGAGTGAGGAGGGGGGTTGATAATCCGGACTTGAAATCAGCAGGAGGCAAAAGGGAACTAATGTACATAATTCACTTGTGCAGTGCCTAGTACGGGGCTGGCTTCTTGTAACCACTTCCTAGCCCTCCCTGAATAGCCTCCCTCTGCTGCCTACCTGATCAGGCTTTGTGGAGGAAGCCACAGTGAAAGCAGTGGCCCAATGAAAGCAGACCTGCTATCAGTTTATCTGCTTTCCACTCTTGCCCAGGGGCCAGAGCTGTGGGTTCTTGGGCAGCAGCAAGTCTGACTTGTGGGATGGAGGCTCTTGACAGTCGCACCTCAGCAGCCTGTGGTCCAGCCTATGCCACCTGACTATTTAGCTACACTCTGGTCACTTCCCCTTCCCCACACAATGAAGCCAGTTCCTTCTTTCAGAACTCAGTAGCCTTCCCTCTCTCCCTGGGTTTCCTGTCACTTTAATCCTACCTCTGTGGTAGTACCTGGTAACATGCCTCAGGTCACTCTTTCCTCCTACTGTATGCCAGGCCATAGGCACTGTTTTGGGACCCAGAAGTGAATCAAACATCACCCTGCCCTTCTAAAGATAAGAAATGGTACTTGTCAATTAAAATACAAAAACAAGATTCATGTCCCTAGGGGAGGCAGCAAGTGTCTGGAAGTTTAGATAGGGCAGAATTTGCTTTTCGTTTTTGTTTCTGTTTTAGCAATGCTAGGGATCAAACCCAGGAACTTGACATGTTAGGCAAGTATTCTACCACCAAGCTATGTCCTTAGTCCCCCACCACTTATATATATATGCCTCTTACTAGAGGATGGCCTTGAATTTGTGACCTTTCTGCCTCCCAGATCACAGGTGTATGCCACCACACGTGGCTTGAGAATTTGCTTTGGATTGAAGAATTCAAGAAGGCTTCATGGAGGGAGTGGCATTTGACTTGGGCTTTAAAATGTGGTGTGGGAGGAGACATAGAAGGGAGACTCATCTGTTCCATGCCAGCACAGTGGCAAGAACTGTTTTGGTGGTTGGTTGGAAGTATGGCTACAACCAGAAAGGCAGAAAGATGAGTAGGCAGGGACCCTCAGATCCTTGATGTGATCTTGTTTAATAGCATCTGCCATACTGTACCATGAGGTCCTTGGGCACAGAGCCCTGCTTCATTGACCCAAGTCTCAACAAGCCCTGCAGCCCCTTGTACATAGGTTAATAAATGTATGCTGAATACATGAAAGCCAATATAGTGCCAAGTGCTAGGACTGGCAAGGGAGAGATAAGCAGACCATTCATTTAACAGCTGGGGAAACTGAGGTCCAAAGAGTGCCTGAAGTTGTTAATGGCATGACAGATGTGGAGTGCCCAGTGCCTAGCACAGAGAAGAAGCACAGTTGTACCTTCCCCTTCCTGCCTGGTACTACCACAGAGCTAGACCTAGGAGTGTATGGGCATCCCATCTCCTAGAGTCATGCCCTGACTACATCAAAACTCAAGTCTTGGGAATGTAGAAAGCAGAATGTTCCTGATCTGTCTCCTCACACAGAGGCAGTAGAAGGCAGAGGCAGGCTACAGCAGATCCTTTAAAAGCACTTGGAAGAACTTTGCCCCTGGTGTGGCCTCTACCATAGAGATCTGCTGTGGGGCACAGAGTGAGGATGGAGGATCCTGTGCTGTGGCTGGAAGGTCCCCAGCTCCACCTCTGCAAAGAGTTTTCAGGCAGTCCCAGCAGCCCTGCTCTAGTTAGAGTTTGTAGGCTTCTGGCTTGGGGTAGGGCAGGGCTGTTTTCCTTACTGGATATGTGGCTAAGATCTTTATTTAAGACCCTTCCAGGGGCAGGATGTTCTTTATAGGGTAGGGCATACTCAAAGAAAAACAGCAGAATAGCCCCTTAGGTTGGTCCATTGCTTTACAGTTTACAAGGTATTTGCAAATCTAGCTTCTCACTTAAGTGAGATAAAAATCTAAGTAAAGGGACTGTGGCTGTGGCTTAGTGGTAGAGTGTTTGCCTAGTGTGCATGAGGCAATGGATTCGATCCTCAGCACCACATAAAAACAAACAAACAAACAAATAAATAAAGGTATTGTGTCCATCTACAACTAAATATATATATATATATATATAAAGAATTTTCCCTCTAATCTGCCCTTCTCAGTTCTGTGGCTGCCCATTTCTCCTCCTCCCACTGAGTCTTACCTATGTCTAGCCCACGGTGAAAAATATTAGTTAATCTGATAATATCAATCCTAGATAAATAATCTAGTAAACTCCTCCAAGTGAGATAAAGAGACTCTTTTAGTCTTTTACCCTCACCTTTTCTCAATTCCCCAACCCCTGCCCTATAATTCTCCCTCTCTGCTAGAAATGTTGCTTCCCCCTGCTCAAGAACCTTCAGTGGGTCCCTAGTTCCTTCAGAAGTCAACCTAGTCCCATTGACTTGCATTCAAGGCCTACTCCCATTTCTTCCCAGCATCCTTTCCATACAATTTAATTTTGGTCAAAGAAGCTTCCCTGCTATCCTTCGAACACACCTCTGCCCTCCTTTGTCAGAATTCTTATTCTGTTCTATTCCTCCTGCCTTGTCCTCAGTCCTCAAGGCTCTGATCAAATACTGCTTGCAGGGCTGGTGTTGTAGCTCAGTGGTAGAGCGCTTGCCTCGCGTGTGTGGAACACTGGGTTTGATCCTCAGCACCACATATAAATAAATAAACTAAAGGTCCATTGACAACTAAAAAACATTTTAAAATAAATAAATAAATAAAATAAAATAAAATAAAAGTATTGTGTCCATCTACAACTAAAAAATTAAAAATAAAAAAATTTTTGAAAAATGCTGCTTGCAGGAATTTCCTGAATTACCCAATCACCTCTGCCATCCAGAAATCCCTCTTTCCTGACTTTGACCCAGACTCCTTTATATTGTGACAGTGACTATTAGGGAACAACAGGAAGAACCTGGCCTCCTTGGTCAGGCAGGCTGCAGGTGAGAAGCTTCTGTAATGGGGTGTGTGCTTCAGAGTATACCTTCCTGGGACTGTGGTGGGGGAAGCATGGAAAGAAAATGTGAGCAACTGAAAAGAGGCTGTTGGAATACAGAGATCTAGGAGGAGTGTGGGGGTTAGAGTCCAAGTTAGGAGACTGAGGTTTTGATTCTTTGGGGAGGCAGTTCCTGGCACCAGGAAGAGCACCCTTGTCCTTGAAATTAATGTTCTGCAGTGACTATTCAGCAACCAGCACGTGTGCAGTTCCTCTTGGGGCTGCTTATCTGTGCCCTCTGGATGTTTGTGGCCTCCTCACTAAAAGGAGGGCATTGGCCTCAAGATCAGAGCCCCCTCTTCCATGCCCTGACCTCAGATCGGGTGATGCCAATGGGAGAGGGGGTGGTGCACAGATTGGCACAGTGATTTGAGAGTGAGAAAGAACGGTCTTTTAAACTCTTCAACAAATATTTGTGGAACACTCTACTTCCATGGGGCCAGAGCAGGGGAACTTTCTGGAAAGCTCTTGTGCTCTTGGAGCAGCCAGGCAGAAAGGCCCAGACTCAACTGGAGCCTCCTCCCCTCCTCCCAGCCCTGCTATGTGGAGCTGTAGCTGCCTCAGGTCACCTGCCTTCTCTGGGTGCCTGTAACCTGGGGAGAAAACTAATCCTTACCTCTCTCCCCCTGGGGAGACTGTGAGAATTCCAAATGACACAATGGCTGGAAAAGTGGTAGATGCATGAGGGGGAGGGATTATTATTATTACTATCATGGGTTGTTTATGAAGGCACAAGGGAGTGAGAAACCGAGCCTTTACCACTCCTCCCTGGGAGCTCCACTTTCTTCTCACTTCCGCAGTCCACCCAGGATTTGTGAAAACACAAATCCTCTCCCAGCCTTGCTTTCCATGCCCAAACCCCTGATTAAGTCCCTTACCTTCCTGGCTATCATTGTCTAATCCCTAAGCTCTTTCCCACCAGTCTCCAGTTGTCTCAGAGAGTCAAATCCCTTTAGAATAAGGTGGCCCAGTTAGCTGTGAATGAAAATGCTGGGGGCAGGGAGCTGGGACCTCAGGACTCCATTCCCACCCCAGGGGACAAGAGAGTGGGAAGGGTGTTGGAGACCCCACTCCAGCTCTGGCACTAAGTGGCAGGAGTCTGGACTCCCCCATGGGGAGAGTGGCCCACCATTCTGCATTTAAGATGGAGTCCAGATTCCATCAGCAGGTTTGTTCTTTCCACACCAGAGACTTTGAGAAGCAGCATGGCATGAGGGTGAGCTTACCGACTCTGGAGCTAGACAACCTGGGTCTAAGTCCTCGTTCTATCAAGTAACTTGAAAAGTTACCTGACCTCCGAGCTTCAGTTTTCTACCCAGAAAATGGCTGGGATAAAAATAAAATGAGGTTATATACAAAAAGAACCAGGAATCTAGGGAATGTATTAGCTGTTTTCTACATGCACTTCTTGTTTCTTCCTCCAGAAATTATAGCCATTCAGACATCAACCCATGTACCACCTCTCAGAGAGGCCTTCCTGCTCCTGGAACTGAGCTGAGGTAGTCTCCAACCCCCAACCCCTCTCTAACACTGTCTTATCTATCTCCTTCTGATGGCACTTAACTGTGTACATGGTTAAGGTTAACTGTTCTCAAGGGCAGGAGCCATTGCCAGTCATGGTCACTGCTCTATGCCCTATACCTGGAACCTAGCAAGCCATCTGTAGGTACTGCTGGACACTCACCAGGAGGGCTAGACCCAGGAAAGGAGCAGGTGTCCCCTCATCCCTCTCTTCTCTTCCCCTTGCCACAGTTGGTGGCCGCTGTTCTACATTTACCCTGTGTGATCAAGGGTGAGTTACTAGCTGGGTGCCATGGTGCATGCCTGCAATCCCAGAAGCTTGGGAGGCTGAGACAGGAGGATCATGAGTTCAAAGCCAGCCTTGCAATTTAGCGAGGCCCTAAGCAACTCTGTGAGATCCTATCTCTAAAAAAAACCCAAAAAAACCCAAAAAAGGGCTGGGGATGTGGTTTAGTGGTTAAATGCCCCTAAATTCAATCCCAAGTACCAAAAATAAATAAATAAATAAAATTTAAATTAAATTAAATAAAGAGTGAGTTACTAACCCTCTCTGGACATCAGGGTGAGTAGAGGGAGATAGTGCTGGAGCTAGGCAATCAAGGAACAATCCAAGATATTCTTTTCTTCACTTTTTTTTTTTTTGGTACCAGGGATTGAACCCAGTGGCACTTAACAACTGAGCTAAATCCCCAGTTCATTTTTTAATTTTTTGAGACAGGGCCTCGCTAAGTTGCTTAGGGCCTCGCTAAGTTGCTGAGGCTGTCTTTGAACTTGCGATCTTCCTGCCTCAGCTTCCTGAGCCACTGGGTTTACAGGTAGCAACACCACACCCAGCACAGTCTAAGATTTTCTAAGACAATTTGTTTCACATTTTGGGGCTCATGCCTACAAGGGGAAGGGACCTCCAGGAATTTGCAAGTAATAAAAATACCACCCTCACCCAGCCTAGCCTTCTCTTGTTGCCAATGGGCCCGAAACTACCATGGGTGGTGTGATTCTGTGAGTCAGGCAGGCACTTCTCTCCTCAAAGACCTTTTTTGTACAAAATAGAGACCAACACTGGGCCCCAGTGTGGTCCCATTCTCTGGGGACCAGTCTGCCACCTGGTGGCAGCTTGATGACATTGGCCCTCTTTGTGGTCTGGAACAGACACTCTAAATGTGGATTTGCCTTCCCTGCCCTTGGTTCTTCTGCCAGCACCACCAATCCTGGACTCATGGCAAACCTTGTCCTTTTCATGGCAATCTATACAGACTGGTGTATGACTGAAGAACTCACTTCCAGTAAAGGAAGAGCATAAGAGGGCTCGTGTTCATGGAATTCATGGGCCTTACTGTGTACCCAATTCCTCTAAAACTTTCCACCACCCCATCACGTCCACCGTTGGGGAACACATTCCATGCCTTGTCCTTTCATTAACAGCTTCATTTCTTTCAAGATTCCCCTATAATTTAGGGCTTAAGAAGAAACGGAGGAATTGGGGTCCCTTCTACATAGATCACAGCCTACGGCCAGGAAACCTTGTATTCCAAGAAACAAGCTACTTGGAATCACAGAATGTCTGATGAAAGGTCCTTCGAAATCCTTTTGTCCAAGTTCCTATGTTATAGCTGGAGATACAGGCCAATAGGGAAGTGGCTTGCCTGGAGCTACATGGTGAAAGAGTGACTATCCTCTACTCATTGGCTCCATATTTTGTCTCAGAAGTCAAGCAAGATGGGATCTGTGCTTAACTCCTCTGAGGGGTCTGAAAGGGCTGAGCATCCCGTCTATCGATTCCTGGTAGAGTGGTGGGTGGCCTGCCTCCTAGGGTCCCCCTCACTTGTTCCACTCCAGGTGGGGCCTCCAGGTCCCTCATCTACTTGCAGTCAATTCTGATTCTTTGTTCCTGGTTGCCTCCCTTCTTAGGCTTATGCTCCCTCCACCTCATACTACTCCATACCTCACAGCTCCTTCACATGCCCCCAAATCTCATTGCACAGCATCAAGGCCCTGGCTGGGCTGGGCTACACCCACCCACATTGAGAGGAAAAACTTAAGTTCTTGTTCTCCAGGATAAACAAGGGCTACCTCATGGGAAGACAGTCCACAGGGTACCTCTGGTTACCTACCATGTTTGCAAGGAGTGGCAGCTCCTACTGACCAAAGCCTAGCATGCGGGTATTAGTAGGTATATAGAAATGTTTCCTAGGAAGGAACAATTGTAAGCAAGGATCTGCGTCTGGTTGGGGTATATGCTGGAGGAAGGATCAGGAACCCCTGTGTGGGTAGGGCAGGGGCAAGGAGAAAGTAGTGGGAAAAAGGATAGGCAGATCATGGAGCCAACAGCCTGATTGATGATAGGTATGCCCTTGTAGCACTGTCACTGGGGCTGAGAAATGGGCTGGGATGTTCACAGAATGGGAGAGTTGAGACTCTCCAAGGGCAGCAAAGAGTCTCCAGAGTACACATTGCAACTTATTGTTATTATTATTAGGTATTGGGGATTCAACCCAGAAGCACTTTACCACTAAGCCACATCCCCAACCCTTTTCAAAATTTGTTTTATTTTGAGACAGGGTTTCACTAAATTCCCCAGGCTGGCCTTGACTTGGGATCCTCTTGCCTCAGCCTCCCATGTAGCACCCAGCTTATTGCCTTGATTTTCTTCATAGTTTTGTTCCATATGAATGTATCCCTAAATAATATAGTCAGTCCTGCATGACTATATTATTTTTTTTTCTTGTGGTAAAATTCACAGAACATAAAATTAACCATTTTAAAGTGAAGATTTTAATGGCATTTAACACATTAATAATGTTGTGAAACCATCACGTCTATCTAGTTCCAAACATTTACATCACCCCAAAGGGAAACCCTGTATCCGTTAAGCAATCACTCATCATTTGCCCCCAGTTCTCCAAACACCAGTCTGCTTTCTGTCTCTGAATTTGCCTGTTCTGGATATTTCACATAAATGGAATTATAAAATATGTGATCTTCCTTCCTTCCTTCCTTCCTTCCTTCCTTCCATCCTTCCTTCCTTTCTTTCTTTCTTTTCTTTTCCCTCCCTCCCTCTCTCCCTCTCCCTCTCCCCTTCCTTCCTTCCTTCCTTCCTTCCTTCCTTCCTTCCTTCCTTCTTTCCTTCCTTCCTTTTTTCCTTTTCCCAGGAATTGAACCCAGAGGCACTTAACTGCTGAGCCACATCCCCACCTCATTTTATTTTTTTATTTTGAGCAGAGTCTTGCTAAGTTGCTTAGGGCCTTGCTAAATTGCTGAGGCTGGCTTTGAATTTGTGATCCTCTTGCCTGAGCCTCCTGAGCCGCTGGGATTACAGGTGTGTGTCATTGTGTCCTGCCTTAGTATAATGTTTTTAAGGTTTATCTATGCTGCAGCATATTTCAGTACTGTACTCCTTTTTATAGCTCAGTGTTATTCCATTGTATGTAAATACTGAGTTGTTTATCCATTCTTGTTTATGGATAATTGGGTTGTTTCTACCTTTTGGGTATTATGTATAATGCTACTGTAAATAGGTGGGTACAAGTATTTGTTTGAGTCCCTGATTTCAATTCTTTTGGTACATACCTAGAAGTGAAATTGCTGGGTCATGTTAATTCTATGTTTAACTTTGTGAGAAACTGCCTGCAATGGACAAGGTTCACATTTCCCTACATTTTCATCAACACTTATGATTTTCCATTGTGGGGGAATTGTCGTACTGTTTTCTACATTTACTACACCAGTTTACATTCCTACTATTGATCCATTGTAAATTAATTCTTGTGCATGGTGTTAGGTAAGGTTCCAACTACATACTTTTGCATGTAAACAGAGCCATGTGTTGAAGAAACTGTTCTTTCTCTCATTGAGGTATTGGCACTTTTTCAAAAATCAGTTCCATGGGATTATTTCTGAACTCTGAATTCTCTTCCATTGGTCCATATGTCTGTTTTTATGCCAGTACCACACTGTTTTGTTTACTGTAGTTTTATAGTAAGTTTAAGTCTTTTAACTTTGTTCTTTTTTTTTTTTCAATATGTTTTGCTATTCAGAGCCCTTTGCAGTCCATATAAATTTTGGGATGTGTTTTCCCATTTCTTCAAAAAAGTTCATTAGAATTTTGATAGGAGCTGGGTGCAGTGCTACGCACCTGTAATCCCAGCAACTCAGGAGGCTGAGGCAAGAGGATTGGAAGTTCAAGGACAGCCTCAGCAATTTAGCAAGGCCCTAAGCAACTTCCAAGACTTTGTCTGAAAGTAAAAAATAAAAAGGGCTGGGGATGTAGCTCAGTCACCAGCACCTCCTCGCCAAAAAAAGAATTTTGATAGGGATGAGTTGGGCATAGTGGCACATGCCTGTAATTCCAGCTACTCAAAAGACTGGGGCAGGGGATCTGGGGTTGTGGCTCAGTTGTAGAGTGCTTGCCTGACATTGTATGAGGCACTGGGTTCGATTCTCGGCGCTGCATATAAATAAATAAATAAATAAATAAATAAATAAATAAATAAATAAACAGCCCATTGACAACTGAAAAAAAGAAGAAGAAAAAGAAGAAAACTGGGGCAGGAGGATCACAAGTTTGAGAACAGATTGGGAAACTTAGTGAGACCTTATTAAAAATATAAAGGACTGGGGATAGAGCTCAGTGGTAGAATGCTTATGTAGCATGTGAGGGCCTCGGCTCAATCCCCAGCACCATCAAAAAAAAAAAAAAAGTTTTTATAGGAACTACATTGAATCTGTAGTGACAATTCATTAGTTTGTCTGTCTTTTCATTTATTTAGGTGTAATTTATTTCAGCAAGATTTTGTAGTTTAATAAAGCACAAGCTTTATTACCTTTTTGTTTTTATTCATTCCTAAGTGTTTTATTATTTCAGATACTATTGTAAGTGGAATTGTTGTCTTAATTTCCTTTTTGAATTGTTTCTGGTATGTAAAACCACATCTGATATTTGTGTATTGATCTTAGAAGTCCTGATGTTTTTGAGCTTAGCTAGTATATATTATTTGGAGACTCTGTTCTGTGCTCAGCATTCTGCAAGAGTATATCTATGGTGCTCCTCATAACTAGTTCATTAATTTTTTCTGTTGTATAATATTCCATACAACATACCCTTAGTTATTTTTTCATATGTATTGGCCATTGTTTCATCTTTTGTTTAATGCTTATTTGTTTCTTGTGCCCATATCTATATATTTACTTATTCTTCATATGCATCATTTGGTTGTAAATATCTTCTCCCAGTTTGGGACTTGCCTGCCACTTTATTCTGCTGTTTTCATTAACAGAATTTTTTTTTCATTTTATTTTGGATACATTTTCAATCTTTTCCTTTACAATTTTGCTTTTATGTCATAGGGAATCTCTTCTGACCTTGAAGTATTGTCCTATTTCTTTCTAAAAAATGTTTGAAGTTTTACTTTTCATGTTTAGGTCTTTAATCCAGATGGAATTGATTTTCTGCTTATGATATGCAATAGGGGTCCAATTTCACTTCTTTTTCTAGTGGTTAAACTGGTTTCTTAGCAAATTTTTTTTCTTTCATTCATTCTTTCTTCTTTTTCTTTTTGTACCAGGGATTGAACCCAGGGCTCTTCACCACTGTACCACATCCTCAGCCCTTTTTATATTTTATTTTGAAACAGGGGCTTGCTAAGTTGCTAAGGCAGTCTTTGAACTTTTGATCCTCCTGCCTCAGCCTCCCAAGTCATTGAGATTACAGGTGTGCACCATCACGCCCAGCTTCTTAGCAAAACTTACGAAAGGGTCCACACTATCTTCTTCTATTTCCCAAAATGCAACATTCCCTCTGACATACCAGGTTTATACTTTGTCAGTTTTCTGGCCTATTTCATGCCACATTTGCCTGTCTTTGCACTGGTATCAGGCTATTTTAGTCTATCTCGCTCTTCTTCAGAAGTACTTTGATCATTGATATGGATGGCTGGATCGGTGTTCGCTGTAAGATACTTTGTTTTTCTGTTTGAAATTTTTATAATAAAATATTAGGTGGGGTAGTATCAGGATTGATCTGGCCTTTTTTTTCTTTTAAAATCACGGTACAATATTTAAAAGGCTAAAGTTTCAGACTGAGGCAGCTCCCTGCAGCCCAACACTTAGAGAAACGGACCAATTTTAGGACAGTAGTGAAATCTTGACCTTCCGGGAGGCGTTAGAGATTATTTGTTGGGGGTGGGGCAGTGCTGGTTTTTTGTCAAGCCCATTTCACATATGAAGTAAGTAATGAAAGTGACCCACCTCTTTGACCCATCAAGGATCTGTGTGCTTGGTCTAGCCTTGCGCCCTCCAGTCTCCTCCCCGTCCCCCTGGGATCCTTCCATCTGCTATCCATGTCAACTTCTGGTTCTCTTCTGCTCTTGGTCCGATGTAGCAAAGCCCAGGGAAGAGCAGATGTGATAAGGTCCTGGTCACACTGTGGACCTCCACAAAGCAAGGGCCAAGTCCCAGATCCCCAAACGTCCCTCGTTGCTGTCCTTCTCAGGCCCTGATTGTGACTCTGCCTCTCCAGATTACCCTTTCCAACTATTTCCCTCGGTCTACCCTGTGCGGGACTGGACTGTCTGACAATATCGCTGGCTGGCCTGTGCTTGGTCTTTCAGACTCATGCCTCGGAACTAGGATCCGGGCTCCGCCCCCTTCCAGCTTCCGACCGCCAGGGCCAGGATTTTCCTCAGCCGCCAGGGGGCGCGCGCGGCCCAATTAGGGCACCGCGTCGCCAAGGACTCGCCCCATCCCTCTCGGCGCCCCGCCCCGTCCGGCCGTGGCCCCGCCCTTCCATACGCCCCGCCCCGTCCGGCCGCGGAGTCCCTCTCTCAGCTACCCCCGCGCCTGGGACCCCGGGTCTCTAGTCTCGCCAGCTCGCCAGGTTCGGCTATGGGGCCCACCGCTCGCCCCTCGCTGAGGTCGCCGCCGCCCCCGCCTCCTCCGCCAGCCCCGTCGCCGCTGCTGCTGCTCCTGCCCCTGCTGCCGCTGTGGCTGGGCCTGGCGGGGCCCGGGGCCGCGGCTGACGGCAGCGAGCCGGCGGCTCGAGTGGGGCGGGGCGGAGCCCGCGCGGTGCGGGTGGACGTGAGGCTGCCGCGGCAGGACGCTCTGGTCCTGGAGGGCGTCAGGATCGGCTCCGAAGCCGAGCCGGCGCCCCAGCTGAGGGGCCGCCTGCTGCTGGTGAGCGCCACTCGCCTAAACCCCCTCTGATACCCCGCTATAGACCCTGCACCCAGAACTCACCTTCACCTTGGACCAAACCGAGCTGACAGCCCAGCGCTCCCAGCCCGGGCTTCCAAAAGCTTTATCCACATATCTTCTCCAAACTCGTTCCCAGACCCTGACCTTGTATTCTCTGTAGCCGACCCTGGCTCCCTCTTCCTTCCTTGCCTCCTTCTGCTCATGGCCCTTGCTATACAGATGGACATCGTGGATGCTGAGCAAGAGGTGCCGGTAGAAGGCTGGATCGCAGTGGCATATGTGGGCAAGGAGCAGGCAGCTGAATTTCACCAGGAGAATCAAGGCAGTGGCCCGCAGGCATGTCCCAAGGCCCTGGTCCAGCAGGTGCAGAGGGTGTATGTGGGAGAGGGGAGATGGGGGTCGGCTGGAGGGAAAGGTCCTATAGCATCTGCTAGAGCCAGGCTACCACATGGCTCCTAGAGAGCTTTCAGAGAAGCCGTGAGGTGTCATGAACTGGGTCCTCAGTTTGAAGAATCAAGGTAGTATGGTGTTGAAGCAAGGAGGTGCGGGGAGACCAGAGTTTGCTCAGGAAACTGGACCAGGCTCTAGGAGTATGTGATGGGAATGGGGTGGGGGTGGGGGTGGGGGGCTGCCTTGCTCAGTCCAGGTAAAGGACTGGGATGTTTGAATTCTATAGAGCAGAAGCAATGAGATTTTCTGCCCTTGACTTCAAGGAACTTACAACTGGCTAGTCTATCCAGAGGGAACACACACTGCAGAGCAAGGAGCTAAGAGCAGGTGGGGCTGCAGGTAATGAGACAGGTGTGTGGCAGGGTATATTCTAGCTTCCTACCTCTGTCCTCTTGCAGATGCAACGGGCCCTCTTCCTGGGAGCCTCTGCCCTGCTGCTCCTCATCTTGAACCACAATGTGGTCCGAGAGGTAAACTGGAGTAGGCTCTGAGGGTAAGCAGGTTGGGGCAAGAGCAGGGACCAAGTCTTGCTGACCTCCCTGTTCCCCGCAGCTGGACATATCCCAACTTCTGCTCAGACCTGTGATTGTCCTCCATTATTCTTCCAATGTCACCAAGCTGTTGGAGGCACTGCTGCAGTGAGTTGGGGTTTAGCCTCCAAAGGACTGGGCCTGGAAGTCTGGGTGTGGAGGGTTTTGGCTTTCCCAGAGGTGTTCTCAGAAACAGGGCCTTATCTGTTCACCTTAAGACTGTGCTCAGCCGGGCGCGGTGGCACACGCCTGTAATCCCTGCACTTTGGGAGGCTGAGACAGGAGAATCGCAAGTTCAAAGCCAGCCTCAGCAATGACGAGGCACTAAGCAACTCAGTGAGACCCTGTCTCTACATAAAACACAAAATAGGGCTGGGGATGTGGCTCAGTGGTCGAGTACCCCTGAGTTCAATCCCCAGTACCAAAAAAAAAAAAAAGACTGTTTTCACCCTGGCTGAAAAATGAGGGAGGAAATAGGATAGATACATGGGGCCTGGAAGGAAGGGGTGGCTTTATGGGCAGAGGAGACTGGTCCCAGTAAGGAGGAAACAGGATACCTAGTTGACAGTGCTCTTCCTTGGCATGAGATGAGAATTGGAAAAATCAACATCCAGGAAAGGCCTAACAGCCAAAGTAGAAGGCCTGCAGGAATTGTCATTTTGGAGGGATATCCATGGAGGAATAGGGTGGGTGGGTGGGTAAGTCTGGGCCTTCTTTCCCAAGGGCCCTTTCTGCCTGTCCCCCCTGTGACTTTACTTCTTAGGAGAACCCAAGCCACAGCTGAGATCACCAGTGGAGAATCCCTGTCAGCCAACATTGAGTGGAAGCTGACTCTGTGGACCACCTGTAGCCTCTCCAAGGATAGTTATGGAGGATGGCAGGACTTGGTCTGCCTGGGAGGCAGTCGTGCCCAGGAGCAGGTGAGTCAGGAGGGGCCACACACATGCCTTGTCTTGCAAATCCTGTGGCCTCTCCCTGCCTTGGTGGCAAGGATAGCCCTTCCCACCTCGCAGGGCTTATGTGTTTAGTGACATGATACAGTGGGCTTTCAGTGACATATCTGGCCCAGGAACATGTGTAGTTAATTAGCTCTTGCCATGACTTTCTTCTTCCACCCAGTAGCCTTCTTTGGCTCCCCATTATCTTCAGAACAAAGTTATGACTCCTTAGCCTGGCTTTCATAGTCCTCATCACTTATCCTAGTTTTATAGTCTGTTCTATGCTATGGCCACCCTGTGCCGGTCACTGGGCTCCTGCCTTTGGGGCTTGTCTATGCTTGGCCTTAGGCATTGATACCCTTTTTCTTCATCTTCATATATCTAGCAGAGCCCTCCCAGCTCATCTTGCCTGCCTGCTTGAGAAAGCTCCTCACACCCTCTGCTCAGCCACAGCTGTGCTTTGCCAGCCTCTCACAGACTTTTAGGACAACCCATAATGTACATGCACGTGTTGGGGAGTGTGTCTTTTTTGTCTCCTGGTGGCCAGTTTTCTCTCTCAATTTCCTCATGTTTGGTATTAAGGGATTCAAGGGTATTCTTTTGGGCTGAGGATGTAGTTCAGTAGTAGAGTACTTGCCTAGCATGCCCAAGGCCATGGGTTCAACTCCCAGCACTGCAGAAAGAAAATATATCTTCTCCATAAACATATCTGGAGCCCCTACTCTGCGTGGGGCAGGCATGCCCTGGTCTCCTGGTGTGCACACTAAGTAACTTCGAGTCAGGCAGGATTGGATTGAAATCCTGGCTCCAAAACCTTAGCCGAGTGATTACAGACCTAGTATTTAACATCTCTGGGCTTATGTTCCTCATTTGGGAACAGGGACGGTATACTGTATACCTTTCTTATGGGCAGCCCACACAGATCTCTGAACACACATTTGATGAGGGGCCAGGGAGAAGTGCTGAAAGAAAGGTTAGAGCTGGGAAGAGAGCAGGAGGCCCGGAAGGGTCCTGGTAGGCCTGGAGGTGGGAATGCTCACAGCCTTGTGTTTAGTTTAGCTGGCACAGAGAGCGAGCAAAGTGGCACAACCTTGGCCATACTGCTTATATAGGCTATGCCCATATAAATGTTGGGTGGCCATGGCAGTTGGGGTGTCAAGGGTGGCTGGGCAGACGTCTCAGCTTGCTAGCCTGATGGACTATACTATAGTGGCCACTCAGCAAGTCCTGCCGCATATCAGCCTGTCTCAGCATAGCATGGGAAACAGGACCAGGCAGGTCCAACCCTGGGTTTATCGGGCCCAGTTTGGGTGGTAGATAAGCCAGAGATGGTCAAATATCTCTGTTGGGGTGCCACACTGGCAGTAGCACAGGACCTCCCAGGTCACAGCAAGGTCACCTGAACTCAACCTAGGGAGCTTTAAGAGAGTTTCCCAGGTGCCAGCACTCCACTGCAGCTGGAGAGGAGATGGGGGCAGGCTTATAAACACCTCTTGGTAGTGTTGTTCCCCAGAGTGCCCTTGTCTCAAGCAAGAGCAACATCTTGTGGTATCAGTAACCCCCAACCTGGTCTAGAGTGATGGCCTTTGACCATCAAATCCCTTCTTAGCCCTTCTCCTCTGCCATGATGGAAGGTGAACTTCAACATTGGTTGGGAAAGAACATGAAGGCACAGAGCTGCTAGGAATGCCAACAGCTTTTAAATGAATGTTTATTAGTCAGAACACATATCTGAGCTGTGAAATAACATGCCTGTGTGGAAGAGTATGCATGTCTTGCTTATTCTGCTACATCATTTCCTGAGCCAGCTTCTCAGTGGTCAAAGCCTAGTAACCAAGTGGTAGAAGCTAAGTCAAGGTCAGTGTTGTTCCCCCAGCAGCTCTGAGACCCCACGGGGCCTACAGGTTTTATAGTGGTCTTTTGGTCATATTTCCCAGCACATTCATTCCATGACTATGAGAGGCACTAAGGATATAGTGTGACCATGTCAGATGTGGTTCCTCCTCCTTGTGGACCACCAACAGTAGCAGCAAGGAAACACGTGGTTAGAGTGACATGAGGAGGGCTGAGCAGGAGGAAGCCAGAAAGGAACATCACCCTAATGGTGCAAGAAATGGGGTCCAGCTGGGCACAGTCGTGCACCCTGTAATCCCAGTGGCTCAGGAGGCAGAGGCAGGAGGATTGTGAGTTCAAAGTCAGCCTTAGCAACTTAGTGAGGCCCTAAGCAACTCAGCGAGATCCTATCTCAAAATAAAGTATAAAAAAGGGCTGGGGATGTGGCTCAGTGGTTAAGCACCCCTGGCTTCATCCCCCCTGCAAAAAAAAGGGGTCCAAAGGCACATTAGTTCAGGTAAGGGGTGAGGAAGAATAGTTCCTGAGACAGGGAACAGTATATGTGTGGAAGGGCACAAACAGTATGTGCGTGGGAGGAGTGAGGAGTATGGAACAAGGAGGGAGGCAGTGGGTGAAGGAGTGAAAGAGTGCTATAGGGTCAGGTTTGCAGGTGAGATCTCCTGGCTGTGGGTGGGAAATGGGTGGGCAAGGTTGAGGACCAAAAGGTCATGGGATGGAGGAGGGATGCATGAGACCTCTAGGAGAGCAAAGCAATAAAGCTCTGGGGCTGGCTTCGAGATTGAGGGTGTGAATGTTCAGCCTGGCTGGAGGGGAGTAGGAGATGCCAGTGCCTGAGAAAGTAGGCCAGGAGGATGTGCAAGATGACAATGGGTAGAAGGGTGCTGGGGACAGATATGGCTTTCCTTGCAATTGGGTGAAGCAAATATAGTTGGGGGCAGATCCTGAGGATCACACACACAGGTAGGAGGGATGGAGGCTTCAGAAGAGGAAGCCAGGAACTTGGGGGGACACAAAGGCCCCCAGTGCATGTCACCTGGCTGGTCTCTGGTCATGGATATTCCTAGGAAAGAGTGTGGGGCAGCTCCAGCACCCTTGACACCCACCTCCCTCCCCAGAAGCCTCTGCAGCAGCTGTGGAATGCCATTCTGCTAGTGGCCATGCTCCTGTGCACAGGCCTTGTGGTCCAGGCCCAGCGACAGGCATCTCGGCAGAGCCAACAGGAACCCAGCCAGGTGGGAGCCAGACTGAGGGAGCCCTGGTGCCCACAGATGTTGGGCCTGCAAGACTCTGGTTGTCCTCTCCTGACAGGTGGACCTATTCAAGCGGCGTGTTGTGCGGAAACTGGCATCCCTTAAGACTCGGCGCTGCCGTCTGAGCAGGGTAGCGCAGGGCCGCCCAGAGCTGGTCACTGAGACCTGTGCTGTGTGTCTGGACTACTTCTGCAACAAACAGGTGAGTGCCCTGGGCAGGACCAGCTATCAGCTGAACTGTGACTTCATTCACCCTATTCCTGAGAGATCTGGAACTACCCCAACTAGGCCTTTCTCTTCCCAGCCCCTATCAGGGGGGAAGCAGAACTGAGGTGCAGGGGGTGGGTGGGCAGGCCCCAGGGGGTTCTGATTCTCCAGTTTGGGTGAAGGTTATAGGCCTGGGGTCCCCCATATGGATTCCTGCTCCTATAGCCTGAGCCCCTCCTCCCTTGCCCTTGTAGTGGCTCCGGGTGCTGCCCTGTAAGCATGAGTTCCATCGAGACTGTGTGGACCCCTGGCTGATACTCCAGCAGACTTGTCCGCTGTGCAAATTCAATGTCCTAGGTGAGCACCAAGGGTGGAGCCTTTGGCTGACCCTGTCTATCCTCTACCTGATGCCTTTCTCCATGTTCTTCTCCTTCCCTGCAGGGAACCACTACTCAGATGACTAGCTGAGGATTCTGGATGTGGAGATGGAACCTTCCCACCTGTACCCTGGCCCTCAGCATGGACTCCTGGGACAGGACAGTGGGATAGACAGGACAACCAGCCCTGTGGGTGAAAGGATATGGGCCCCACCATGACCTTGCTGGGAAGGAGGGACCTGCAGCCCCAGGCCAAGGATGAAGGCCAGAACCCACCAGGCAAGGGAGAGAGGTCACTCTGAGGTCTTTCTCTGTAATCCTGGGGCATCTTTGTCTGCCCTCATCACAGGCAGCTCTGAGGGCCTTGGGGAAAGAGAATGTGGGGCCAGTGCTGCTGTCTCCAGCCCTCTGGGAGCTCTCAGTGTCCCTGAGGCTACAGTGGTTGGGTTTTATGCTTATTTATTGGGGGGTGGATTAAGGGAAAAGTTCTCTGGCCTTGGGGCACCCTGATTTGACCATCTTTCAGAATATGTCTTGGTCAAGGCTGTGATGTTAAACCCAGAGAGGACTCTACTGCCTGCTGCCCTTGGTCTTGGGCACTGAGAGCCATGGGTCCTGCTGCTTGTTCAGCTGGGCTCCCTTCCTGGGCCTGGCTAGGACCAGAGGCCTTAGAAACCATCTAGTCCTGGTTGGGTTGTGTTGCTGACCAGGATACTTGAAGCCACAGGATAAATGTGGTATAATTTCCAAGGGGATCCATTTTTTAAGAGTTGGGGTAGGGAAGTTTTAATAGTAAAATAAATGTGGATATATTTTAAATATGTAAAATTTGTGTGGATGTTACTGGTGGTAGGTAATTCTCATGTGGCTCCTAAGGTCTCCCCCATTCCTACCTTGTCATGAGCATGCCTCGTATTGTCTCTGGAATGGTGACTGGAATGGTGACTCTTAAGGGATTTTACCCCTGTGATTAGCTTCTGTTATATGCACAGTTGATTTTAAGGTGGAGAAAGCGCTCAAGTGAGCCTGACCTTCACCTGGGCCTGTTAAAAGTAGAGTTTGCAGCCGAGTGTGGTGGTGCATGCCTGTAATCCTAGCACTTTGGGAGGCTGAGACAAGAGAATTGTGAGTTCAAAGCCAGCCTTAGCAATGGAGAGGCGCTAAACAACTCAGTGAGACCTTGTCTCTAAATAAAACACAAAATAGGGCTGGGGATGTGGCTCAGTGGGTGAATACCCCTGAGTTCAATCCAGGGGTACTCTTTCTTTTTGGTACTCTTTCTTTTTGATACCGAAAAGAAAGAGTTTTCTCTGGCAAACTCTGGCAAAGGAAGTCAGACACTTGACACCCAAAGGGGATTCAATGCAGGGGACATTTTCTGCTGCTGATTTGAGGGGCTAAGGTATCCAAAGGCCCTACCTTTGGTGGCCCTCCTGAGGCTCTGACTTCCAGGACTTAGAGAAATCCTTTGTGACCAGTTCCTAAAGGCAAGGAGTTCCTCAGTGAAAGCATGCCTGGTGTTCTTGGGTCCTTAATGTCCCCAGACCCAGGATAAGAGCCAGGATGGGAGGCTGAAGGCACTGCTGCACTCTGCTTGCCTCAGTGAGCCCTGAGCCAGCATCCTAGCCTATGACTCATTGCTTGCCTCAGATGTCCTCATTAGCCTTTCCCCTGCACATCCCCCACACCATGATCCTCTTAGTAGGTGCCAGTAATGGAGTCCAGGTTTACCTCTTGGTTCTTGCTGTGGTAATAGAAATAGACTTCTTTACCTGGTCCAGGTGCTAGGAGCTTCTTTTTGCCTGTGATGTTCTCCTTTCCCTAAGTCTATCAGGAGGGAGTCAGGAAGCTCCTGCCTACTGATAGCCCACAGGTGCCAGATCTCTGCTGGCCAAACACCTGCATGGGGTGGCCTCATCCTCCTGCCTGGACAGGAAAGGAAGGACTCTTTGCCCAGTTTAGCCATTCTGTGAAGCCAAGATCACCTTGGTTAGATGGCTGGGCCTTTATTCCATTGGGAGTTGCCAGCTACCTGTCCTCTATTCCCACTTCTACCACAGCCTACAAGGGTGGTTCCTGGGGCTGGTTTGCAGAACCCGCCTGGCCCCGGCTTGGTGACAGTCTCCTCCTCAGCTTGGCCAAGGTCCGGATGGGGTTCTGGGTGCAGATGGCAGAGTGGGTCATGTCCTCCAGGGAGGATTTGCTAGGCCAAGTGCAGGGTTGCCGAGGTGGGGATGCTCGGGGCTGGCCTGGAAGGGTCCTGCCTGCACTGCTTGTCCTGCTGCCAGGAGGGTGCCACCTGCCTAGAGGCCTGAGGGAAGACCAGATCACAAAATCCCCTGTGAGCAAGGGGTTCTACACCACTCCATCTGTCCTACCTTTGACAAAGATTCACTCACCCTGGGGATGCACTCTGGGTCTGGGCCCGGGATGCTGCTCCTTGGGTTCCCTTGCTGGCGGGGAACCAGAGCTGGTCCTGTGGAATCATCTGCAAAGAAGGCCAAGCTCTGTACCCTCCCCCACTATATAGAGAGGGTGTCATAGTAGGGACAAAGAGGGAGAGCCTGAACCCATAGTCCCTTCCACTAAGTGGTGTGACTTAGGAAGCTGATTTCCTCAGCAGCAAACCCTCAGGCAGGCAATATATGTGGGAAGGTTCCTCTGACAAGATTCCTGGTTGCATTTGATGGTATTAAAGGCTCTAAGGGGATTTGGAGGTAGAGGGCACTGAATCTTTAACATCCTCACACCTTGAGATGTGGAAGTTTCATAAAAGCACTGCTTAAATACAAATGCCATGAAGATGGCTTTCAGCAGGTTCCCAGGCAGTCTGAAGACCTCACTGGGTAGATGCCTCCTCTAAGTCCCAAAGGGCCACCCTCTCAGACCCACCTTGAGGCCCCCCTGTTGAGCCACCTCATGGATTTTGGATAGCATTGAGTGGAGCCGCCCGTTCTCCTCCTGCAGGACTCGGATGCGGATGTCATTGGCCTGTACTTGCCTCTCCATATCATCTGTGATGTTGCCAGAGTCTGTGGAGACATGATATCTGGGACCCTACCACATTGAGTCTGCCTCTTGTGCCCAATGGGACAGGACCTAAGAGGACAGGCTTGGGGCTGGACAGTGCTCTGTGCTTCCCATCCATTACATCTTCATTCTCCTAGGCCCTTGTTCCTCTTCCCAGTGCCCTCATGCTGTGAAGGTGACTCAGAATTACAGAATTTGAGAGATGGGTGGGTACTAGAATTCACAATGATTTGGCAAAAAAAAAAAAAAAAATGAGTGCCTCTTATCTCCAGCACCACAAAAGGGAAAGACTCTTCCAAGGCCGCCTGTTTTTGGTGTGCCAGAGATAGCTGTCCAAAGAATCACCCAGGCAGCCCTTGGGTCTGAGTCACAGGAATTCAGCTAGGATGTTCTTTCCCATGCTGTGATGATGGATGCTTGATTCCAACTGTGTAAACCTGGGCAAGTGACTGCCCATTTTGATTTTTGGTTTCCTGGTTTGGAAAAAGGGACTGACCGCTACCTGTCCCCAGAAGGGCCTGGCACTTAGTGCTCAGAAATGATGACTTATAATGACTAGCTAAATTACAGCAAATCTTCCTGAGAACTCTGTGAAAGGATTCATCCCAGAATTAGAGGGCTGTAGGGGCTGAGAGGAGATCCCTAGGTTGCCTGACATCTAATCCTGTGCCAATGTGAGTACACAGCACTACTGACCATGGGGTCCAGCACTTTGGAGAGCCGGGGCTGTGTTATTGGAAACAGCCCTGTGGTGTGGTTTAGGGAGAGACCAGGAAGGGGGACACAGGAAAGCTGAGCAAGGACTGGCATATGATGTGGTAAAAAGCATGCACCATAGGCAGCCAGATCCATTTCTAGATTCTGCTGTAGCAACCATAGGCAGTCACCTCACCTCTGGGTTTCCATGTCCCTTCTACACAAAGGGGTAGACAGCACATGAAGCACATCATGTGATGTCACGGTGACTCTCTAAGGCTGCACTTCTAGCTGTCACACCCTCCCCACTACCACATACACTGTGGACTGGAGGAGTTGCAGGCCCAGTGTCCTGCCAAGGTGAGTCTTTAGTTGCCCATTCAGGCCCAACAGTGCCTTTAGCAGCATTCCTAAGACCCTACTTGGGATCTGGACCTCTGTGGGCCTGTGTAGGTCAGGAAAGGCGACGAGCAGCCGCTCTCGCTCCCTCAGCTCTGCCAGCTCCCGTTGCAGTTCTGTGATGGTCAGCCGCAGATCTGTTGTCACCTGCTCCAGGTCCTGCTTTTCCTGCTGCAGGCTCTGCAGTAGCTCCTGGGGCAGAGAGAGGCTCAGACCTGGTCCCAGGATGGCCCCTGGCTTCCCTGGGGTCACTGCCCCACCCCCAGACATAGGACAGGCCCATAGGCACTTAGCAGGTTAGAGCTTCCTCTGATGAAAGGGAAAGCTCTCCCTACCTCACCCTGCCCATTTGCACCTGCTGGGCCTGGAGCTGGCACTGTCCCTGCTCCCTCTGGCTCTGCAGGCTCTGCAGCTGCTCCTCCATCTGGGTCCGCTGGGCCTCAGCCTCTTCCAGATTGCCCCGTAGTTCCTCACGTTCCTGGTCCAGAATGTCCAGCTGCTGTAGTAGGGCCCGCTGTTTGGCTTGCAGGGACTAGGTTAGAATGGGTAGGCAGGGAGGCTGTGAGGTCCACCAGTCTAGGTTAGTCACATGGGACTAGTATCTACAACCCTCCAAGTCCTACCCTTGTGCCATGTGTCTGAGTACAGAGGTCTGTGCACATACATAGAGGGAAAGGGGCAGAGGGAAGATAGCAGACAGATGTACACGCAGCCAGATCCAGGTCAAGCCCCCCAGCTTGTAGACCCTCCTCTCTTGTAAGGCAGTTGGCTGACCCTGGCAGCCTTTCCTCCCACATGCTTTTTCAGTCATCAACAGTCCCTACTAGAAGAGGAATTCTGGCAAATAGGCTTTTCTTCTTTTCCTTAGGTCTCCAATGTCACATCAGCCAGTCATTGAAACCCATACTGCCTGACATGCACTGACTAAAGCAGTGAGAACCACTGCTAGTCTGCTGAGTCCTGGCTCTGCCTCTTGTTAGCTATATAGCTTGGGGCAGCTTCCTTAACCTTACTGAGCCTCAGTTTCCCCATGCATAAATGGGGATGACGGGAGTATATACTGCCTACTGTTGTGGAAGGGAGTAAGAACAAAAGGGCTGCAGAGCCTGAAGCCCAGTGCCTGGTCGCGGGCCTCACCTCCTGGTGGCGAACCATGCTGTCAACACGGGCCTTCTCCTTGTCCAGTTCTGTGCTGGCCCAGCGGATCTGCTGGCCAGCACTGTCCAGCCGCCCTGCCAGCAGCTGTACCTGCTCCTCCAATTGCTGTACTTGCTTCTCAGCCACTGCCCTGCGCTCACTTTCCTCCTGCAGCTGTTGGGTCTTTGCTTCTGCAGGATCCAGTGAACAAGCAAGTGGGTGATAGGGCATGGGAGCCTTTGGGAGGGAGACTCTGCACTATTTCTGACCCAAGATGGGACTCGAGCGGAGGTCATATATCTCTGGGCTTGTGTTCTTAGCCACAACATGCAGCTCTGGACCCCAATGAAGTGGGTCTAGAAAACAAGATACTTTCTGGGTGGAAGGTGGTACCCCAACTCAGGTCATCACCTAACAGTGTGGATGGTCAGGTACACCCTCCCTTTCTCTGCCCCGGAAGCTCAGGGAACAGCAATGGAGGATGCTTATACAGTCATGCCACTGGATTGAGATGTGACATGGCAACATGCAATGGGGCTCCTTACCCATGGCCTGCATGGACTCCTGCCGCTGCTTCAGCTCCCCCTCCAGGGTGGCCACCTTTGTTTTTAGGTCACAGGTTTCTATAGCAGCAGAGAGAGAGGTCCTTCAAAGGGTCCTTTGGGCCTGGCCAGCAGCCCTCATGCCCAGTGCACCCTGCAGAGCAGAGTCAGCCATGCCGTGTGGAAGAGGCCACCAGAGGTTGCCAAAGAAGCCCTGGGGAGATGCCTGAGCCCCCAACCTGCTTTCACTGTCTGGCTGCTATGTGCCTATACCTCTCTGGGCCTTGATGCCCTCCATGGAGGTAATGGTGAGGCTTGGACTTGCCCCAGTTCCTCAGGCCTCATAACATCAAAGGGTACCGGAAAGTTCCAGTGCTAGGAGCTGTATCTCTGCTCAAAGCCAGAAAGACAGCTCTATTAAGGTGGAAATACCAGGGGAACAAGCTCCCCAGAAGTAACCCTCAATGACCTCCAGGAGAAAGTGGATTAATATCCCAGCTCTCTCCCCTTTTGATGGGACTAGTCTGAGGCACATGTGCCATCCATTATTTCCTGGTATTCCCCAATGGGACTGAGCTGTAGCTACTCAGTGTCACCAGTTGGATGGACATGCTCTTCTTTGCTACCTTCCCCTCCTTGCCCAATCCCCAGACCAGGTTTCTTCCATGCAAACTATTGGTACTCAAAGCCCTGTCTCAGGGCCTACCTCAGAAAGTGCACATGGCAAGACTTTAGCAGAGCCCTTGGGCACTGGACATCCAGCCTTTGGGACACAGACCTGTGAGCAGTTGCTGCCTGTCACACTCCTGCTTGGCCAGGTGCTGCTCAGCCTCCTCTGCCTGCTGCCGCCGCTCACTCTGCTCCTGCTGTAGAGCCTGCTCCAGCTTGCCCACCTGCTTCCTCAGTCCATCCTTCTGTCCCTCAGCCTCCTCCAGCTGGGCCCTAAGGGGCCCAACAAGCTGAGTGAGGGTGCTCACATGTTTACTGAGGCGTGCCAGGTCTTTGCTCTGCTCTGTTGCCCAGTGGCCCATGGTGGCAGCTGGTAGTGGCCTGAGCCCCATGCTGTCCTGTACCAGCTGCTGGAACTGACCCAAGGATGAGGGCAAGTTCTGGCTCTGACACAGGCTGATAACCACCTTGCCCACTTCCCAAAGGCTACCCTGGACACTGGTACATGCATCACAGGGTACCAGTGCTGTCTCGATGGTCTGGGACTGGACACTCTTGGTGTTCTTGGATGTTCCAGCTGGATACCTCAAGGAGACTCTGACAGGGATTCTCTGTGGTCCTTGGTAGGTTGGGGAGGGAGACTTGATGAACTTGGCAGTCATACATTCAGGGCTTCTGGCTGGTTCACCCTTGGCTGTGGGCTTAGAGATGGGAGTCTCTCCTTGTTTTGCCCTTTTCTGGGGTTATGAAAAGAAAGAGAAAGCAGGTGAGAGAGAAACAGGCCTGCGGATGTTTTGTAACAGCCCTGCCCCAGTGCTCAGACCCTCGAATGATATCTGACAAAACATGAATAAGAGAGAATGTGACTCTTCCTGTGACTCAACTTACCAAGCCCAGGCTTCTTTTCTTCTGCCCCCACCCTCACCCCAGATTTGATGTGATGATGTACATGGAACTGGGAGAGTAATATTCACAGGAACAGTGGCCAATTACTGGGCCCTCACTTGCTATCATGTCACTATACCACTCATTTAATTTCTTTTCTTCCCCCTCATGGTAACAGATGTTTTCCCTCACTGGATGGTTTGGAGGATTATGGGCTAACCCATACCACATGGGGCCTCATGTTAGCCCTACTATAGAGATGAACATACTTAGAGTCTGAGTAGGTAGGATTTTCCTAATGTTCCATAGCATAAATGGCAGAGCCAGGAAGCACAGATATGACCCCAAATCCTGCATTCTTATCTGCTTGCCATGTGGGCCTTGACTGGGAGGCTGCAGAGTTTACCCTGCTCCCTGTGAGCAGTAGGGAGCCAATGAAGGATGCAGTGCACACAGTGGCACACTAGAAAGCTGAAGTTGACGCAGGGTGTGAGGGTCATCACCATTGGGGGCTGGGGCCCATTCACCTGGCCAGCCACCTGCTGGTACAGCATGCCCAGCCTTAGCAGGCTATTCCAGAAGCGTCGCACTGTGAGCCCCACGGACATGCAGGGCCCTGCAGCCTGGGCAGGGGACATTGTCTGACCTGAGCCAAGGTTCTCCAGGTAGCTGGCGCAGCTTTGAAGTAGCAGCAGGAGCCTGTAGGCAGAGATGCCATGGTGGGCCAGGATCAAGACGGGCCAGTGTGCCCTCACACTGCACAACTGGCAGCTTCAGACTCTGGGAAACTGGCCCAGGCATCAGGAACTTGTAGTCTCTGAATCTGCTGCTGGGACAGCTTCAATGACAACTTAGTGGCCACTGTCTCCAAGAAGCCCTCCCTGGCCCCCAGCTCAGCTTGGGGGCCTCTTGGGAGACCTCCTGGTGGCAGCACTTCTGCCTGGCTGTTCCCCCAACTTGATCAAGGAACTCAGGGAGGCCATCCTGGCCACATATAAGGTGTATTCTGAGTGCTTGGAAAGTTCTGGGTGAGTAATTGCCTTATATCAAGTGCCCTAGAACTTTCCCTTTACAGATGACAGAGCTGAGACCCCAAGAAGTCAAGAGACCTCCATAGGCACAGGGTGGACAGGGCAGGAAAGATGCACATGTACAGCCTCCTGGTTGTAGTCAGGGGCTTCTCCCACAGGCTGACCTACTTTTTTGACAAGGGAGACTTGGAAATGAGGTCTCTGTGCTAATTTTCAAGTTCAAAATTAGAGGCAGACATTAATTTAAGAAAAACGGGTGTTGGTATATTTGAATGAACATAGACTTATTTTAAAGGGATTGTATTTATAGCATGTATAGGAAGATAAGAGACCTTATCTTCTTTCAGATGCAGGAAGGGTATCCCAAACTCCTGTGGCCCTGGAGAGATGCCAACTGCCTCCTGGCCCTGCCCCATCTAGATCTTGGGGACAGTGGTGCCTGGCACTGTGCCAAGCAGCAATGGGGAATAGGGACACATCTGGAAAGAGGGTAGAACATGGTCTTGGCACAGCAATCTGTCTGCTCAGAGAGACCCTAATGGTGGAAGATGCTGTGCTGTCTTCATTGTTAGCTCTGATTCCATTCCTTGAAATGACCTAGGCACCTCTAAATGCCACACTAGGGGCTAAAGGCCAGGGTTCCCAGGCAAGTCTGAGTCTGAGACCCAGCGGTTTCTGTAGGAGTTACTTTTATATACACAGGAATCCAGAGGAGGTTCCAGCTCACTTGGCCAGAGGTGGGTAGGGGGGCATTTCAGTAATAACTTCACAGAGAAGAAATGGATAAACAGGGCCTTGATGGATGAAAGGGGCTTGGTCAGACCAGCAAGGAGTGGGTAGAGCACTCCTAGCAGGGGGACAGCATAATGCAGAGTCACAGAGGAAGGAAGATATGTTCTAGGCTCATATTTATCTGGCTCCTTGTAGATTACAAATGATGCTTTCTTACCTACAGTTCCTCCAGGTCTCAGAGTAGTAATCCTGCCTTTTCTGTTTCCAGGTGAGTCATCCTGCAACATCCTTGCTGCCAATCAGGCCCCCATGACTTTACTGGCATGTAAGGGTTTTGAGTACCAAGAGCCTAGGTTCTGGTTCCCAGGAAGTAGAAGGCTAATGATTACGTCAATCTTTTTATTGTTATTATTTTGTATGTGTGTGTGCTGGGGATGGAACCCAGGGCCTCACACATGTTAGGCCAATAGGCTCCACCACTGAGCTACATCCTCAGACCAGTCATGTTAACTTTAATGACAGAGTAGAAGTGGTAGGGGCTGCAGGGAATCCACTAGCCTTTTCCCAGGAAGGCCAGGAAGTGGAAAAATATCCCATGTCTGGCCTTGTGATGTGCAGAGGGAACAATATAGCCCACAAGACACCAGGAAAAAGAGCCTGGGATGGAAACTCTGAGCGATAGCTAAGGAGTCCCAGACACAGAAACCCTGAGACAGTGGTTAGAACTGCAGTGACCCAAGGACCGAAAGAGGTAAGTGGCAACTCCCTGAGGTGGATGGAATAGGACAGCATAGCACTGAACACAATAAAAGGTGAGGTCATTTTGAGGGTCCTGAGCTGATCCAGGCCCTGACAGGTACTCAGTCAATGGTGATTACTTTTACCCACGTCCTCACCACCTCTAGAAGGGGCTCCTATAGTTGCTATTGCTCAAAGAGGCAGATGCTAGAATCCTGGGATGTCAAGATTCCACCAAGGCCCTCACCTGTCAATGACCAGCTCTAGCAGCACTGCATGGGACAGCTGCGTGAATTCGGGATCACCTGGCACGTGGTCATAGTGTTCCAGCAGGGCCACCATGTCGAGGTCACAGGCCACACGGTCAGGGAACTTCCAGGAGGGGAAGCGCACAGGCCCAGCACGGGAGAACACATCCACAATAGCACCTTGCAGATCAGTGAGGTCCTTGCGCAGGCTGTCCATGCAGGACTGGCTGCCCAGAAGATGTGCCATCCCCACAGCTCCTGAGGTGGGCAGAGAGAAACCCTGTTAGTCAAAGTCAGGTAACTGTTGCTAAAGGAATCTTTGGAAAACCCTGATCTGCCTGGTTGTTTCTCAGCCAAAATTCTGTCTCTGACCTTGGGAAAAGTCTGTTCTCCATCTCTAAGTAACAAGGCCTTTCAGGACCTGGTTCTGGGTGGCCTGGCCAGCCTCCCTCTTATCTACCCAATCCTGTACCCACCCTGTCTATCCCATTATTTCACAAGTACTTCCTGGGAACCTGCAAGTGCTGTGCCCAAATGTTGGGGGTATACAGCTATGAACAGGAATGTGTTTACCACTCTTCCCTCCCAGGGAAAACTCTCAAATAGGGGCATAGACAACTAAAAGAGTTATAGCTACATCATGACAAGGAGTGCTGGGACATACCACATCACTGCCATCTCGTGCCTAGACTAATGCAGCAGCTTCCAGCAGGCCCATAGGCCTGCCACCACAATTTGATCAACTTTGGCTTAAGAAATCTGCACCAAACCCTATCTAACCACATCAGCTGGCCACCAACCCTTCAGGACTCCCTATAACCCTATGGCCCTTGAGAGAAAGGCCACCTCTAGCCACATCCCTTACCTCATATTCTACCTCGCCATATTCTACTCCTACCATCATCAGCTGTAAGCAGCAGTCACGTGCCCTGCACACTCATTTCTGAATCCTTCCTCATCTGTCCCAGTCTGAATCATGCTTCTTCATCAGATTCCTGTCACCTGGCTAACTCCTTTCATCTTTCAGGGTCCCTGGATATCACCTCCTCCAGGAAGGCTTCCCAAAGCACATCCAGGCTGGGTTAGATCATCTCATCTCAGCCCTGATCCCTCTCTGCTGGAACAGCCTCTTCTCTGCATCACTTAGTCATTGTGGTATCCCCAGCATGGTCAACTGGGGCCTGGCCCATTGTAGATGCTTACTGGCAAATGAATAACTGAATACTGAATAAAAAAAAGCAAAAAAAATCACAAAATAAATTTAAAATGGTCTGAAGTATAAGAGATGAAGATCTGAAAACTTATATGGAGACCTATGCTAACCACTCTGGTGACAGGGAGCCTACTACATCTTGACACAGAGAATTCCAACTTTGCTCTTCCTGGCTTCATGACCTCAAGCAAGTCACAACACACTATCACTGAGGACTGGAACACTTTTTGGTCTCATTACTCAGAATGTGCCCATTCCCCATATTTCCTCTAGTTAAGACACCTTCCAGGGGCTGAGATTGTAGCTCAGCGGTAGAGCGCTTGCCTCGCATGCGTGAGGCCCTGGGTTCGCTCCTCAGCACCACATACAAAGTAATAAAATAAAGACATTGTGTCCATCTACAACTAAAAAAAAAATAAGTTTAAAAAAAAAAAAAGACACCTTCCTCAGATTTCCACCCAAATGTCCCCTCAGGAAAGCCCTCCAGGATCCCAGTCTGAGTGAGGACCTTTGTTAGACATTGTTTTTAGTACCCAGTCTTTTTCTTCCAAGCATATGCTACCACCAGCATGGAACTGTTAATTAATTATCTGTATTTGACAGCTGTCTATCTCCTTGTGTGTGGACCTTGTCTTTTCAGTATGACCTGACCAGCTGGGCTGAGGCCTGAGGGCCAGCTTGTTCACAGGTGCTGGGAACCTCAGGTACCTGAGCATGATACCCAAGGACTGAAGTTAACTCAGTCTCCAAGAGAACTGGGCTCTGCCCTCACCTCTCACATGTGTCTGCCTACGGTGCTGGAGTACCGAATACTGTACTGCCCACTGGCTCTGGTTCTTAGACTCTGAGTCTCATTCAGTTGCCTGGCTTCCTGTGTTTGCCGCAGGGCTGGCCTCAAGCTGCCCTTCAATACCTGGGAATGGATGAAAGCAAGAGTGAGTGCACACAGCCGGGCGCGGTGGCTCAAGCCTGTAATCCCAGCACTTAGGGAGGCTGAGACAGGAGAATCGTGAGTTCAAAGCCAGCCTCAGCAATGGCGAGGCGCTAAGCAACTCAGTGAGACCCTGTCTCTACATAAAAAACACAAAATAGGGCTGGGGATGTGGCTCAGTGGTCGAGTGCCCCTGAGTTCAATCCCCAGTACCACAAAAAAAAAAAAAAAAGAGTGAGTGCACAGTCAGGCAGGGGTTCCTGAGGGTGGGGTGGAAGCTGTTTAGGAAAAAGGGGAGGGTATTTTAAGGCTGGAGAAATGGGGTGAAATGGTGGGTGGGATGCATGCTTTAATACTAAACAGAGTGGGTATGCTTCAATAGTGCTAGTTTTGATTAAAGAGCCTACTGTGCACTATATCCCTGAATTTACCTCCTTTACATAGAAAAGGAAACTGAGGCTCTGGGAAGCTAGAGGGCTAGCCTGAGGTCTCCTAGGGAGCTGGGATTCTGAATCTAACATCTCTGCTCTTTCCTTGGGCCATGCTGTTTCAATAGCATCAGTGTCCAAGAGAAATACAATGCAAGGCACATATGAGGTTTTAGATTTTGTACTTGACACTGATGGGGTGCAGGAACCCTACCTCAAAATATGCCATCTTGGAAACAGAGAACAGCAGAAGCAGGAAGGCTATTCTCACTTTCCCTTCATCTTTCTTCCCTAAAATGGGCCATAAAACCTATGGAGGTCATTCAGTGACCTCTCTTCCTTATTCCTAAAGACTCTGTGTGACAGTTGTCCTCTCCTATACAGCTCATTGGGAAAGAATGCCACAGAGGAATGGCAAGAAAAATATGAACAAACAGTCCCTGCTAAGTTTGTCCCTTTTTGTCCTATCATACTGTGATAGGATGACTGTGAATGAAAATACACAGATTTCTTGATGTCTTTGGGTCTTCACTTCTGAAGCCTTCTATGTCATGGAAAACTTTTATTAAATAAATTTGTATGCTCTTCTATTGTTTATTTGTATTTAGTTATAGGGGCCTCAGCCAAGACCCTTATGCTGGGTAAGGAAAAGATGTTACTTTTTCTCTTCTATAACACATTAAAAAGAGTAAAGAAATGGCAAATTAATTTTAACAACATTTTCTTTACCCTAATATACTCCAAACATTATTTCAACATGAACTCAACATAAAATTAAGATTTTTTTTTCACATTTTAAAAATTAAATCAGCCCGGCATGGTGGTGCACACCTGTAATCCCATGGCTCAGGAAGCTGAGACAGGATGATCTTGGGTTCAAAGCCAGCCTCAGCAACAGCGAGGCACTAAGCAACTCAGTGAGACCCTGTCTCTAAATAAAATACAAAATAGGGCTGGAGATGTGGCTCAGTGGTCGACTGCCCCTGAGTTCAATCCCTAATAAAAAAAAAAAAAAAATAAGTCACCTGCTGGGTGCAGTGGCACACGCCTGTAATCCCAGCAACTCAGGAGGCTGAGGCAGGAGGATCTTGAGTTCAAAGCCAGCCTCAGCAGTTAGCAAGGCATTTAGCAACGCAGTGAGACCTTGTCTCTAAATAAAATATAAAAAAGGGCTGGGGATGTGGCTCAGTGGTTAAGCACCTTTAGGTTCAATCCCCTGTACAAAAACAAAAAATTGAAATTAAAATTAAGTCACCTAGTGTCTATTTGACCTTTACAGAGCATCTCAATTTGCGTCAGACAGTATTTCATGTTTAAAAGCCATATGGGCTGGTAGCTACAGTCTTGTACAATGCAGATGCAGAGGGTCAGATGCTGCGTTCATTTAGCAAACAGGGACTAAGTATCCTTACTGCTATGTGCTGTATCAAGACTAGGGATGGTGCTGCATACTTGTAATTCCAGCAACTTAGGAGGCTAAGGCAGGAGGATTGCAAGTTTGAGGCCAGTCTGGGCAAATTGGACCTTATCTCAAAATAAAAAACAAACCAGGAGTGTATCTCAGTAGTAGAGCACTCCTGGGTTCAATCCCCAGTGTCGGAGGGGGAAAGACAAGGAATAGAGCAGGACATATAGGAAACAATTATGTCTGAGGGTCTCAGACATAAGCTTAGGTGTGTCAGATTCACTCACAGGTTAGGAAGCAGTGTGTGTTGGCACACATAGGCTCACACTCCAAACATGCATACATGTGTTGCTTTGGCAACTGCCTCTTGTGAGATACTGCTGCCTAAGAGATTTTTATGTCCCCAAGGAGTGAAGTGGAAACAGAGGGGAAAAAACAGACTGAAACATTTGGGTTTCCCTTCTGGAATGAGCATGAAGGAGATAAAGCAAGCAAAAAGCCCCAACCTGAAAGGAAGCATATTGAGGGGTAAAGGACATCCTGGATATCAACTCCCACTAGATTCTGGGTCAGATAAGTAGCAGGAAGAGCTAAAGCATCCAAGAATATCCTTTTGTCATTTCTTCTGAAAATTGAGATTATGCAGATGTGTGGTTTGAGAAGCACTTAGTTCACAGGGTGGATGTGACTCCCAGAGAAGGACAAGAGCCTTTTGTTCACTCCTGTTCAATATTCAGGTCCCTTCTCTTTCTCAGAACTGTCCCCTTACACGACTGGTAAAGATTATGCCTACCTCCAGCCAGTGTACTCACTAAAATTCAAAGTCACCACCATGAAAACACTTTAGAAACTCCAAACCCATCTACATGGCAGTTGTCATTCTCTAACCTGAAACTGCTAATTGTCTGGATCTCTGGGGATACCAAAAAGACCCCAGCTTTGAATAAAGACAAAGGAATAACTATCTGCACTGGTAGAGAAGACGGGCCTAAATTTAGATTCCCACTCTACCAACTCATGGTCTTTGGCTATAAAATAGGATGCTATAAGGAACAAATGATTTAACCCATGTGTTGGCACAGGGTCTGGTTTGCAGTAAATACTTAATAAATCCTAGCTTGCTTGCTCTTCATTTACTTACTACAGGGTCTTGCTCTGTTGCTGGTTTTCAACTCCTGGGCTCAAGTGATCCTCCTATATCAGTTCTAGGGTAGCTGGGACTACAAGCACATGCCACTGAGATGGGTTCTAGCTATCATTACCATTCTACGTTAATAATAACAATGGCATTAATCAAGTACAGCGTGCAGACAGGGGTAAAGGATCTTTTTTTTTTTTTTTTAAATATTTTTTTAGTTGTTGATGGACACAATGTCTTTTTTTTTCTTTTAATCTTTTTCTTAGTCGTAGATGGACACAATGTCTTTATCTTATTGCTTTGTATGTGGTGCCGGGGATCGAACCCAGGGCCTCACGCATGCATGCGAGGCAAGCGCTCTACCGCTGAGCCACAATCCCAGCCCCAGGGGGTAAAGGATCTTAGGAGAGAAACTCTTCCTAACACTGCCCCATTTCACAGGAGAGAGAACTGAAGTCCAGCAGGGGCTCTAAATCGGCTCCTTGCATTCCAGAGTTGAGAGGAGAGGGGGCAATGATGAGAGCATCTTGGCAGAAGGAGAGAAGCAGGCGCGATTCAAGGATTCAAGTGTGTCTCTGCAAAACAAGGAGCACGATCTGCAAGGCCTCACGGTCTGCAAGGTCCTTGTGAGAGTCAGGGACACAACCTAAGGAAGCAACTCTGATCTGAGACGATCCAGTGGGGCTTGAGAAAGGGCCTATGGAAGGCAGGGGTGGGACTTAAGAAAAGGTAGGCCCACGGGAAGAGGGACCGGCTGGAATTAAGGATTTCGGATTTGAAAAGGGGCCCTGGAGGAGGTGGGCCTGAAGCGAAAGACTCTAAAGGAGTGAGAAGGTGGAGTTTTGAGGCGGCGAGCCTAAAGGGATGAGGGCTCTCTACCAGGAGATGCCAAATCTGAGGGAGCGGGGACCTTGTAAGGCGATGTCGATGGCAACACGGAACTGGCCTGTGGAGTAAAGCAAAAACCATGGCCGCGAGGTCAGACCGGCGGCCGTCCAGAAGGTAATATGGAACATCTTACCTGTCTTTGACGTCCCAGCCTTAGCTTCTGCGTCTAGCCGGCTCATGGAACAACACCCAGGGCGCCTGCAGCTCGGAGGATCCCTTGAAAACTCTAGCCCAGCGTCAGGAGTGTTGCCATGGCAACGGCGCGCGCGTACCCACCCAAAGGAACAAGAACCTCGCCACAGAGGGGCGGGACCGGAAGTGCGTCGGTCGCGCGTCCCGCTTAGCCGCCGCCATCTTGCGATCTCGTCGTACAGTCGGTGCGGTGAGTCTGTCTTGACGGAGCACCGGTCATCGCTACCGAGGCGGACTGGCAGCTCTCAGCGTCGCGGTCATGCCGGCCGGACCCGTGCAGGCGGTGCCCCCGCCGCCGCCAGTGGCCACCGAACCCAAACAGGTACCGCATCCTCCGCACCTCAACCGCAGTCGTAGCCCGAGACTAGGCCTGGGCCCTCCGCTCCAGCGCTCCTCCAGCAGAAAAAAGTGGCCTCTCTAGAGGGCTTGGAAGGACTACGAGTCCCAGGAGGCAGCGCGCTGACCGCCTGCGCGGCCTTCTGGTAGCGAAGCGAGCTCTCTATAACTGTAGTTCTCAAAGTAGTGTGCACACCAGCAGCGTCTCACATAGAGCTTATTAGAAATGCAGTCATTAGGGGCTGGGATTGTGGCTCAGTGGCAGAGCACTTGCCTTGCATGCGTGAGGCCGTGAGTTCGATTCTCAGCACCACGTATAAATAAATGAATGAAATAAAGGTCCATCAACACCTAAAAAAATATTTTAAAAAAATGCAGTCATTAACCTAGACTTTCTGATTAGAAATCTAATTTTAACAAAATCACAAGGTGATTCATTAAAGTGTGAGAAGCACTGATTCAGCCCATCCACTAGGCTTTTGTCCTGTAATTCCTAATTTCCCGACCTGCGTGTTACCTTTTTGAATGTTAATTCTTAGCATCTACTCCGTGCTTACCGTGCAGGGATTCAACATTACCAAAATGAATGAGGCACAGCCCCAGCTTTGGGGGCACTCCCAAACTGGGGAGACAAACAGATTCGAATACTCACCAAATGTTTATTGCCTGGATCAATGTAAATGATGAAGTGCCACTCACCCCTTAAAAAGTGCTCAGTCGGCTACGGGTGAAAGAGATGCTGCAATATGGTGTGGTATGCACAATACTAGAAGTACGGGATACAAAGGAACCACTAATCAAATCAAAATTACTTGCTAGGGTAGAGGAGAGATGAATATAATTGAAGTGCACAGTAAGGAGAGGTAAATTATTTTTAGAAGGATTAATAGCAGTTTACCAGGAGGATGATTAGAGAAGGAAAATAGCATACTATAATCATTCAGTGAACATTTACTGAGCACACACTGTATGCTGATCACTGCTTTGGATTCAGTATACTCCAAGGAACATGATAGAAAAGACCCATGTCCTTTTCACCAGTATTTGTTTATGTGTCCGTTATTTTCCTAGGCACTGGGGGAAAATAAAGTAATACCAGGTAGTAAGTACAAAAACAGCAAGATAAGAATCAGATGGTGCCTCTCCCTGATCAAGGGTAAGTGAGCAAGTGTGGTTAAAGTGCAGGGTTGAGAGCATGGTAGCTGGAGATGTGATTCTTAAGATTTGACCTTGTCCTTGTAGAAAGTGGGAAAAATGGAAGCATTTGTAGGTAGTGATAGTTCTGTTTGAGAAATTCAAGTAGGCAGGCAGTAATGAGAATTACTAGGAGGATCAGAGATGCAGAGGAGCCAAGCGTTGTGGGGCCCACCTGTAATTCCAGCCACTTGGGAAACTGAGGTGGGGAGAGTCCCAGGTTCGAGGCCAGCCTGGGCAACTTAGAGACTCTGTCTCAGAAAGGGCTGAGGATGATGTAGTTTAGTGGTAGAGCACTTGTCTAGCAAGCCCTGGGTTTAGTCCCTAGGACTGGGGGGTGGGGGTGGGTGGAGGTGTGTCAGTATTTACTTCATAGGGTTCTTACAAAGGTCATAGAGTCAATAAATTTAAAATGCTTTAAAAAGGTACCTGGGACCTACTTTGTTAAGGTTTTTACAAATAAATAAAGGCTTTATAAAGGTTATTATCATTGAGGAGGCCCGGGTTTCTGTCCTGTGTGACTTGGAGGCCATTTATGAGTTTAAAGATGAAAAGTGCCAAGTGCCCAGGGGTATGCTGCATCTAAAAGCACTGTGGCATTCCAAAGTGAGCTGGGATGTTGATTTGGCTGGAAGTAGAGGACATGGTTGGGAGTGCCTCACTAATGTGAGTACAGTGAAGAGAACCAAAAGTAGAATTTTAGGGATTCTAGCATTATAGGATAGGAGGCAGGAAGGAATCTTGAGCAAGATGGAAAGATAGAATGAGGCCTTGGGTAAGCAGTTTTGTGAAGGGATAGTCACTGGTGTTGCCCAGGTGATGGTTGTAGTTGATTTTCAGCAGCTGTTTTTCACCTTGGCGAGAGCACTTGGAATGAATGAGAACCAAATGGGAGGTACGAAAATGGAAACTCAGGATGTTAGACTACCAGAAGAAAGGAAGGGAGAAGGCAGCAGCAGAACAGAACTTGAAGGCAAGAGATAGATTTTAATTTTCTAAGGTGAAAGGCTTAACTCTTTATTATTAAGGGAAAGAAGCTACTGGATAAAGAACATGGTCACTTATAGGGAAATAAATGTTGGCTATTCCAGTGGTGCTTCCCAGAACATTGGTGCATTGAATGGTGGTTAAAGCTATGGAATAGATACAGAGGGAAAGGGGATTCAAGGCAGAAGGAGCTGCCAGCAAGGAATTACCAATTTGGGTTTGGGGTCCTGGAAATTAAACCAGGGCTTCACACATGCTTAGCATATATTCTACCATGAACTATACCCCAGCCTTCCTGTTTCTTAATTCAGCAGTCAATATGACCCCTCTGCAAATTACTTGTTCTGTGCCAGGCACAGTGCTGTTTGCAGGGTTATAAACATGATCTTCTGAGTTCTGGAACAAGACTTCTCAGAATGTAGCCAGAGCTGCTGCGTTTGAATCACTTGAGCACTTGGTTAAAATGCAGAGTTTGGTCCCCTTTTCCTTGGTTCTCAGGAGAAGCTTGTGCAACCCACCATGCAGGTAAGAGAACTGCTTTTCTGAAGCAGAAGGTTCTAACCTGAGGAAGTCTGCAGGGCAAAGTTTGTGCTCTAAGCAATATCATGGAAGAGGGGTATAATGCGGTGGGATGAGGGAAATTCTGCCCCAGACCTGGTACTTCAAGACTTTATTTTCTGTTCAACAGCCAACTGAAGAAGAAGCATCTTCAAAGGAGGATTCCACCCCCTCAAAGCCAGTGGTTGGGATTATTTACCCTCCCCCAGAGGTCAGGAATATCGTTGACAAGACTGCCAGCTTTGTGGCCAGGTAACGTAACTACTTCTGCATAGGTGGGTCAGAGGTGGATTGTGGCATGAAGAACAGCTCCTGAATCAGCACAGAGGTAACCTGTGTTTTACAAAGGTGGTGTTGGCTTAGGCCTGTTAGTTTGTCCAAAACCACAACATGGCAGTGAGGTAGCCAACAGACAGGAATGGCATTTCCAACATAGCACAGTCTCACCCTCTGTATCCAAAACAGGCCTGAGTAGATGCCTGGAAAGCTATTCTATTACAGTGTGTCTATGTGAGCTGCTTGCCTGAGGAAGGTAAAAAGGGGAATTGATCATTCTCTTTGTATAAGGACCACATTCCACCAGCCTCAAATGACCCCTCTGCAAAGTTGAGTCAGTGAGTGAGCTGATGGGACTGAATAGATATCATTTACACCATGCAAATGTTAGCTGCCTTCCCAAATGGGGTGGAAGTTGGTCAGCCTTCCTCCTGGCTCACCTCATTGTGCTTATTTATATACACTCAGACATCCTTAGATGGAATCTTCTTTACTCCAAACGTCAACACATCCCCTGGTTTAGGGCATTTAGAGTATTCTTGTGGCAGCCAGCAGACTACATCCAGCCTACAGTTGTTTTTGTTTGTCCTCACAGTATTCTTTTAAAACTCAAATTAGTTGTCAGTGCTTAAAAGGGAGGCAATTTCACAATAAATTTAGATTTCTGACTTCCCTTGGGGAACTGGCACCTCCTTGTCTGGAAGCTATAGCTGTCCCTGAATAAATTATTGCCCTAAGTAGCTGAATATGCTCTCCAGGGGGTCATGCTTTGACAATCACTTCTCTAAGGCAGAATCCTCAATACTTTATGTAATTTTTTTTTTAATATTTATTTTTTAGTTGTAGGCAGGCAGAATATCTTTATTTTTTTATGTGGTGCTGAGGATCGAACCCAGTGACTCCTGTGTGCTAGGCGAGCACGCTACCACTGCGCCATAACCCCAGCCATTCAATATTTTATGTATTAATGAATATTCCTTTGTATTCTAGCCTCCTAATAAAATGAAACAAATTACTCTAGTTGATATCTTTTACTGTGTCTCTTGTGTACAGATTTTTAAAACAAAGAAGAAGAAAAGGATATTGGGTGAGGAATCACTATACTCTTATTACCAGAATAGTTTCTGCCTGTTATTTTCACTTTTTCCTCTTTCCTCCTGGCTCTTGGCATCCATCCATTTTGAGATCCTTGTAATACTAGCAGAGATACTTTCACAATTTGCTTTTCCTTTTGGTGCCATGTTGTAAGTCCTTCTTCACATTGCTGTGTGGTCTTCCTCATGCAGTATGGTCTTCTACTGAGAGGATACATTGTGTGCAGGTGATGGGCCTTGTTTGACTTAGCCAACTCCTCTCTGTTTTCCTTTGAGATTGTTTCCAGTGTTTCCATTTGACTCACAAAGCAACAGGGGAGTTTTAGCATTTTCTTTCTCTTTTAGATTGTTTCCTTAGAAGAAAATACCATGTAGCACATGGACTAAGAGCATTTAAAAATTTTAGAAAAAATTTTTTGGTAGTACTGGAGTTTCTCAGGAACATTCTGCCTCTAAGCTACCTCTCCATCTCTCTTTTAAATCTTATTTTAAGACAAGGTCTCATTAAGTTGCCCCACACTGGCCTTGAACTTGAAATCCTTCTGCCTCAGTCATTTTGAGTTGCTGGAATTACAGATGTGTTCCACTGCACCTGGCTAAAAAAGACTTAAGGGTTGGGGATATAGGTCAGTGGTAGAGCACTTGTCTAATCTGTGCAAGGCCCTGGATTTGATCCCCAGCACAAAAGAAAAAAGAAAATGAAAACATTTGCCAAGTAACTTACTTTAATAATTTTGTGTAATACTTTGCTGCCATAGACATGAGTTTGTCTAACCTAGTTCCCTTAAAAATAAATATGCATTCACATGTGTAGGTGGATTTTTAGCCACTTTGATTGCTTTTGTAGGCATTTTTAAAATCCATGAACTTGCTTTTGTTCACATAACAGTGAAGGGATAGGCTCATTAGTGAGCCTATCATTACCTCACTCTGGGAGAGAGCCAGCATGTATGACTCTGTTGTGTTTTTGCCAGGGTCACATACATATTCTGGAGCAAGGGGTAGAATCTTCAGTGGCGTGTGATTTTTCCAAAGGAACTTTTCTTTCTGGGTTGGGTCTTCCCTTCATTTTCTTGTCAGGAAGCTGAAGTGGAAATTACCCTTAAACAGTCCCACCGGCTGGGTTAAGTCAGAATTGTGTCTTTTTCTGCTGAAATCTAATACTTGTGTTGGAAGATGTAATTCTAAAATTAATACTCAGCCAACTTAAAACAATAGAATAGCTTGGAATGAACATGCCTGCCTTCTCAGCATTGTATCTTTCCAGTTGTTTCACGATGTGGCAGGGTTATGGCTTAGGAGGCAGTGATGCGTGGAGACAACTAAAGTCCCCTTTTCTAGTAGTACTCAGTCTGCCTTGGGCATTTGCTGTGTGTGGTGACCTCTTCTCCTTGTGTGTGGTTTGCATTATGTAAGGAGGTGGAAAAATGCTTCTTCCCAAAGCATGAGGTTCCTGTTGGGCTAATGCACTGTCAAATTGAGACCTCATGATGTTAGTCACACTACAGAGTGTGACTAGAACTTGCTGGTGCACTAGTCTGGATGTTGATGACCACCAGCATGGTATAGATTGTTATGGCAGATCTAGGCCATTGAGTGGCTGGCCTTCTCTTTCCCTCTTTGATAGGGCCAGGGGTACAAAAGTCTGAGGAGAGTAGAGCAACATAGCTGGCATCAGCCCTGAAGCTGTGCCTTGAAGTGTTCACCTTTGAGTACAGGGCTCTGGCCAGAGGAGCAGTAGAAGCCCACAGTCCTCTCCTAATACCCAAATCATCTTGAATGTTTATGGAACTGCCATGTTAGGCCTCATATGAGTAATAGCCTCAGGCATTTACGGGCTATTCTGTGGTTCAAAAAGACTTTGGCATCTCCTGAAGTAATTTGGTTGTCTCAATAGTACTTCAAGGTACAGAGGCAAGGTGATGTTAGCCAAATTTTACACATGGGGAAATTGAGGCAAAGAATAGTTGCTCTGGGTCAGAGTGAGTCAATAGTGAACATAAGACTTCCATGTGTCTTGTGTCTTTTAAGGTTTGTGTGCTTTCTGACTGACACAGGTGTTATATATATAAGTCAGTGTGGCATCTTGAATTATTACCATCAGAACTCAAAATCAGGGCTTCCTAAATATCACGTCAGGGACATTTTTAAAATTATGCTGAGGTTTTGAATGCATGCACACTGAGAACATGGGGCATACCTGGAGAACCATCCCAGGCAGAGAGAACAGTAAGGAGAAACCCCCTACTTCCAGCCAGCCTTACCACACCTGTCATCTAACTGTGTCCTACACATTCTCACAGATTTGAGCCTTTGTAGAGAGCAGTGTTTCCTTTGTGGGTCTGCCAGTAGTAAACAAAGTGATTTTAGGCAGTACTTGGATGAGGCATTAAATTTTCTAAATTTCTATGGTTTTTCAGTCCTTCTCATTACCTGGAGGACAAAGTCTTAGTAAAGTATTAATATATCTTTAACAACTCGCCAGGACTTGCTGATTTCTCCCTTTTAGCTAATAGAACTAGTCTCAGCAAACTTCAAGCTAAACTTTAACAGCATTACTTTGTTGTCTTCACTTTGGGTTTTTATTAGTAAAGGCATACTAGTGTTTATTTGAAATAGTAATGTGTACCTTTTAAATGTATTTTTTAAAATTGAATAATGTTTATTAAAAGCAAAAAGCAATAGCCCAGCTGGTTTTGGAGATGGTAGAATTGACCAAGGAGCTAAGAGGTGGCAGAAGTCTGGGTAGCCTGGGCCAGGCCAAGTGAGTGAGATGGCACTGATTGCTGGTGCCTGGAGGTTTGAGGGGGAAGTCTGTTGTTCTGAGAGATGGGCTACTTTGAGCAGTAAGTGATGGCAAAAAGAGGCTGGAATGGATGTTTTGAGTCTAAGTGGTCATAGATATTGTGGTGTTAGATATTGTGGTGGTCATAGATATTGTGGTGTTAATTCTTATTGTGGTGTTCTTCTTCCAGAAATGGGCCTGAATTTGAAGCTAGAATACGACAGAATGAGATCAACAATCCCAAGTTCAACTTTCTAAACCCCAATGACCCTTACCATGCATACTACCGCCACAAGGTCAGCGAATTCAAGGAGGGGAAGGCTCAGGAGCCCTCGGCAGCCATCCCCAAGGTCATGCAACAGCAGCAGCAAGCCACCCAGCAGCAGCTTCCCCAGAAGGTTTGGAACCCACCCCTTTTCCCCAGATTAAGAGCGGGTAAGGACAAGGAGGGGACACATGTGCACAGAAACCTTAAATAGTTATTTAACTATTGTCCACACCTCACAGCCTCCCAGGGGGACAAGGGAAGCTGTTATCTCCATCTTATGGAAGCAGGCACTGTTCAGGCAATGAGGTACTAATGACAGTTAGCATTTCCTGATTACTGTTAGTCAAGCTTTGCTTTGTGCTTTATTGACATCTCTGAAGATCTGCATGCAAAGGCTGACAGAATTATTTTACAGATGATGAATGAATCTGAGGCCTGTAGGAATTTGATTTACTCAAGGCCTTGGCCATGGTATGAGTGCAGTGCTTCGTATGTGAAGGACCTTTGTGCCTGACTGAGCTGAAGGATATGGTGTGGCCTAAGCCTCTTTGTGCCATCCCTTCCCTTCAGTCTGGGCTGCCCTAATACCACCCTCCCTGTATTGGGCTCAGAATCACGGGGTCTAACGCTAAGGACTTTTAGGGTTGTAAATTAAGACAGGAGGGCCAACACATTTTGCCTCTTGGATAAACCTGGCCTGGTCTGTTCACTTTGCTTCCTCCCAGCTGGTGGAAAAGGCAGCCCCTTGACTTACATGGGAAGTAAAGATTAAAAAGTCAGGTTCTAAGAACTTGTGTCACAGTTTACTACTCCTAGGGCCTGAGATTACCTCAGTGTCCTCATCTGTAAAAAGGGTTCATAGTAGATGGTCCATTTACCTCATGGATCATGTGGAAATCATGGAAATACTTCATACATTGGGTTTCTGTGCACACAAATAGATCTTATTACATTTCCATCCCCCTTGAGTAGGATTTAGTAAGTCAGTTTCTGTCAGCTATTCTGTCATGCACTTTTGGTCCTCAGTTTCAGGGCAGGGGCAGAGGTACAAATGGACACAGTCTCTTTCAAAGCCATTCAGGGAGTTGAGGCCACAGTTGACCAAAAAATTGATGCTCTTTGGAGTTGGGATTCTCTCATGCCAAATGCTGGTGGTGTGTACCTAGTTAATAGAGTATAATAGTCCACAACCATTCTTCTGGGTGTTGGTGCTACCTGTCTTTCTGGAGCTAGTCCACCCCTATGCCACTTGCCTCATACTTCCTCTATATCTTAGGTCCAAGCCCAGGTGATCCAAGAGACTATTGTGCCCAAAGAGCCCCCTCCTGAGTTTGAGTTCATCGCTGACCCCCCATCCATCTCAGCCTTTGACCTGGACGTGGTGAAGCTGACAGCTCAGTTTGTGGCCAGGAATGGGCGCCAGTTTCTCACTCAGCTGATGCAGAAAGAGCAGCGCAACTACCAGTTTGACTTTCTCCGCCCACAACACAGCCTCTTCAACTATTTCACAAAGCTGGTGGAGCAGTATACCAAGGTATCTGGGTGGGTCTGGATCATGTGCTGGGCCCAGGGAGGGAAGGCATCTCAGCAATATGCATTCATTGTCCTCAAGGACACTACTTCTCTGTGAGTTTATGGGCAAATGTTATGAAATCCAGTTTAAAGTAAAAATCCTGTTTCTATTTAGTTATTCCTTTAAATTCAGCACAGACCTTATTTGTAAAGAGAAACGAAACATATGTTTGCATTCTACCAATAGTTGATTACCTGCTATGTGACAAGGCCAGGCTGCTAGCTACTTCTAGCAGCCTTCTACCTTTTCAGTTTTCCTAGTACAAAAATTAAAAGAAAGCAAGCCATCCCTGGGTGAGTGGCATATGCCTATACTTCTGTCTGCTGTGGAGGCTGAGGCAGGAGGGTCTTAAGTTTGAGGCCAGCCTGGGCAACTAAGTAAGACCCTATTTCAAAATAGAGCTGGAGGTGTTGCTCAGTAATAGAGCACCCCTGAGTTTAATACCTAGTATTATGGAAAAGCAAATGAACAGAGAATCTGGACAAGTCGATACTGGTATTTAAAATTATCAGCTCATTAGTTTATTGTTAAGGACTTTGGTACAGGTTTGCCTGGGGCACATTTTTCTTGGTGTGTATATAGCTCAGGTTGTTTTCCTTTCCTTTTTAAAAAGTGGAATGATCTACACATCTCTTTTGGATGTCTAGAAAAAATATGTTTGATATTTTTATGGGATTTCCTCTGACTTCTCTTACCCTAAGTATTGTAATTGAAAAGAATTGTAAAACTGTATGTTTAGAAAATGACCAAATCTCTTAGTGTGGAAGTACACACCTGAAGACTGGGGATGTAACTCAGTGGTAAAGCACCCTTGGGTTCAATCCCCAAATCCAAATAACCAAATCCAGAAGCTAGTAGAGTAGCTTGATAACAGTCATTGAAGATTACTGTTAAGTACACAGAGGTTAATGTCCCTCAGTGTACTACCTCCATGGTTAAAGGTCCCTTTTATTCTGTTAGTTTCCTGTTTCTTTTCTTTTTTTTCCCAAAACTTGGTATTTGCATTTAGTATTCTAACTTGAAGGCACTAGTATCTCTAGCCATGGAATACCCTATGGAGATAGATTCTAAGGCTAGAGGTAGGAGGGGCAGGGTGGGGTTCAGCCTTTTTGCCACTGGCTAAGTAGATACTGTTCAGACAGTTATGATGACTGTCTGTTTAGAACAAAGGTAAGGGCTAGGGATGTAGTTCCATGGTAGAGTGCTTAGTGTGCTTGAGGCCCTGGGTTCAATTCTCAGCACCACAAAAACAAAACAGTGTTCCTTCTCTCAGTAAATGTCAGGTGATATTCAAAGTGCTGGAAATGTTGTAGTGAACAGAAGACAGAATTTCCTATCTCCATAGTTTCTAGTCTAGTGGGGAGGAGACAACAGGTGAGATATCAGTGTGTGTCAGATGTGATAAATAGTATAGAGAAAAAGGAGATGGAAATATAGGGAGGTGGGATGAGGTGGCCTAGTAGCATTTTCAAAAGGATAAGAGCAGACTAGTATTACAGAAGTAGCTATCACATGCTGACCATGTTCCTGATAACCTGACAGTGTTTGCATACTTTTCTGCTAATTTTTTTTTTGTTATAGACGGACAGTGTATTTTGTTTATATATTCTTATGTGGTACTGAGGATTGAATCCAGGGCCTCACATGTGTGAGGCAAGCACTCTGCCACTTAGCCATGAACCCAGCCCCCTGCTAATCCTTGAGCATCCTTTTTACGTTGATGGTGCCAACTCTTGGTGATGGTGTTATAATTTTGTAGAAGGAAGCCAAACTGTGGTTGTTAGGTAACCTTCCCAAAGTCCCACAGCCAAGTGGATCTGGAATTGGGGCCCAGAATCCCATACTCTTGCCCAGCAGGGCTGCCTCTTTGTCTCGTGCTATGATAACACTAACGTTTGCTTTACCTCTTCTGTTTTAGATCTTAATTCCACCCAAGGGCTTATTTGCAAAGCTCAAGAAAGAGGCTGAAAATCCTCGAGAAGTTTTGGATCAGGTAAACTGAGTAGGATTTCTTGCAACTAGTCAGTGAGTAGAGGTACATGTTCTACTGTGTGAGTTCTGTTTGTGTTTAGAAACATCTTGAGGCAGTACAGGTTGAACACCCCTAATACAAAATGCCTCAAAAATCCAAAAATATAAGAAATCATTTCTAAGATATGCACATAAGGTTCATATGAAATGTAGTTGGATTTTGTGTTTAGATGTGGGCCCCTTCCCACATATTTCAATATTCTGAAATTCAAAACACTTCTGGCCCTTAAGCATTTCAGATAAGGGATATGCACAGGATGGTGAGAAGAAAGGCCTTAGGCTAGAAAGACCAAAGAAACCTGGGTTCCATGTGATGCTACATTCTTCTTTATTCTTAGCTTCAGTAGAACTGTTTTCTTTTCTAACCAGAAGGCTACCTTCCAAGCGGATCCTCTGATAACATGCCTAAAAGCTCCCAGGCTTTCAGAATTGAGAAGGTATATTGGTGCCACCTGGTCTTGGTGGCTACTTGAAGACTTTTGTTTCTTGGGTCTTTAAAATTGCTGCTTTTCTTGAGGACATTAGGTTGTCATGCAAACTTCCTGAAAGATTGTCCTACTCTGAACTCCAGAGTCCCTTGCCAATTGAAGAACACTAGAATTTACCCTTGTGGGCAGAGCATCATTCTAGTGTGAAAAAGATACTAACTTTGATGATGGATCCCAATCTTACTGGGAGCAGACACTGATTCAGACCAGCACTATTCTGTTTCCTATCCCTGCAGGTATGTTACCGAGTAGAGTGGGCCAAGTTCCAGGAGCGTGAGAGGAAGAAGGAAGAGGAAGAGAAGGAGAAGGAGCGGGTGGCCTATGCTCAGATTGACTGGCATGATTTTGTAGTAGTAGAAACAGTGGACTTCCAACCCAATGAGCAGGGTAGGTCTGTGAAGAGACTGCCTCCAGTTGGGAACCTGGAGACCTGTTCTGGTGTTCCCAGAGGGCTTTATCACTGTTTTCTCTTTGCTCCCATTTCATTTCTACCACTTTGCCCAAATTAAGTGCAATTCAGCAACTATTTTGCCTTTTCCTGAATGGGCCTCGGTAGATAGGGAGAGGAATCAGTGCCAACCCTTGGAGAACTGGGCAGATAAGGCAAATAGGTAGGTCTTTGATATGGAATCCTTTTGACTTTGGCTCAAATCCTGCCAGGGAACTTCCCTCCCCCAACCACACCAGAGGAACTGGGGGCCCGAATCCTCATTCAGGAGCGCTATGAGAAGTTTGGGGAGAGTGAAGAGGTGGAGATGGAGGTTGAATCTGATGAGGAGGATGAGAAACAGGAGAAGACTGAAGAGCCTCCTTCCCAGCTGGACCAGGACACCCAAGTGCAGGACATGGATGAGGTGAACTCATGTGGCTTGTGTGCTGGCCTTTCCCCTGGAGCCCAGGAGGTCAGGGTGATGTTGTTCTCTGAGTCAAAGGTCTGGCTTCCTTGTGAGCCTTCAAAAGAGGCATGGGCCCTCAACAAGACTGGACCGACTCTGCAGCTGCCCAAGTCCAGGCAGCAGAGAGCCTCTTCCCAGCTCTGATAACAAAGATTCATTCACAGGCCAGAATCTAAAAGATGTGCTGGCCCTGTTCTGTGGCTTTCTCTTTGCTGTAGAGGCCCTGCTTCCTCTACCTCTGCCAGCCCTTAGTTAGGGAACTCTGCATCACCCTGTGCTTTGATGACTTTTGAGCTCTTACCCAAATGATCAATAGTTCTCAGAGCTTTTCTAAATGTAGCCTATACTCTAAAGGGAATAAATCAAGAAAAAGAAATGAAATGTGGCCTATACTTCCTTTCAGACGTCCCTACCCACTTCCATCCTGCCTCTCCAAATAAGCACAGTCTCCAGATCCAAGCTGCTACTCCCCCACCCCCACCCCCAATGAATTTGTGTGCAGCCTGAGAAGAAAGGTTCCCTGTGTCTGTGGGAATGGAGTTTTTTCCTCCCTCCCAGCATTGCACTCTGAGCCGCTAGCATTGAGTGTGGACTCTTGCCGTGCACCCCTCCCCTGCATGTTAAGTGCCCTTGGCCTCTTGGGACTGCCTGGTGCCAGTTGTTGGAAATGCCTGGGAGGAGTGTTAGCACCATGGCCCTTGGTGCTCTCATTCATGCTGTGAGGAAGCAGCTTGGCCTGCTGCCGTCTGGCCTCAGCTGCCCTGGGAGGCTTAGCACATGGACATTGACTGGCAGAGACCAAGCCTCCTTGCCACCATGAGAGCTGCCAAAGCTTAGCTGCAGGGAGGCGGCCTCTTGTCCCCCTTCTAAGTCCTGCCACATCTTTGCTTTTCAGGGTTCTGATGATGAAGAAGAAGGGCAGAAAGTGCCCCCACCCCCAGAGACACCCATGCCTCCACCTCTGCCCCCGACTCCAGACCAAGTCATTGTTCGCAAGGACTATGATCCCAAAGGTAGTGTCTGCTTCCCGCTCTTGGAAGGTCCTGCCTATTCTTGTGTGTTCCTCAGACTGGGCAATTTCTTTCTTTCTTTTTTTTTTTTGGCACCAAGGATTGAACTCAGGGGTACTCGACCACTGAGCCACATCCCCAGTCCTATTTTGTGTTTTATGTAGAGACAGGGTCTCACTGAGTTGCTTAGTGCCTCGCCATTGCTGAGGCTGGCTTTGAACTTGTAATTCTCCTGTCTCAGCCTCCCTAAGTGCTGGGATTACAGGCGTGAGCCACTGCACCCAGCTAGACTGGGCAATTTCTAAGAGTCTTGAGGCAACGTTTTTTTTGTAAAAGCATTGATAAGCCTGTCTGTTATAGGCCTCATGGTAGGGAATAAGACTTAGTCATCTCCAGTGCCCTGGAACCAGGTGCAAGGGTACACTGAAGGGGAATGCATCACCAGTGAATGATGCATGAATGAAATGCCACTTTGTTAACCTCAGCTGCCACCTGATGTTCTCACTTGAGCATCTCTTTCCCTTTTAGCTTCCAAGCCCTTGCCTCCAGCCCCTGCTCCAGATGAATATCTTGTGTCCCCCATCACTGGGGAGAAGATCCCTGCCAGCAAAATGCAAGAACACATGCGCATCGGGCTTCTCGACCCTCGCTGGCTGGAGCAGCGGGATCGCTCCATCCGGGAAAAGCAGAGTGATGATGAGGTTTATGCACCAGGTGAGGTGGGGTGTTCCTGGAAAGCCTGTAACAATGTCCAGGTTATAGTCAGCTTGCTTTATGCAGACATAGAAAGCAGCAGTTGAAGTTAATGAAAGCTTTTGAGGGTAGATGCAGCCTGTGATGTTGCCAAAGAACTTCCCATTTGTAAGGACTCTCCAGAGGAATCTTCCAAAGGCAGGCACTGACATGGATGACATATGCTGTTGGCATCTAGGATAAAAGCTGGGAATGGTACTTGCTTCTCTGCCTCCTTAGACTGATGGTTGAAGTACCCTGATGCCTAGAGGACCCATTGGTCCTCTTAACTACTATTTGGGAAGCAGTAGAGAGGGAGGGAACTGCCACGGGCAGAGCACCAGGCTTTTAGTCTTGACTGCTAATTATCCTTGCATCTGCCCTCTCTGGCCCATTATTCTTTTATAACTCAGGTTGGACAAGTATTGGGTCTGTAGTCTGTAGTCTTAGGGCCAACTGAGCAGTCTTCTGCAGGCTGAAAGGATAACAATACAGTGTTGGACTGAGGGTCAGCCTTGTGCTATGGATCTAGCTTCTGCCCTACACTCCTGGAAAGCTTCTGCCTTGTTTAAGAACACTGAGTTTAGTTTCCCTTTGTCTCTTCCTATTGTGTAATTTCATGCAGGTCTGGATATTGAGAGTAGCTTGAAGCAATTGGCTGAGCGGCGTACTGATATCTTTGGTGTGGAAGAAACAGCCATTGGTAAGAAGATCGGTGAGGAGGAGATCCAGAAACCAGAGGAAAAGGTGTGGCTTGAGTGGATCCTTGTGCCTTCCCTGTCATCTGTCTCCTACACTTGGGCTCAGTTTTAGAGATCCTGTGGCTTGGCTTTATTTTTCAGGTGACCTGGGATGGCCACTCCGGCAGCATGGCCCGGACCCAGCAGGCTGCCCAGGCCAACATCACCCTCCAGGAGCAGATTGAGGCCATTCACAAGGCCAAGGGCCTGGTGCCAGAAGATGATACCAAAGAGAAGATTGGCCCCAGCAAGCCCAATGAAATCCCCCAGCAGCCTCCGCCTCCATCTTCAGCCACCAACATCCCCAGTTCAGCCCCACCTATCACCTCAGTACCCCGACCACCTGCGGTGAGCTAGTAGCACTCTAATCAGTTTTGGGGTTGGACACAATTGACTGAGAAAGGAAACTACCTTATAGTGAGGCCTGAATGCTGAGTGTGGGTCAAGTTAGGAGATAAAGAACCATTTAAATGAAAGTAGGAATCTCTACCCTGATCTTCAGTCTGCATAGGAGGATTGGAACAGGGAAGAAGACAAGTGACAAATGTGAAAAATAGGTTTGGTTTAAGGCATAGAAGAGCAGTGTGGCTTAATGGGTCTTTGAGGCCCGCTAGGCCATCACTAGGAGGCTTATTGAGGTTAACACTTCTAGTGGCTCTCAGTATCTTCTAGGAGCAGCTAATTGAGTCTGACCCATAAGTCACATGTGCTGAGTGCCACCCTGGGCCTCAGTGCAGTTTTGTCATATGCCCAGTGCGAGGCTGCAGTTTTTTGGCACCAGGAGACTGAGTCAGAGCTGTCCAGCTTCCGCTCTCAGAGATATAGGTGGCCAGTTGCCAGCTGTGTGTGCCCTTGGAATCAAGTCGTGGCTTCCTATGACCTGTGGATTTCTTTCCCCCACAGATGCCGCCCCCTGTTCGTACCACAGTTGTGTCTGCAGTACCTGTCATGCCAAGGCCCCCGATGGCATCTGTGGTACGGTTGCCCCCAGGCTCAGTGATAGCTCCTATGCCGCCTATCATCCATGCACCCAGGATCAATGTGGTGCCCATGCCTCCCTCGGCACCTCCTATCATGGCACCCCGCCCACCTCCCATGATTGTACCAACAGGTTAGTGTCTCTTACATCACTTTTCAGGCCACTGAGTTAGGGATCACAAGCTAAGCAGAGTCCAAAGAGTGGTGGCTAATGTTAATGGCAGTTCTTCTAGCTGGGTGTCTAGCCCAGAGGAGAGCCCTGGCATCCCACATAAAAGATCCCAGAGCCAGGAGCTGGGAGCCACATCTTCTAGGGAAAGTAGGAATCCAAAATGGCATAGCTGGTGTTTGCACCCAGGGATCAGGCCCCATAGAACTCAGAGGCCTGACAAATGCTTGTTGGCTGGCACCTGCTCCATCAGTCCTGCTCCTCCAGTGCCCTGCTGTCTAATGTGAGCAGCCTCCCAAGGCCCCTTGCCAGGGAACCTACTAACTACCAGACTCATCAGGGAGTAGCATTTCACACCTCTTCATGGAACCTTTGCAGTCTCTCCCTTTACCTCCTCAGCAGACCTGTTTCCCAGGCTCCTCCCCCACTCACAGGGTTGTTGCTTCCTCTCTCTGCAGCCTTTGTGCCTGCCCCACCTGTGGCTCCCGTCCCAGCTCCAGCCCCCATGCCCCCTGTCCACCCTCCACCTCCAATGGAAGATGAGCCTGCCTCCAAGAAGCTGAAGACAGAGGATAGCCTCATGCCTGAGGAAGAGTTCCTTCGCAGGAATAAGGTCTATGATCTGGAGTGCCCTTTGTGGCCTAGAGCATACAGGCCCAAGCTATACATTCCTCCAGTCCCCCTTTTCTATTCCCATGGTTTTAGTTTTAGCTTCTGGGGTCTAGACCAGCCATTGGAGCTTTCACAACACACTATTTATTTATTATTATTATTTTTTTAAAATATTTTTTGTTGTCAGTGGACCTTTATCTTATTTATTTATATGTGGTGCTGAGAATCGAACCCAGTACCTCACACATGCCAGGCAAGTGCTCAACCACTGAGCCACGGCCCCAGCCCCACAACACACATTTAAATGTGGGGTTAACAGCTGGGAGAGCAGAGAGCTGTGGTGATAGTGGTGGTCATTGTCCCCCTGGTATATATTCCTGTAGAAGCCAATAGGGGACCCAACTGCACAAGCAGCATGATCTAGGTGTGACAGGAACCTTAGATACTTAGAGGGGAATCCAAGCTTGGCTATAGCTCCACCCCAAGAGGGTCTGCCTGTTAGAGTACTGATATTAGGATAGATGGCATTGGCAGTCCCTAGAAAAGCTATTAGGCTCCTGTGAGGAGGCAGAAAGTTGCAATTTCTGCTTTCCTAAAGGATTTAGGAAATCCTTTTGTTCTCTAACACTAGGAAGTATTAGGAAGTATTGTTTAGTAATTCTTTTTCACTCAAGTTCTAGGGTAGAGCTAAACACATCACAGGCATTTTTCTGTTTAGTGCTCACAACATCACTGTACCACATGCTGTGGCATTGAGGCTCAGAGACCTTGTCAGCTGGGAAGCTAATTTGGTAACCCAAGTTACCAAATTACCGGCTACACCTTCTTTCCCTTTGTGCTACATAGGGTTTACAGAACATTTTCACTAACTACTTCACCCTACTTCCTGACTCAGCAGGAGACAAGGCAGGTAGGGGTCCATTTAAAGAACAGAAACAATCTCGGAGGAGTGACTCAAGCCATGTTATAAGTAGTGTCAGTAGTGAATTGGGGGCCAGACCCCAGGAGAGTATAGGTGACATTGTCTGGACAGGCCTTTGGGTAGCAGAACATAGTTAATTGTTGGCTCAGGGATTCCTAGGCATAATCCCCATCTCCTTTTTTGCAGGGTCCAGTGTCCATCAAAGTGCAGGTGCCCAACATGCAAGATAAGACAGAATGGAAGCTGAATGGGCAGGTGCTGGTCTTCACCCTTCCACTCACAGATCAGGTATCGGCTGCTGCCCCTAGTTGATACCAAATGCATGGGAATCAAGATGTCAAGAGAGTTTTCTCTGGCTGGTCTTAGCAAGGGGGTGAATGACTTCTCCTTTGTCCCACAGGTCTCTGTCATCAAGGTGAAAATTCATGAAGCCACAGGCATGCCTGCGGGGAAACAGAAGCTACAATACGAGGTGAGTCAGAATGTCCCAAGTCCTACCTCTTGAGTCCCGTGGGAGAGAAATCTGGATGTGGCTGAGTCCATCCCAGTGACGGTGCTGGCTGGGTGTACTGGTAACTGATGATGGGAGGCTCTTATGTGGGGTCCCCAAACCTCTTTGCTTCAACAACTGGGGGTAGAGATCTAGAGACAAGACTTGGGAATCCCCTGGTGGATTGCTGACTCAGTGGTGGGGCCTGCCTCGCTGGTGTGTTCTCAGGTAGCCTGGCTCTGTGTGGATACTGAGGACATGTCTAGCCCAAGTAAGTCACATGGAGTGCTTCATTCTCCTCTTTGGACTTGAACATGTCCACTCTCTGGGCCTCATTTCCTTCTCTATAAGTGAGGCTGTTGGATGAGGTGATCTCTAATGTCTCATGATTTGAGAGTCAGCCCCCATGGGCTTGGTCAGGATCAGTGTCTTGGCAGAGTTTAGCTTTGAACTAAATGTCAATGGAGGGAAAAAGCACTAGTTGGAGGAAAGTCATGAGAAAGCATTATAGGAGAAACCAGAGTCCTCCCATGTATCCCACTCTAGCCTCCCCTCAAACTGCTGTATTGACTGAGTTCAAAGTGTGAATAGGCTGAGTTCAGGGTTTTGAGGCTGCAGTGAAGTGCTCAAGGCCAGGTGCCACACTCTAAAGTGCTCCATCTATTTTCCAGGGCATCTTCATCAAGGATTCCAACTCGCTGGCTTACTATAACATGGCCAATGGCGCTGTCATTCATCTGGCCCTCAAAGAGAGAGGTGGCAGGAAGAAGTAGAAGAAAAAACCCTGCTGTCAGGTTCCATTTGTTTGGCCTCTTGTGTCCTCTACTCCCTACCCAATACCCAGGAGCCCACGTGGGGCCTCAGGTGCTGCCTGCCCATTTGTTTCCCTTTTAACTCAGTTTAGATATTCAAATTGTCCTACAACGCTTCATGCCCCCCACATTGGTAAGAGTAGCAGGGCTTTCTGAACCACTCTCTGGAATCCCTTTGTGTTAGAGTCTTGATTTGAAATCTTTCGTTTCTTCAGGCAGCCCATTAGGAATTGAGAGCCCAGGGATGTCCTACAGAATAGTTTCATAGTGCAAGTGGCACTTGATTAGTAGAATATGATTGTTATTGTCATTTTGTATCTTGCAGTGGTCTAATAAACCTCTTGAACCCTTCTTGTGAAAGCATTGTAATAAGATTTGGCCCTTGTCCACCTGTTTCTATCTACACTCAAGGCAGTGGGAACATTGCACGGCATAGTGTAGCTCCCCTTTGTTCTGAGGAATCTTGAAGTTTGTATTCTTCTTTTTTTTGGTACTGGGGATTGAACTCGGGTACTCGACCACTGAGCCACATCCCCACCCCTATTTTGAGTTTTATGTAGAGACAGGGTCTCACTGAGTTGCTTAGCGCCTCGCCATTGCTGAGGCTGGCTTTGAACTTGCAATTCTCCTATCTCAGCCTCCCTAAGTGTTGGGATTACAGGCTTGAGCCACCGCACCCAGCTTTGAAGTTTGTATTCTTGCTGTCATCATATCTTTTATGTTTTATGTATTAGGGCCAGATATAAGCTATCATTTTTGGAATCACACTATCATAGGGAGGTAAGCACTGCTAGGGGTGTTCAGAGGGAGGAAGGTGAGAATGTATTGAGAATTGTTTCCTGGTTTTAAACCTATGTTGTAAAAGTTGCATGTGTTTGAAGATTCAGTGAGTTCCCAATGCCTTTTTCTTTAAGTTGTTGATGAACCTTTATTTTCTATTTATATGTGGTGCTGAGAATCCAACCCAGTGCCTCACACATGCTATGCAAGTGCTCAACCATTGAGCTACAACCCCAGCACCCCCAATACCTTTTTTTTTGATACTCTGGATTGAACCCGGGGGCACTTAACCACTGAGCCACATCCCCAGCCCTTTTTTATGTTTTATTTAGAGACAGGGTCTTGCTGAGTTGCTTAGGGCCTTGCTAAGTTGCTGAGGCAGGCTTTGGATTCACAGTCCTTCTGCCTTAGTCTCCTGAGCCACTGGGATTACAGACAGTCATGCACCACCGTGTCTGACCCCAATGCCTTTTATTTACAGTCTTTTCATTTGATCCTCCTACCTGCCCCATTAGGTCCTTTCCAGGGCACAGAGGGGTGAGACCATTCCCAAGGTCTCAGCCAAGCAGGCTCAAAGCTTCCAACTGCAAACCTAGGGCTCAGGCAGCCCCTCAACAGCACCATTTATGTGGCTCCATTACAAACTGCTGTCAGATTTTTAACTTGGTCAGTGTGATGTCGTTGCTTACCCTCTGACATTTATTTGCCTTGAACCCAGTTGCTAAAAGTTTGCCCTTTGGGCCAATGCCAAAATTTGGCTTCCTGAAGTGGGCTTCATGGCTTGGTGCCTAAAATTAACCCACTGGTAGTTTCTTCTCCACAGTCAAGGCCAGAAATCCCCTTGAGCACTACCAACTGGAGGTCTCATTCAAAAGGTAAAGGAGACCAGGAGACCTGGGAGAGTCCCATTCTCCCAGGTTCTTTCTGGAAGTAAGGGCTAGGGCAAAGTGTTAGGGCACGAGTCTCCTCCATAGATTGGCACATCATGCACTGCCTCTGTAGCTGAGGCTGGGACAGGAATCCAGGAATGTTGCTGGGCGGAATGTGAGTCAATGGGCCCTTTGAGCTGCCCTGCAGGGAAAGAACCCAGTTTCCCGGAGCTCCTGAATGAACATCTATCCAGCCCCCTCAGTTGCAGGAGGCCCATTCATCAGGAGGCCTTGTGACCATTAGTGGCTATAAACCTAGCATGTGACCTGGCATTACAATTCTTATTTAGAGCCTTCATCCTGTAGATAGCTCCTTGCTGTTTACAGAGTTGTTTGCAGAACTATTCTGGTTCTCACTGCCCTTGCCTGAGGATCATCATCCTGTTTTTTAACATGAGGTGGAATATTCAACATATGTAGCCAGTGAAGGCTTTGGAATACCAAAGCAACCCATGCATTCCTGGTCACCACAGGGCGTCTGTGCTACACCACCAGAATAGACTGTAAAATAGGAAGAAATGTTTCTGTTTTGGGACTACTGGGAAAATCAGGCAGGATTGGACTCTTTCAGAGATTGCTGTTTTTTGTTTTAAAGAATCATAGCCATCTCGTTATCCTGCCCAGGCTGACCTTAAACTCCTGGCTTCAAGCAATCCTCCTGCCTCAGCCTCCCAAGTAACTGGGGACTTCTTAAAGATTTGCCTCAGAGGTTCTAGGAGCAGTAGAAATTAAGGAATTTCATTTTCAGTTTCTACTTGCCACTTGAAATAAGTCATCAACACATATTCCAGAAGAGGCTACTGATCATCAGTCCCATTTCACTTTGTATATTAGAGATTATGTACAATGGTTATATTAAGTAAATGTTAGGGTATATCCTTGAATGGTAATACATACTATAATTATAGCAGTCATGTGTGTTATTTGTCCCTGTTATTTAAAAAATTGGGCAAGTGTACTATAGAGTAAACAGGTACATGTACATACGATTTTTAGAAATTTACTTTTAAAAAATAGAAAGTCTTGGTGTTATGATCATTAACTTTATCTTAGTTGAGGAAATTGCTCTTAACTATTCTGCATTACTGTATTTTAAATACAGTAGTAGGTAATAGTAGTACAAAAATAGTAGGTAAACAAACAGTTCTAGGTACTTCTGGGGTCTATAGTCCAAGAAGCAAGACAAGATAAACTTATGGAGAAGAGACTACTCTTGCCTTAAGCTGACTTAAATTAAGCCATCAGTGTTCCTTATCCCTGAGCTGTCATGATTAGATGAGGGGTAAGCATGTGACCCAATACTAATGGTTGACAAACCAGGGAATGCAGCCTCCTCTCCATTTGAACAGAAGCTACCGGAAGACTTGTGTGGATGTATGAAGAAGGATATGAAGCCTGGAGCTGCTGCCATGAGGGGGCTCTTGTTTGAGAATGAAGCAGCCATAGGAAGGTCAAAGAGATGCAGAGAAAAAAGAAAAATGAGGCAAGGCCGTATCTCTGGTGACACAATATCTGGATTAAACTGCTTCTGAAGCCTACTCTACCTGTGAATTTTTTTTAAACTTTGGGACCCACTAGATACTTGTGGTTTAAGCTTATTTGAGTTGTGTTTTCTGCCACTTGTACTAAAAGATTCTCAACTATTATCCTCTGCATTGGAATAAATAAGCTTTATAATTTGCCTGTTCTTCATAGGCTCCTGGGTACTGATCATCTTACCTTCTGATTCTCAAAAGGTAACAGTAACAAAGGCTAAGGCACTTGGCGTGGGCTCATGGCCCATGCTCACAGGTTTCATGAGCACATGAAAACTGCAAGTTGTAGCATGTAGGACGAGTGACCTATGTGAGCACCAACTTGTAGGAATGACCTCTGCAGGATGAGACTCCAGGATATAAACAAATTCCTGTATCCTTAGTAAGTATCTCTTATCTTCAAAAGAATGTCCACAGCAGCCTGGCCACCAGGTCTCGCAGTATTGCCTAAGGCTTCTCGTACTTTGTACTCGAGTGAACCACATAAATCTGATTTGTTTATTCAGTTTTTCTAAGACATTATATGGTCTCACTTTGTTGCCTGGGCTGGTCTTGGCAACTCATGGGCTCAAATGTGATCCTACCTCAATTTCACAAGAAACTAGAATTGCAGGTACCACTGCACTTGGGGCTCTCCTTACTTACTCATTTCTTCAGCCCTCCCCTTTCTTGCTCACTGCAACCTAACCACATTATCTTCTGAGTCTCCTCTTCCAAGGAGAAGCTTTGTATCTGCTGCTCTGCTTCTTGTATACTGTTCTCCCTGTTCCCTACAGAGGGGCTCCCTCATTTCCATTCACCTCCCACTCCCACCCCTGCCCCAGCATTCTGTGTCTTACCTAGCTTTGTTTCTTTTTTTTTTTTTTAAATTGTTATTTTATTTATTTATGTATTTTGTATGTGGTGCTGAGGATCGAACCCAGTGCCTCACGCCTGCGAGGCAAGCGCTCTACCACTGAGCCACAACCCCAGCCCCCAGCTTTGTTTCTTAATACTGACAAATGTTCTGTGCTTATTCATGTTCTTCCTCTCCCACTGACCGTAAGTTCATTTGGGGGCCAGGACTTTCATCTCTCTTTCTCTCTCTATAATGGTGCTGAGGATCAAACCCCAGGCCTCATATGGTAGGCAAGTGTTCTACCATTGAGCTCCTGCCCAGCACTTTTATCTCTTGTTCACTTAATGTCTGGCCCATGATATAGAACTCTAGAGTTTAAAGTAAAGGAACTAGCCGGGCGCGGTGGCTCAAGCCTGTAATCCCAGCACTTAGGGAGGCTGAGACAGGAGAATCGCGAGTTCAAAGCCAGCCTCAGCAATGGCGAGGCGCTAAGCAACTCAGTGAGACCCTGTCTCTACATAAAACACAAAAATAGGGCTGGGGATGTGGCTTAGTGGTTGACTGCCCCTGAGTTCAATCCCCAGTGCCAAAAAAAAAAATAAAATAAAGGAACTAATATATTCTGGAGGCTTCAGAGACAGTCTATGACACACAATTATTAATATTTCTATTTCAGAAGAGGAAAATGATGTTCTGGAAAGTTAAGCAATTTTATATAAAAAGACCCAGTATTAGCTGGGTGCGGTCGCACACGCCTATAATCCCAGCACTTTGGGAGGCTGAGACAGGAGAATCGCAAGTTCAAAGCCAGCCTCAGCAATGGCGAGGTGCTAAGCAACTCAGACCCTGTCTCTAAATAAAACACAAAAATAGGACTGGAAATGTAGTTCAGTGGTCAAGTACCCCTGAGTTCAATCCCTGGTACCAAAAAAACAAAAAACCCAAAACACCCAGTATTGAGGGGCACAGCCAAGAAGCAGCCTCTCAAGCCACGTGCCATTGATTAAATTGAATTAACTTCCATACTATGGCCACCGGCTGTGATGGGAAACAAGACAATAATGAATTTGCAAGTTCTTACAAACTACAAATGCTGTCATTGCAGTTTGCTATTTACTGGTTAACTCCATGTGCTAGATGCTTGGCATATATTGTCACACTAAGGTTTCAGAATAACTCCTTTAAAAGGACTATTTTTTCAGTAATTCATTTTACAAATCTGAAAATGGCCTCGGAGAAGCTAGACATGATAGTGTGTGCATGTAATCCCAGCTATTTAGGAGACATGTAAGAAAATTGCTTGCTAGGAGTTCAAGGCCAGTCTGGGCAACAGTGAAACCCTATATACCCCCACTGCTCCCCCCCCCCAAAAAAAAAGAAAATGGCCCCAGAGAAAACGGATTTGCTCAAGGACACAGCAGAAATTTGAATCCCATCCGTGCACAGTGGCACAAATGCCTGTAATCCCAGCACTTTGGGAGGCTGAGATAGGAGAATCATGAGTTCAAAGCCAGCCTCAGCAAGGGTGAGGTGCTAAGTAACTCAGTGCGAACCTGTCTCTAAATAAAACCCAAAATAGGGCTGGAGATGTGGCTTAGTGGTCAAGTACCCCTAAGTTCAATCCCTGGTCCCAAAAAGAGGAAAAAAATTTGAATCCTGAGTGGGCTGATGTAAAATAATTAGAAGATGGGGTATCAAGATCTTTTTTTTGGTACCAAGGATCGAACTCAGGGGCACTCGACCACTGAGCCACATTTCCAGCCCTATTTTGTGTTTTATGTAGAGACAGGGTCTCACTGAGTTGCTTAGCGCCTCGCCATTGCTGAGGCTGGCTTTGAATTCGCAATTCTCCTGTCTCAGCCTCCCTAAGTGCTGCGATTACAGGCTTGAGCCACCACGCCGGGCATTCAAGATCTTAATTGGAATAAAATGTAACTAGTCTCTCAAAGATGGACACCCAGGTGTCTTTAACCTGCTTCTACCCACACCCTAGGTGTTAACTAGGTAAATGTCTCTGTATATATGTCCTTATGGGCTAAATAAAAAAGTATTTGGGATGTGACCCTAAGACCAGAATTATGAAGTCAGGGGTTGTAGTTTTTTTGCCATGTTTAGGGTTTCACATCTGCTCCCACGTATATTCTCTTTCGTTTTTTTTGAATAAATCTATGCCCCTATGCAAGGCCTACTCTGACTCCTAGAAACTGGGACTACCACTCTAGAGCCATTAGAAGATACATCCTTCTAAACTGAGGGTTTAAGATAAAAATAGCCTATGCCCATTCCCATGTCTGCCATTGTCCTGTTTATGGAAAACCAGAAGCCCATGGAATGTGAAAACTGCACAATGAAGACTTCAAGAATGTCTGGGCCATGTGGTGTCAAGGAAACAGCTGGTAAAATCAAGGTTGAAGACCTCTTGGAGTTTGCTTTGGGGCCCTTTGCCTTCTGCCTTTGGCTCTGCCCCTCAGAACTAACTTTTCCAATCTCTTCCCATGTCTCCGCCTCTCTCTCTTTGTGGTCTATAGGGGCGATTCATATCATACCATGGTTGTATTTTTTAAATGATAAAGTACTAAACTTAAGTGAGGACATATCATTAGAACTCTTAAGAGTTAACAATCTCTGGGGTCAGAAGTTGGCTACTTGCGGGGTGGTTAAGATCATATAGGTAATAATGGTCTCTTGCCAGGCAAGGTGGTACATGGCTATAATACTAGCTACTCTGGAGGTTGAAGCAGGAGGATTGTGTATTCAAAGCCAGCCTCAGCAATTTAGCAAGGCCCTAAGCAGCTCAGTGACATCCTGTCTCTAAATAAAATACAAAAAGGCAGTTCAGTGGTTAAGTGCCTCTGGGTCAATCCTGGTACCAAAACAAAAAATTGGTCTCTGTCTTCCAATATAAGCAGTAAGAGCTGGGCTCAAATCTTGTCTTTTCCATAAATTAATCCTGAGACCTTAGGCAACTGATTACTCTTTTTGGTACTGGGGATTGAACTTGGTGCTTTATCACTGAGCTATATCCCCAGCCCATTTTATTTTTAATTTTAAGACAGGGTCTCACTAAGTTGCTTAGGGCCTAAGTGGCTGAGGCTGGCCTCTAATTTGCTAATCCCCTGCTAGGATTTTAGGCATTTACCACCTCACCTAGCTCAATGGACTACTGAGAAATTTAGTTCCTTTTCTTGAAAAATGGGATTAATAATAGTATCTATCTTTTTTGTTTGTTTATTTGGTACTGGAGATTAAATTTAGAGGCTACATCCACAGATGCATTTTTTATTTTGAGGCAGGGTTTCTCTATGTTGCTGAGGGTCTTACTAAGATATTGAGCTGGCCTCAAACTTTTGATCCTCCTGCCTCAGCTTCTCGTGTCCCTAGAATTAAGGTGTGTACCACCACACCCAGCAATGTATATATCTTATTGCTAAAAGATTACAAGAGATGGTGCAATCAATTTGAAAAACAGTTTTCTAGTTCCTCAGTGGTTAAATAGAGTTAATGTTATAACACAGAAATGCCTCTCAGGAAGTTCTGCCCAAAAGAAATGAAAATGTATGTCCATAGAAAAGTTTGTGCCTAGCTGGGCGCACTAGCACACGCCTGTAATCCCAGGACTTTGGGAGGCTGAGATAGGAGAATCGCGAGTTCAAAGCCATCCTCAGCAAAGACGAAGAGCTAAGCAACCCAGTGAGACCCTGTCTCTAAATAAAACACAAAATAGAGCTGGGGGTGTAAAAAAAGAAAAGAAAGAAAAGCTTGTACCTAAATGGTCAAAGCAGCAGTATTTCTTGTAACCAAAAAATGGAAACATCTAAATGATCATCACTGATGAATTGATAAAATGTACTATATCCATATGATAATATTAGCCATAAAAAGGAATGAAGTATTTCTGGGTATGCTGGTGCTCACCTGTAATCCCAGACTCTTTCTCAAAATAAAAAAATAAAAATAAGAGGGCTGGGAATGTAGCTCAGTGGTAAAGCACCCTTGGGTTCTATCCCCAGGACCAAATAAATAAAAATAAATGAAGTACTGGTAAGTGCTATATGTGAACATACCTTGTAAACATTAAAAAGAGAAAGAATCTGAACACAAATCCACATATGAGCCAGGTGTGGTAGCATAGCACATGTCTAATCCCAGCAGCTCCAGAGATTGAGACAGGTGAATGGCAGGTTTGGAACCAGCCTCAGCAATTTAGTGAGGCTGTAAGCCATCTAGTGAGACCCTGTCTCGAAGTAAAAAAAGGGTGGCTGGGGATGTGGCTCAGTGGTTAAGCACCCTTGGGTTCAATCCCTGGTACAAAAATCCACATGATTGTTTATATGAAATGTTCCAAGAAGGCAAATCTATAGGCAGAAAGTACATTAATGAGTGCCAGGGACTGGGGAAGGAAGCTAAAGGGCAGGAGTTTGTTTTGGGGATAACAAAAAAATTCTAAAATTAATGTGATGGTTGCACACCTTTGTAAATATGCTAAAACTATGGAAGTTTATGCCATAAAGAGGTGAATTTACGGTGTATTAATTATATCTCAATAAAGGTGCTGAAAAAAAAAGTTTGTAAGATCTGAGCATGGAAGTGCATATCTGTTATCCCAATCCTTAGGGAAGCTGAGGCAGGAGACTGGCAAGTTAGAGGCCAGTCTGAGCAACTTAGACCTTTTCTCAAAAGGAGGAGGCAGAGGATGTAGCTCAGTGATAAAATACCTCTGGGTTCAAACACCAGTCCCCCCCCACCAAAAAAATTAGTGCATGGCTCAATAAATGTAGCCTCCCCTCACTCTCCCCAAACCCCACTGGGGATTGACTACCACTGATCTACATTCCCAGTCCTTTTAATTTTTTTAAATTTTGAGACAAGAGTTCACTAAGTTGCCCAAGCTGGCCTCGATCCTCCTACTTTGGCCTCCCAAGGTGTAAGCCACTGCACCTGGACATTGGCCATTACTCTTTTTTTAAAATTTTTTTTAGTTGTAGATGGACACAATATCTTTATTTTTTTAAATTTATTTTTATGTGGTGCTGAGGATTGAACCCAATGCCTCACGCATGCGAGGCAAGCACTCTACCACTGAGCCACAATCCCAGCCTGGCCATTACTCTTTTTTTTTTTTTTGGTACTGGAGATTGAACTCGGGCACTCGACCACTGAGCCACATCCCCAGCCCTATTTTGTGTTTTATGTAGAGACAGGGTCTCACTGAGTTGCTTAGCGCCTCGCCATTGCTGAGGGTAGCTTTGAACTCGCGATTCTCCTGTCTCAGCCTCCCTCAGTGCTGGGATTACAGGCTTGTGCCACTGAGCCCGGCTCTGGCCATTACTCTTAATAAATAGATTTCCTGCGAGCTAATTTAAGGTCCCAGAAGCAGTAAGTTTAACTTCTGGCTCAGGCTGTGCCTTTAAGCTTCTCTGTGTTCCTGAACCCATTTGAGTCTTTTTAGAGTTCTTCATAAATGAATGAAAACAATCCCCACCCATGCTCATGAAGTCTCTCAAGAAGCAGGCCCCAGGATGCAGATGCGGAATCCCTGGGGAAAGACCTAGGCCTTCAGCCTGCAAGGTCTGGAAGTGACAGGGCCAGTCCGCGCCAATCCGGAAAAGCCAGAGGAACTCCTCCAGGTGAGTTCTCCTGATTGGCAGCCTGGCGGGAGAGAACTCCGGGTGACGGCTGCTCCGCCCCCTCACGTTGGGCCTGTTGGCGCCAGCGGGGGGAGGTGGGAGGGGCCCGGGGTCCGCGGCGCCCATTGGGCCTGGGGGGAGCTCCCGGGTGGGCCTGGAGCCCCGCCCCGGGCCTTGCGGTGGCCAATGGACGCGGAGCGTGGGCGGGGCGTCGGCGGCGTCAGCGGAGGCTAGGCGGCTGAGGTGGCTGAGGTGGCCGCTGGGGCTCGGGCGGCGGGCGCGGCCGGGATGGCGAAGAGCAGCGGAGAGAATGGGCCACGCGCGCCCGCGGCCGGTGGGAGCCTGTCTGGGACTCGGGAGAGCCTGGCCCAGGGCCCCGACGCCGCAACTGCTGACGAGCTCAGCTCTCTGGGCTCGGACTCGGAGGCCAACGGTTTCGCTGAGCGCCGCATCGACAAATTCGGCTTCATCGTGGGCTCACAGGGTGCCGAGGGCGCGTGAGTAGCGCCGGGGTTCTGGGCCAGGGGTTTGGGACCAGGCGCGGAACTCACGCGGGGATAGGCCTAGACGCAGGCAGAGCCGCCCTCAGGACCGATCGACTTGCCCCGGACTCCCCAACCCGAGACAACCGACCCCTTTTCCTCTGCCCCACCCCACTTCGTCCTTTCCCCTCAGACCCACCCCCCTCGTCAGTTCTACTTCCGACCTAGGAGCAGACAAGCCCACCTATTCTCTCCCCTACCCCTATGTTTATCCCCTAGACAGACTGATCCGGCGCCCAGGAAGGACCCATAGTACTCTCCCAACTGCGAAACGGCGGCGTCCAACACCTGCCTCAAATCCACCTCTGCCACTCTGGCCTTAAGGCTGATTGACTTTGCCAACCCTGGACAGGCTAACAAATCCGGGACCCCCCAAAATAAACAGATGTTCTCCAGTTCTCCCTTCCCCCACAGACCCACAGAGTCCCTGTCTCACTACTCGAAAAGGACCCATTGCCTTGCTCTTGTCCCATTCCAGGACAGACTGATCCTTACTTAAAGAAACAGACTTCTGGAGGCACTGACATTGGTCATTTCCTTCATAGACAAACCTATCCTGAGACTGATGGTCTCTTCCCCTCATGGAAGAGTCTGAGAGTGTTCCCCTACCCCATCAAAGGTAGCTTTTTCCATTGTCACTGGCAACAGGTGGGCAGACACTCCTATTTTCCAGTACCTACAGGGTAGCAGAACCTCACCTTACTGGGCAGACACTCAGCTCCAATAGCCACAGGAGCCAGTAGGCAGACTCCATGGATGCTGTGGGAACATACATACCCTTCCTGGGGGTAGTCAGGGAAAAAGCAAGGTACCTGCTCATGTAATAGCACATCAAGATGCCCCACCCTAGAACACTCAGGCATCCAGCTGGCAGGCAGAGAAAGGTGAAGCAGTGGAGTACCACCTTCCCTTCAACCTTGGCAGGCTGGGCAGCCCCAAAGAACCCCCTTAGCCCAGTCTTCTTAGGTGGTCTCTAGGGAAGATGGACTCCAGACCGCACTCTCATCCCACATATTGTGTCACACAAGACTAGTGTCATGTACAGAACTGACAAGCCTCCCTCCTAATGTGCCTCCCTTCAACAGAGAGCCCTTTAGTCACCAGTGGAGGCCCTACTACAGCAATGACCCTACTCCAAAAGGTCTCCTTCCTCCCTTTCTCTGACCAGTTATAACTGTCCAAGGCTCCCTCCCTCTTATGACTTCTGTTAGTGCCTTGACTATCCAAGAACCCCACCCCACACGAGCAGCCTTGAAAAAGTCACTTCCGGGATTTTTCTCTAGCTCCAAAGCCTCTTACTCACTGGACCTCCATCTCTCTAGGAGAAATCTAGGCCCCTCTCATAAGGGGAGTTTCCTCCTTACCCACTGGATCTGTCTCTTCCAGCTTCTCCCCAGTTGTTCACAGCATCTGGTCCAATTGCTTATTTAGTCCAGGACTCAGAGAGTGCCCTTTATTATCCTTCCTCACCCTGACTTGATGCTTTGTCCCAGTTTCCCAGGGATTCATTGTGAATCCCAAAGGGAACTTAGGATGTGACTTTGAATTGGGGTGCAGTCACCAGGGACCAGAGTACAGGGAAGGGTGGGATCTTGAGAGCTGGGAAAGGAGTTTGAAATTTCATTTGTGGTGTCTTGAAAGGAAGAACTAAGATTTGTTGGTGAATTATAGAACATGGGAATTCCTACTACATGCTTACTAGGCTGTTAACCAGATCTCAGGATGCAGAGGAGTGTGATGTAGTGGAAAAAGGCTGGACTTAGAAATCATATTTATTGGCTATGAGACTTTGGGCAAGATCTCTGAGCATGTTTATTCATTGTAAAGAGCAGTCAACACCTACTTCCAACATTACTGAGGGAGTTAAGTGAGAATTGGATATACAAAGTTGCCTAGCACAGTGCCTGGCACAAGTGGTGGCCCAGAAAATTATAGTTTCCTTTCTTTTCCTTCTAAGGGTCTAAGAAATGAGGAGAGAAATGAGGGCGTACCTCTGGTATTTGTGGGCAGAGAGAGGCCCCAGAAGGAGTACCTCCCTTTGGCTGTAGTCCCCACCCAGGCAACCAGACATCTGTCTTCCCCACCCCCCTAACCACAAACCCGGGATGTGGCTCTGCAGACACCCTCTGCATCTCTAGTGTCTGTAGGGCTGGAGCTGATGTGGAATCCCAGGTCTACTCCTTTCTCTCTGCCTTGCTTGCTTGAGTTTTTGGGTCAATAAAATCTGTGTATCAGAAAGCTTGTGTATTCCTTATTTAGTTTGAATTGTGGTTCTAAAAAAGCCAAGAGTAAGTCCCTGCCCAAGGCCATAAGAGGGGAAGTTATGGGAAGTTTCAGGGTGACTGCCTTGAACCTAGTCTTGTGGTTGAGGGCTAGGAGTTCATGTACTGTCCCAGAGAAGTGAAACATCAGCACTGATGACTATGGCAGAGATGGTGGGGACTCTGGCTTCAGATTAAAGGTCCATTTCAGCCACCCTGGACCAAAGGTTGTCTTGATAATTGCCAGGGCCTGGGGAAATGGGGAAAAGTCAAGTTTTGACAATTGCCAGGGCCTGGGGAAATGGAGAAGAAAACAGATCAGAGACTCCTTGCTCAGGTAGCTGTTAGGTACCAGGCTTGAGTAGATCATAAAATCATAGACTGAGCTGGAAAGAATCTTAAGAAATCAATCAGCTTAACCTTTACTTAAACAGAAGAGAAAATTGAGGCCCAGACAGGAGAATAACTTGCTTAAGATCACAAGCATATGCCAGACACAGTAGTGTACACCTGTAATCTCAGGAAGTAGGAGGCTGAGGCAGGAAGATCACAAGCTTGAATCCTGTCTTGAATTCTTAGCAAGCTTTGAGGCCTCTCTCAAAATAAAAATAAAAAGTGCTGGAAATGTAGCTCAATGGTTGAATACCCCTGAGTTCAACTTCTGGTACTGAAAAAGAATTAGAAAAATCACAAGCATATTAGTGATAGAACCAGGACTTAAACCTAGGGTTTTAGACTCCCAGGACAGGATAGTGTTTCCACAGCCTTCACCAGATCAGATGAGTAGAACTGAAGATACCTAGCAGAAACCTGCCTGCCCTCTCCTTCCCTGGCTTAGTGCAGCACTTTTTACTGCATTAGCAGTGTACAAGGCTAACAGAAAGAGTAAGAGTGTGTTGTCATTACTAGCACATTAGCCTGATCAGCTTTGGACTAGGATCAGTCTTATTTACCTTTTTCTCCTGAGGCCTGCAGTGGAGTAAAAGCACACTGTTTACTTATAGACATACCAAGTCAGAAAACTAAAGTGACCCTAGAGATGGCCATTATCATATGGATAGTTAACTAAAGTGGAAGAGAAGTGATTAGCTGCCATTTCTTTACCTTGTCTGTCATATGAGGCTATTGTGCAGGGAAGCTTTAGTGAGACAGAGGGGTTCCTGCCTGCTCTTGAGCAGTAGCCAGAAGCAAGAAAGCAGCCAGTCAGTGAATGACCCTGTGGGTGGCATAGGCACAGAGATCCTGGCAGCATTAGTTCTTGTGGTTTCACTGGAGGCTGAGCTGGGCATTGAGGCCTGGGTGGGCCCAGGTGAGGAGACAGAAGTTTTCTCAGCAGGGAAGGTTGGGAAGAGTGCTGTTACCCTTCCTATCACTTGGCGGGTAGGAAGAGCAAACCTGTTAAGTGTCTGTTCTGCAGCCTAGAGGAGCTGATCAGGAAGGGAAAGAAGTATACAAGTTGAATGCCAGGTCTTTTGGCCCGAAGGAGATGATGAAAGATGGATCCCTTACTTTCTTTCCTTTTCCCATGTGATTGTCAGGACTGGCCTCCTGAGGCTAGAGCTTCCCGCCCAGACTGTGCTCAGTCTGCAGGCCAGATGAGGTGAGGAGCTATGCTCTCTGACATCCTGTGGGCGTTGGCTTCCTGTTAGGGGAGTGAGGGATCTAAACTGGGCTCAGGGAGAAACATCTGGAACAGCAGTGTTGCCTTCTTCAATTTCCCTGTCCTCTGGGCCCTCTACTTACAGCCAACTGTGATAGCTCTATGACTTTGGAAATCAGAACTGGCTAAATTGGCATCCCTTATATATTGTGCCAATTTTGGTTGAGGTGGGGCCAGGGCCCTCCTGGCAAGCCAGAACTTGCCTCCTTGCCCTCCCACCACCTTCTCTAGTTTTTAAGCTCAGAGAATCCACTTTTATTGAGCTATTACAGGTTCTGGGAGAGCATGGAGCTGGCAATAAGTGGTTCCTGGGTGGCCCATCTGGAAGGAGGCAGCTAACCATGTGGGGCCCTGGTCTGTGACTCTAGACCACAGGCCCTCCCATTTTCTCTCCTTCCTTTCTCTCAGCCTCAAAAGAAAATCCGGTTTGGTGGCCCTGTGGGTATTCTAGGGCTTCATACAAGATCTGACTTGGTAAAGGAGGAGGCCAAGCACCAGCTGCTGCCCTGGGAAGGTGCCTGTGTGTCCGCCTGCTAGGAAACCTTAAGCTGTGGGAAGGAGATAAGGTGGTGGGACCTGCTTGATGTTTTGTCCTCCCAGCATCTGGCCTGAAACAGGACCTCCAGGGGACACTGAGGCCTGGCTTGGTTCCAACTACTCAGTCTATTTACACTGAGGTGGGAGAAAGAAGGTGTTCGCTCCTCACGTGAGCTCTCGAGTCTGTCTATGTGACCATGGATGTGTTGGCTTCACTTCTGAACCTCAGTTTCTCACCTGCAAAATTGTTACAATAATACTGGCTTTGCAGGATTGTTGTGAGGTTTAAATGCACCAATGACAAAAGCCTGGCACAGAGTGATGATCAGTGATGTTTTTCCCCCGCTTAAAGACTGGAGTAACTAGTGGTCTGTCTTTCCATTTTCTACTTCCCATCTCTGGTCATGATGATGAATGAGACCCAGCCTCTGTGGGCAGGGGTAAACCCTAACCCAAGTAATCCCTCACTTCCCCTGAGAAGGGGTGATTACCCATTCTATGGACGAGCACACTAAAGACCTGAGAAGAAAGTGCCCAAAGTTTGCCAGCTAATAAATAGCAGAACTGGGACCAGAACCTACTTTTTAACACTGAATCCAGTGACTAAATCTTGCTAACTCTGCAGTAGGCAGGGTGCCAGGTCCTCATCATCCCTGAAGCTCCACACCCAGGGCAGGAGTTAGCAGAAACCTGACTACCTCCCCATCCCAGTGTGGAGGGCAAGGCAGGTTTTAATACAGTGAAAATTCATGGTTCTCCAAGCAGGAGAAAGGCCTGGAGAGAAGGATCTTTGGGGAGGCCCTGGAAGTGTGGCTTAGCCTTCCCATAAACTAGTCTACATGGTATTGGTTTGATTCCAAAGTGCTACAAAATGGCCATCTGACTTTGATATCCAGTCTATACCTTTTGGAAGAGGTATTTGTAGTGTTTGTAGGCAAGACAGGAATTGTGTTCTTGTACCTATGAGGAATCTGAAGCTGGGAGAACCCTTGCATTAGTTCACAGTGGAGACAGACCAAAGAGGGATCCCAAGTGTTTGACTCTCTATCCAGTATTTCTCCAGCTACATGACACTGCCCATTCTTACTGACCTATTGAGCCTCCAGGCCCAGGATGCATTGCCCACAAGACCAGGACCCTCCATCATTCATCTGTTGTCGTGTCCTAGTTAATCACTTTCTTTATGCTCCTGGCAGCACACCTGATGGAGAGATGGCTTCCTTTAGCCGATTAATCTGCCCTTGGCAAATCTGCTACTATTCTGGGTCAAGGGACCTTCCCTGGCAGGGAGAAAACTTTCCTGGCTGTCCCACTGGCAAACCAACACTCCTGATACTTAACCTGCTTTAGAAACCCCCTATCCAGGATTTGGGGGTAGCTGCCAACTTGGGCTTTCTGTCTCATCTTTCCCTTCTTCACCTTTCTTACCCCAACCCCAGCCTATTCCATTCTATGCCCTGTCCAGCTCCTCAGGGGGTGTCTCAGCCTAGCTCTTTGCTCCTCTTCAGGTAGGGAGGTAGGCAATAGACACAACAGCCTGGGAAAGCAAGCCAAGGTTTACTTTTGCTGGTTTAGCCATTTTAGCAGTGAGCTTACTTACCAAACATTTTTCGAGCGTCTACTCTTCCAGACCCTGTGACTGGAACGAGGAATACAAAACTGAACAAGATGTCTCTGTCATGTTGCCCTCAAGGAGTTCACAGATTGGTTGGAAAACAGAACCACAAACAAATCTTTACAATGTTGAGTGATAAAGGCTATAGTTGAGATTTGTGGTTGCTCTGGGAGTATATAGGAGGAAGCAGCCTGCTCCACCCACAGGAACCTAGAAAGAAGTGGCATTTGATCCAGGACTCAGAAGGGACAAGCTACAGAAGTCCATTGGGTGGGAGGGGGACCCATGTGCAATGTTCTTCTCAAAAGACAACAGTTTGAGAATTGTAGATACACCAAGAGCAGAGGTGCTGAGAAGCGAGGCAGGCAGGAGAATAGAAGTTAAGTGTAGGCTAGGAAAGGAAGATGGGCTGGCAAGGCTAGTCTTGGATGTCAGTATTTCAGAAAGGTTAGTCTAGGTCTGGTGTGGAAGATGGCAAAAATCTGCACTACAAGTAGTAAGACCTGTTGGGAGAATCCACGATAGGCCAGGAGCTCCTGTGAGACCTGGAAGAGGTCTGGAGACATGAGGAGGAAGGGCTGGCAAATCATTAGGGCTTGGTCTTTAACTGGCTGCATGGACTGGGGAGGTGGGAAGTCTTTCCACAGAGCCCATCCCAGAGCCTTCTGGCTACAGAGAGGCAAGGTCAGCTCCACCTTCCTCTGCAGTGGGCTGCTGCTGGCTTAATTTTGCCATAGCACTGGGCTTTCCAAGGCACCTGGTCTGGCTGGCATGCCTGGGGCACATCAAGGGACTCTTTGTTTCCTTTCAAGCAGGAGAGCAGGTTGGCTGACCTCGTTGGGGAGGGAGTGGGGTGAGTACTGAGCTTTGTGGTCTCTGCCTAGTAAATGTATTGAATGGCAAGGAAAGCTGCAAGGAGTGCCAGGCTCCTCTCCAAGGAGAGAAAAATGAGGCCCAAGGACAGGGAAAATAACCTTAAAATGTTGTGGCAGTTGGGAAGAGTAGGTTTGGGCCCTTGGACATAGCATAAACTGGTCAGTGGGAGGCAGATGATAGCTGAGGCTTGGCTTGAACTCACCTAGTATCTTTATTCTGTTCTTGGAGCTGGTGCCTTGACTGAGACAGTAGAAACAAGTCCCACACCTTTGAGAAGGCAAACTCTTCAACACTTAGGGGTACCACAAGTGGCTTTTAGAGATGAGAAATTCTAGCTGACGGATTCAGGCTGATGTGCGGGGAAACTCTCTGAACCAGGCATAGGGTTTCAGTCCCAGCTTTCCCACTGACCCTTGTGGTTTGCGACGTATGCTCATCCTCTCATCCAACCACTTAGCCCTCACTTTGTGTGCAGTCCTGTACCAGGCTCAAGGTAGTCACTGGTCCTGCCCTCACAAGACTTACAGCCTAGCAGGGATTCAGACATTAAATCAATAACTACAAGTGTGTCTGTGTACAAAGGACTATGAGGATCAAACACAATAACTAGGTTAGTAACAGTGTAACAAAGACTGCTGTATAGGGATCAGGAGACCTAAGTCCTGGGCCTCACTGACCCCTTAACTAGCTATGTGACCTTGAGAAGTTTGCTCAATCTTTCTAAACCTCAGTTTCCCCTTCATATAAAATGAGGCTGTTCTAGTGGCATAATGTCGAAGAATATTCTGAGACTGACCTTGGAGTATATGAAAAGTGCTTCAAGAGGTTCTTTATGTGGTGGGTTTTCCACTGCAAGGGGTCATCATGGCATATCCTATAGAAGCCAGTGCTTTCAACATACTGTGTACCCCTGTGAGCGGACCCCTCTTTTCTGTGCAGGACCAGTGGCTCTCACATCTTTGGGGTGAAATCAGATTGAAGGATGCTTTGATTTGCCTGGCTCTCTAGTCTGTAAAGTACTTTCATTCCCAGTACCTTATAGTAATCCTTATAGGAGCAAAAGTAATAAAATGAACCTGGAATCTTGGACTCTTTTTTTCCAATTTTCCATCTCACCAAAGCTGATGGCCCTATAGCCTTCCCTCCCCTTCCTTGAGCCTTAAAACCTCAGACCAGCCCCAAGCTTATATACTTCTCTTAAAAAAATTTTTTTTTGTAGTTGTAGATGGACAGCATGTCTTTATTTTATTTGTTTATTTTTATGCAGTGCTAGGCTCACACGTGCTAGGCAAGCGCTCTGCCACTGAGCTACAGTCCCAGCCCTATACATGTCTCTTAACAGGCTTCTTGGGTTGTTTCTGTGGCTGAGTTGTTAAGAGAGATGGCACAACTCCTGGCCCAGGTCTGCCCACACAGCCCAAGATGAGGCACGAACAGCTGGGTCATGAGGGGCCCAGTGTGGGAGTGTAAGTGTAGGGAACTTTCGTTCTTCCTCGGTGTATTCTGGGCCCTGGATGCTGTGTCAAGAGCGATCCTTCCTGGCCAGCCACTTTTGGAGGATGCTACTTCTTTCCCTACCCTCTCTGTCTTCACTTTAAAAGAAAGGACAATCTAAACTGGCCTGGGAGAGCCCAGGTTCAAGACACCAGCAGATTCAGCTTCAAGTTCTGGCTCTGACCCTTCCTAGGCATGTGACTATTCTGAGTCTGTAAATGGGCCACTGGTGGCATTGGTGGAGGGTGGGGGGAGCATTATGAGGATTAAGGGAAATGGTGTTGAAAAAGCACCCAGCACATAGTCTACCATAGTGTAAAGATTCTGTGTCTGTGGTACATGGTGGCTTTCACACTTCAAGTGTGTATTACCCTCTGAGATTTCACTTCAGGCCTTTGGTGTAATTGTGAGGAAGCAGGGCAGCATGGGAGTGAAGATCTGGCTTCCATCATGTGCTCTGCCCACCCATTCTTGGGGTTGAGGCAGGAACCAGTCCCACTCACCTTGTAGTCAGGACTTTGGGGCTTGCCAGGGCAGGTTGGGAATCCCCCCATCAGTTCCTCATTGAGACATTTGGAGCAGTGCCCTTAGGCAGTCCTGACTTTGAGGGCCTGCTCTTCTTTATCCTTGAACTGTGATGAGAAAGCAGAAGTGAGACAGAGGTGGGCCTCCTGAAAGCTTAAACCTTAGCATATGACCAAAGGACTGCCTGGTGCCTCTGCCCTCCTGTGTTGGGGCAGGCACCTGGGAAAGAGTCCAAGCTTGCTTCATAATTGCCACCACCCTCCTTCTGCATGTCTTGTAGACCTTCATGCTGGGCTTCTGTCTTGCCTCTGAGTGGCTCCCTCTGGCTTTCCAGTATTGTCCTGGTAGTGCCATTTCACAGAGGAACTTGTATGGTAGATCAGACTTTAAGCTATCTCACCTCATTTAATTCTCTGATATGTAGTTGTCGTCATAATTCCCATTTTACAGAGGCATAAACCAAGTTCCAGAGAGGCAAAATGACTTGCCAAGCATCACCTAGCTTGTGGCTATGAGTCCATTGAGCTCCAAGCTCCTGGGAACAAGGCTTGTGTGCATCCAGCTGAGCAGATAACATCCAAAACTGGAGTTGGGTGACAGAGTAGAAGAGGAGGGCCTGGATTCACTTCCCAGTGCCATCCCCTGCTTGCTGTGGACCTTGGACAGTTACTAGCTTACCTGAGTTTTCCTTTCTGCAAAAAGGGTTTGGTAATTAATTAGAGGACCTATCCCATGGGCTTTATCCCATGCCAGGATTAAATGAAATAATGTAAGTTAAGTGCTGAGCAGTCTGGTGCATAGCAAGTGCCTGGTAAGTGTTATAAAAGACCTTCAGTTAAGTTAATTGACTATTAGAATTGTAATGTTGTAAAAGGCCATCATCAAGCAGATGTGTGCTCAGCCCTGTGCTGGCCTTTGAGGAAGATCCAGGCCTGGTATCAGGCCAGAGAGGGTGTGCTGTTTATCAGGCTCTTACTGTGCCTGACATAACTGGTCTCCAGGTAGAGTTCACTGCTAAGAATCCTGAAGTGAATAGGTCCTGATCTCACAAAGCTAACAAATTGGTCAACACACATTTATTGAACACAGCTAGGCACTGTTCTTGACCTGAGACACTGCAGAAAATGAGACTGACAAAGTCCCTGCCCTCTAGGATTCCCTGCCTCCCAGGAAGGCACCTCCTTACAGAATGCTGTCTCAGCAGAGTGGACAGTTGGGTAGGGAAGCTATGCCTGCTCTACTAGACTGTCCACATTCCCCAAACAAGCCATGCCCTTTCCTATTAACTTGCATGTACTGGGCCTACTTCCTGGTGTGTCTTTCCCTTTCTTGGCTTGATTACTTCCTGTCACCCTTCAAACCCCAATTTAAAAGTCAACTCCCCTTTGAAGCATTCCCTAAACACTCCCACCCTCATCCTGGGGACTTCTTTTCTTTCAGGCTCTTTGTACCTTTCACTTGCTGTTTCTTTTTTTTTTTTTTTTTGTACCAGGCATTGAACCCAGGGGTGCATACCCACTGAGCTACATCCTCAGCGCTTTTTAAAATTTTGAGACAGGGTCTCATTAAGTCCTTAGGACCCCTCTAAGTTGCTGAAGTTGGCTTTGAACTTGTGATCCTCCTGCCTCAGCCTCCTGAGCCATTGGGATTACAGGTATATGCCACGGTGCCTGGCCTTTCTCTCACTTCTGTACTAGCCCTTCTGTGTAGGCTAGTTATTTACCAACCCATCTATCTCCTTTGCCAGATTGACCTCCTCAAGGGCAGGGACTGTATTCTGTTCATCTTTTATAGATTCAAAGCCTAGAACAAAGCTCTAGAGAGATATATATGGAATGTACTGATGGTGCTGTCTCTGAAGCAGTTAGGAGAGGCATTATAGAGATGAGAGGCAGGTCTGGATGAGGTCTACTAGGATGAGAGGAACCAAATTAAGAGGCTGGGGTCAGGGAGGCTAAGGAAGGGTGGCTCAGGCGAGGGCCACCTAGAGATAAAACTAGAGGAAGGAGTGATATGCGTGTGAACCAGGAGGGCCAGAGAGTCTGGGCCTGAGGCTTTTCTTGGTGGAGGAGTACAGTAGGTAGCCATGAAGGGGCTAGGCAGAGGATGGGCTTTATGCAAACAGTGAGTAAAGACTAATTTGATAAGATCTAGCAGTTTGGTAAGGGTGGGTAAAGGGGTCATATGTGAGTCAGGGTGGCCCCTGGGTGCCTGCAGTGAGATTGTGATTCAAGGACCCAGTCACTGGCAAGGTATTTTATGTATGTATGTATTTACTTATTTATTTTTGCAGTACTGGTGATTGAATTCAGAGGTACTTTATCACTGAGCTATATCCCTAGCCCTTTAATTTTATTTTTGAGACAGAGTCTTGTTAAATTGCCCAGAATGGCCTCAAACTTGTGATCCTCCTGCCTCAGCCTCTTGAATCACTGGGATTACAGGCATGCACTCAGCACTGGCAGGGAACTTTATGCACCACTTTGCCAGCAGAGATTGGGTTTTTGGGAAGGAATGTTTTCTGTTGAGAACACTCTCCATAGCTTTCTGCAGTTGTCAGTGAGGGTTGCTGTAGGTTTTCTGCTGTGGTCTGTGCCCTTCCCTATCTGAGAAAGGCAGAGGAGGAGGGATTCCTTGCTTTTGAGGGCCAGCAAAGCTGATGACTAAAGGAACCATTTTTTTTTTTTTTTTTTGTATCTCACATGGAGCAGGGTGGAGCTGAGCAGAGTGGAGAGCTGGGCAGAGGCCCAGGGCACCAAGGCCAGTGAAGGGTGGAGAAAACCTGTTTACCATTGTGTACTGACCCAGGACCAGAAGGAGGAGAGCCAGGGAATGCCTCATGGGAAAGAGAGGCAGGCCTAGCACTCCCCTGCACTAGGAGCAAGGAAAGCAAAGCAGCTCAGACTCTTACCCAGATAAGGTCCTGGTGATGGCCAGCCAGATCCAAGGCAGGTGGCCAGGCAGCTACAGACCATCATACTTTCCATACTACTCAGTGTGGTCTTGGGCAAGTCGCTTACCCTCTGGGCCACAGCCCCTCCCTCCACCCAGCTTTCTGGGAAAGGTATAGACTTACTGGGTGATCTCACAGGCCTGACTGTCAGCCATTCACACACCACAGCCTACCTTCCCCTGCAATCAGGTTTTCCATCATCACATCTTTTGGAATTGGGTTAAAAGCTATTTATAATTTTAGTTGTTACCACCTACCTCCTGAGGTAATGACCTCTGGAGGCTGTTGTCCAGTGTGCAAAGAAGATCAGTTTTTTGGTTTATCTTTGCTTCTCTCTCCAGTTCTGGGTGTGGAAGAGGATGCTCCTTCACCTTCATTGCCTCTGGGTCTGTGATTGGTTGTCTCTGCACATCCACTTCCTATACTTTGGCGAGACTTCCTGTGGTGGTCTCATCTTCATCCTGGAGACCCAAATGTGAAAGTCTCCTGTTATATCCTTTACTCCTGCCCTTCTCAGTTCAGAGGGTGGAGAAGAAGAGGGAAGCTCTGTTGTGTGCGGGGCACTTTGTATCTATTGGATAGGTTAGTACTCAGGTGGCAGATCCACTTCTAGGCTATGTAACCATGGGCAGATTACTCAACCATTGCTGCATGTTAGTGTTCTTGTCTATTGACTGGAGATAACAAAAGCTACTTCCTTGGGGAGTTGTGTGCCCATGTGGTGCTTGGCAGAGTTAGTACATGGCCAGTGTTCAAATTGTTTCGGATCTTATTGCCTCATGTTATCTTTATCACTGCTCTCTGAGGAGATGGCATGGCCCCTGTGTTACGGATGAGGAACTGAAAGCTCAAAGAATGGAGAAACCCTTCTCCATTTCACACAGCTATAAATCGGCAGAGCTGAGATGAGAAGCCAGGAATTATAGCTTGTGTGTCATTGAGTAAATTACACAATCTCTTGGAGCCTCAATTGCTTCCTAGGTAAAATGGGGATAACCCTGCCCTACCTACCTCTAAGAGCTGTGTAATGGAGACCAGTCAGATTAGAAAAGGGATGTGAAAGTTCTAGCTAAACTGCGTCAGTTGCCTAATAGCTACCACTTACTGGCCACCCAGCAGGCTGGACCATCAATACATTTATTTCTCACTGAAGTTTTATGAATATGTGGTGTACATTGTGGTCCTATTAAAGATGAAGAAGTTGAGGCTTAAGAGATAAAGTGTTTGTCTATGGTCTCCCAGTGAGTAGATGGAAGAACTAGAATAGGTACCTCTGTTAGTTGACTTCAAGTCCCTACTCTGTTTATTCTCCCTCATGTCCCACTTTGTCTTCTTGATGAGTGAGATGAGATCACCTGTGGTCTGTGACCTCAGGGTTTCTGCTTGGACTGTGCTTCTCTTCATTTGGGCAGGCTCAGTGAGTGAAGTTTGTTTGTTTTTCCTTCCTTCCATCCCTCCCTCCCTCCTTCCCTCCTTCCCTTCCTTCCAGATTGAACCCAGGGATGTTTTACCACAGAGCCACATTCCCAGTTCTTTTTATTTTTTTATTGTGAGACAGGGTCTCACTAAGTTGTTAGGGCCTCACTAAGATGTTGAGGCTGGCCTCAAACTTGTGATCCTCCCATCCTCCTGCCTCAGCCTCTTGAGTTGCTGGGATTATAGTTGTGTGCTACCATGCCTGCCTGGGAGTGAGGTTTGGAGAAGGGGTTTAGACTAGTTCCTTGAGTTTACCTTCCATCCTAGGATAGAGGGGTCCTGGGCATGGGTACCACCTCTACTGAGTGTGCCAAGCCAGGAGTGTTGAGAAAAGATATCTAGAAGTACAAAGGAAGAGAAAGCCCTAGTCTTGGGAATGAATCTTGTCCCTCTGAGCTTTTGGAAGCCTCCAGCCTCTGGGTTTTGGGAGAAGGCTAGGGACTTGGAAGCCTGCAGAGAATGAGGTCTGTGAAGTGTTACTGCCACCTTGGGCCATTGTATGGCACAGCATGGCTAAATCTAGCTCAGTCTGGGAGCCTGATGGGATCTTTGATCAGATGCCACCTTTGTCTTCTCTGAGCCTTTTCTCCTCAGGAGATGGGGCTGCTGACAAATGGCAGATTGCCCAGGTTTACCATCTCTAACTGAGGTTGGACTTGCAATATGCCATCTGGCATATTTGCCTCACTGAGTATTACTAGACATGGACAAGCCACTCACTGGGGCAGTCAGAACCGAAGGCGGGGTGGGGGTGGGGCACAGTTAGACTGTCTCAAGGAGCAGGGAGCCAGATCCAGTCACATAGCAGCATCTGGAAAAGGGCCTAATTTCCTCACAGCCTTCCCAGGGTAATCAGAGGCAGCACACAAGTCACTGTGGCAGAGGAGAT
>CM053407.1:107146617-107186923 GCA_028644305.1 Xerus rutilus
ATTGCAAAACTATGGAAGCAACCCAGATGCCCTTCAATAGATGAATGGATAAAGAAACTGTGGTACATATACACAATGGAATATTATTCAGCAATAAGAGAGAATAAAATTATGGCATTTGTAGGCAAATGGATGGAATTGGAGAACACTATGCTTAGTGAAGTAAGCCAATCCCAAAAAACTAAATGCCGAATGTTCTTTCTGATTAGTGGATAAGAATACATAAGAGGGGGTGGGAACGGGAAACATAGGAGAAATGCAGGAACTCTAAACGTGGTTGGGGGAGGTGGGAGGAAGGAAAGGGAAATGGGCATAGTAATGATGGTTATTTGAGATGGTCATTACTACCCCTGGCACATCTATGGAAAAAAAAAAAAAAGAAAGAAATTCTAAACAATAAAAAAAAAATTTATATATAAAAATTTATATAATAATATAATATAAATAATATATGTATATTATATAATATATAAACAATATACTATATATAATTATATAATATATATTTTATATATAATTATATATTTATATGTAATTATATGTATAAAATATATAATATATATAACAAATATAAATATATATATATATGTAAAAGTATATATATATTTCTTCAACTTGCCTGACTTTAGGATATGTTTTCCTGCCTCATCCTTCCTTGGGCCCTTCCCTGAGCTGTAGCTTGTTCTCCAGCTGTCTGTTGTAACTGGTGGCTGTCAGGAACGATGGCCCTGGCCTTCTCTCCCTAGCCTCCCTTGCAAACAGGGAGTTCTCTCAGCAGGACATTCATCAGTATTTCCTTTTCCTCTTTGCTTCCCTGGCTCTGTGTTTAGAGGCCCAGGGCTCCCCATGCCCAGCAGAGGCTTCCACAGGCTTGCTTCAACTCACCCTACCTGGAGGCCCTGATCCACTGCTCTGCTTTAGACGAGGAGCACTACAGAGTACCCCTCTTTCCTCTTTGGCTGTGGTCACCCTGGACCCAGCCCTGGGAGCTCTTCTTCCTTGGCTATGGAGGCTGTGATCTCCCTCTGGTCAAGAAGTCATGGCAAGAAAAGGACAGTACCTGTTTTGGGAAGTGGGCTCAGATCCAACACTCCTTCTAGACTCCTCCTGCCAGGAGAGGAGGGTGGCTTCCTTCAACACCCCCAGCTGTGTCCAGGACAGAAATCTGGACAGGCAGGGTTATGACTAGAATACAATCTTTCCCTGTAGGGCCCTGGCTTGGGTCTGTTTAAGCAGTGGCCCTGTCCTCCCAGAGCTCAGCAGGCAAGGGTGTGGCCTTGCTTAGCTGTCATCTGAGCCCCTCTATCCCAAGGTGTTGCCTAAAAGACTGGTAATCCTTGTGCTTTTTGGGAACACTTTCTTGTGCTTTGTCCTAACACATCCCTACCATCCTCCCTGAGGCAGGCAGACAGAATGGATGACCATTTCCATACCTTTGCTAAGGAGAGTATGAGGCCAGATGGAAAAGTCCTGAATACCATCTCCTTTATCCCAGGCTGCACTCTTGGCTTTCCAGCCCTAGCCTCCTGCCCTGGGCCTGTTTGAGAGCAGAACCTCTTTGGGAACCTCAGTGGACTGAGAGTACTCCAAGGCTCCCTTGGAGCAGGCCACATGTGACAGGGACCTGTGATGATGGAGCTGCCTCAGGCTGGGCTTAGTCAATGTGTGTGGGAGCTTAAGGGATCTGTGGCTCTAAGCTGAACTACATCCAGTCATTTGCCAAAGCCTGGCCAAAGTGACTTCCTTAAGGTGACCCTTGTCCCACAGCAGCAGGAAACTTCCCAGTTGGGGGCAGTTCCCCTCCACTCCTTTCCTCTCCCCCTTTTCCAGGCAATCCCAGCAGCTCAAACTTGGCTCTTGTGAGCAGCCTGACTGCTCTTCCCCACTGCCTGCAGCCTGTCTGCCTGTCTCCTTCCTGGTACTTGACTCTTCTCTGACCCTTGGAAAGTTTTCTGTTGTTTGTGCTAATCATCAGGAAGGCCAGGTCTTCTGCTCTCCCTCTTCTGAGAGTTTCCAGAGGGACTGTTTGAGGGGGTTTCCAGGTGAGGGAAAGTTAGGTGTGAGCTGAGGCCCTGGAGCTTCTGTGCTAAATATCCTTCTGTGATGGAGGGCCGAGAGGAAGCCATCACTTACTGAACACAGATTGTGCATCAGACCCCACACTGAGCACAGTTGCCCTCTTCTAATAGAATCCTTTCAGCAACTCTGGAGTGGTAGGTGACATCATTCAGATCTTAAAGTTGGTGAGAAATGATTGGCTCAAGGCCAGGACAGGATTCAGACCCACATCAACTGCTCTCATGCCCTGTGTACTCAGCTCCTTTATCTCTCGCCAGACTTCTTAGTGCATGGGGCTGAGGAAGTACCCCAGTCTCATGCCAACATCACATAGTAAGGGTTGCAGTCAGAATTTACTCCCAGCCAGCTGCCTCTCTCCCTGCCACTGACTGGGGATGAGCTCCTGAGGTAGCTCAGGGTCAAGGAGAAGAGAAGAGAGGGAATTTCTGACCAAAACAATGAGAGAGCTACTCAAATATTCCCCACCTTCCTTTTGAGTTCTGCTGAGATTTCTCCTCCAGGCTGGCTGTGTCCTGCTATACAGCTTCTTAAACCAGCACCTTCCATGAAAGTATTTGGGCCATACGTTTGGGTGCATTCTGGTTTGTCTTATGAGCAACCTTCCCCATGGCTGCAGCTGTGCCTTTCATGGTACAGATACCTCTCAGGTGACGAGCTATGGGGTGGCCCAATTTGTATGGTTCCATTTGATTCAGAAAGTACAGTCAGCCCTTAGTATTTGTGGGTTCACACCAGTAGATTCAGCCAACCACAAATGGAAAATATGGTTAGAGCTAAATGGTTGTATCTACTGAACATGTAGACTTTATTTCCTTATCTTTATTTCCTGAACAATACAACAACTATTTACTTAGCATTTACATTACATTAGGTATTACAAATAATCTAGAGATGATTTAAAATATATGGGAGGATGTACATAGGGTATATACTCCTTTTTATATAGGGGACTTTATATATGCTCCTTTTTATATAGGGGACTTGAGCACCAGCAGAATCTGGTGTCCATGTGGGTTCTAGAACCAGTTCCCTGTGGGATACTATAGTTATGGACATCTAGAATTCTGTGACAGACCTCAGGAATACCTTTTTATTTGTTTGTTTTTGTTTTTGCAGTGCTGGGGATTGAACCCAGAGCATCATGCATGCTAGGCAAGTGCTCTACAAGGAGCCACATCCCCAGCCCTGGAATGCTTGTTTTGTCACTGGACCAGGAGATGTGCACTCTGCCATCACCTGGTGGTAGCATGTCTAATTGTAATCCCCACTATTCCCACTGTAGAATCTGTATTATAGCAACAGTAGGAAAATCCTCCACTCCACCCCACCCTGCTTTTCTGCTCTTGCTGATATGCCCAGTGAGGGCCCACCAAGCCCTGAAAGAGGGGCCTGGCATAAGGAGCTGCCAAGGTGGATGCATAGTCACAGCTGTCTTTTTGATTTTCAGATCCGCCTGCGGTGTCAGAAAGGCATCCCACCTTCTCTGCGGGGACGGGCTTGGCAGTACCTGTCAGGAGGCAAGGTGAAGTTGCAGCAGAACCCTGGAAAGTTTGACGTGAGTTTTCCTTCCTTCCTTCACCCCACCCTTCCTTCCATGTTTTTGGGCTGGGTGTCCTCCCATGACAGCCATTCCCCATATGCTAACCTGGACCTCAGCTGGGGGCCAGAGGAGGGCACAATTGACAGAACTTCCAGTCTTGTTCTTGACAATGCAGGACTAGCAGACCAGATTGGCCCAGTCCTGGGGACCCATGACTCTTGGAGCCTCTGTTCATCTGAGGCTGTAGCCTTGAACAAACCTTAATGGGATGAACAGATTTGCCTCCCCCCAACTCCAGCTCTTTGTCTTTATAATTATTCAAGTTTGCTTTTGGGGGCTTATTTGTGCTACCTCCCAGTTCTTTTTTTTTTTTTTTAATATTTTTCTTAGTTGTTGATGGATCGTTATTCATTTTATTTATTTATATGTGGTGCTGAGAATCGAACCCAGTGCCTCACGCATGCTAGGCAAGCGCTCTACCACTGAGCCACAACCCCAGCCCCCTCCCAGTTCTTAGTCATCAGGAGGGGACACTCAGAGCATTTCCCTGTTTTGAGCCTGTGCTCTGGGCCTTTGTGGGGCTTGCCTAGCAAGACCACATCCTTGACACTGCCTGGCCTCTCATCCTCTTGCCTCCAAACCTGAGGAGACATGATCTACCTGTGCTGCCTGAAGGGATCATCAGCCCTGAAGGTGGCAGTGCTAACCTCCCTTCAGGGATCAGAGGCCATTCTGTGGCCAGAGAGGGTGCCCTTTACAGCCTTGCCTCCCTCTGCCCCACCCCTCTCCTACTGCTCCCAACTCAGTGGCTGGCCAGAGTACAATACCCTTCCATATACTGAGCTGGGCAGTTCCTCCAGCCTGCTCTCCTGGGGAACTGTGAGGAGGTAGTTGGTTCCCCCAGAATTGCCCCAGCTTACCTGCCAGCCCTTGCCCCAGGCATCAGGGTTTCTCCCAGGCCGTTGGGACTAATGACAAGCAGTGAGACAGAACTGCCAGCCACTAGTTCTTTGTTGACATCCTTCATGCTTCAGTGAACACTCCTGTCTGGCCAGACCTGCTGTCTGAGAAAGGAGGGTAGGAGCACAGCAGGGCAGCCTAGAGTTTCTGCTCCCCTGAAAAGGCTGAGAGCTATTAGCTGGCAGCACATGGCCCTAGGGAAAAGAGTACTGGTGGGACATCTGCTGGGGGCAACTCTGAATCAAGGAAATTGACCATGCCCTTAGTGCACCAATACCAGGCCCCACTAAAGTGACCTTTCAACTCTAGAGTCTTCCTCCCAGTGGCTACATCTCCATTGCAAGGGATTGCATTCTGGGCAGGGTGAGAAACTTGTGGATGGAGCCCTGCCCCAAGTCCACAGCTATGTCTGGCTGCCAGAGTACAGGCTTGAAAGCCAAGAACATGGGGCCCTGGCCAGCCTCCTGATTGCACGGTTCAGCAGGTCCTTAGTGGGTTTAGCAGAGCAGAGTTCTGTACATACATGTACAGAGTGGTATATCTAAAGAGGAACTGGCTACCCCCTGTGACAGCTGGAAGATTGCTTGTGCAAGGAAGTTGATTTGCTGAGAAAAGGCCTTTTTAAAAAAAAATTATTTATAGATGGACACAATACCTTTATTTTATTTATTTATTTTTATGCAGTGCTGAGGATTGAACCCAGTGCCTCACACATGCTAGGCAAGTGCTCTACCACTGAGCTACGGCCCCAACCCAGAAAAGGTCTTCTTGATGCTCTGAATCTGAGCAGTGGGTCCCTGAAGCATCTTGGGGGCCAGAGAGTGGTTTGCTAGCACACCTGGAAGGACTTTTCTTTTAAATGACCCAAGATGAAGAAGATAGGAATCAGATAGGATTGAGGAAGCAGATAGGAATGGGAAGCTCTCTCTATTGCCTCACATGCATGAGCCATGGCAGGGGTCTCATGAGGGGGCTGTGGTGTTCCTGGGTCCTCCAATCAACACAGTGCTGTAGGTGGCTGGTTCTATCTCAGCTATCAGGATGGGTTCTGCAGGACTTGGCTACTCCATTTTCTTCTGCACTTGCTATTTCTTGTGTCTGTCTTAGACAAGCAGGACCTTCCTGTTCTTTTTTACCTGTTTTTCTTCTCTGGTTTCACCTCATGATGGCACCAGCACTGTGCAGGTTCAAGGAAGGTCGCAGGCCCAGTGATTGCAGTCCTGGCTTCTCTGCAAGTGGCCCATGCCTGCCTTTGATTCCCAGCACACCCTTTCTCCCCATAGTTGTTGCAGCTATATTTTTACCTTTTCATCGGTCTGTGTGTGGTCAGGTGCCTTGGGCTGCTGCGGTACCAGATGACCATATTCTAGGAACTGATTTGGGAGGTTTTTAGGTCCCTATACCTCACGGGAACCACCAGGAGAATTTGTGGGGATCTCCTCCTGTCCTGAAAAAAAGAAAAACTGAATTGTGCTAGGAATACAAAGGACACACACAGGCCCTGTCTTGAGCGTTTGTAGGGCCCCAGAGGATGAACCACCCTTCCTCCATTGTGGAAACCCCAACCCCTTCCTCCACCCTCCAGCCTTCAGTACTCCCACTTTTCTTTTCAGTCCTTACTCTATGGTCAAGTTTCAGGCATCCAAATTCTTTGGTTTAATATTGGATACCTCCACTAAGGGGCATGAAAGGGAGAGGGACTCGTATGAGGTCACCTGCCAGCCAGGTCCAGGGCCGTGGTGCCTTTTTGGTGTATTTGCTGAAACTTCCTTCCCTTCCCAGCACCTTCCCAGGTGCTGCAGCTTGTATTTGGCTCAGCTTCTCTGATCAGCCCTTTTAGTTTCCTTCATATTTCTTTTCTAAATATTGAGGCATAACTTTACATAGGGAAAAAAGTACAGATCTTGAGTGTGCTGCTATTCAGTGAGCTTTGACAAATCATACTTGTCCATGTAACTGACATGCAATTCAAGAAAAGGAACATTACAAATGACCAAGAAACCATTTTTCTTTTTGTTATAGCTTTGTTATAAAACTGTGTTGAAACCCCAGCACTTCGAAAAGCACCTGAGGCTATTGGTTTGACAGGTATCATCTCTTTCCAGACAATGCTGTGTATATCACACTCACCCACACCCTTCCTGAAAAGGTGACACCACTGGCATGGTAGGCAAGTAATAGAGGATCTGTAGCTGGCAGCTCTGAGTAACACTTGCCTTCCAGTTTCAGCTCCACCATTTTTCTAGACACAAAGCCTTGGGCAAGTGACTTTCATGTAGGACCTGTCTTTGGGGTTGAGAAGAGTCGTGAGGCCCACAGGTGCTCTATGCTCAGCTCAGCACCTGGCTCCTAACTGTGGTAATGGGTAGTAGTGATTGGATAAGTAGCCTTCCATCTTAAGGATGTGACATCATCCTAAAATACACTGAGTCCTGACTGAAGTGCTGAGATGTTATTCCAGCCACAACTGGAATAACATGAATGGTCTTGTCTATACAGGTCTTCCAGGAGCTAGGATCACCTCATAGGCTTTCCAGGACCCTGCCTCCTCCCACCATTTTCTTACCTGGGCTTCCTCACCTGTTTTCAGAAAGACCTGGTCTCATGACAGGATTGGGTAGACATTATTCCTGGGACCAGCCAATTCTGCCAGGTGTGCTCCCCTCCACTCTCCCTAGCCCCTTATATATGCTTTTGCTTTCGTTTCCAGGAGCTGGACATGTCTCCTGGGGACCCTAAATGGCTGGATGTGATTGAGCGTGACCTGCACCGACAGTTCCCTTTCCACGAGATGTTTGTGTCCCGGGGGGGCCATGGGTGAGCAGGCTAGGTCTATGGGCTGGAAGAGGGGCTCTAGGGCCTGTCCCTCAGTGGGCAAAATGGGTGCAATGACATTGGAGGTATCCTTGGGGCCCAGAAGCTAGGTATCCCAAATTCTACTGTTAGTATTTCCTCTCTTTGATTTATGTTAGATAGTGTTCTTAGCATCTCCTCTGGGCAGTTTTCATCATTATTCCCCAGACTGCTAGAGCTTGCCTAGCCTGACCTTCTGGAAACAGGGCTTTTTTGGGGAAAAGGGGATAGTAGTGATTGAGTGGGAAGAGGGTATGCAGGAAGGGAGATGTGATAGGCAAGGGGAACAGAATTGACTGGGACGAAGCTGCTAGTGAGGGGCCCCAGCCTCCAGCCTGACACCTTACCTTATACCTCTCTGGCATCTGTCTCAGTCCTTCCCCTTCCCTCACCTATCATGGAGGAACCTCTTCCCACCTTCCTTCTTGGTCAGGTGAGAATCCATGTGCTACAGTGGGAGGACAGCCCCTTGGTGACCACAAGTAGGTCACCCCCCCTTTCCAGGAAAGTGCAAATTCTGAAGGAGGTCTGGTCCAGTAGGTCACAGGTGAGGGAGTAGGCAGCAGAATCAATTTGTCATGGCTGTCCTGCCTGACCTCTCCACAGCCAGCAGGACCTGTTCCGTGTGCTAAAAGCCTATACACTGTACCGACCTGAAGAAGGCTACTGCCAGGCCCAGGCGCCTATTGCTGCTGTTCTACTCATGCATATGCCTGCTGAGGTACCACCAAGCCCTGGACATGTGGGTGGACAGGGGACCAACCCCAGCAGCAAGGCCTCATGTTTTTCTCATCCACAGCAAGCCTTTTGGTGTCTGGTACAGATCTGTGAGAAGTACTTGCCTGGCTACTACAGTGAGAAATTAGTGAGTACTTTGCTGGCCTGGGACCTGCCCCCAGCTGGAAGCCCTCTGTGGTTTCTCCGGGCTCTTCTTTCTACAGTCACATCAGGCTGAAGTCCTAGGGTCAGGTCTCCCAGATCCTGGTGTCATAGGTGCCACACTTGCCTCCATCTCTGCCTCTAGCCATGTGGGCCATGTGGCAAGATTGAAATTCGTCCACAACACCAAGTTCTCCCTACCTCTGCCATGGCATAGGTGTAAACTTCAGTCTGAAGCTCCATTCCCCTCTTCTTCCTCTGAAAACTCCTCCTTTCCCTCAGCTTTCAGCTTGTGGGGAGCTTTCCTTGGCCTGAACAGGCAGAACCTTCTGACAGGTATTTGCTGAGCATTCCCGTTCCTGCCAGGGCACTCAGCACCACCATCCCTTCTCCTAGTCCCTTTTCACTATAAGCTCCACAAGGGGGATCAGCTGTCTAGTTTGCTCACTGCTATATCCCAGCACCCTCAGGTCATGGCCCCATGGCCTTGGTGTCCCCCTAGGAGGCGATCCAGCTGGACGGCGAGATCCTCTTCTCATTGCTGCAGAAGGTGTCACCTGTGGCCCACAAGCACCTCAGCCGGCAGAAGATTGACCCGCTGCTCTACATGACAGAGTGGTTCATGTGTGCCTTTGCTCGCACCCTGCCCTGGAGCTCTGTGCTGCGTGTCTGGGACATGTTCTTCTGTGAGGGTAACCAAGCTGGGCTAGGGGGAATCTCAGAGCCCTGGTAGAGGCCCCCTTGCACTCACTATCTGCTCCCCATGCAGGAGTCAAGATCATCTTCAGGGTGGGGTTGGTGCTACTGAAGCACGCATTGGGCTCCCCAGACAAGCTCAAAGCCTGCCAGGGCCAGTACGAGACCATCGAGCAACTACGGAGCCTCAGTCCCAAGATCATGCAGGAAGCCTTCCTGGTTCAGGAGGTTTGGCCCACACCTGTCGCTTGAGACTGGGAGGGTGGAGGATTTGGTGGGGTCCTGCCCTCAAGGATGGCCTACCCATGCTGGGCCCACAGCTAAACATCCCTGAACAGAGTAGGTGGACCTCACCTTCCTGTCTGGGTGGGGCACAGAGAGGCCTTGGTTTGCAGGACTTACCTCATCTAAGCCATGGGGGAATGAAGAGCAACTGCAATCTGTGACCCCTTCTTCCTCCCTGGTCCCACATTCATGGCCTGGGCTTTATTTTCCCTTTTTTCTTTGTGGATACCAGTCTTACAGGCTATAATGAAGTGACAAATTAGTGACCAGCTTCTGTGGGTGGAGGCCAGGGGCCATTGTAGAGGGAAGAAATAGAAGAGCAACAGCCCATTTTTGTACCTGCTTTACCAATGGCTGCTACAGACTGTGCCATTATCCCCATTTTACATAGGAGGAAATGGAGGTTCACAGAGTCAGGATTATAAATTGACCCCCACCCCCCAGTCACCAGCCAAAAAGTGGCAGAGCTGGAATTAGCCTAAGAAGCCAGGGTGCCCTAGGCAGTTGGTGGAGGCGACATGTGGGCCAAGAGTGGGTGTTGCTCTGAGCCTTATTTCTCTTGCTCAGTAAGAAAGGCGAGTTAACCCATGTGTTGTGAGCAGCTTTCTCCTCCGAGGCAGTGGGTCTCATGTACCCAGCTTCTCTGGCACTCAGCTCTAGGACTTGTGACCACAGCTTGGGACCAGATTCCCATCCTTGCTGGGTTTAGCTGTTAGCAGTGAGAGCTGGGAGATGCCGAAGGGAGAGCAAGGGTCCAGACTGGGGGACAGTTGGGAATGGTCCTTCTTCCTGGTGCCCACCTGCCCCTCACTGTCCCTGCAGGTGGTAGAGTTGCCTGTGACGGAGCGCCAGATTGAGCGTGAGCACCTCATCCAGCTGCGGCGTTGGCAGGAGACACGGGGTGAGCTGCAGTGTCGCTCCCCACCCAGACTGCATGGTGCCAAGGCCATCCTAGATGCAGAGCCTGGCCCCCGGCCTGCCCTGCAACCTTCACCGTCCATTCGCCTACCCCCAGATGCACCCCTCCCTGGCTCCAAAGCCAAGCCCAAGCCTCCCAAGCAGGTCCAGAAGGAGCCACGAAAGCCAACAAAAGCAAGTGGGCAACTGGACAAGTCCTTGGCCCCCAATCAAGCCAGTGTAGTGACGGCTGCAGGAGATGCATGTCTCTCACAGGATGTGCCCTCAAAGGACCTGGCTTCCCACGACCCAGCCCCCCAGGACTCAGCACTCGAGGACTTAGCCCACCACTGCTCCCAGGAAAGCCTGATATCCCAGGAGAGTGAAGACACCTACTTGTAACCCCGGCAGCTCAGGCCTCCAGGGCGGGGTCTCCACACACCTACATGGTTCGAAGACTGACACTCCAGGTCCTGCTCACCCAAAGGCCCCACTGCTTGGCCACTGGGCTGAGAGAGTCTGGCTGGTCCAGCACAGATTCTGCCTGAGCCTCCTTATTTATTTTCTCTAGAGTGGAGCTCGGGCTGGCCCAGCCAGGGCAGACAGGAACTAGGGCCAAGTGGGTGGGGCCTCATTCAGCCCCTTCTCCTGGGGAGATGCTCCCAGGACTAGGGTGCTGTCATGAGGAGAGAGGGTGGGGTGCCCTTTGTGTAAAATAGAAATGTGGTTTTGTACAGAAATAAACAGGCTTGTGTAGAGAGCTGGTGTGTAGCTAGGGACTGGGAAGGGGTGACACCCTAGTGCTCAGTATCTCTTCTCTATTCCCCTCAACCGAGCACTTGCTTCTTTGAGAAGTACCTTTGGCAGAGGAGTTGCCAAGTCCAGGACCAGCCCCTCTTACTGGCCCCATCTTCCCTGACCCCATCCCTTTCCTCTGCCATGGATGAGGGACACCAGGGCTTGGAGCCCACTACTGGATCAGAGCTGGGTATGATTTCCTGGGCTTAGGTCCCTACCAATCATTGAAGAGTAAGGGCTTCGTGCAGAGGGCTTCAGGCCCTTTCTCCTCCAAGGCTTAGCCAGATGCCACTTCAGGTTCTGATTAGCTTTTGAGTGCTCATTGTAGGTTGGGAGCTGGCACCAGGGGTGGGGAACCATGAATGTCCTCACATGCTCAACCCAGGCCTCTGTCAAGAGGCAGACAGGTGAGGGGAGAAGTCTGGGTCCTTGATAAAATGCTGCCTTATGTTTAACTGAGCACTTACCTTGTGGCAGGCAGGCCTGGTTGTGTCATGTGCCTGACAGGAAATAGGAGCTGAGTTGCAAAAGGAGCCTTGCCCTCCCACATGCAGATCCACACTGACACCCAGAGCCATTCACTCAGCTCCCTCTCTTGACCAGGTTTCTAGTGATTTGACTGCCCCTGAGAGGCTAGGCAGACATTTGGTCACAACTGATGACTGGCAAGGGTGAGGACAGGGTGTCCCTGGGAAAGGCCCCCCTTCTGCTGAGGAAGCAGCTTTTCCAGTCAAACAATAGCAGCTGTTCCTGGCAGAAAACCAGACGGGGCCGGGCCATAGAGGGTGGGGTGTTAGAGGGAGGGGCAGAGCCTCCTTGTGAGCTTTTAGGCATTGACTGTATATGGGACATCTTATTCTGGTACAGCTGGGGATAATGAGGTGAACCACCACTGAGACTCAAGGGAGACCCCCCACTTACTTCCTCTGCCCCTTAACCTGTGTTTTCCCACCCTATCTTTACCTGCCTTGGATGAGATGGGCTCAGCTTTTGAGAAACACTCCTCCTTTCTCCAGTCCTCCAGGGATCAGGCCAGGAGGTCATCGTTGCAGAGTTCCTTGGGAATACCCCCAAACCCAAGAATCCAGGGAATAGGCTTAACCTGATCTCTGTGTACTTGTGGAGGTTCCGGAACAGATAGAAAGCTTGCTTGGGCCTACTTTAACCCACTTGGTTTAAACCCTCAGTTTGAGTCCAGAGGATGCTTGAGCCAAAAAAAGGGCCCCTTGGAGCATGCTCAGCTTTACCATGGAGCCAACCGGAACTTGCTGATGCCTGCTCAGCCTTGAGGTCGTCTTAGACCTGTAGAAGTCTGATAAGAATCTGGGGTTCCTGCCAGTTCTGGGGGCATCCTTGGGCCTGAAGTAAATAAAGATGTGCTTAGGGCAGTTGGGTTCTGTGAATGGCTACAGGCTTGGTGGAGGCCTCTGCAGAGCTCGAAGTCCAGGCCTGGGGTCTGAGTACCCAGTGAGCCTTAATTGCATGGGTCTGTCCCTGCAAAGCCCTGGGCATTCCTAGCCCAAGCACTTCTGGGTTGCGTTTGTATTGAGGGACCTCAAGCTGGAGCATCTTCAATGCTCTACCCCACAGACAAGTGGCTAGGACTCGCCTTATCTGTGCCCCTGATGGGGAGATTTCTCTGGAATTGGGTGAGAAAAATAGGGCCAATGGACCCCACTTGCAACGTGGAGAGGGATATTATCAATACCGATCCTGGGCAGCCATTGCTTTGGGGATGGGGACCCTTTGTCACCATCACTCAGTCAGCTCTGGCGGCTTTGCCCCACTCGGACCTAGAAGAGGAAGAAAAGAGAAATGCTCCGCCCCTACCCGCCCCCATCACATCAAAACACTGTTGGGAGCTAATCACAGCATCGAAGCCTCTACACCTCTACGTTCCGGGAATTTGGGGGCAGCGTTGCAGTCCCAGCCAAACTCCGGTATGTCTTAAGGCCCCTCCTGATCTTAAAGCCCTCAATCATAATGCCCATGTGTGTGCCTGAAGACAGAAACAACCCCAAACCTCCTGAACTGCTGCTGTTCTGCGGAAAAGGCGGAGCCCGCGGATGGGGGCGCGGTCAGGGCGGGGCCTAGAGGACTCGCAGCGGGTGGGATCAAGCGGTGATTCCGGAGCTAGGGCTACAGGGGTGGAGCCATCCGGGGTGGGGCTCGGAGAACTGGAAGGAGCCGGGTGAAGTCCTGGGGTTGGAAGGCGTGGCCACCTCGCTTAGGCCGCGCTTCTCGAAGGGCGTGACATCAACTAGCTGAGCGCTCAGCTGAACGCTGGGCTGGGCGGGTCCGTGGTGTAGCGGGTGGCGTATACAGTCCTCCACAGCGGTTCCTTTAAGTCCGGGGCGCCACCCCTGCCGCCCCGCCTCCGGCCTGGGTTTAGCTGGCGGCGGGGCTGGGGCCGCGCGAGCGGAGATGGAGCTGCACATCCTAGAGCACCGGGTGCGGGTGCTGAGCCTCGCCCGCCCGGGTCTCTGGCTCTACACCCACCCGCTCATCAAGCTGCTCTTCCTGCCCTGCCGCAGCCGGTGCGCTCCCGGGTTCGGGGGCGCCGATGGGGGTGGGCGCTTCACTGTCTCTCCGGGCCAGAGTTGGAGGATTAGGGTCGTCCCGAGGCGGGCGGGAGCGGGAAGGGAGACTCTCCCCCTCCGGCCGCCATCCGGCCTGGGCCTACCCTCCCTGGGACCGCCGCCTATCCGGTCCCGGAGGCCCCATCCCAGGGCCTGTCAAGGCGCAAACAGCCTGGAGTGGGCAATGCTTAACTCCAAATAGTGTGAAGTGGGGGCATTTCTACCTGGCCGCTGCGGAGAGCTCCTTCCAGACGCCTCCCGTCAGGTCAGAGGGGGTGGCCTGGGGTCCAAGGTCCGATGCCCCTTGTGTTGTGTTGTCTTCTCGAGTGTGAGCTTCTCCTCCCTCGTGTAATGGAGGGGCGGGAGGCTCTGGGGAGGGAGGTTTGGAGGTGGAAAACAGCCCTTGCCTGGGGAAATGGGGCCCACACCCCTTTGCCAAGGGGAGGAAATTGAGGCGGGGGCGGAGGCGGGAAGGCCCCCCCCCCGGCAGGGGGTCCTTTGGGGTGCTGGGAGCGACGTCCACCCGCACCCTCCCCTCGCCGCGGTAGTTCTCCACTCCAGGCTGAAGATCCTCCCCACTCTTGACCAGGTGTAAATTCTTCAGCCTGACGGAGACCCCCGAGGATTACACGCTCATGGTGGACGAGGAGGGCTTTAAAGGTGGGGTCTATGCTCCCCTCTATGCAAGATTCCTACCGGATGCTGGGATCCAGATCCCAAGAATTGAGGCCTTAAAAGGCAGATGGATCTGGGTTCGAATTCTGCTCCACCACTCACTGGCTCCCTCGATGAAATCACTTTCCCTCTCTGAGATAGTTCCTTTTTTGTAAAATGGGTATAGTTATGGTAGTGATCTAACTGGGTCCCTTGAGGGCATCATAAATGTAACACTGGTGAGGGAGGGGTCACTTAGCCTTAGGCCAGAAAGGAGGTGGGGGTGGTGGTGTCTCAGCTTCAGGTCCAGACAGGAGTGGGGATGGGGGGGGGGGGAGGCGGTTCCTGCTGCTGTTTTAACCCCCTGGGCATTGTTTTCTCTTGGACTTTTATCCCCAGTGCGGGTCAGCTCCTCCCCTGCTGGTCTAGGAACTCCTGGAGTCTGAGGGTTGGGGAAGGAATGCCGGAGCCGGTCCTGGGGGCCTCCTGGCTGTGCTTGAGCGAACAGCAGCCAACAGAGGCCCTGGCCTTCATTCAGAACTGGCCGCCAGCCTGGTCCCTCTCTGAGCCCTGGAACTGATGTCTCTTGCCCACTTCTGCAAGAGTTAGCCCATCCTTACAGGCCAGGATCTCAGACTAACAAACCAGAGGTTGGCTTATCTCCTTGCTGCTGCACTTCAGGCTTTAGGTTCCCGGTTTGTACTTAACCGCAGGGAAGTCTGGGTCTGCAAAAAGGGAAAAACCCTCCCACCCACAAGCTAACCCGATCTGCTAGCGCCCCCAAGTGGTGCCATGTGGTATGAAGCCTCTTAAGGAATAGAACAGTCATGAGGAGTAGATACTTTCACCCCCCATTCATTGTACAGATAAGGAAATAGATCATTTGCCCCATGCCACACAACAAGTAACTGGCAGAGCTGGGATTCGAAACCAGTTGAGTCTAGAGTTCAGATCATTAATGGGAAGGTTCGATCCCCCACCCACAGTACCCAAAGCACTTCTCAGTGTTTGCATACCTATGGGTATCACCAGCAGAGCTAGGGGGAGATAGCTCCATTCTCCAGACTTGCCCTTCTGTTGCTAGGACCCTTCAAGACATTGGCAGGGAAATTAGCCTCAGAAAGGGGCAGGGCTAGCCCTGAAGGCCCTTACTAGGCATTTGCCTCCTACCTACAGAGCTGCCCCCATCTGAATTTCTGCAAGTGGCTGAGGCCACATGGCTGGTGATGAATGTGTCATCGCACAGTGGTGCAGCAGTGCAGGCTGCTGGCGTCACTAAAATCGCTCGCTCAGTCATCACACCACTGGCTGAGCACCACGTATCTGTGCTGATGCTGTCTACTTACCAGACGGACTTCATCCTGGTGAGTTTCCCATAGGGATAGGCACAAGGCAGCATGGACATGGGTGCCTGAGGGACGCATGTGATGTGCTGTCTGCCTGTGGCCCAGGTGCGGGAGCAGGACCTGTCTGTGGTGATCCACACTCTGGCCCAGGAGTTTGACATTTACCGTGAAGTGGGTGGGGAGCCTGTACCTGTTGCCAGGGATGATTCCAGCAATGGCTTTCCTCGTGCCCAGCATGGTGAGGTCTGCCCCTTGGCACCCAAACTTTCCAATGTGGCCTTTCCCTTGTGCTGGTGGGTCTGGGGGCATGGGAAAACCAGCAAACACTCATGAGATAGAACGTGGACGTGGGAGGTGTGGGAGGACCCGGGCTGGTTCCTGGAGAGTTTGATCTATGCTGGCCTGGGCCATTCCCAGAATGACCACCAGGGGTCGCCCCAGCTCACAAATGGCTTTTCATCTGGCACCCTGTCCACCTCAAGCAGGGCCTAGCCCCACAGTACATCCCATTCAGAGTCCGCAGAACCGCTTCTGTGTCCTCACACTGGACCCTGAGACACTGCCAGCCATCGCCACCACACTCATTGATGTCCTCTTCTACTCACACAGGTGGGTCGTGTGTACATTTGGTCTCTGTCCTCACACTCTGACTCACCTTTGTCTGTCACATCTGCACCCTGTTCCCCGTGCTGTGTCTCTGGGTTCCTGGCAGTCCATGGTTTCTGTGTGCCCTTCACTGATACTCGGGGAAGGTCCTAACTCCAAAGCTAGAGCCACTCCTAGTCATTCCCTGGTCAGACCCTCTATTCCTGGGGTCTTTCATCTTCAGCATGGACAGGACTCATTTTCCTACCCTGTACCCACCAGCACCTTCCCTGGGGTCTAGAGACTGACTGTTAGGAGATAGAGTGGGCTGGATGCTTGGCAGAAACCCTGACTCTGCTGTCCCTCCCTAGTGCCCCCAAGGAAGTGGCCCCAGGCAGTCCTGAGCCCAGTTCCATTCCATTCTTCGCCTTCTCCCTCATTGAGGGCTACATCTCTATCGTCATGGATGCTGAGACACAAAAAAAGTACGACTCCTGATTCTAGATAGGCAAAAGGCCCTAAGCCAGCCCGGGGAGGGAGGCGGCAGGGCACCAGACTCTGAGGTCAGCATGCACACCTGCCCTAGGGGCTCACAGTGGGATGGGGACAGATGGGGGTGCCCTGCCTATCACCCATATGCCTCCCCAGATTCCCCAGTAACCTCCTGCTGACCAGTTCCTCAGGAGAGCTGTGGAGGATGGTGCGCATTGGTGGACAGCCCCTGGGCTTTGGTGAGGCTACTCCCTGTGTTGTAGGGTGGGGAAGATCTGTGGGGAAACCACAGTGACCAGTGTGAGCCTTGTGTGTCCCTCCTTATCCCTTAGATGAATGTGGGATTGTGGCCCAGATTGCGGGTCCTCTGGCTGCTGCTGACATCTCTGCATACTACATCAGCACTTTCAATTTTGACCATGCCCTGGTGAGCACTGTGAACTGGGGTAGGGGATCTTGGAGGGAAACAGGCCCAGAATGGAGGGGGCATAAGGTAGTCCGAACTGGGCCAGGACATCTGGGAGGTCCTGATTGGATTCAGCCCTGGCCCTCCCTCCTGACCATCTATCCCCAGGTGCCTGAGGATGGTATCAACAGTGTCATCGCAGTCCTCCAGCGAAGGCCAGAGAGCCTGGCCTCCTAAAGCCTGTAGGGATCATTGCAGAATCCCAGATCTTCTGGCTTCTGGGTTTCTAGAGACTTCTCTAAGCTATCTCCTCAAGCTCTGGGATGATTTCCCCCGTTCCTGGCGGGGGAACCCTCATTCCACTCTCTGTATGTAAGCTGTGTGCTGGCACCGGCTCTCATGGACATGTGTGCACGCACAGGTGGAATGGGCAGGTGCTAGCCCACCGTGTATCTACCCATGCAGGGGAACATGGTGTTCTGGGGCTTAATCCTCCAACCCACCACTCCCTGTTGTGGTCTCGGCATTTGCACAGTCCCTGCCTGAGGCCTGAGCCATCCCCCCCCAACCCCCCCTACTCCACCCCCCGCCGCTGGGCAGGGCCCCTTGTCTGGCTGGATTGCTTCTAGCTGGGCAAAATCTGACAGTGCCTCCCCCTCCTAGGGCTTCCAAGAAAAGTATTTTTTAAGTCTTTGTCTCTGTCTCTCTCTTTTTTAATCAACTGTTAATAAAGGACTTTGTACTGACCAGACTAGGCTGTGGTCCATTGGGCTCATCTGGGTCTGATCTCAGCCACAGCTTTGCCTCGTTGTCCCTGTCCGAGGCCCTCGTCTCTCACTGTGTAGCTGTTCAGGACTGGGCTCACCTCACCTGTCTTGCTGCTCATGATAGTTCCCTAAGCAGTACATGAACCATTACCATGTTCCAGATGGGGAACCGAAGCTTTGAGAAGTAACAACTGATAGGGACTCAGCGGAGATCACATGACTCCCACCCAGGGCTGTCTGCCTCTGAAATCTGGGCTCTTTTTACACTCCTTGCTGCTTTTGTATACAGAGTTCCTGGTCTCATGTCCAGCACAGGGGTCTGAACATGGGCAGAGACTCCTGGATTCTTCTGCCTGGGAATTCTCTAAACCATTTGGGTACGAGTGGGCTGCTACGAAACTCATTGAGGAGGGCCCCAAAACCCCTTTCTTCCAGGTTGTGGCTTGCTGTCTTTTGGACCTCACCTGAATTCTGCTGGTCCCTCTTGTTGGCGGAGAGGTCGGTCAGTTCTTGCCACCAGGGCTTTCTTAGAGCAGTGGAGGCAGGGTCCCTGCATGCTGGGAGGTCCCTGCTGAGGCTGAGAGGAGAGAGCAAGTGACTGGAGGCCACCTGGAACCTGCCCTGTCATCAAGGGCTGCATGCCTGGGCACATCTGGGCCTGAGTTTCCTGCCATAGGGCCCACCTTCCCACTCTGAAAGGCCAAGACTCGGCTGTAGTCCACTTGGGCCCCCACAGATGCATCGGAGAGGTTATCAGGTGCCCTCAGCCTAGACCCGCCCGTGTTCAGGAAGGGAAGAAGGGTGTGACTTCTCTGTATTTGGAGGTCATGGTGGCTCCCCAGAAAAGCCAGAACAGGGACCAGGCCTCTGGCAGCATGCCCGTTCTTCCCCTGGGGACCCCAAGGCTTGGGACTCAGGCTGCAGATCAGGCTAGCCGAGAGCACAGTCCCAGCCCGGTGAGTGAGTGGGGACCTGGCCAGCCCCTTCCCTTAGCCTCAGTCGTCCATCCCCCGCCTTCCATGCATGGAGATATAGGAAGCAGCTCCTTCAGGAAACCTGGGAAGGGAGGATTTTCTTGGAGTTTCTCTGTGGTTGGAGTAGAATGGTGAAGTCTTAGTTCTTTTCCCTGGAGAGCTGGTGTAGACACTGGCTTGGGAGGTGTCCTGAGGCAGAGCCTTCCAAATCAGGATTCTTGGGGCTGCTTCTGTACCTACAGAGTTTCTGGCCTCATGTCCAGTGTGGGGGTCTGACCTTCTGTCTATCTGCCTGTGAGTCACTGTCTGGTTTGGGTGTTTCTCACTCTGGCTCTCTGAAGACCTCAAGGTCTTCACAAGTCCCTTTGACCAGGTCCCATCATGGCCTTGACTAGTTTGGAGGTCTGACCTGGGTAAGGGCCACAGGCAAGGCCCAGGAAGCTGGTCTGACATGGACCCAGGCCTAGTTGTCAGCATACCCACCCATATGTTGCTACATATCTGAGTGTGTCCATGTGGAGGGCTCTTAGTTCTGAGGGTAATAGGGTCCTTGGAGGGTCACAGGGCTGTACCTCAGCCTATAGCAAGTCACAGATAGAGATCTGCTCTGGTAGTGTTAAGGAGATTCTGACCCATCTGGGGTCAGGCACAGGGCTTAAGAAGTGCCCTAAGGACACAGCTGAGCAGAGGAGTGCCTTTCAGGGAGGTGATGCTGGACCGCACACTAGCCTGATGCTCTGAGTTGGGTCTGACAGATGGGCCTTGAGTTCTTCCATACTGAGGCAAGGAATCATACTGCCACCTCCCTGTTTTACCCAGGCCCCCAGGGTGTCCTAGGGCAAAGGAAGTTAGTGTGGTCAGCCTGGACCTGGGATTGGGCTCAGCATGTGTCATTCATAACCAGAACTGGGGACACTTGCTGGGTCATAGCCCACATCCTTGACTTTGCAGCCCTGGGAACCCCTGTGTACCTGTCCACCTCATAGACAGGGATGCTAAGTACTAATTCTCATAAAACTGAACTGGGGCAGGGACTATCTCTCAGGTAATAGGAAATTGCTCTCAGGCTTCTGGTGGCCAAGCCAGGGTCCAGCTGTTGCTGGGAGGATGTGGGCCTGGGCGGGTGAGTTTGGAGATGAGGAAACCTTAGCTGAGGAGAGGCAGTGGCCGATTTCTACCCTTTCTGATCTTCCTGCCCATACAGAGGAAGTGACTTCTCAAGCCTTCCTCAGAGATATAGGAGAGGAAATGTGGGGTTTAAAGACCTCATTTCCATCCTTGCCAGGAAGAGCCACCTGGTCTTGTGCATGCCAGGTTGGTCCATACTTGGCTTCTTGGTCCTCTGTAGAGGTGGAAGAAGAAATTGCACATCCCTTTGATGTCCCTCCTGGCCCTAGGGAAGGGCCTGAGTGGGAGGTACATGGAAGGGGCAGGAGGAGGTGAGTGTCTGCTGCTGGTTGACTGTATGGGGATGAGGAGGACACCTCTGTCCTTTGCCTTGATGTCCTATAGGGGGGTGAGGGGTGCACTGTTAATTCATGTATATATTCAATGTAGGCTTTTGTCATTCCCATTTTACACAGATGGAAATGAAGCACAGAGAGGTAAAGTGACTTTCCCAAGGTCACAGCCAGTCATGGAAGAACCAGAATTCCAAAAGAAGGTTAAATGTGCCCACAGGAGCCTAGGGAGTTTCCTTGGGGGAAAAGGCACTTTAGCTGAACCCTGAGGAATAGGGAAGGTTTTGCAAGATCCTTGCAATCCCATCTGTCTGAGTTGGTAGCCGGGTGTCTGCTGCTGGTGGCAACGGATGCGTGGGCAGGCACGCGCGGCCTGGCCCTGGCTCCTCCCTGACCCTGGGCTAGGCAGGGTGGGTGTGTTGGGCAATGGCTGCGGTTTGAGTCTCACTTTCCCAAGCAGTGCCCGGTGCTAGGGCTCTAGAAACAACGCTGCCTCTTGTGGGGGTACCCAGGGCTTCCTTCCTAGGTGGGTAATGTAGGCCATGTGGATGTGTGTACTGTGTGGGCATGCGTATTGTGCCACATGGGTTGTGTGTGTGTGTGCACAAATGAGTCCATTTGGGCTGGAAAGTGTGAGGGTATGTGTGTAAAGTAGCCTATACCTGGGTAGAAGGGACAGTGTGTCCTGGCATGGCTGTTATTTAGACCTCTGAGGTGAGCATCTGGATGTCCATGTCTGTGTATGTGTGGATGTCAGCTGTGAGCCTGGCTCCATCTCTGCCTATGCACCCGTGTGTGTGTGTGTGTGTGTGTGTGCATATGCACCTGTGTGTGGTGAGCGCGTGTGTTGCATATGTTGACATCTTTCATGTTCACATGTCCATATATGTGCCTGAATGTATCTCCCACCTACTTCCCTTCCCTGGACCCATATCCCCTGCCTCTGCCTGATGAGTAGATGGGTTTGCTGCTCCACCTGCCGCCTTCCCGGTGCTGGCTCCAGTGGCCAGCTGTCAGAAGGTCCATTCCCCTGTGTTAACCAGAACAACGCTTGTCCCTCTGTCCCACCCCGTACCCTCTGCCTTCTGCCCTCCTCCCTTTGGCCTCAGCCTCTCTAGTTTCCCATCTACCTCTCCACACACTCTTCTGTCCTCTGTCCTGCCTGAAGCCCCTGCCTTCTGCCCTACCATGCAGCTCTGGAGTCCCTGCTCTGACCCCGCAAGACCCACCCCTGGCTCTCCAGCCCTGTGTTCCTCCCAAGCTGGGAACCACACCCTTTCTAGGGCCCCGATTCTGTCCACAGTTGTCCTCACCGATGTTGCTGCCTCTGGCTCCCTGCTGGTCTCCCTTCCTCAGTCTCCCTTTCATTTGTCTGCACAGGCATGTGCATGTCCCTTCCCTCCGCCATCACAGCCCCCTGCTCATGAGGTCGCCTTCAAGAACTCCTGGGTTGGCCTGCCAGTTTTCTCCACTTTGCCACTCCAGTGCCTCACCCTATACTTGCTCTCCCTCAAAGCTGAGAGACTTCAGGGCACTGTGGTGCACATCTATAAACCCAGCAGCTTGGGAGGCTGAGGCAGGAGGATTGCAAGTTCAAAGCCAGCCTCAGCAATTTAGCAAGGCCCTAAGCAAATTGGTGGGACCCTGTCTCAAAAAATAGAAAAAGGGCTAGGGATGTGGCTCAGTGATTAAACATCCCTGGGTTCAATTCCTGATACAACAAACAAACAAACAAGAACAACAAAACCTGAGAGATTCCCCTTCAGGCTGCCAACAGGCCCTGTCCTGGGCTGGCATGTCCTGGCCACTGAAATTTAAGTTAGCCTTTCTAAATCTATAGATGAGAGCCCTTGGACCAGAGGTCACTGGGCAGCATAGCAGGAAGGGCTTTGGGAGTCCCTGACTGACTGCCTTCCAGCCCCCTTGGTTTTTCTGGAGTTGCTTTGTGTGAGTATGGGGGTGGTGGTGGTTGGGGAACTCAGGGTCTTGCTAGGCAAGTGCTTTACCATTGAGCTACACCCCAGCCCTTTTTATCTGAATTTGAAACAGAGTCTCGCTAAGTTTCCCAAGATGGCCTCTAATTTATGATCTTCCTGCCTTTGCCTCCCAAGTCCCTGGAATTATAGGCATGCACCACAGCACCCGGCATTAACTTTTTTGAGGTTCATCCACATTGTAGCATGTGTGAATATGACATTCCTTTTCATGGCCAAATGATACACCATTGTATGGATTGACTACATTTTGTTTATTCATTATCTTTTAAATTTTTTTTTTTTTTTACCAAGGATTGAACCCAGGGGCACTTAACCACTGAGCCACATCCCCAGTACTTTTCATATTTTATTTTGAGACAGGGTATCACTAAGTTGTAAATTGCTGAGGCTGACTGTGAACTTGCAATCCTCCTGCCTCAGCTTCCTCTGCCACTGGGATTACAGGCATGTGTCACCATGCCAAGCTTCATTGTCTTTTGAAGGACATTTGTGTTTTTTCTACCTTTCTGCTTTTAAGCTCTGTCTTCTAGACTGGGGAGATGCCCAGCATTTGAGTAATGCCATATTTTTCTTCTGCCCATCCACCCTCTTTCCCTCCCTCCCTTCCTTCCTTCCTGGATCATTTAATGGACAGGGTGACCTATCTCCAGCTGATCATACCCCATCACCCATTGAATGGCCATGAGTAGGTCTTGGATACAGCAAGCCTTGTCTCCCCTCCTCCCATAGGATTTATTTCTTTTCATTGTATCAGAATTTCTTAGTCAGGTGTGGTGGCACATGCCTATAATCTCAGTGATTTGAGAGGCTGAAGCAGGAGGATCACAAGTTCAAGGCCAGACTTAGCAACTTAGTGAGACCCTGTCTCAAAATAAAAATGAAAAGGACTAGGGATGTGGTTCAGGGTTAAGCACCCTTGGATTCAATCCCTAGCACCAAAACCAAAACACAACAAAACAAAAACAACCAAACAAACTTGAGTGTTTCCCCAGTGTCTCCTCAAGAACAAGGGGGACACTTTTTCAAGTCATTTTCTCTGGTCAGTGATTGGCAGTCCTGCGAGTGATTCCCGCCTCTGTGTTCCAGTGCCCAGGATCTGGCCTCTTCCCACTGTCTTTCTCTAATTGCCTTCTCTGTGGAGCAAAGTTGTGACTCCTCTGCATTTAATGTGCCCATGCAGCTGGCACCAAAAGGAGGCTCTGAACCCATTCCACTTCCTCCTGCCTTACCCTCCCCCATGCTGTGGCCATCCTCAATTTTGTGCAGGACAAAGGACTCCCAGCTTCCACTGCCAGAAAACCAGCTCGACCAGCAAAAAGGAGATCTGCTTCCTGTTGTGTGTAGCTGGGACATGCTATGGGATTGGACCTGCTTTGGCAGGGGCCAGGACTCAAGGAGTTGGCTCTGCCTCCCTGTCTATGCTGGCCCTGTTCATTCCCTCTCAGCAGGAAGATTGGCTTTCCATAGCTCCATAGTGGCAGATTGGTGACATCCTGGGTCAAAACCCCCAGCCATATGACAGAGATGTGCTTCCAGTGTCAATCCCAGGGAAGGATTCTGATTGGTCCTGCTTAGGATGCACAGGGGCATTGTAGACCTCCGTGATACTGCAAAGTCCAGGCTGGGTCCAGAGCCCCCTCCTGTGGACTAGGGTGTGAAATGGGCATCTGATGAATGGGACTTTCAGGCCCTTGCACATGCAGGGTATTGGTTCATATGTGAAGCAGGAGAAATGCTTTGACTTTTTTAGTTTGTTTTCCAGGAAAGTGTTGCAATCTGCAGTGGGTGAAAAGGCACGTTTTGAATTCACTTAAAAAAAAAAAAGTTATCATAAAGGAAAATGTCAGCGTCTTTAAAATTGAGGCTGCCCAGAAATGGGATCACATGCTTTTGTGTATGGAGAATGGCAGAAATCAGATTTCCTTGGGAAAGGGAACCAGGAGAGCACATGAAGGATCTGAGAAAAAGATGCTCCACCCAGCAGCAAATGGCCCTGCAATTCCAGAAACCTGGCTGCAGGTGCAGCAGATGTGAGGCAGGGGTATATCTGGGTATAGGGGTTGGGAGCACAGATCACCTTTCCTGAGGCATCTTCAGGTGGCCACATCTGGATAGCCATGCATTCATCCCTTCAAGAATTTCTTGAGTACCTAATACATTCTGGGGCCCTTGCTGTATTCCCAAAAGGCAATGGAGAGCCATAACCACAGTTCCCACCTCTTGGAATTTACAGTCTCACTGAGGAGATAATTCATAGTTGTCAAAATGTACCCCTCTGAAGAGTGGTACACAGAGTGCTATACATGGTATTCTGGGAGGGTCACAGGGGATAAGAACCAGCCTGAGATAGAGGAAGGTCAGGGAGGAATTTCCTGAAGAGGCAAAACTTGGGTTGGACTTTGATGTTTGTGTGGCAGTTCAGTAGGCAGGGTGTTCAGGAAATGGGAACAGCATGTGCAAAGGCCCTGAGGTCCACTGAGGGACCAAGAAGGGTCCTAGAAGGTGGTAGGTGAGAGAGGTACAAAGGAGGGGCTGGGAAGGTGGGCAGAGCCTTGTGGCATGGTAATGACTTTGGCAACAGGAAGCCAGGGAAGTATTTGCATCAAGGGAATGCAAAAGGGCTCTGTTGTATAAGCCCCTCCCTGGGGACTATAAGGTAGGAAAGCCCAGTGTGTGTGAATGGCCCATTCCCTCCTTATGTTCCTCCCTCCCTGTCAGACTGCCAGCCATATCCACCCTTCCCTCACCTGTTCCAATGCTGCCCTGCTTCGCCCTGTGAGCACTGAATCCCCCTCATCTACTATGAGAACGTTGCTTGGCTTCTGTTGAAGCACTTGGCAGCATCAGTTCTGAATGGCCTGCAGGACCAGCTCGTGGACTTAGGAGGTTCTAGGAGGGTTGCCTGGCCGCCAGCCAGTCTTTGTTCCCTCTCAGGACTCTGCCTCTAAGGCCTCGATTTCCCTATCCACAGGACAGATAATGATATCTACCTCCCAAGACAGTCATGAGGATTCAACAATGTATCCCAGAGGAGATGTACCATACTAGGCCTGACACAAAAAGGTACTCCAGAAATATGCCTGACTTGGTATCTGGGGTACTCAAACTTTTTGGGCAAGATTCTGATGTTTCAAAATAGGTGTTTTATGTTGTCATGGTAAGAAAAGTCAAGATATAGTTGGACTCCGTCATCCCCTTTAATGTTTAGGGTTGTTTTTTTGGCGGGGGTACTGGGGGTTGAACTCAGGGGTACTTGCCCACTGAGCCACATCCCCAGCCTTATTTTGTATTTTATTTAGAGACAAGGTCTCACTGAGTTGCTTAGTGCCTCGCTATTTTTTTGCTGACACTGGCTTTGAACTCGCCATCCTCCTGCCTCAGCCTCCCCAGCCACTAAGATTATAGGCATGTGCCATTGCGCCCAGCTAGGGTTGTTTTTATTTAGCATGATATTTAGGACTTAGTGCCACTAAGGAACTCTGTTGGACTTTGGTTGTGGGCCCTCTGTGGTCATCCTGCCTGTCCCTTCACCTCATAGGACCTGAGATGGCAGCAGGGACGTCTAGGCTTTCCCTGAGAAGGCAGGGCAGCACCTCATCTCCTGCACACAGTCAATGTGCTTATGGTCATCCCACTTCCAGTCAGCCCGGGGGTTCCCTGTGGTGGGGCCTAATCTGAAGAGTCAAGAACATGACCAGTAAAAGAGCAGTAAGAGGTTATGGAGCTCAAGGGAGGTCTTTTCTCCCCCACGCCCTCTCTCTCTCTGTTCTGTTTCTCTCTCTGTTATACTTCCCTGAAGAGGTGTTCATGCCCCAGGAAGTGTGTGTGGGGGGGTCAGTTATCCAACTTTGGGGAGCCATTGGGAACAGGGGGGACATGGTTTCCTGTACCTGTAGACTGTCCCGGTCCCAAAAGAACTTGGTGGCAGGTTGTAAGCCGAGGGATGCCCCAGATTTAGGGTGACCTTGCTGACCTCCCAGTGTGTCCTTGTACACTCTGGGGTTTATGTAACACGGCCTTTCCCAACTACCCTCAAAGTCACCCTGTGACATAAGCAAATGTACGCCTTTGTCTGTCCTGAAGTGTTTACCAGGCACCTGCTATGGGTCAGGGTCATCTTACTGAATGACACTGACTATCCTAAGAAGTAGCTTTTGCTGCAATGTTCTAAAACTTTCAGACGCAATTTATATACCATCAAATTTATGTAACTCAGTGTTTTTTAGTATATTCAAGTTTGTGCAATCATCACCATTATCTAATTCTAGAATATTTTTTTACTACTCTCCCCAAAAAACCACATGGGCTGTAGCTGTCATTTCCCATCCCTGGATTCCCCAGCTTCTAACAGAATCTAATCTATTTTCTATCTTTCTGGATTTGCCTGTTCTGGACATTGCGTATAAAAGGCACCTTACAAAGGGCTGGGGTTGTGGCTCAGTGGCAGAGTGCTTGCTTAGCATGTCTGAGGCCCTGGGTTCGATCCTCAGCACCACATATAAATAGAATAAAGTCCATTGACAACTAAAAAAAATTTTAAAAAATTTTAAAAATTTTAAAAAATTTAAAAAAATTTTTAAAAATATTGTAAGGCACCTTACAATATGTGGCCTTTTCTGTCCAGCTTCTTTCATTTAGAAATGGGTTTTCAAGGTTCATCTGTGTAAACACAGTAAGGTCAGTGTTTCATTTCTATTTATGACTTTATAACATCCCATTATATTATTGGGCAGGCCACATTTTGTTTAGATATTGTCTATTGACAGATATTTAGATTGTTATGTTATTTGGTGATTGAAAATAATTGCTCCTACCAATTATTTTGTGTGTGGATATATGTTTTCTGTTTTAATTATTTATTTTAGATGTATGTTTCCAGTTTTCTTGGCTACAGATCTAAGTGGAATTGTTCCATCATATGATATCTCTGTGTTTAACCATTTGAGGAAATGCCAAACTTACATTCCCACCATCAGTCTACAAGGCTTCCAATTTCTCCTTATTCTTGCCAACATTTGTTATTGTCTGTCTTTGATTATGGCCACCCTAGTGAGAGTGATGTGGTTTCTCAACATGGTTTGGATTTGTATTTTCCTGATGGCTAATGATTGAGCATCTTTTCATGTGCTTTTTGGCCATTTGAATATTATTTTTTTGTTTGTTTGTTTTGGTACTGGGGATTTTGAACCCAGGGGTGCTTAACCACTGAACCACATTCCCCAGCCCTTTTTATTTTTTATTTTGAGACAAGGTCTCACTAAGTTGCTTAGGGCCTTGCCAAATTGCTGAGGCTGGGCTTGAATTTGTGATCTTCCTGCCTCAGCCTCCCAACTTGCTGTGATTACAGGCATGTGCACAGCTTGAATATCATTTTTTTGAGGAATGTCTATTTAAATCTTTTTTTTTTTTCTGCAGTACTGGGTATTGAACCCAGAGGTGCTATGCACTGAGACACATCCTCAGTCTTTTTTATTTTATTTTGAGATAGAGGGTCAGCTAAGTTACCCAGACTGGCCTCAAACTTGCGATCCTTCTGTCTCAGCCTCCTGAGTAGCTGGAACTACAGGTGTGCATCACTGTGCCCAGCTTTCTTTGCTTACTGCTACTACTACTACTATTACTATTATTAGAATTGGATCCAGGGGTTTTCTACCAGTGAGTTACATCCTCAGTGTTTTTTTTTGTTTTTGTTTTTTTGAGACAGAGCTTCTCTAAGTTGCTCAGGCTGGCCTTGAACTCGCCATCCTCCTCAGCCTCTGGGATTTCTGGCATGTGCCATTGCACCTGGCTCCTTTGCTCATTTTAAAATTGGATTGTTTGTCTCTTGTTGTCATTGTTATGTCATTGTTTATTAAGGGGAAACTGAGGCTCAGAAAGAGAACATGACTGGACCAAGAACACTGGGCTCTCAAGCAGATTGAGGCTGGAAGTTGAGTTGGTCCTCATCTCCAACTCAGCTGGTTGAGGGCCACTTTATCTCCACCCAGTGGAGCACCCCCAGTCCCCAGTTTTGATCTGCTTCCCCCAGGCTTTGGCAAGTCCTGTTCTTGCATTTGAAGAGGCAGGGCCCCCACAGCCAGAGGGTGGGCCAGAAAGGCTGGGAAACAGCCATTCTGAGGAACCAAGCCTGTCCTCTCTTCCTCTCCAAATCACGCGGACCTGCCTGACGTGGCCCAGGAAGAGGGGACAGCCCTGGGCCCTGTGGTTGGGGATCCTATTTATACTGGCTGGGCCATGTTGCAAGCTTTTCCTGCTGGGGAGAGGGACGTCACTGGGCACTGACCTCACCAGAAATGCTGACGCACCTTCCCTCACACTTCGCTTGAATGGTCCTGAGGCCAGGCTTCCCCACCTCCTGGCTACTCCCTGTCTTCCTGCATCACCTAGCGCTGGCCCCTCAGCCAGTGTTTCCACTCCCTGTAGCCTCGCCACCATGCCTCTTCTTCTTCTTCTTTTTTTTTTTTAAAAATATTTTTTCAGTTGTAGATGGACACAATATCTTTATTTTATTTATTTATTTTTATGTGGTGTTGAGGATCGAACCAGTGCCTCACGTATGCGAGGCAAGTGCTCTACCACTGAGCCACAATCCCAGCCCCGGTGCCTCTTCTTGGAAGCTGTTACGGGCTGAATAATGTCCTGCCTGAATTTGTGTATAAAATCCTAATTCACAGTATCTCAGAATGTGACTATATTTAGACATAGAGCCTTTGGAGAGGTAATTGAGGTATAATGAGGCCATTGGTGGGCCGTAAGCTGATATGACTGGTGTCCTTATAAAAACAGGAGATTAGTGCATCAACAACCCAGACCAATGTATGACCAGGTAAGAAGACAAGAAGACAGAGCCAGGTGTGGTGGCACACACTTGTAATCCCTGCGATTTGGGAGGCTGAGGCAGGAGGATTGCAAGTTTGAGGTCAGTCTCAACAACTTAGCGAGACCCTGTCTCAAAAAAGGAAAAAGGGATGGGGATGTGGCTCAGTGGTAAAGCACCTCTGAGTTCAATCCTAGTTCCAAAAGAAAAGAGGGGCTGGGGTTGTAGCTCAGTGGTAGAGCACTTGCCTAACATGTGTGAGGCCCTGGATTCGATACTCAACACCACATTAAAATAAATAAATAAAGGTATTGTGTCCATCTACAACTAAAAGAGAGAGAGAGAGAGAGAGAAAGAGGGAGAGAGAGAGATGGTCATCCACAAGTCAAGGAGAGAAGCCTCAGAAGGAACAACCTTACTGATACCTTGAGTTCAGATTTCTAGCCTTAAGAGCTGAGCTGTGAGCTAATAAATTTCTGTTGTCTAAGCCACCCTGCCTGTGGTAGAGTTGGCCCTCTGTATCCAGAGGTTCTACATCATTAGATTCAACCACCTGCAGGTGGCAATGTGGTTAGGCCTATGATGGTTTTGTCTATGCTGAACATGTACATTATTTCCCCCTGTCATTATTCCCTATAGAGTAAAGTACAAGCTAACTATTTGCATTGTGTTAAGTATTAAGTCATCTAGAGATGACTTAAAGTATATGGGGGCCACACATGGTGGCTGTATACCTCCAATTCCAGTGAGTTGGGAGCCTGAGGCAGGAGGATCACAAGTTCCGGTTCAGCCTTAGCAACTTAGTGAGGCTCTCAGCAACTTAGCGAGATCCTGTATCAAGATGAAAAAATAAAAAGGTCGGGAGTTGTAGCCGGACTGGTAGAGTGCCCCTGGGTTCAATCCCCAGAACCATACACACACCAAAGTATATGGGAAGATGTGTCTTAAATTCTATGCTAATACTATACCATTTCTATAAGGGACTTGAACGAAGTCAGAGGTGCTGGAACCAATCCCTGTGGAAGCCACGGGCTGTTTGTATTTCCCTAACGGCAGCCCAGCAAACTAATATATAAGCTGTCCTTGCCTTTGGTGACCTTGGTTTCTGGGGCCTGTGGCCTGGGCACAACCCTTTGACTAGCCACAGGCTAAGAGTGTAATCTTTTAAATTACACAGGCCTAGGAGCTCTGCCATCCAGCTGTGCTGCCTTGAGTAGGCCCCTGGACTTCTGGGAGCTTCTGTTTCCTCATCAAAGCAAGCTAAGGAATCTTCCTCTAGAGGCTGTGGCAAGATGAGATCAAGGATGTGAAATGGAGAAGGATCCTGACTTGGCCAGGGCCCCAGGCATTGTGGGGGTGGACGAAGATGAGGAATTTAGTGGAAGTGGTATTCTCAGGATGAGAATCCAGAACTGGCCCATGGGGGTGGCGAAGGTGGGGTATGGGCCTTGTGTGGTGTGTGCCACACGGGGTATGGGGAGTGGATGGGGATGTAGAGCAACCTGTTGGGCATGGAGACTGACTCTGCCTGCTGTTGAATCCTCAGCTCCTGGGAGTGGCTGGCACAAAGTGGGGCCAAATACAAGTTTGTTGATGAATATAGGAGGGTGGTGAGCATGTCTACAGGGGTGGAGAGGAGAGGAAGCAGCCTTGATCTGGCTTCACTGGCATTCCTTGAAGGGCTCTGCAGGAGCAACGCACCCGCTTCCTGCAGCTCAGGCCTCCCTGGCTGCTCCCAGGAGCCTACGCTGGCTCTCCAGCCTTCTGAGATCTGCCTCCCAACTGACCCCTTTATAGGCCTGGTACTTGTGCTGGGGCTTCCAGGCATGGCCTGCAGGCCCTGGGCTAGCCCTTGAACCACCTTGTCCACCCTTGCCCCTGGGCCTCAGTTTACCCCACAGTAAAGGAGCAGGTTGGCTAGAGAGGTGTTGTCTCCAGGGCCTCTTCCTTGTCAGGTTCAGATGCCTTCAAGCAGGAGAGGACCAACCCACGATCACTATCTTTCAGAGAAAGTGAAACCTGGTCTCCAACTGTCACTGCGGCAGCTCTGCTACCCCTCCCCGGCTTCCCTTCTGAGCTCACAGCTTCCCCATATCCTCCACGCCCCCATCCTGCCCACCCCCCCAAACAGCTAGTACTTGGAATTACAGTTTCATCTTTTCTTTTTCCTTCAAAGGGTTTTGCCTTTTATGTCCACGATGGCAGCAGCCCTGTAAGGTGGGCCGGGAAATGCTTTCGTCTTCCGCATTTTACAGGTTGGGTTTCTGGGGCCCAGAGAGGTTAAGTGACTTATCTCAGGCCACATAGCATGTCAAAAAGCTTGAAACCTGGTCTCCTCTTTCTCTTGCTCCAAGTGTCCAGTTTCCCCTAAAGGACCTTGTCTGCAGAGAAGGGCCTGCTTGTGGGTGGGTAGACCTAGGATGTGAAGGCTTGAGGAGGTGCCTGCTGGGGGAATGAAGACAGGGAGAGCTGGGCTGGGGGATGCTAGTCCTGGGGCTGGAACCACAATCTCGGGGCTGCCAGCCTGGGTCTGGCTCTGTGCCCAGAGCCCAGTGGTTTCCGCTCACAGATGTCCCAACAGCCCCAGCGACAGGGCGGGAAGGGCACTCAACAAGGAAGATGTCTTGCTCCTCTCAGCCCCAAACCTCAGTGTCCTGCAAGGCCAGTGGCGCCTGGGAAGACTGGCCCAGGGCTTCTGCGGGCCTGGCTTGTGGCCCCTCCCTCTTACCATGGGTCCAGACTCCTGAAGATGGCATGGACCCCCTTGCTTCCCACTCTCCCCAAGAAGGCCGAGGCTGTAGTTTGCATCATCCTTGGGCGTGGGGCTGACCTCGAAGAACGAATTCGAAGAAAACAGGAGGAGGAGCGGGCATGCCACAGCACCCATCGCCCATTGGCCGCCGTGGAAACTTTGGTTTTTGGGGTCATGTTCCCAGAAGGCCTGCCCTCCCCCCACCCCCTCCCCACCCACCTCACGAGGTGTTGGCCAATCGCCCCGGCAGGCATAAAGTGGCTGGCAGCCTGCAGGGCTCCCAGCAGGGAGGTGTTACCCCCAGTAGGCGCGGGCCAGAGCGCGGGCACCCAGCATGCGGGCACAACTCACAAGGAGGATGCTGCTCAGTAAGTACTTCCTTCCTCTGTACCAGGACCTGCTTGCTATGCCCAATGTGCTGGCGGGTAGCAGGGCACCCTCTGCCCTCCGAGAACTGGGGCGGGCAAGTCACCAGGCAGAAGGATGCTGAGGAGAGGAGAGAGCCAAGAGGTCAGGTAAAGGAAGGGGTCCACTGAGAACCCAGCATCCCCACAGGTGAAGGGTTATCCCTGGAGGGCTTCCAGGGGAGGGTGAAATAGAAACAGCTCTGGGAACAAAGGCATGAGGGAAGCGAATGGGTTGGGAAGAGGCCAGGGAAGCAGAAGGGAAGAGGAAGATGTTCCGGGAAGGGAAGGACATTACTAGCTAGGCAGAGAAGTGGGGCAATATGTGTTCCAATGGGGCCGCCTTCTTGCCCTGCTTTGATTCCTAAGGTCTAGGATGGATTCTCAAGTCACCCAGGCCCGGGGCTTTGGAGCCTATATAATCACACAACACACAAGCCACACCCACAGGGCAGCAGGCAGTGAGTCCTGTGACATCACCAGAGCCTTAACCAGGAAGCCTCACCTGCAAACAGGGCTCCAGTGAAGAGGGCAAGTGCTCCATGGAGCCTCACATGATCCCTTCTCACACCCTGCAGACACCTAGTCTCATGTGCATACTGTCATACACACACCACAGACCTCCCCACCCCCAGCCAGAGTCTGGCCATGGATACCTGGGGAGCTGGTGAGGGCACCTTGTGGATGGCACACTCGGGTGCCCAGCCTCTCGGACCTCCCCAGCAGCCAGTCCTCCCCAAGGGACTGAACAGTTTGCAGGAAGGGAAGGATGGTGTCATTGCCTTCCGGGCCATTGCGCCATAGGCCCCTTCCGACCACGTGGCTGCTGGTACCATGGGGGTGGGAGCAATGGGCTGTAACTGCACTAGCCCCTTGCAGCTTTCTGACAGGCTCGCAGCATCCCTGGTGGGCCAGGCAGAGTGGCCACTTATGGAGAGAAGAGGAAGGAATGGCAGGTTGGGGAGAGCCCTGGCCTTGTGTGACCTGGGCAAACCCTTCTCCAGTGTCTTGGTTTACCTGTCAGTAAAATAGGCACATGCACTGAATGAGCTCCAATATGCTTTCCTGACTGACCATTCAGATGGAGAGGTAACTTCTTCTGGTTCTGTACACAGGGCACCTGGTTGCTCTGGGCTGCCACCCCAAAACTCTCTCAAGTGCATCTGCAATAGAGGACGAGAGCCTGCTGCAGGGAGCCCAGGGTGGCTAACAAGTTTGGGTCCTGGGGAGCGGCCAGCCCTTAGGCCAAAGATCTTGCAGAGAGCTAGTTCCAACTTGGCCATCTGCTGTCAGCTCCTGAGGTTAGGATCTTGACATAGGCAGGATTGAGCTCCAGCAGGGATGGGTGCTGCAACTTCCACTTAAAGACCTAATTGGTAAATGGCAGCCACTGTCCTGGGCCTTCTCACCCTGTTTCAGATCCTATGCAGTGACTCACTGGGAAGGTGGTGGTGGCCCCACAGTGCCACCTGTCTGCACAAAGCCTGGGATGGGGGAATACACCCTCTGGGGCTCTCTTGAATCCCTCCCTGTAGTACCCACCTGTGGCTTCCTCTCCAAGTTAGGTGACCTTCATCCTTCTTCACCTCAGGTCTGGTCCTTGGACTCCTGTTCCTGAGCACTGCAACAGCTATGCGAGGCTGCTCGGGCCCTTACCAGCAGCTCCTCAGCCAGCTCCAGAGGCAGGCAAGCCTCACGGAGGACACCAGCTCACTCCTGGAGCCCTATGTGAGCACCTCACCCCTTGTGGCTTCTGAGCCTCAGAGAATCATGGGGGCTAGCAAGGGAGTGAGCATAGCCCCCACTCAATATAGGGGTGGGTAGGGGAAACTGAGTCCTAGCGTTATTCCAGCCCTAAAGCTGAGAAGCTGAGTCCCCCCAGCTCCCAACTACATATCCACTGCCTGTTCAGCATGCTAACTGCACACCTGCCAGGTGCCTTGTTCTAGGCACCTGCATGTAGTTGTGAGCAAAACAGATCCTGCCCTCCTGAAGTTCCCCCTTCCCCACTGACATGCCCTCACCCAATCACCCCCACCAGCTCCCAACAGCCCTCCAACATTGTTCCTGGTGATCTCAGAATCTGTCCTTTCTTGGGCCTCAGTTTCTGCATCTGTCCAATGGGAAGATCAGACAGAGGAGAATTAGTTTTAACATTTCAAAGTCAGGGTGGACTCCTCTATATGTGTGGTTGGGTGGGGAGGGGGACTCCAGCATGCACCCCCTGATTCTCCTGTTCCCCCCAGAACCACCGACAAGGCCTGGACACACCTAACCTGAGAGGTTCCTGCACAGAGCATCCTGGGGCCTTTCCCAGCAAGGATGCACTTCGGGGACTGAGCAAGCGAAGCTTCCTGTGGACTGTCAATGCCACACTGGGCCGAGTCCTGAAAGGACTAGCTGCTTTACAGAAGCAACTGTCAGAATCCCAGGACTTGGGAGAACTGGAGACGGCCAGGAAGAATATACAAGGCATCAGGAACAACATTCACTGTATGTCCCGGTTGCTTAATGGCTCCTCTGAAACTGTTGAGCCCATGCAGGCAGGCCCAGGGCCCTGGCTGCAGCTCACTTCTGCCTCGGATGTCTTTCAAGCCAAGCTGGAGGGCTGCAGGTTCCTCCGTGGCTACCATCGCTTCATGGGCTCAGTGGGGTGGGTGTTCAGGGAGTGGGGGGAAAGCCCGAGCCGGAGCCGGAGACACAGTCCACGTCAGGCCCTGCACAAGGGGGTCCACAAGACCAGGCTCTTCAGGAGGGGCAAGAGGCCTGTGCCCTAGCGGCAGCTGCCCTGGTAGCCTAAGGGGCACACCTTACAGGTGAAGGATACAGGAGGTTCTCTTTGGAAGTGAGGTGTTGTGGCATGATGCTGCCTCCCTGGGTCTCCAAACCTGCTCTGCTCCATTCCCCATGACACAAAAGTGCACTTTAAGGAGCTGGGCTCCTCCTACCTCCTCTGGGTTGAGGAGACAGAGTCAGGCTGTTGCACCTCCAGCCCCAAGTTTCCCAGTCCTGATGTGGTGGCCAGGTCAGGCCACGCGGGACTGACTTTCCATTGATTCAGGGGTCTGATGACACAAGCTGACTCATGGCTGGGCTGACTGCCCCCCTCCCCCCAGATCCCTAGAGGCCAGCCAGCCCTTCCCTCTCATGACTTGCAGGGCTGTTGACCCCAGACTTCCTCCTTTCCATGGTGGCAGGATTCTGAGCGGGAGGTCAGGGCTTGAACTGACCTCTGATGCCTCATCAAGGCTCAGGCCAGACACCTGGACATCTGAGTGACTTCACTTTAGGCAGCTGTGACAGGGGTGGGGTGTCCTAGAAGGAGCACTGATCTAGAGGTCTAGAGAAAGGGTGCTCCGGTCTCAGCCCAGCCACTAACTCACCGTGTGACCTTGGGTGGGTCATTTTACCTCTTAGGACCTTAGTTTTTTCTTTGGGGAACTATATAAAACCCCCTCTGTCTGTCAGTTTCTGGGACTCCATGACATAGGGTGGACATCAAATCTTTGGTAAATTGGACATGTGGTGCAAATGGCCATGGGGTGAGGGCATGCTGAGTTCTCTCCCAATGCCTGGAAGCACTCAATCTTGGGTCCTGGCTGCTGGCTGCTCCCCCTGGTGGTATGTCATGGAATTTTCTCATGTTGAAACCATTACCCTCCTGGAGGGGGTCCCAGAAGCTGCTGGGCAGATTCCTTGGAGCAACATGACTAATTTATTGATTTTTATCAGTTTTTAATGAGTTTTGTATTTATAAGGCTTATTTATGATGTGTATTTAATGTTAATATTGTGCTAACATATATTTAAAACTTGCTGGTTTCTAAAGCTCCTGTCTCTGTGTCTGTCAATGCCCTGGGGGTAGACTGAAGGTCTGTGCTTGTCCAGGAAGGGCAGTCATATACCCCAGCCAACTAGAGGCTCTGACCAGGGAAACCTTTCATATTTCTTCTTCTTGTTATTTTTAATAGCTAAATGAGTCTCCCTTGAGATGCTGGGGATGAGGGGTGTCAGGGTAGGGGAACAAGAGAAGAGGGAGGGAGTTTGGAGTGTGTGAAGTGCTGTGAGCTACCGTGGGTGTGTGACTAGGGTACGGGTGCTAATGTGTGTTTGGTGTGTGTTTTTCTTCCCTCAACCTTTTTTTTTTTTTTTTTTTCGTACTGGGGATTTAACTCAGGATTGCTTAACCACTGAGCCACAGCCCCAACCCCTTCTTTATATTTTATTAAGAGAAAGGGTCTCACTATGTTGCTTAGGGCCTCGCTAAGTTGCTGAGGCTGACTTTGAACTCCTGATCCTCCTGTCTCACCGTCCTGAGCCACAATTATAAGCATGTGCCAACATGTCTGATTCTTGCCTCATCTTAAATCCTGGATGTTGGTGTCCAGGATATTTGTGTGTGTGTGTATGGAGCCATGTGTGTATCTCTGCACATATCCAAGCATGTACAAGCATAGATGTGTGCCCATGTGTCCTCACATGTGTATATAGTCATAGATCCGCCTGAAGGGACATAGGTACATCTGGTACCTAGAACACAGGAGTGCCCTCAGCATTTGTGGAATGAATAGATGTGCACATTCACAGCCACAGCCCTGTTATCACCACCCTGCCCAGCAAATGTTGCAGATACTCACGAAGGAATAGCAGTGTGGACAGAGCAATAGCCTGGGAAGGGGTGAGGGGATGGAATATAAGCATGAGTCAGATAGACCTGGCTGAGTTCAAAGTCTCTTGTTAGCCTCCTCCCTTCTGTCTGGGTGAACTTGGACAAATTAATGGATCTCAGAATCATTATTTCCTCATCTGTGAAATGGGAAAGATCATAATAGATCTTGTTTCAGACAGTCTGTGACTTGATGTGCTTAAAACCGCTTCCCGAAGGGCCACAGGAAATGAGGTTTCCATCTGATCCCTAGGAAACGACTCCCTCCTGATGCTCAGGGTCTCCTCTCCTCTGGAGAGGCACCTATAGGCCAAGAACATGCTGAGGCAGCAGCTACAAGAGAAGGGCCAACTGAGGAAGATGAGCTTGCATGTCTTAGGCATATAATAATTTCTTTGTGTTCTTGCGTGTGTTTTATAATACAAAGGGAGAGGACTGGAGTATAGCTTTGGGCCCTGAGTTCAAACCCCAGAATTGCTAAAAAAAAAAAAAAAAAAAAAGAAGATGAACTTGACCTGCATCAGTCCCAACCACCCACACTTCCTAGAATTGGGGGCTAAGAGGGAACAGGACTTGCCATCAGGGGTGGGAGAGAACCTGGTCGGGACTTTGCAATCTATATGACCTACTCTGCAAAAGAGAAGACTTGAGGCCCAGAGAGTCAGAGAGTTTGAGTGCCCCTGTCCTCCGTGCAAATTAACTGGGAGTAGGCACAGTTTGAATTCAGGCCCTCTGGACTTCAGGACGGGTGTATATTCCTGGTATCCCTCCACCGGCTGCAGCCTCTGCAACTTGGCTTTCAATTGCATGAATCCCTGAAGACACTGAGCTCCAGGGCAAGGGGCAGACGGTGAAGAGACAAACAAAAGAACCAACAGGAGCACCCGATATTTGCATATGAGCTCAGCAAAAATAAAGTGAGGTGAAGTAATATAGAGAGTGAGAATCAGGCAATGTGGGTGGTCAGATCGGTGTCTGGAGAGATGACGTCCACGCTGTGGTCTGAATGACGTGCAAAGGGGTGATGGAAACAGCTAGGGCAAAGGCTCTCAGCATTCAAGGATCAGAGTAGAGTGAGTGAGGACACCATGATTTATCAAAAGACCCAGAGAGGCGCAGCATCTTGCTCAACATCCCGAAGTATTAGTGCAGGAGTAGGGCTGGAACTCCAGTCTTCTGATTCCCTCTGAGTCACCCAACTCAATGTATTCCAGGCTATTTACCAAGTACTTAGTAAGAGCCCACTGCTGCCTCACACTGAACTTTCTGTCCCCCACAGGACTCTTGCTACATTGGCTACCTTTTGGCTCTTGAATTTCCTGGGCCTTCCCTCCTGCCATAAGGGCTCCACCTATGCCACTCCCTCTCTCTAGAATGCTGTTCCCTGTCTTTTTTGTCAGTTTAGCTCCCCTCCTTGTCAGCTATCAGCTCAAGGGAGCATTCTCAGCAATTTCTCTTCACCTGTCTGTGATCTGGGTCCAGTGACTTGCTTACGTGTTCTCTCAAGACTGTCCCATCTGGGCTTGCATGACTGACCACCTCCCCTGGTGCTGCTGAGGGCACAGCTACCGTCTGTTTTGCTCCACTCTGTCCTGGCACCCAGCATGGTACCTCCACATAGCAGGACAGGTGGGCCCCAGCCTCCCAGGCCAAAGAAGAAGAGGTAACCGTGTCAATGGGGGAAGTTGGGAGTGAGCACACCAGGTAGCCCATCCTACACAGGTGCCATCTGGATGTCCTGCTGTCCCTGACTATAGGTCCTGCCAATAGCAGGCAGCTAGCCGTCACTTGTATCTGCCCTGCCCCAGCAGCGGGGAAGGGGGCTTTCCTTGGCCTGGGCTTCTGGGAAGTTGTGGGTGGGAGGTGACAGACACTGAGAGCCAGGCACACTCAGCTTCCTGAAGCGGAAGGGGAGCTGGTGCTGTGGCTGGCACTGAGGTTGCCCACGGAGAATGCAGAGGTTGATCTGCGGAAGAAGAGTTAGGAAGTCTGGTGTGCCTGCCCCTGCCTCTCACCTCTACCCTCTGGGGAGGGGCCAGCTTTGAATTGAAGTAGCACTCCCCGCGTCCCCCCAAGAAGATGAGGGTGGTCCAAACTCTGGGGAAGGGTCTCAGATGCCCCATCCAGGAGGATTTGTCACCTCCACTTGCATCCTATGAGTCACAATTGAAGGTAACCCTAAACCACCATCTCCAGGTTGATCACCTCCCACGACCTGATCTATCTCCTCCCCAGTTCCAGGGAAACCTGCAGGTGACTCAAAACCAAACTTGCCATCCTCCATCAAGTGGCACTCCTGCTTTCTGCCCCTCACAAAAGGCTCCCAAATCCCCATCTATCTCCTTGTTCTCCTGAGGTCTCTCCTCTCTCCATCAATCATTCGATTCTGTGTTTTCTTCCTCTCCTCCCACCTCTTTCTCCCCGCCTCACCAGCCAGGGTCTGGATCCCTGGATTCAGTTTAAAACTCACTCTCATCAAAGGGACCCGTGCTCATAGACCTTCCAGGATAGCCTTCTTTCCTCCTGCCCTGATGCTGGGAGCTTCAATTCCAAATTTCTCATCATAGCATAGAAGGCCCCCGCCTCTCAGGCCTGGCCAACTTTGCCAGCTCATCCCTACATTTGCTCCATGCTCAGCGGGGGCCCCCAGCACTTCCCAGCAGCCTGGCCTTCCCAGTGTTTCCTCCTCCCCACCTCTCATATCCCCCACCCTGCAGCTCAAATGCCTCCAACTCCTCAGGTTTGTGGGGTTTCCTTGGTGTTATGGCAGTTAACTGGGGGCCACTTGTGGATTCTGCATCAGCTACAGGAAGAATGAACCCTCATCAGGTCACCTTTCTCCTTCCCATCTCCCCCTCCCCCACATCCCTTACATCCCCCCAAATGATTGTTTGACTGGGTCCCCATCACCGTACCTATGAAAGGCATATGAACAGGGCTTTGAAAACAATATCTTTTCAGCCACAATGTGAATTGATGTTCCCACAAGGCAATTTTTTTTCCCTAGAGGGTTGACAAATAAATGTGTTGTCCTTCCACTGACCTGTGTGAAGGGACAAAGTCATCACACTGGTGAGCAGGCACCAAACTCAGGATGATGAAGGGACTTCAATGTGGTCCTGCACTGGAACCCACTTGATACTGGATTTTCCTTTTCAAGTGTTTTTGGTGACAGTCACAGACTCCCAATCAGTGCTACAAACTACACACTGGGATTAAAAATCCCCTAGGACAGAAGGCATAGAAAACAAGGAAACTTCAGGAAAAAGCAGAGAAGTGGATCCTGGCACATATTGTTTATCTACAAAATAAACTCACAGCTTGGAAATGGCAGAGCCAGGATGCAAACTTGGGTCTTTCTCAGGTCTTCATGGCCCTCTGCCCTTTGCTGTCCCAAGTTTTTTCTCTTCCTTCCTTCCTT
>CM053407.1:107187023-107229896 GCA_028644305.1 Xerus rutilus
CTCCCTCTCCCTCCCTCTCTCTCTCTCTCTTTCTTTCTTTCTTTCTCTTTCCTCAGTGCTGGTGATCAAACCCAGGCTCAAAGCATGCTAGGAAAGTGCTCTATCATTGAGCTATACCCCCAGCCCTGCCCCAGTTTTTTTTTTTCTTTTTCTTTCTTTCTTTCTTTTTTTTTGTATTGGGGATTGAACTCAGGGGTGCTTGACCACTGAGCCACTCCCCAGACCTATTTTGTGTTTTTATGTAGAGACAGGGTCTCACTGAGTTGCTTAGCGCTTCACCATTGCTGAGGCTGGCTTTGAACTCATGGTCCTCCTGTCTCAGCCTCCCAAAGTGCTAGGATTACAGGTTTGCGCCACCGCGCCCGGCTCCTGTCCGGCTCCTGCCCCAGTTTTGATGTGATATATTTACTCCTTAGCAAGAGATGATAAAGTACTTTAGACTTAAGCAAAAGGAGCCCTCTCACCCCCAGCTCCAGCCCTTACAAGTAGCCTTGGAATGAGCCTGTTTCCTTCTCTGCACAGTGGGACCACCTTGGCCCACCTCCCAGCTGTACAAAGATTTTATGGGAGCTAACACAGATCAGATGCTGATGTTAGCACTGTCCCTGAGCAGGTATGTGAGTAATATTCTCTTTATCTCATTTTCCCTTTCCTTCCTTATTGGTTTCTTTCTTTTTTTGGTGGAAGGTGCCTGGGATTGAACTCAGGGGCACTTGACCACTAAGCCACAACTCCAGACCTATTTTGTATTTTTTATTTAGAGACAGAGTCTCACTGAGCTGCTTAGCACCTCGCTTTTGCTGAGGCTGGCTTTGAACTCACAATCCTCCTGCTTCAGCCTCCAGAGCCACTGGGATTACAGGAATGTGCCACCGTGCCCAGCTTGGTTTCTTTCTTAACAGTCATTTTTTTTTTGTCCCCATCCCATCTCCCATCCTCCACACCAGGCCTGGGACCCAGGGAGCCCACAGAACCCTTTTTCTAGCATCGAGGCAAGGGTCACAGTCCACATTCAGAGTGGGAGGCCCCAGCAAGGCCAGCTCCCTGCTTCCTGGGGCGTCCCCGAGGGCTGGGCTTATTCAGGGAGGGGCGAAGGTCTCTGAAGGAGAGGGGTTGGGCAGGTAGGGCTCTGGAGCCTGGGACAGAGGGCGGATCAGCGGGGACAGGTGGCTCCTAGGGTTCTGAGGTGGGTGCCAGGCTAAGGAGTGGTGGCTTGGGGGGTACCATGTTTAAGGGTATGGCTGCAGTCCCGTGACTCTTCTGAGGACAGGGACAAGGGGAGGATGGCCCTGGTGCACACGGCCTGTGGCATGTCTGAGTCAAAACACCTAAGGCCGACCCTAGCCGGTCATGCGGAGGCTTGCCCAGTCATCGCCTTATGCTGGCCTGGGTCACCCAGGCAGGCTGGGCGCGGCCCAGTCAGCTGTGACTCAGGCTACAGCAGCCTAGCCACGCAGCCCAGGCAGGGGCAACGGGTACAGGGACGCCCCCTCCCCACATCCCACTCTTGTTACTCCCTTGGGTCACCCAGAAAACCCTACCCCTGCCTGTCAGGCTTGGTCTGGGCAGGGGCCTGGGGGTCTCTGCACCTGTTATCCCAGTCCTCAGCTTGGGGGTGGGGTAGAAGTGGGGGGAGCTTTGGGGCCACCCAGCTCTGGACGGGAAGTCAGGTGGGGGGCGGGGTGAGAAGAGGACGCCAGAGAAGGTTCAGCAGGAGAGGGAAGCAGAGGGGGCCTGGCCCCGAAGATGACGGTGTCCCACTGAAGACCTGGTGAACATCCTTCCAGACTCCAGAGGGTCGTATGCGGGCGCAGAGACCACGGTAGGCTCCCCCGACTGGGCAGGACTGTGGGGTAGATGTCAGCTCCCACATTTATCCTTAGTGTGGGAAAATATCACTTGCTCCTCAGTACCTCAGAGGGTATATGATGGCCCATACAACTCTCCATGCCTCAATTTACCCAGGACGTAACGGCTGGGTAAGACATGCCGTGAACCTCTCTTGGAGGATGTTGAGGCAAAGAAGGAGAGACCAATTGTGAAGGTTTCATGTGAACACGTGAGGGGTTAAAGATCATGCACAGATTCAAGGGCAGAGAGAGCGCTGGCCAGGGAGGCTGAAGGGAGGTCTGGATTTGAAGTTTGGCTTTGCATGATCTTGGAGGGGTCACCTCTCTGGGAGTCTTGGTTTCTGCATTCACAAAGGACCTTCAAGTGAACTTTTCCCCAGAGTAGCAAAGGCTTAACTTTCCCTCAGATGGCATCAGAGGGTCCCTGTCCCACTGAAGGTGCTGCAGTGGATCATGGAGCCTCTCATGGGAGGATCCAAGCTGTGCCATCAGTTAAAGTTATGCTTTTGACCTTGGGCCAGTGCAGGACTTGACAGCTTTGTACCTTGCTTTCTCAGTAAGATGGGTCCAATTATGGAAGCACCCACTCCTGGGGTCATGGAAGGAAGGAAGCAAAGCCCTAAGTGCAATCTTTGCACAGAGCTCTGCCGAGGCAGCTTGACACCCATAAATAGGGAAGGAGCTAGGTCCAATTCTTTTTTTTTGTACTGGGGATTGAACTCAGGGTCACTCAACCACTGAGCCACATCCCCAGCCCTATTTTTTGTGTTTTATGTAAAGACAGGGTCTCACTGAGTTACTTAGCACCTCACTGTTGCTGAGGCTGGCTTTGAACTCGCGATCCTCCTGTCTCAGCCTCCCAAAGTGCTGGGATTACAAGTGTGAGCCGCCACGCCCGGCTGAGCTAGGTCCAATTCTTGCTGTTAGCAGTTCCTAAGGCCTGGGGAGGGGCTTCCAGGATAGTGGGAAATTGTCCTGTGGGTTTATCCCAGGTCTGGATGCTGGGGTCTCCTGGCATGCTGGAGTAGGGCAGGGCCTTGGCAAGTTAGCAAGGAGCCTCCCAGTCCCTGCTCTGCAGCTGAGTGTTCCTGGATTTGCTTCCTGCTTCTTGCTTGTTGACCGTGGGTAGTTTATTTTCACCCCTCTGGGCCTTGGTTTGTACCTCTGTAAAATGGAGCACATAAACCTCGACTTGAAGAATTGTTGTGAGGACTATGGGAAGGACCAACTGGGCTAACAGAGGAGAGCTGTCCCCTCCTCTTCTCCACAGAGCCTCAGCTGGACAGTTGCTGTCTCCCTGCCCACTGCATGTAGTCCTGGTGCCCCCTTGTGGTAGGTCTTCAGGGATTCCCCCAGGAAGTGCTGGACAGGGCATATGCCCCTCCAAGACCCCCCACTCCGCATGTCCCCTTCCCCTATTGCCTGATGGCTCTGCCCATCCCCCACTTCAAGCCTCAAGCATCCTGGCTCACTTCCTCAAATCCCCCAATCATGCGCCACCCAGCTCCAGGACAGACGCTGCCTGAGCAAGGCTTGTGGCTATTGGGGTTGTGGCTGTGGTGCCTGCTGTCCACTGGGCAGTGGGGGGCGCTGCTGCCCACAGCTTGGAGGAGCTTGGAGCTATAGGGAAGGGAATTCTGGCCCTGTCAAACCCTCCCCCCGCCTCCCCCCCCCCCATCCTGGACCCATCTTTCTAAGTGACCTGGGAGGCCTTCTCTATCTCCCACCACTCCACTCCATAGATCCATGTCTCTAGAAAGATCCTTCAGGACTGATGGCCTGATCCAGGCAGGTCATTTGAGACTTCCAAGAGACTTTTTTTTGGGGGGTGGGGGGTGGTAACCAGGAATTGAACCCAGAGAGGCTTAACCACTCAGCCACATCCCTAGGCCTTTCTATTTTTTATTTCTTGCTAAGTTACTTAGAGCCTCACTAAGTTGCTGAGGATGGCTTTGAATTGGTGATCCTCCTGCCTCAGCCTCCCAAGTTGCAGGGATTATAGGCATGTGCCACCACACCTGGCTTCTGGGGGACCTCCTGATGGAATTCTTACAAGCAAATCAGGATTGAGATCCAGGGTTCCTGTATCCCTGTCTGAGGACTCCAAGACAGGCAAGCAGCCCGCATACTATATAGAGATTCCCCACTAATTTGCTGTGTGCCCTTGGAAAAGTGACTTACCCTCTCTTGGCTACACCTTTGAAGTTGTACCAGCTAAGATAATGTCAATAATAAAGGTGCATCTTCAAGGCTTGCTGAGCTTCCCAGAGGGGCTATTGCCAATCTCATAGGTTGACAGCACTGATTCCCATTTTGCAGATGTTAAAACAGAGAGGTCTGAGTAGTGAGGACTTCTGTGTGAGGTGGCACAGCCTATAAGTTGCAGAGCCAGAAATGGACCCAAGGTCCAGCTGGTTCCAGAGCCCACCTGGCCCTCTCCCCTCCACCATGGAGCCTCTTCCCCTCCAAGCATTTCCCTTTACAAGCAGGGACACTGAGGCCAGCAGAGGCCATTATGAGCTCTAAGTTCCCTCCCAGCTGAGTGGCTTGGGAAAGCAGGTGGGCTCTCTGGAGGTATGTAAGGTTGAGAGCCACAGGCCATCATCCTCTCTCTATGAGGGTCCTTTGCTATCAGTTCACTGGGTAGAGTGGACACAGAGTTCAACAGCTAAGGGGTTTACAGAGGACAGCCCACAGTGACGCCAGGGTCAGGCATGAGTCCCACCCAAAATGGGAGGAAACGGAAATGGGGTCCAGGGGTGGGGTGGGGTGGAGGCCCGGCTGGGCAGGAGATCAGAGTAGGGTTGTGTCATGGAGCCCCAAAGCTGATAAGCAGCAGAACCGCCTAGCCCAGACTGGAGGGACTCCCCAGGGGGACTTGTCTGAGGGACACCCACTGGCCCCCTCCTGCCTTGAGCATTGCCTGGCTGCCCACACCCTACTCTGTTTCAGGGATGAAACTGAGGTGGGGGCATGGGGATTTATATACTGTGTGACCCTGGAGAAGTCATTCAACTCTCTAAGCCTTAGTTTCCAATCTGTCAAATGAGGATTCAAAGGCTTCCTGCAGAGAATGGAGCTTAGGGCTTGAGATCTTTGGGGGTGTAGTAAGTAAGTAAAGATTTGCTTGGGGGAGAGTACTTATCAGGTCTTGGGGGTTTATGGTGTGCCAGCCTTGCCCTCCAGGAAGTCAGTAAAGTTAAACTGAGAGGTTCCTCAAGGTTTGTTTCACCAAAGTTACAGGTCTGGTGGGAGGCAGGCATCATACAGGTTGCCCAAAAAGGTGAAAGGGAGACCTGGGTCTTGTCCTCCTGGCTCCCACCAGTGGCTCCCCCTACCTGCTCCTTTCTCTGGTTCAGGGAGCTCATTCTTTTGACTCTTCCTAGGAACAACAATAGTCCAATTCCAGCTGAGTCTCATCCCCTCCACCCTCTTTACCTTTTGGGATGGGACCACTTTTCTGAGCCTCCCATCACACTCTACCTAGCATACTCTCAGAATATTTCTTTGGGTCATCCAGGGTGCTGAGGGACAGTTTGGAAAGAAGGACCCTGCCACTTCCCTGACATCATCTCTTGGTCCAGTTGGAGTAGCTCCAGTGAGCTTAGTTGGGGGAGGGGAAGGAGAGGAGACTGGGCTCCACCTCTGTGGCCAGCTACAGCCCCATTGTGGCCTGGGCCACTTCCTGTTCTGTTTATTGCCTTGAGTTCAGGAAATCATTGAGTGACACATCCCCTACCCCCTACCCTCGATTATTTAATAGGAGCCATGCTGTGGTCTCTCTCTTTTGGAAAATCCAGTGAGAGAAGGAAGCTGTCAGCTCGGCTCTGACATCAGCGTTGTTCCTGTGCCAAGAATCAGGGTGGCCGGGATGGGGGGGGCAGGGGCGGGTGGGGCAGGGAGGAAACCAGCTGCTGGTGGCCCCCATGACGTGAAGTGAGGCTGCCACATGGTTTCCAGGGGTGGGAGCTGGAGAGTAAGGAGCAGGGATTGCTGGAGGCACAGACTGCGGCACATGCACAGGGTGATTGATACCTGCCACCCCACCACCTAGCCCTCTTGCTCAGAGACCCACTGTCCCACACTGGCTCACGCAGGTGTGGGGTCTCACACACACACACACACACACACACACACACACACACACACCACCACCACCACCACACCATATCACACGTGAGCACATAGGGCACACATAGCAGAGAGATAGGCATAGGCACCAAGGTGCTTACTACACATGCAAATACACAGACGAATGTCCATTCAGACCCAATGAGACAGACAGACTCAGCCATGCCCCAGACCCATGCGCAGTCCTGAGGCCCATCTCCCAGCCTCAGGGTGCCCCAGAAAGGTGGGCTGTGGCCACTCCCTCCTCCTGTACCCTGCAGTTGGGATGAAGGATTCCTTGCAGAGTGAGGGAAGGCCAGTGACTCTCCTGCCCCCCATTTCCCCCAGCTGGGTGGGGCAGGGCCGGGAGCCCAGGAGTCTGAGGCTGAGAAAGGGAATGGATGGTGAGAGGGCTGGTTCTGGGAGGTCATTTATTATGGCACAATGTGATGCCACGTCTCTACTCCCATCCAAAGTATCTGCCCCTCCCTGTCCCATGGCACCTCTGGCCCATTCCTGAGTTGGAACAGGTGGCGCCTGAGATGAAAGTCAGCAGCCCCATGCTGCCATCTGCTGAGTGGTTTGGGGCAAGTCATTCAACCCCTCTGGACTTGGCTTTCATCACAGAGTCAAACATTTTTGACTCTGACCCACAGTAAGAAACACATTGCACAGTGCACCAGAGGACGCAGGACGCATACGGTTAACGGGGGGAAAGTGGTTCATGGAGCAATGCTTGCCCGTGTTCTAGGTGATGCCAAGTGATTTTGCTGTCCCATTTCCTTTTTGAAAGTGCTGGCAGTAACTCTTTAAATTGAATCCATGATTCACTAAGAGGTAAAGACCCACAGCATGAAAACACTGCTCTCTACATCAGCCCACAAGAGTCTAGGGCTGGAGGGTGTAAAAGTGCTTGAAGAGACAGCATGGCCTGACCACGAAGTGATGTAACCAGGGTGGACAAAGAAGAGGCTGAGGACAGAGCCTGGGATGGGACCCGTGCAATGCCATGGCCAGGTCTCTGGCCCTGCTGGTGATCAGGGTTCTGTGGGTTGCTGCTTCCCTTACAATTTCTATCAGAAGTGAAGAAAAAAAAAATGCAGTCACTCTGATTCACCTCCAGAGGGTTGATTCCTGACGCAGAACCAGTCGGGAAATGGCAGGGTAATGCTGGGGGCAGCTGGCAGGAGACCAGAGTGGCTTCTGGCTCCTCTTTGGCCCTGAGGGGATGTCTCTGCTCCCTGCCAGAGATTTGATGGGTTTAGGGAAGGAGGAAGCAGATTACAGGCTCTGCACCTGGGTTCTCCAGGGCCTTGAGATGGGGGAAGAATTGTATATGACCCACACCAACTCAGTGGACTGACAGGACGTGGGAGACAATCCCTGTCCCAACTCTCAGCCCCCACCTTGCGGACCTCTGTACCTAGGAGTGACCAAAGTCCCTGACTCAGATTGGGTGCGAGCGCCTTCTGTGGCCACGTGGGTTTTAGTTGGAATGGCTGCCTCGTGTTCTCTACTTTATCTGTGTTTCCTACCCAATGTCCCCAGGACAGCCTCAGGGGGCTGGTGCTGTGGCATCCTTGTTTTCAGAGGGGAAATCAAGGCTCAGAGAGGCCAGTTGCCTAGGCCACACAGCCAATATGTGGTGTGGGCAAGATTGGAACTCAGGCCTGCCAGGCTGTAAGGCCCAGGCCCTTTATGCCCTTGCCAACTAAGCGCTGGTCAGCTGAAAGCTGACTTAGGAACTCAAAGTGTACGGACAGCTCCAGGATGCTGTGGGTAGAGTTACACTCTCATTCTCAAGAATTGAATAATGAGGCACTTTTGCCTTTTTGGACAGTACACCCAACTGCTAGGGCTGTACGAGGAATTCCTGAACATCTCCCTTCTTCTCTGGGCACCTGTCCCCAGTCCTGGTCTTAGGAAACATGAACTCTGCTCATCCCCCAGGTGGGAATATCAAGGCAGTGGGCTAAAGCTGGTCTGGTTTTTAGAGAACTGAGATCCTAGCCAGGAGCAGGGAGGGGGGCTGGCCTGAGCAGTGGGGGTTGTTGGTATCTGGGTCACTGGTCTTGGGGAATTCCCCATGTCCAGAGAGCTGCTTACCTGCTGAGTAAGGGCTGTTGGCTGCCCACACAGGATGCCTGACTGAGAGGGTACCTTCCCACCCCCCACCCCCTGCCTATGGCCACTGCCATGTGGCCCTTTCTCCTGAGTGCCCTGGGGCCCAGGAAAGAGACAGACTGGCAGGCAGGCAGGGGGCTGGTCCCCACCCCCGCATCCCCCCCACAAGGTCTCCACAGGGGGCGGCTGGTGATTCAAGCCCCTCTGAGCTGAGTGTGTCCCCATCCTTCTCGGTTGGGGCCTGGGGGTGAATCAGCTCCTGGAGGCGGTAAGGCCAGGTCAGCAGCTGTCCTCAGCTCAGGCCTTGGGGGGCACATAGGGGAAGGAAGAACACTGCCATGCCAACTCACTCCCACACCCCATCCAATTTTTCAGGGCAGCCCTGAAGTGGGGGAGATTGTAAGATAGAGAAGTGTGCCCTCTCCTACCCGTTTTCTCCCTCAGTCCTGGAACATGCCCAAGTTTCCTTGTCTGGAGAATGGGAACAAGGATTCCTCCTTCAAATGGAGGTCAGCATGATCCATGCTGCCACATAGAAGGCTTGTTGGGCGTCAACAATCACACTGAGCCCTGGGCCCTTCCAGCAAATCCATTATGTAAGTACATCATTCCCATTTTACAGATGAAGGAACAGGCCAGGCAGCGGCCACTTCTCCAAAGTCATACAGCTCATAACTGGCACAAACTTTCAACCTGATTTTGAATGAAGTCAAAGTCCACGCTTCAAACCACCAGACTTCTGCACCTACCCCCATGAGACATTTGACATGGATGGCTTTTGGAAAGTGTAAAATGCTTTCAAAAATGACTTGGTAGCTACTATGGGATATCACCAAGATGGGTGCCATCAGGAATACAAATGAGTAGGAGACCCTATCCAAGCCCTCTAACACTGAAGAATAAGACAGGTGTTGACTGAAACAAGAGTGAGCAGGATGAGGCCAACAAAGCCCCTCAGGAGTGTGGGAGGCCAGGGAGACTTCCTGGCCTTCCAGGAAGACTTCCTTCCAGGAAGTCCTTCACTCCCCTCACATTGTAAGGTGCCTCTGGGATTGCCCTGGCTTGCAAGCCAGAGGCCTCGGGTCTACACACCAGCCTCTACTTTTCACTCTTTGTGTGGCCTTGAGCAAATGCCTTCACTTCCGGAGCCTCAGTTTCCCCATGTGAAAAATAAGCAGCTGTGGCATTCTCGGAGGGACTTGTGGTGTGGGGTGAAAATCAACAGAAAAGGAGAGGCTGATAGGCCATATGTGCCAAAGTGCACACAAGAGAGAGCCCTGAGGGGTGCTGGGAAGGCTCCCCTGGCCATCCCATGTGCTCACTTCCTGGAGAGAAGACACAGCCACTGGAGACAGCACCCCTGGGTCCTGGCCTGTCAGCCCCTTACCTAGGCTCTGGGAGTCTCCCTCCAGCTGTCCCCCTTGCCCTGAGGCCTGTCAAATCCCCAGCAGGCCTGGTCTGCAGGAGCAGGACAGGCAGTGGATGAAGTCACAGCTGGAAGGGGCTGGGCTGGGGCTGCCACTCTAGGGTGGGGCCCAGGGTCACAACCCTGGGAGCAGGCAGCCAAGAAGGGAGGATGCCTTCCGTGAGGGAGCAGAGGGGAACACACACACACACACACACACACACACACACACACACGCACACACAGAGCATAGAAAGGGAGGGAAGAAAACAAACTCCGGCTGCAGCCACGTTGCAGGCGGACACTCGGCTCTGAGACCCTGTCCAGCCTTCTCCCCAGAGGTCCAGCGCAGGTGGTGCCCAGACATGGACAGAAGGGGGAGGCTGGACCTGGGACACCGAGGTTCCCAGAGCACTTGGGGAGCACGAACTAAGTCAGGTACTGTGAGAGGGGAGACTGAGGCACGGGAAAGAGACTGTCAGAGCTGGGATTAAATGGCCCTAGTGTCAGTGATTTCTAGACCCACTTCCTGTTTCCTGTGGGGTGGGGCTGAGATTAAATGGAGACTGGAGTGGATTGGAAGGCTGATAGGAGTCTGGGGAGCCAGAGGGCAGTACAAGGCCTAGAAGTCTATGGAAAAGCATGTAGGGGAGAGCCCAGGGCAGGGGGTGGATGGGGTAGTGATCTCTAGAAGTCCCAGAGCACCTAATAAGAAGCTTGGGCTGGGATTCAGGGGATTTATAGAAAGGGGCCACAGTGGGGCCCTGGTCAAATGGGTTTGGGGTCCAGGTTAAGACAGCTAGGCTACCAGGTAACAGGCATCTGGGGGGTATAAGGGTGGACAAGTGGCTAATCCAGAGTTCATGCTCTGAGTAGTCAGGTCCTAATTGACGGGTCCAGGGTAGGGGGAAGGGGGTGAGCTGGGGTATCCTGGGATGTGGAGTTGCTGAGCCAGGCAGGTGGGTGAGGGTGTATGTTGACCCCAGAGCACATGTGAGACCTTCCACTGCACCTCAAGGAAGACATAAAGTGTGTTGGCGGGGGGAACACACTTTATGTCAGGGAAAAGGAGAGACATTCTCCACTCTATAGCCTCTTCCTGTTGGGAAGTACCAGCTGGGATGGGCAGTTTTATCACTCCACATCCAATGCCCTGCTAGGAGACCATGGGGGAGCAAGAGCCTGCATAGGGCAGGGTGTGTGTGAAGGAGGGGGATGGTAGCAGGCATGAGGGCTCGTCCTGGCATGATGAGGGAGGAGCTGGGCAGGTCCAGGATGTGGCAAGAGGCAGGATCTGGGGGCATGGAGGATGGGTAAGGGGGTGGGCAGAGGTGGCAGGGGCCAGGCAAAGCTTTGAGAGTGCCCTGGCATTGAATAACCAATTCTTCCACCAAGATCTTGGGTCAGGGTCAGATGGGAGGGTTGGGGTGAGGTACCCAGGGGAATGAGATGTCTTTTGGTATAGGGGGACCTGGCCGTTTGGGGGACAGCATGGCCCTAGATGTATGGTATGTTGTCTGACCCATATTCCATCACCTCATTTTTGTTTTTACTTCTTATTATAGAGGAGTCCCTGTGCTCATTTTGCCCTGGTCCCCACTATTCCTTACTGCCTCTCACTCATAGACCAGTCTGCCTAGCTATTGCAGATACCAGAACTTGGAGCCCTGCCTTAGAGACCAGAAGCATCTTTTGGAAGCTACCACCATTCTCTGAGGCAGAGCTGCAGGGACCTTTTAAGGAGGGTCAGGGAGCCCCTGGGCATTTCTCGGTTTCCCCAGTCATTCCTCAGAATCCTGAGGAGGAAGCTGGAATCTGATTTTGCCAAGCTGTCTTTGGTCTTTGCTTCAGGTGTCCCTTTCAGAATAGAAATGCTGAACTACCTTCTCAGAAGCTTCTCCCTAAACTGTCCCCAAATAACCAAGTCACAGCCACCCCCACCCCCATGTCTTCCTAGCTGGTTCCCCAGCTTCACTGATACCAGTAGTCAGCAGAGAAGGCATAGCTGATGACCATCAGGGGGCCTGACCCTTGAGACCCTGGACAACATGTTCCCTTTGAGCCCCTCTTTGCCTAGTGGCAATGGGCAGGTTGGAGAAGGTCACAGTATAGGTGGCTTCCAGCACTCACATTTCCGCCTCATACTGTCTAAAGTCCAAGCCCAGCCCCAGCCCCTCTTCCTGGAACCTCCTTCACTGCCAATTCCCGGCCTGCCTCTTCCCACTGCCCCCCAAAGTCCCCCCACTAGGGGGCCACAGGTGCCAGCCGCAATCTGCTAGTCCAGTTTCTTGACACCTCCCTAAACCCAGGTGAGTCGGGGTTGTCTGGGGGTGCCCATTGCCTGGGGACCACCACTGACTCGGCCTGGGGTACCCTCCCCACCAGGCCCACCTTCAAACAACGCCCAGGGCAAACCACTCAGGAAAACCACAAGGCGTTTTGTCGACGACTTCATTATACTTTTATCAATCAAATTCTTAGAAGAGGGAAAAAAAATCTGTCCTCCCCCCTCCTCCCCATTCGTCGTCCCCCCCCTTCACTCTCACTTTTCTTCCATTCATAATTTCCTATGATGCACCTCAAACAACTTCCTGGACCGGGGATACCGGCTAAATATAGCTGTTTCTCTGTCTTACAACACAGGCTCCAGTATATAAATCAGGCAAATTCCCCATTTGAGCATGAACCTTTGAAAACGGCCGGCATCTAAGGTCTCCTCCAAGGCCCCTGGAGTGCAGCCCATAATGAAGGTCTTGGCCGCAGGTAAATCCACCCGCCCCATGCGGGCTTCCGCGTCCCCGCTGAGGGCGCGGCGGCAACTTTGGGACGCTTGGCGAGCACCAGCGGGACACTCGCCCGCCACAGACACTCGGACACTTGGGGCGCCCGCGCAGCTCGTCCGGCCCGCCGGAGGCGCTGGGTGGCGGCCGGGAGCGAGCGTAGCACATGGTTCGGGCACCGCGCGCCCAGCCCGCCCGGGCCAGCAGGTTGGCAGCAAGGGAGGGGGCCCGCCGCCGCCTTCCTCCTCCGCCTCCTCCTCCTCGCTCCACTACTCTCCCGCGCTGCTCTTCCTTCTCCGCTTTCTCCCGGATTCACCCTCCCTCTTTCTTTTTCTTTCTTTCTTTCCGCTTTCTCTTTTCCAACCACGTCTCGGGCTGCACCCTGGGAGGGGCTCAGGCGGCCGAGCAGCTTGCAAACTCCGGCCCGGGACGGGAGCAGGTGCCGCCTCCATCTACTAGTGCCTGGAAAGCCTGTGGTCTGCGCTAGGTGAGATAGGGGTGTGGAGCCCCCGAGCCATCCTGTGACCTCAACTCTGCTTGGGGATGCTGGGAGGAACTGGGGACCCAGGAGAAGTGAACTTGAGGTTCCACGGTCCCTCTTGTCCCTGCAGGGGGGGATCCGGGCAGGATGTCCACTGAGCTCAGTCCCTACCACCCATAAGGTGCCTTATGCTGGTGGGTCTGAGGGTTCCTGAGGGTAAGCTAGGGCAGGCGCCCGGGGAGGGGGGGAGGGGTGATCCGGGACAGGCCCGGACAGCTCCCAGATCTCCTGGCACCTTTCGCTTTCCTTCCTCCCCGCCCACCCCGCTGCCTGCGACCTTTTCCCTTTTCTCTTTCCTGGTTGCACCATTTCCTTTCCCTCCCTAAGCCAGGTGGGGGGATTGTGGTCTTTGCCCTAACCCAGAGCCAGGGGCAAGGGACAGCGGATACCTTGGGAGAGTGTGATGAGTGGAGGAACTATAGGGGTTGCGGGTGAATTATGGTTTGGGGATGGAGAATGGGGACCTGCAGAATCGGGGTGGAGCCGAGGGTTTCTGAGAAGGGAGGGGCCACAATGGAGAAGTACAGAGATGGAGGAGATGAGGGGTTGATAATAGAATTAGGGGGCAACTGGTTCAGGGATCCAGAATCAAGCCACAGATTTGAGAAGAAGGTCAACAGAAGTCCCCAGGGGTTCCAGTTTGGAAGGTTTGGGCTGCAGTGGGCCAGTGAGCATGAAGGAACACTAGGAATCTAGACCATTCTGGGAGGTGGGATGATAGAGGACTCCTTGCGCCTGCTGGGCCTGGGAAGTGGTGACTTCCAGCCAGAGGACCAGAAGGCCTGGGGCCTTTGCCTTCCTGAAGGAGGTGGGCCAGATGTTTGAATGTCCCCTGGACCCAGCTTCCAGCTAGTGTGAACAGCTACTGTCTTGCCTCCCTGTTCCTTCACTCAAGCCAGGGAGTGCGATGCTTGGTGAGCACCAGGAGGACACTTCCCTGCCACAGACACTTGGAAACCCAGGGTGAGATAAGAAAGCTGAGAGATGCTGAGGTAGCCATCTGAAAACAGGAAAGCAGAGAAACAGATGCAGCAACACAATGAAAACTAGAAATGGTGGAGCCTTTGTCCAAACTCCATCCAATGTGCCATGAACCCCAAGCCACCCTTCCCTCCCTTCTGTTCATCACACCTTTTTGCCTGTTACCAGGAGTCATACCCCTGCTGCTGGTTCTGCACTGGAAACATGGGGCAGGGAGCCCCCTTCCCATCACCCCTGTCAATGCCACCTGTGCCACACGCCACCCATGTCACAGCAACCTCATGAATCAGATTAGGAACCAACTGTTGCAGCTCAATGGCAGTGCCAATGCCCTCTTTATTCTCTATGTAAGTTACCCCCTGCCCCCCAGAATACAAAGGAAGAAGAAAAAGTGGGGAAAGAAGGGTTTGCAAATATCAGCAGAGGCTGTTCTGACCTGGGCTGGAGGGAACCCTTTTGGAGTTAGAAGGAGTCAAGGCGAAAGGACTTGGTTAAGCCATGCCCAGTCTCCTTCCACTTTCTTCCCACCCCCTCAGACTAGGCTCTGAAACTGGAAGTTGCTTTCCCAAGGTGGCCAGTTAGTGAGGGGCAGAGCTGGGGTGAGGGCGAGTAGGGTGGGTGAAAGTGCAAGCGTGTGTGGTATACCAGCTGAGGTGACACTGATGAGATGCTGCATTTTCCATTCTGTCCTCATGTGGTCATGGTGATGGTGATGACAACTGCCTTGACCATCAGCAAGTACATTCACAATTATGATTACTTCTAGCTCTCATGACAATTATAGATGCTGGCAAGACAAGGAGTTGGGTCCCCATGCCATAGGAGGGGAAACTGAGGCTTAGAAGTTTGTCCCAATGGGTTGGTGGCAAGGCTGGGACATCAATCCCTGACTCCCGCATCACTTCTCCTTTGTTCTTCTACTTCTCAGTATACAGCCCAAGGGGAGCCATTTCCTAACAACTTGGACAAGTTGTGTGCCCCCAATGTGACGGACTTCCCGCCCTTCCACACTAATGGTACAGAGAAGGCCAAGCTGGTGGAGCTGTACCGCATCATTGCGTACCTTGGTACTTCCCTGGGCAACATCACCCGGGACCAGAAACTCCTGAACCCCAATGCCCTCAGTCTCCATAGCAAGCTCAATGCTACAGCAGATGTCATGCGGGGCCTCCTTAGCAACGTGCTGTGTCGCCTGTGCAGCAAGTACCACGTGGCTCATGTGGATGTGACCTATGGCCCTGATACCTCGGGGAAGGATGTCTTCCAGAAGAAGAAGCTTGGTTGTCAGCTCCTGGGGAAGTATAAGCAAGTCATCGGAGTGGTGGCCCAGGCCTTCTAGATAGGAGGTTTTGAAGTGTGCCATGAACTAAAGGGGTCTTGGGAGCAGGATCCAGATGTAGGGGAGCTCTCGAAGTGCGGCTGAAGCCTAGCGCATCATTAAACCCAAATTGAGGGCTGCTGGCAGCCCAACTGGGTGGGCTGTGGTGGGGGCAGCAGAGTCAAAACTTCTATAGGCAGCCTCTTTTCAAAGCCCACCAGAAGGTTTTCTCCTTCCTCTGGGAGATGGCAACCCCCACACTGGGGAAGTGTGGGCAGGATTTCTGCCTTCATTTGTCCCCTCTGCCCCTTGTTCACATTAGGCAGCGAGCAAACTGCATAACTGAATTATCTACCGCAGTTTTGACCAGGAGTCTGGGGAGTTGCTCTGCTCCCTGGTAGAATGACCACCTTCTGTGCCTTTGTGGCCCCTTTGGAAGGCTTTGGAAAGCTTGGTTGGGACTTGGGTGGGCTGGAGGGGCTGGGATCTAAAAGGACTCCTTGTACCCTAGAAGTAGATGGAAGATAGAGAAGGGGCTCTGGGGTGGGATGCTGTTTTCCCTTGAGTATGGTTGGAAAGCTCAGGCCTAGGGATTGTTGGGTGGAAGGTTCCAGAAGGTCACTGGTGTTCAGTATCTTGGGATGACAGTGAAGCCAATGCCAGGCCCAGGAAGGAAGAGGTTGAAAGGAGGAGAGGCCCTGGAAATCTTGATGGCTTTTCTTCCTCTCCTCTGCATTCTTTTCCTACAGTCCAGTGTGGCCAGGATCTCGAGGCTAGACCTGAAGGCAGGGTGTGTGGAGGTGGGCAGGGGCAGGTTGTGAAGTTAGCTGAGGAGGTTCAGAGGTGATCCAGAGTCTTCCTTTTGGAGAAGAGTCCGTAAGGGAGGGGACAGGTAGCTCAGAGTAGCAGCTCACATCTGAGGTCCTTAGGGGCCCTGTGAGGTCACACAAAGGTACTTGAGGGGGACCAGAGGCCAACTCAGGTCCCTAGAGCAAGGGGCAGCAGAACTTGAGGTCAGAGTCTCAGGGATGCCTGAGTTCCAAGAGTGCTGTGTGTCTGACCCAGCTTGATTACCTATTTATTATGATATACTATTTATGTTAACTTATTGGTGCTTTAAACAGCAAAATCAATTCCCTTTCCTTGCTCCTTACCCAGCAGAAATAACATGATGGCTCCTTACACAGGAGCCAGGGCTAGGCTTCACTTAGTGGAGCCAGGTCTAGAAGCTGACGATGTTACAGGTGGAGTAAGCCTTACGGGTGAAGCTCAGAGGAGGGTCAGAGTCTGAGAGAACTGGCCAGCTCTCCCACCCCACAATGATTCCTTTTGGGGGTGGGTGGAGAGTCCAGGTGGCAGAGCCTGGCCAGTTTGTGGAGTGGCCTGGTGCTTTTTCTTTTTCTTGGCTCCAGAGGCTTCTGCATACTGTGCTCTGGCACCCCCTGGAATCGTGCTGTAAGGGGTACCATTCATGATTGAAATGAGTGACCCTGAGGCAGTAGACATGGCTGCCTTGTTTCTTGACTCATTGCGGATTCTTTGTCCTCATCAATGAGCAGTTGAGGGATCCTGGAGCAATCCTGACCCAGCACCCAGCATGCTCCCACACAGTGGGAAAACTCCTCGGGTGGCCTGAACACCCACAGAGGGCGTGTGGAGGAAGCTGGGGCAGTTCAGGGATTGCGCAGCTGCCCTGTGCTCCAGAGACCCGGAAAGCCAGGCCCAAGATGCCTGGGACGCAGATCAGGAAGCTGTGGTCCCTGGTACCCCGCCTCCCTCCCACTCCCACCCATGTCTGGGCTCCCAGGCAGGGAACCCGATCTGATCTCTTCCTTTGTGCTGGGGCCAGGCAAGCTGAGAAACGCCCTCCGGTCTGGGAGCAGGGGAGGTAGAGAGGCAGCCAAGCTGGGCAGCTGTTGAGAGCAGCCTTCTGGCTGCTTCTCAAACCCCTAGCCGGCGGTGATCCTAGCAGTTCAGCCATGGGATTATGGTACTGATGATGGTATTTCACATCACTTTGCACCTTTCTCTGTTGTTCTGTAAGCACTTTACCCGGATGGCAGGTGGGCAGGCAGCAGGCAGGCCCTGAAGCCTGGGGTGGGGAAGTCTAGGAGTCATCCATCCCAATGACTAGACTAAGATGTGGTGATGTGTGGCCAAGGACCCCACAGCAGCTGCATCTTTTCCTATCTATTTAAATGTGGGTCACACCCTTGTCCAGGATGACAGCCTGCTACCCTCCTATCTTTCTACTCCATCGGGCTCAGGACTGGTTGCATTTCTCCAAGTTAAGCTGCAGGAAAGACAACTTGTCTAAAAGCCAGAATGGAAGATTCTGGAGCCTGGAGCCTGGGACTGGCTGGATCTTGCCATCATCTTATCTCTCTGTGGACATGGATTCCCTGGGCTGGGCCCACCTGGCAGCCTCTGAGGTCTCAGGAACCAAGAGAATCTCCTCCTCCCTTCCCACACAGCCGGTGGCTCCATGATGCTTTCTGTCCAGCCTGGACTCTGCCCTGCAGGACTGGTTCTCAGTGCTCTTTCTAGATCCAACTCCAGCAGGTTGGCGTCCACTTTGCACAGCATCACTGAATTGTGGAGCCTTTGAAAAAGCTTTGGGGACAGGAAATTGTATATTTTGGCATTTTTCATCTGCTGGTGTTGACCACCAGCTGGCATGATGTGTTGGGTGTCTGGGCCAGAGGAGGAGAGAGATGGGTCATCTGTAGAGGATAGGGTAGGAGAGTCATATTGCATTTTATGAAGAGAGATGTATTGAAAACCTTATTTATTATTTAAAAATTTAAACCAAGACAGCACTGCTACTTTACTTGCCTCTTCTCCTGATCCTCCTTGACTAAAGCAGTCCAGCTCTGCTTTGCTGGCTCTCCAGAGCAGACATAGCATAGGGGATTGGAGCCCCCAAAATCCAGCACGGTAGCAGTGAGGTAGCAATTTCTTTCTGATGGTACAGATGTTCCTAAGTTAAAATAATATCTAGCTCCCTCCACCCCCCAATCCTGGTACCTGGGCTTCATCTCTTATCTGCATTGCTAGCTCAGAAGGCCCATCGTGGGGCCTCAGATGTTTCCCTCCTTCCTTTCCTCGGAAAGGACTTGGCCTTGGGCGACAAATTCCTCTTTGATGAATGTACCCTGTGGGAATGTTTCATACTGACAGATTATTTTTATTTATTCAATGTCATATTTAAAATATTTATTTTTTATACTGGAGGAATAATTTTTTTTAAGAAAAAAGAGAAATGAATAAAGAATCTGTTCTTGGCAAGCCCTCTGGAGTGTACTGATGTGGGGAGACAGGGCTGGAGGGGCGGGAATGGGCCCTATTCTGGTCACCCAGCAGGGTGGGACTTGGCTGGACTAAGGATAGGAGGGTGCGAAAAGCTGTGTATGTGGGGTGCCTTCATTGGGCAAGGGTGCTGGCAAGGGCAGGGGGAGGGTAAGTGGAATTTTGGCCCTGAGAGATCAAGGTAGATTGTGTCCAGATCATGAGGTGCCCCAAAGATGGGGTTGCATTGCTTGTATGTGGGGAAGTGTGTTTTTGGCCATTCACTAAACTCTCACAGAAACCTTACTGATTTCTTCCCATCCAGCAAAGGAGGAAACAGACTCAGGGAGAAGAAAACACATGCCCAAGGTCATCTGAAGTGTTTAGGGCCACTTGGGGTCACCCTTCAGTTCCAAACCTCATGTTCCTTCCCCTACAGAGAACCTCAGGGACTTAGAAGACTGCCCAGGTATCTGTTGTCCAGGAGTGGTTGAATGACCATCCAGTGAGACATAATGGGCACAGGTCTGAATGACTTAGAGCAGAAGGAGAAGGGTTCTACTGGAATCACACAGAACACTGGGGCCAGAGTCTGGGCTGACCTGCTTGCCTTGATGGGGTTTTTTGTCTGGTTTCTCTGGGCCTGAGCAACTCCCATAGTGGTCCTGCTGTCCTTCCTTCTGCCTCACACTTGAGGACCCCCTTCCACAGCAACCTTCTTCCCAGCTTCCTGGGATCTCTTCCTTAGCGAAACTCTCAAGGTTCAAATTGGGTAGCTATAAACACAGGGGCCTGGTGTAGCATTGGATGCCTCCTCGGCTTTGCTCTGGGATTTGGGTCTGGGCTCCTATAGGTGAGATTCATTCTGGAGATCTGGGTAGGATTTCTGAGTCACTTACTTGTTCACACATGAACGTTTATAAGTGTCAGTCATTGCCTTCTGGAAGTTCACAGGCTGGTGGGGACACTAACCCTCTCTGGGAAGCTGTGGGTGATGGAAAATCCCTTAGGAGTCAGTGAGGTCAAGGAGAGAAGATTACTCACTCTCAGGGTCAGCAGTGGCGTTGGGCTGAGTGAGGTCTTCTCTGTTCTTTGTACAACAAGGGACTTGTCCACAATATGGAACAACATTGGCCTTGCCTGGGAGCAGATTAGAACGGTGGATTCTTAATCTCACCCTTAATCCCAGACCTGCTGAATTGGAATCCAGCCTTAAGCAAGGTACCAAGCAATTTGTGTGCATAGTGAAGTCAAGAGAGGCCACCTTACCCATTGATCTGTTTCTCCTTCTGAGGCCACGGCACCAAGCAAAAATCACCCAGGCTGAGCAGGCAGCTACCAGGGAAGGAGAGGTGGAGGGCCCCACAGCTGTGTCCAGATCTTTCCCCTGAAGGCAGCCCCAGTTCTCCTTTCCCTCCTGCTGACTGAGTCCTTTAGGCAGGCCACCATGCCAGCATCCTCCCAGCCTGCCCAGGGGTAGGAACGCCTTTTTCCATACATCAGGGGAGATCAGGTTGAAGCTTTCAAAAGAAATCTTTACTAGGAAACTAGAGGAAAACAAAACAAATGCCAACGCACAGAGAGGGAGGGAATACAAGGATGTCCTGGGCCTAACTGGCAGTCTGTGGGGCTGTCTGGGCGGCCTAGGCCCTTGGTTCCTTCTCTGCCTGTCTCTGGAATTCTCCAACAGGGAAAGGACTCTGCCCTGACCAGCTAGAACAAAGAACAGTTAATTGGTTAGTGGGTCACCCTCCAAATGAGAGGGGAAACAAGCACTGGGTGAGAGGAAGGGAGGCGGCCTGGTCTGCTGGGAAGGGCAAACTGGGGTCCTGCTCTGGCTGCCACACACAGATCTGTCCTTCTTTGTGAACTCAGCTCTCTTATCTGTGAACTTGCAAGAACAATCAGTGGTGGATGCTAGCTTATCTCCTTCACAACATTGCCCAAAGGAGCCAGGGAGCTGGAGATAAAAGAGCTTTGTGAATTTTGTGTCTCTCAGGGTGCAGCCTATCCATCCAAGGGTGGAGACACAAAGCAGAATGAATCTCAGAGACCTGGTGCCCTCTTTGCTGGGTGATAGGGATCACTCCCCCCAATGAATGCACAGGGGAGGATTCAGACAATTCTGAGTCCAAGGCCATGGCCTGGTTGATGGGGATGGAGCAAACAGGGTGGACAAGCACTCTAACTGATTTCTTCCCTGATGGTAACCTGAGTCCCAAGCCCACATGACACCTGGAGAGGCCTCAAAACTTCAGGTACGTACTGGAGCATTCAGGGCAGCCCAGATTTAGAGCTGAGCCTGTGCCTGTCTTCATTCTCAGGAATTCAATAAGACACAGAACCCCTACTTCATCCCATCCTAAGAAGATAATGGCCACATCTATCCTGATAGACATACAAGCTTGTGGGCTCAATGAGGCCCTGCACTTTACAGTTTACAAAACATTTTTTCTCACCCATTGTTGAATCCTCCCACGCACTGTACGAATAAGTGCAGGTTACTCTCCCCATTTTACAGATGAGGCAACTGAGGCTGAGGGGGATGGCAAAGGGACAATTGATGGGGTAAACACTAAGTAGTGTCTAGGAAGGCTTATTCCTGGTGGAGAGATAAGAAAGACTCCAGAGAGTGTGATATTGAAGGAAACAGAGAAGGGAGACTGGCCACTTCCCTTGTCTCCAATCTTTAGGTGACCTTGTTTGTAAGTGAGAGGATGCCGTCACAAAGCATCCAAAGAATTCCATCTGCACAGTGGGCATGCAACCTATCCTATATATTCCTCTGTTTATAGGTGCTGTGCAGCCCTTGGATGTATCCCAGCCTTGGGGCACATGAGTAATGAAATGTTCAATCCCTCTCCATTGAATTCTCCAAGTTCTTTCTTTGGGATTGCTAAACAGTGTGCTGGGGCTTTTGCAGCCCTGGGGTTCAACAACTATCCTAATGTTATTCAACTTACAAAATACTTTTTGTTGTTGTTAGGTTTTCTCTCTTTATTTTTATTTTTTATTTTTGCAGTGCTGGATATTGAACCAAGGACCTTGTGCATTTTAGGCAAGTGCTCTATCACTGAGCTACACCCTTAGACCTGGGATGCCCTTGATGTTTGAGTTCACCATCTGTCCATGTCCTGGGGTCAAGACTTTAAAGGATCTCTATGTGCCAGGCTTTATGTCCAAGAAGCTCAAATGTTAGTTGTAGAAGAAAGAAAATCTCCCAGATAATTCCTAAATTTGAAGATGATACAGAACAGGAATTTACTTTTATACCAAATAACCATGTTTTCAGCAATAAATATGAACATTATATTTATTGGGAACCATGATGTATTTATTTCCTGACTCGTAGTTCTCTTTGTTTTCGATAGCACCTATAGCAGCTTACAACAGAAGGTACATAATAAAAATACTGATAAAATAGAGAATCAGTACCAGAGAAGATATAAACAGAGTGAGAAGACTGAGACTACAGAGAAAATAAATGTTTCAGATCACAAGGGGCCACATAATTACTATGGCTGAACTTAAGAGTTGGCTCTGAGATTCCTGGCAGCTAAAGGAAAAAGGGAAATGTGATCTTGTTATCTGATTCTCATAATTAGAAAGGAGGAGACTCAGGGAAAGCAAAGTCTGGGGCTGGGACTAGGTTCCAAAGAGAATTTCTCCCTGCAGACCCACAGTGGGTAGCAGGCAACACGAAGGGCCCCACCCTCCCTGGTACAAATTTCTGCAGGGGGTGTTTTTCTGTAGTAGTCTTCAAAAGCTGAAATCCAACATCCAATATAACCCAATTAAGGGGATTCTACAAAGGACCAGGCTGACACAGGTATAAACTGGGGCATGGGCCCTACCTAAGTGTGGATTTTTGAGTCTCAAAGTTTAGGTAAGGGTTAAATGCACCTCAGAAGTTTTCACCTGTTCTAAAGGTTGCGAAATCTTTTATTGATCTATGAAATACCTACAAAATGGACATCAGATGACCTCCTCCCTCCTGGGAGATTCTGCGAAGGCTGGAGGAAGGATGCCAGGTGGTCCTGAGGATGCTGTGAGGAAGTAGGCAGAAAGGAAGATACCATAACTGGGGCAGGGATTTGGGGATTGGTGGCCTTGAGTCTCTGCCTCCATCTTACTCTAAGGCGGCGTGAGTCCTCTAGGACCCAGACAGAGTCTTTGACCAGCCTTTGACTTAGGCATCCAAGACGCTTCCGGTGCTTCCTCCTGCCCTAGCAGACAGTCCAGCTTGAATCTGTCCCTTTGACTTAGGGGAAGCACCACCCCACTTTGGCCTCACTTCAAGGGCTAAATATTTCAATTATGAGGACGTGGTTAAGCCCTGCCCACTCCAGCCAGCCTCAGTGACCGGGGGCGGGGGTGTGTGTGAAGAGAGGGTGTTGGGTGGGGTGAGGGGTGGGATGCGAAGGAGAGCCGCAGACAGGCAATGGATGGGGGACCCAGCAGGGGTTGACGGAGCCAACGGGCCTTCTCCCTGGCCGAGAGCAAAACCCCAAGTGAGAGGAAAATATGTGTGAGGCATTTTTGTAATTCCTGGTGGCTTGGTCCAGCTCCTGCCCAGCCGGTCAATGAATCAAAGCCGGGAAGGGCTCTACCTGTCAGCAGCCTCACTCCTGGCCCTTTCCTCATTGCCATATGCTGGAACCCTCACAGTTCCCCAAAAGATGAGAGCGTGTCACGGGCAAGGGCCAGACGTGGACAGCCCACGAGTTCAAAATTCTCAGTATCTACCTCTGCCTGCTCTTCTCATTCCATCTCCCTTTGCAGTGTCGCTTGCATCCTGCTGGAGTGGTTTAAATGCCTGTCCCCTAACCACCCCCACAAAAAGGATATGGCTGAGTTCTAATCCCCAGAACCTGTGAATGTGACCTTATTTGGAAAGTGAATCTTTGCAGATGTCATTAGGTTAAGAATCTCAAAGTGACATCATCTTGGATTATCTGGGCTAATCTTAAATTCAAGGACAAGTTTCCTAAGAAATGCTCAGAGGAAAGAAGAGGAGAAGGCCCTGTGAGGACAGAGGCAGAGGCCCCGGCAATGTAGCCACAAGCCAGAGAACTCCTGGGGCCACCAGAAACTGGAGGAGTCAAGGAAGGATTCCTTCCCAGAGCACCTTGACATTTGACTTACAAGCTGTGGGAAAATAGATTTCTGTTGTCATAAGCCATTTAGTGTGGAAATGTGTTGTGGCAGCCCTAGGATACTGCTCTGGTCTGGATAAGTGTCCCCAAAGACCCACATGTTAAGGGAAAGCTTAATCCCTAGCCCCTGTTGCTATTAGGAGATACCTTTAAGAGGTGGGACCTAGCGGGAGGTCTTAGGTACTGGAGTGTGCTCTTGAAAGGTGTAGTGGGAATCCAACCCCTTCTTACCTCTCTTATTCTTTTCATTTCCAGGCTGCCATGAGGTGAGCAGCTTGCTCCACCTCATAACTCCTGCCATGATGTGCTGCCTTGCCACAGGCCCAGAAGCAAGAGGGCCAAATGAACATGCACTGAAACCTCCAAATCTGTCAGCCAAATAAACATTCTTCTTCTTTTTTTTTTTTTGTACTGGAGATTCAACCCAGGGGCACTTTACCACTTTATTTTGAGACAATGTCTTGCTAAATTGCTGAGATTGGTCTTGAACTTGAAATCCTTACTGCCTCAGCCTCCTAAATTACTGGGATAATAGTTGTGTACCACTGCATCTGGCAAACCTTTCCTCTTTTTATTCTTTTTTTTTTTTAAAAAAATATTTATTTATTTTTTTAGTTGTAGGTGGACAGAATATCTTTATTTTTTTTTTATGTGGTGCTGAGGATCGAACCCAGTGCCTCACGCATGCTAGGCGAGCATGCTACCACTGCGCCATAACCCCAGCCCCTCTTTTTATTCTTATTTATTTATATTTTTGTGGTGCTGGGGATTAAACCCAGGGCATTGTGCATGCAAGGCAAGCACTCTACCAACTGAGCTAAATCCCCAGCCCATCTTTCCTCTCTTTAAAGTTGATGATCTCAGGTATTGTGTTACAGTAATAGAAAGTGAACTAACAGAGACACTGATATGGCCACTTGGACCTTTCCAATGCCTACTCTTGCCATCTGCATCAAGTTTAAATCAGATTCTGTGTCCTGAGGTTCTCTGCTCCTGCAGTTCTGTCATTTCTCTCTTACACTGTTGCAACAGCCTTCTTGCTCATTTCCCTGGCTCAGGGCTTCCAGTGCGATCAAATCATTTCCTCACTTCAAAAGACTTCAGAATTCCCATACGAGCTGACAATAGGGTAAGGCCTGTTCTATCTCATGGACCATGATACAGTTCCCAACTTCCAGGCCCACTTCATATGTGTATAATTTGGGCAAAGACACAGTACCTTCACGTAGCAAGGTTCTGAGCTTATTTCATTAAATAACAGTTTAATAACAGTCTACTGTTGCTATCTTGAAATTCTCTTTATGTGTGTGTGTGTGTGGAGTACTGAAACATGCACTGAAACCTCCAAATCTGTCAGCTAAATAAATATTCTTTTTTTTTTTTTGTACTGGAGATTTAACCCAGGGTACTTTATCACTAAGGGTACTTTATCACTGAGTCACATCCCCAGCCTCTTTTTATTTTTTTTTATTTTTACTTTTATTTTTTTTAAATTTTTTTTAGTTGTAGATGGACACACAATATCTGTATTTATTTTTATGTGGTGCTGAGTATCGAACCCAGTGCCTCATGCATGCGAGGCAAGCGCTCTACCACTGAGCCACAATCCCAGCCCTCTTTTTATTTTTTATTTTGAGACAGGTTCTCAATAAATTGCCCATGCCACCCTCAAACTTGCTATCTTCCTGTCTTAACTTTCCTCAGTGACTGGGATTATAGGTGTGTACCTGTGCATGGCTTGAAATTGTTAATTGTTTCTGAATAAAGGGGCTGGTGTTTCATTTGCAAATCATTTAGCTTATCCTGGCCAACTTAACTTTCTGTGCTTGCCTTCTGGTGTCTGCTTCCCTCTGGTCATCACAATGGCTTGGAGACCTTTTTCTTTGTTGTTTGCTTGTTTTTGGTACCATGGATTGAACACAGGGGTGCTTAACCACTGAGCAATATCTGCAGCCCTTTTATTCTTTATTTTCAGGATCTCACTAGGTTGCTTACAGTCTCACTAAATTGCTGAGGCTGGCTTTGAACCTGCGATCCCCCTGCTTCAGATTCCTGAGCCATTGGTATTACAGGTGTCTGCCATCACACCTGGCTTGGAGACCTGTTAAATGACATCCTTTTCTTCTTTGACAACTTTGCTCTTGTTCTTCATCTACAAGATGAAGAATGGCATCTACAATTTCAGTTCTCCTCTGCTATATGAGAAATTATTTTGGTCCTTCAAGGCTCTGTTCAGATGTTATCTTATCCCTGAATTCAAACTGACTCCTTCAGGTTGAATTCTCCTAAGTCCATTGTAGCTCTAGTCGTGTTTTTTCAGGGTTCTAAAATTCACTAAGTTCTTCTATCATATGATCGCATCTCACAACAAACCTACTGTTTATTGAACACCTGCATACACAGAGCATGTTATAGGTAATTTAACACAGGTAATAGTAATAGTAGCTTCCATTTATTAAAAGCCTGTGCTAGGTACTTAACTGTGTTGTGCTATGTAAAACGAGTAGCAGACTGCCACATCCACACCCTGGAAGCTTAGAAATACAGAATCTTGGTCTCACCTCAAACCAGCCCAATTGGAGTCTGCATTTCAATATGGTTCTCAGGGGCTCTGTTCATTCCAATCCATCAATAGCAGACATGCAATACTCAGCGTATTGCTGTGATACCACTGGATTTGTGTAGAGGCTTTGCCGTTTCCAGCTGTGAAAGCTTAGGAAAGTTTCATAAATTTTCTGTGCCTCAGTTTCCCTCCTATGGCCATTAAGAGAAGTAGATGTGATGAGGACTGCCACATAAGGTAAGTGGTGGTCTCTGAATGTCCCTGTCCCATCTACTTCCTCCTATCCACACAGGCCATCCCTCCTTGATTCATTTCTAGAGCTCTCATAAGCCCCCGTGTATCTCTGTGGTAACCCTCCTAGGAGAAACCTCAGATCTCCTATAGGCAGCAGAGGAGGCTTTAGGGTGTGTGTAGGGCTCTCTGTCTTCCAGTTCAGCCTACCCAATGCAACGTTTGCCTCCCTTCCCCCACTACCCTGGGGGAGGTCCCATTTCCCAGCAGCAGGGAAGCCCTGAGGGAGACTCTGGAGGAGGGGGAGATGGCGTGAGGTCAGCCCCACGTCAGCCCCTCTCTCTTTCCCTGCGGTGGCTGGGAAGAGGCTGCTGAGTGGGTGCCAGCCACAGTGGAGGTCTGTCCCCTGCTCTGGGGCCAGACCACAGGCAGCCGTACTGGGCTGCAGCCAGGCTTGGGGAGAGGTGTTCTCAACCCCCAAGCTCCTCTCTGTCTGGCCCTCAGGACCCCTCCCCGACCCCAGATGGGAGCTGCCGCCAAGGGCTCGTCCAAGCAGGTGAGGTCATTGTCTCCACCAGACCAGCCTGACGCAAAGAAGGCAGCCACCCACGTGGCAGCATGCAGGCACCCTCAAACCCCCTCTTCAAGCCATCTCCCCCGACAGCAGCCCTGGCCTCCAATTCTCTCCACTTTTTTCCCTCCAAGGGGCCTCCAGGAATCTACCTTAAACACCTGCTGGGGCAACAGGGCGGGGCGGGCTGAGAAAGAAACACACAACGGACAGATTCCAGGACCACCCTCCAGAGTCTGCTTGGGTCCACAGGGACAGGCCCCAGAGCAAACCTGGGGGTGACTTGGCCTCTGGAGAGGAGGGTGAATGCAGGTTCTCCCATGTGTCCCTTGAGTGGGTTAAAACCTCAGGTAATCAAGTTGGTAATTCTCAGCCTGAGGCAATTTTCGCAACATTTGGTGATGGCTGGAGACCTTTTTGGTTGTCACACACAACTGATGGGTGTTTTTGGAATCTAGTAGATAGAGGCCGTGGATGCTGCTAAACATGCTACAATGCATAGAACATGCTACAATGCCCCCACCAACCAAGACTCATTCAGTGCAACATGCCCATAGTGCTCCAGCTGAGCAGCTTTGGTTGAAATGAATCCATTCACCAATACACCATCTCTCAGCATCTAATCTGCTCCCACATGATGGTGACATCTGAGACAAGAGCCCGCCTCTTGAAATGAACTGTCACTGTCTGGCTTCTCTGCTTTAGATTCAGTGAGAGCATGTGCATGAGCAGACACTGTACACATTCACACACACACACACACACACACACACACACACACACAGTAACCCGAGAAGTCAACAACAATGCAAATTCACGCACAGAAGCCTGAGGTGACCCCTGGAAAGCTGAAGGCACAGGGAGCTAGGAGGACTTTCACCCTGGTCCCAAGCAGGTCTCCCTTTGCTGTGCATCCCAGACCCCCTCACTTGACCTCTTTGAGCCTTAATTTACACATCATGAAATGAGTTTGGTGTAAGAGAGTACAGGCTTCAGAGCTTGACTATCCTTGAGGTGGAATCTCAGCTCTGTCTCTGTCCAGCTCTGAGAACTAGGACATTTCTTCTGTGAGTCCCCACTTCCTTATATGTAAAATGGGATACCATATTCATCTCATAGGACTGGTGGAAAGACAAATGAAATAAGACATGGGAGGCACCAGAGCTAAGGTCACCTGTAAAGTAGGCATTCTGTTATGGTCTTTCCTGTCTCTTTGAGATCCAATCCAACCGAAAATCTATGCTAAGGGGTCAGCAAACTGCTCCATAAGCCTGGGGTTACAGGTAAAACACAGGACACAAAAATTCTAACCTAACTGACTATACTGAATTTTAGTTTTGTTAAACTGGCCCACTGCTTGTTTTTGTGAATAAAACTTTATTGGAACACACCAATGCCCCTTTATTTCCATGTTGTCTCTGACTGTGTTTTTGTACCATAATATAATTGAATCATCGTAACTCAATGCAGTTCATGAAGCCTAACATAGTTAGTGTCTGGTTCTCCACAGAAAAGAAGTTTTGTTGGGCCTGGGCCTATGTCTGGAAATAATTGTTTGAGGGTAGTGGGGTGTATGACTAGAGCCCATGCAGTAACCATCTCCTGCTTTAGACAGTGGATAGAGGAGATATATGCAGAGGAGAGTGAATGGCTCTTGGTCACCCTGGTGACACAGTCTGGAAGAAATTAGAAAAAGTTCAGATCTGGGATGGAGAGGGACCTGGGTTCTAAAGCAGACCCTTTGCTGACTTTCAAATGACCTTGGCAAAGCCTTTCCCCCTCTTCAAGCCCCAGTTCTTACATCCTTCATTGATTCAAGAATATTTACAAAATGTTAACTACATGTGGGATGCCCGGAGGACAAAGGGCCCTGCTCTTGTGGGACTTAAATTCAAGTTGGTTGAGAGATGAGGTGCAGGTCCATAAACACACAAGGTGGTATCACTGGTGACAGAATCCCCTGGAAGAATAAACAAGGATGATGTAGCAGAGTCTGGGAGGAGCTGAGTTAAGGTGGTTGGGGAAGGGACTTCAATCTGAGCAGAGAGCTGATGGAAGAGGAGAAGGAACCTCAGTTTCGCTGTCTGCTGCCTCCTGGCCCTGCCAGGGCAGCCTAGGGGAGGAACTGGTTGGGGTTGGCCATGAGGCTGTGTGTCTCGTACATCTCTTTGGCAGAGACCCTCCAAGACTAGTGCCTTTTATCTTACCCTCTCTCTGGAGAGGAGTGGCTGCTGGCCAGCAGGGCTGCCACCTGGTAGGAGGTGAGGGTGGAGAAGTGGGGAGGAAGGGCCCAATCCTGCTCTGGTCAGTGACTACCTCCCTTCCTGTTTTTGTGGAGAGTGTCCTGTCCTGAGTCCACAGCTGGTGGGACTGGTGTGACCCCAGCAGGAGGGCTGCGTTCGTGGGCTTCCTGTTGAGCACAGTACAGACCCTCTGGACCAGAAGCTCACCCTCAACTTTATGGAACAACCTTATGGTGGCTCCCTCCACATTCCCAGATCCAAGTGTCATAGGAGGTAAGTGACAAGACCCAAACCTGTCTGCTTGAGGACAATGGTGTGACAATGGTCAAGTTATGATCCCCGAGGGCCCCTGAACACCCACCAGCATGATTTTAAACCCTTCATTCCTCTTCCAACAGGACATCCTGGTTCTGAAAACTTGTACTGAAACTGGTTTCTGTCTGGATTAATCTGGTAAGCAAATTGCCAAGGATGATGACTCAAGGCCAGGTCGGGGTGCTGGTAGCTCAACAGAGACACTCTGGGTCACACATTTACATTTTTGTTGAAGCCTTCGGTGCCCAAAGGCAAATGGGTGACTAATGGTGGAATTTTGGCACATGGCAAGTTGGTGGGGGGTAAGGCCCCTTGAAATACAGGGTATATAAAAATATTGTCCCTTACAGGATAACAGGGATTTAAAATTTATTACATAAAACTCACCTCACAGGCATTCATTTATTTAATTCCATAATAACTCTATTAGAGAGGTGGTTCTCATTTTAAGCTTTCATTCATGTATTCATTGGGTGCCTGGCCCCATACCAGACACTGGAGCCTTAGGGTAGGTCCCCTAGGTCCCTTTTCCAGTGAGGCCATGTGGTCATTACAATACATAAAACAGCTATTGAGTGGGAGCAAGAAAGAAATAGAGGCCCAGAGAAGTGATGAGCATGCCATGATTGTACCTACCTGGGCCACCTCACCCTTAGTCTGGTACACTTTTTTCTTTCACCTGAATTGTCCAAAGTGGGTTTCATAGCTCTTCATTCACAGGGAATTCATCAGTGTTCAAAGAAAACAAGGGCTTTGTATCAGAAAATGTTAGGGAAACACTAGATTCAACAAAATTTAGAATTTTTTTTTTTTTTTTGAGAACTTCTCAGAGCCTGTAGGAAAGTCAAACGGGATGGAGTGTGGCATGTCTGTGGACTCTTCTCCAGTGGCTCTTCCAGGACTACATTCTGTGGATGCATCCTGGGAAACACAGACCTGATCACCTCCTTTAAGCATCTTTCCCAATGACTCTGACCTGACCAACCCACAGGAAGGCTGGCATCACACTTCATTCTGTCTGCAGAACTTTTCTCTTCCATGTCCACAGACTTCCAGCTGTGACCCGGGATTTTTGAACAGAAGGAGAGAAGGTGGAGAGTCCATCAGGCACTGTTCCTCTGGCCTCAAGTTGCAGCTTCACTCTACACCTGCTAAGCAAGAGACTGAACCTGAACTCCAGGTAGCATCCTCAGGCAGGGCCCCTGCAGAGACACCCTCCTCTCCTTTGGCCTCACCAAGCCTGGCCCAGGATCCAAGTCAAAGCTAGGGCAGGAGTAATCTTTCTAAACCACAAACTGATGGAGGTAGCTTCTGCTTCAACTTTTGGTGGCTTCTCAGTATCCTCCAAGACAAAGCCTCAGCCTAGGCTTGGCCCACATCTCAGCTTCGTTCCCCATCGCTTCCTGCCTGGTGCTCCAGCAGAACTGAACTGCAGGTGGTCCCCAGGACACATCACACTCATTCCTGCTTCCTTTACCCCAGCCTCTGGGTATCCAGCTCATTTCCTGAGCATCCTTCCCAGGTTTTTTCCCTCTTGATGGTTTTATTCCTCCTTAGGAGTGGTTCACCTCAGGCCTCTTTCCTGCTCAAATTCCCCATATACTCCCAGGCTGGCCTGTATTCCCCTGTCCATGAAATGATCATGAACACGTCTTTCTCCCCAGCTAGATCAGCTCCTGCTCTATCCCACCAAGGACTCAGAGACACACTGAGGAGTACCACATAGTGGAATCTCTGCTAATATTCCCCAAAATGTGCTGCACACTGTGTGTCAGGACTATGCTGGATACCAGGAGGCACATGGATTCCCAGAGGACAGCATGAACAGCAAATGGGCTCTGTGATCTTGGGCAAGTTTCTGGACCTCTCTGTTTTTCTCTTCCTGATCTATAGAGTGGGGATTCTCTGAGTGGATAGACATACAACCCAGAACAAGGTCCAACTTGTACAATGCAATGTGTGTATTGTGCTGTGGTGATAGTAGTGGCTTCAGTACCTGGCTTCCTGTGACACTTGGGGATTCCTGTGTCATCGAGCGGCTGCCTCAGGCAAGAGCCTCTCCCTACCTGTGTCTCAGCACTCCCCAACTGTTTGAGGGCTGATCTCTACTGTAGGTTAATTAGTGGCTCTGCCAAAAGATATATCCATATCCCAGAACTTGAGAATGTGACTTTATTTGGCAAAATGTTCTTCATAGATTCAATTCTGTTAAGGATCTCTAGGTGAGATTTTCCTGGATTATCCAAGTGGGCCCTAAATCCAATGACAGAAAGGCAGAGGGCCATTTGTGACATACAGAGGAGGAAGTCATACGGAGACAGAGGTGGAGATGCAGTGATGCAGGTATGAGCTAAGGCATGACCGGAGCTGCCTTCTAGAAGCCACCTGCAAGAGGCATAGAAGGATTTCCCACTAGGGCCTTCAGACAGGCGTGGCCCTGTTGACACCTTGATTCAGATGTCTGGCCTCCAGAACTGTGAGTGGATAAACATCTGTGCATCTGTGTGTGTGTGTGTGTGTGTGTGTGTGTTTTCATATTAGATATTGAACCTAGGGGTGCTTAACCACTGAGCCTCATCCCTAGCACTTTTTATTTTTTTATTTTGAGATAGGGCCTCACTTAGTTGTTGAGGATGGCCTCAAACTTGAGATTCTCCTGCCTCAGCCTCCTGAGTTGTTAGGATTACAGGCATGTGCCACCACACTTGGCAAACCATCTGTGATTTTAAGCCATCCAGTTTGTTGTAATTTATTACGGAAGCCACAGGGAACTAATACAATTCATAAAGGGCTTTCCCAGCTCCGACAAGAACTACTTCACAAATATTAGAAGTGTTCTCCAGAGGCAGGCCCAGGGTCCCTGGAAGACTGGGAATCTGACTCTGGAAGAAGATTTAGTCCCTTTCTGAGATACTGATCTTGGTACACCTACCTTTCCTTCCTCGGCATCACTTAATGAGCCACCAGTACCCAAAGCAGTTACAAATGGAGGAATCCCTCAAGATGTCTCTTCCCCTCAGCACAGGCTGTTCCCTCTGTGAAAATTCTATTCCTTGTTCCATCCCCCATCTGTCACTTGACTACGCAGCTTCCAGATTGGCTCAAACATCCCTTCTCAGCAAAACCTCCATTTGTTTCCCCACCAGTTAACTCTTGATCTTTTGTCCCAGGTGACACATGTTTATTGATTTATACTAAGAATATCTCACTCAATCTGAATCCAGAGCGATCACAAAAACCATGTATATTCACAATCTGTGTTTGATGGACCTCAGTCAGATATTCTCAACTTCTAGGACAGGAAAACCAAGCCCAGATTTGCTCCCGTCACCCCGTGGATGGCGTGGGAGGCCTTGGTAGTGGAGCTGAGAACTCTAAATTTGGCCATTGGTAACTTGGACTCCCTGGTCCTCAGTTTCTTAGTCAAAAAAAAAAAAGGAAATGAATGTATGACAAGCTTTAAAAGGATAAGAAAATGCCTGTGCAGCTTTTCAGAGCTCCAGCCCCTCAACAGCTATTCTCTGGGGACTGTGGATGCTGCTGTCAGGCCAGGACCAAATCTGGGGCATCACTACTCTGGGCTTTGTCATCCCAGAACAGCAGGGCCTGCCTGGGTGTGCTCAATGCACAGCCTGTAACCCTTTCTGGGGTAATGAGTTCCATAAGTTTATCTTTGCTGGGTACTGTGAATTCCTGTTTATCCTGGGATCCTGAGAAATAAACAGACCACTTGGATGACCAGAATTTTCCATCTCAGCATGTTCAACAATAACCCAAGATAACGATCATCCTAGGCCTTGCAAGAGGGGCCTTCGAGTCACCGGATGCCCACCCTGATATGTAGGGGTGCATGTCATCATTAGGTGGGGACAGTAATAGAACTGCAACTTAAAGGGCTTCAGAGAAACTGAGTTCTAGGCTCAGCTCTGGGGAGCCCCAGGAGACTGGGAGATGACCCAGGGCCATTTTGGATTGGGGGATTCTTTTGCTACAGACAAAATAAAAACACCCACAAAAGCTTGGAAACCACCAATTAGTTCAACTCTTCTTCATTTTACCTTGAAGATGGCCCTGTGAAGCGGGGAGGCCCTCCTGACATCCCACACTATGGTTTGCATTTAATCAGAGTGCTTGGTTAACTGGAACACTTCCCCTGACCATTGGTGGCCAGGACTCGACTGGGCTTCCCCCATTTATCCTGAAGTACTCTCCTTCCAGCTTTGAAATAAGGGACTGCTTGGGTGCCTGGGGTTTGGTGAACAAGGCTGTGGTCACCTCCCTATCCAGGTCATTTCCTCCTACAGGGGAAGGTTCTACCCACACCTCCCACCCCTTGTCCTTCCTGTGCAGTGGTCTGTTTGGACACTGGCTGGCACAGAGAAATGGGGGAACATGCCAGGCGGCAGTCTGCTTCCTGGGGGAGCATTTGGGGAATATGTGGGCAGCCATGGGACTGTGGTCACATTCTGACCACAAAGGCAGGTAGTTCCAGCTGACAGGGACGGGTTCACTGATGTAGCTGAGCTGATGTTTCTGCCTTGGTCCCCTGTACACATGGATTGAGTTCCTAACATGTGGGGACCCAGAATGGAGCAAGATTATGCGGCTCTCTAGGAGCCTGCCATCTAGTGGGAAGACACACGTAGAGGCTAAAAGGGGAGCATTGGTGCCAGAATATAATAAAGGGGGAGCAGGCAGGGAGGTCCTGCAGGAGAGCAATGCTTCATCTGGGACATAAGGGGGAGCTGGAGAAAGCCCTGTTGGGAGTGAGGGAGAATAGTGTATAGAGGGACCAGCCAAAGTGGTTACAACATTAAATGAGATGATGCATATAAGAGTTAGCATTGTGCAGGCCATGTGGGGCTCACAATATGACAATGACTCTTATGTTTCCACTTGTGTGCAGTGAAGGCCTCATGGGATCTCAGGGGATCCCATGGTCATCTAAACCAGTAGCTCTCAATCAGGGATGATTAGACCCCAGGGTACACTTGGCAATATCTAAGAACATTTTTGATTGTCAGAGCTGTGGATGCTGGTGGCATCTAGTAAGTAAAGGGCAAAGATGCTGTTGATCCTTCTACTGTGCAAAAGAAAGTCCTCACCTCAAAGAGTACTGATCACAGCTGGGTATGGCAGTACACACCTGTAATCCCAGTGACTCGGTAGGCTGAGCCAGGGGGGTGGCAAATTGGAGGCTAACCTTAGTATTTTAGCAAGACCTTGTCTCAAAATCAAAAAATGAAAAGGCCTGGGGACATAGCTCAGTGGTAGAGTGCCCCGGGTTCAGTTCCCAGCATCACCAAAACAATCAAGCATGCGCATGTGTACCTCCCCCCAACACAGAGAAATGCCAATTGTCAATCATGCTGAGGCCGAGAAGCCCAGCTGTAGGCTAACCTCTCTCTTGGAATTTGCTTCCCTCTGTACTTCCTTTACCAGCTGAACATCAGACTCTTGAGCAACCCCAGGGACAAGGAGCTCACTATGTGTGATTTTCTTTCTTTATATCTATCTACCTACCTACCTATCTATCTATCTATCTATCTATCTATCTATCTATCTATCTATCCATCCATCCATACACACACACACACACACACACACACACACACACACACACACACATATGTATTTGCTAAGTTTCTTCACTCAGTCTTTTAGCAATTATGCCTGTGCAGAAATTCTCCATAAACCCAGAAAGACTAGATTCAGGGAGCTTCTGGATAGCTAAATGCATGGAGGTTCTTAGAATGTGGTGCTCCCAAAGATACCATGGAAAGTCTGCACCCTTTCCCACATCCCTTACCCTGAGCACATCTTCATCTGTACATTTTGTAATATCCTTTACAATATATAAATATAAGCAAATGTTTCCCCGAGTTCTGTGAGTGACTTAAGCCTGTGAGAGTGGTTGGTGGGAACCCTGATCTATAGCCAGTGGCTCAGAAGCACAGGTCAAACAATCTGGGGCTTGTGACTGGCATCGAAGTGGGGACAGTCTTCAGAATGGAACCCCAACATGTGGGATGTGACACTGCCTCCAGATAGATTGTGTCAGAATTGAATTGGGTTAGAGGATGCGTACCTGGTGTTGCAGAGTCTACTGCTTGCTTGCTGGTGGGGAGAAGTCCCCACACCTTTGGAAGTCACAGAAGTGCTCTGTGTTGTGAGTAGGAGAAACTGAGTCTGAGTTGGAGCTGGTTTCCCCTCTCCATCCTCAGACTATCCCTCAGGCAGCCTGATCCATCTGTAATCAGTTCAGTGTATTCAGAATGATCCTCACAATGTGTTGACAGCCCTTTTCCAGGATCCTATGGCCTCCAAAGGCATTTGTCCTCAACCTGCCCTTGGGACCAGCTAGAACTAGTTTCATTTGGTTTTTGCCTTGAAAGATTTTAAATATTTGAGAATATGTTAGTAAATCTTTCCTGCAAGACTGAATAACTTCCGTGTGATCAGGAAGTTTGACTTGGGGTGTGAGCCTGGACTCTCGCCTGTGCAAAAGTGCAGAGATCCCATCACCCCAGTTTACAGCCAACAGAGCCAGAGAAGTGCAGAACAGTCCCAGGAACCCAACAACTCTGTTGCTCTCCAAAGCCTCAGTTTTATCTCCTATCAAATAGGTATAAGGACACTCTCTTGACTTTCCTTGCTTGGTGCTGCAAGGCCCAGAGAAGTCAACAAATAGATGAAATTGCCACACAGAACAGTGTAAGAGATTAACCTCATCATGCCCATGATGAACCCTTCCCTTGAATCTCCATCGTCAACTAAGTGTTTTCAAGTCACTTTGTCATTCTCCTAATTTACTGAACAGCAATGAGGATTCCCATTTTACAGATGAGCAAGCTGAGGGTCATTAATACTATAAATCAGACTCAGCTGAACCCAGATCTTCTGGCTCCAGATCCAAGACCCATAAATGCCAGGTGACAGGGACTCAAGGGGACCATGGTGGGAAAGGAGGAGAGTGTCAGGATCTGAGGAGACAGGAGACCAATGGAGTGACTGGCGGGAAGTGTCCCATAAGGCCATGTGCATGTGGCACGTGGCCTTCGTGGCCTGCATGGCCCACACCCGGGGCATCTGCTTCTCTCTCACACCTACCCTCTTTCGCTTCCTTTCGCGGCTTGGGTTTCCTTCCTCCCTTCAAAGCTGGTGAGCTGTCTCCTGTGGAAGCCACTTTCTGTTCTTTCTTGGAATCTGCCCAGGGACAGACACCTGCATTTCTGTTTCGATTTCTCCTCAGGCACAGTGTTTCCTGGGGAGCCGTAGGGGCGGGGGGATGTGGCCCATGGGCGGCAGGCCATCCTGACCCATAGGGAGGAAAAAGTATGACTGGGTCTGGGGACAGAGGCTTTTCCGGTTGCCTCTTCCGTGCCTGTCCTCCCTCACTTGTGAGTTCCTCAAAGGATGTCCCTAAAACCTTTTTTTAAAAAGTGGCTTTATGGAGATGGAATGCTCACAACATACAAGTGTACAATTCAGTGGTTTTTAGTTTATTCACAAATATGTGCGATCAACACCATTGTCAATTGTTAGAACATTTCATCACTTCAAAAAGAAAAAAAAAATCTGTGCCCTGTCTTTATCACCCCACACCCATGCTCCACCTCAGGAAGCCGATGGATAATCTGCTTCCATTTCTGTGGATTTCCCTATCCTGGACATTTCATACAAATGGAATGATATGTGGTGGTTTTCTGGGACTGGATTCTATTACTTAGCCCCTAATGTTTTCAACATTCTCCCATGTCATAGCATGTATCATTGCTTCATTCCTTTTTATGGCTGAATAATATTCCATTGTATGGATATGCCACATTTTGTTTATCAATTTAGGTTGTTTCCTCATGTTGGCTATTTTGAATAGTGCTATTATGAACATTTGTGTGCAAGTCTTAGTGGAAATATGTTTTCATTTCTCTTCAGTATATATGTAAGAGTAGGATTGTTGGGTCACCTGGTAGCTCTATGGTCAAACATTTGAAGGAATACCAGATGGTTTCCCATAGCAGCTATGCCACACCACATTCCCACCAGCAATGTTTTCAGATTCTGGCATCTTCACATCCTGCCTATCTCTTGTTATCATCTGAATTTTGGATTCTAGCCATCCTAGTAGGTGTAAAGCAATAAATATTAAACTTTCTGTTTGCTGAGCAGTGAGGCTGGGCACAGGAGTCTTGGAGGCAGCTCCAAGGATCCCTCTAATAGCAAGGGTCCTTCCAAAAGCTTTGCATGAATTCTGGTGCCCAGCGGGCTCTGGTAGGTATGAGTGGAGTGGATGGCTGGCCAGTGTGCTCAGATTGGGGGCTGGGCTGGACACAGGGAGGCCTGGGAATGGCTCCCAGCCTCCTGTTAGGGTCCCTTTGGCCAAAGCCTTTTCTAGGCCAGCTTTTGTCTGGCTTGTGCAGCAGTTTTCTTCTACAGCATTTTGAGACTCAGCACATGTTAGCCTCTTCCTGATGGTTTGAATTAGAAAGCAACTGATGCCTTGTAGAAAATCCAGGGAAAAACATTATTGTTGGAGGCCAGTTTCCTCACTGGCAGAGGACTGCCCTGGCCTGGTATTCCTGAGCACAAAAGCCTTCGCTGGCAAAATCAGAGCCTTCTATCCAGGCTCCCCTCCCTCCTTCTCTCTCACCCAGCTTCCCATGGGCCTGGGAAATGCTGGCTGCTGGGTGGGAGTTAGGACAAGAATCTCTGGCTGTCTGGGCTCATTCACTCCAGCAGCATGTTAGTGGACTGAGGTCTGACTCAGCTCCTGGCCTGGCAAAGGCCTGGCTGTCTGGTGTGGTACAGAGGTGGTGTCCGTTGGAGAAAGGGGCAGGCGCTGGGGTGGGCAGGGGGCCAGGGGGAAGGCTAGCTGGGCACTGAGTTCAGAAAGAGAGAGACCACATTACAGTTGTTATTTTACAAGCTGAGGAAACTGAAGCTCTTAGAGGTGATGTCACCTGTGTACAGTCACAAAGTCAGATAGTATGGCCTGAGGATTGGACTTCGGGCTGGCTCTGAGGTCTCACTGTCTCCTTGCATGCCAAGAATGGGAGCAGAAGTGCTTTGTGAACCAAAAGTCACAGGACCAGTGTGAGGGGTGTTAAGAATCATTCTCATTGACACTTTCCTCTCTGTAGCCTGCTCTTTCTCTCTGACTCAGAGTGGCCAGGGAAGTTGGTCAGAAGGCACTGGGAGGCCTCTCTTCTAGCTGGCCATTATTCTTCCTTGGTTTCTTCCTGGTCACCAACAGTCAGAACCCCATGACCAGGACTGCCTTATCTCTGGTCTCAAGAGTGACAGGCCTGAACTCCTAGAAGCCTAGCTTCAGATAGATAGTGATGATTGTCAGGGTCTGCAGTTCCCTGATAAAGCCCTTGCAGCATGGGACCAATCAGGCAGAAGTTCCCCTCACACTCGCTCTTTCACTTCACCCCACAACCCTGGCTCCTTAAGCTCTTCTCTTTCCTCAGGACAGGTACCCTGTGAGCCCAGGCCACTGGAGCTAGCAGGGCCCAATCCCCACTAACCTGTCCTCATCCCAGTTATCCCCCTGGCATCTACTTCCTCCTCAAAGTCATTCTGGATCTCCCTGTTCTAGTAATCTTCCTTGGCTTCTCCTCTTACAGCACTTCAAATTCGCCCTTTCAGGAAATAAATAGAAGACTGGAAGGTTGTATTCTGCTGGGTTAACCAGGCTGTATGGAATGGTGAGCTACCAATGATTTTGGCTCCCATCCTTGTGTGTTCCGTGCATGTGTACATACATACACATCCCACCTTTCCCACATAATTTACTTTTATAAACCAGCCACAGTGGCATGCACCTATATTCCCAGCTACTCAGGAGGCTGAAGCAGGAGGATCACATGGGTTGAGACCACATAGTGCGACCTCATCTCAAAAAAACAAAAAACAAAAAACCAAAAAACTTAGAAAAGAAACAAGGCCTCTAATCTCAGTTATTTGGGAGCCTGAGGCAGGAGGATTGCAAGTTCAAAGTCAGCTTGGGCAACTGAGACATCCTGTCTCAAAATAACATGAAAATGGCTGAGGGTATAGATCGGTGGTAGGATGCCTGCTTACTATGAGCAAGGCCTTCTGGTCAGTCCCCAGCGTGCGTGCACACGCACATAAAAAGAATTCCAAATAGACGCTAGCATTTAGCTTTTCACGGATGTGTTGATTGTGATTGTCCAAGTGGTGGTCTCATACCTCCACTGACATGGAGCCGCAATTCCAGGGCATTGGGGTGTGACCCTTGCTAACTCACAAGCCTCAGCCCCATCTGCTCTTGCTCCGGGGAATACTTACTCCGAATCGTCTGAGGTGTGTCCCCAGGGTCCACTTACCTATTTCAGAAGTTCAAGCTGCTTTTCAAGGGCAGCTCCAATTCTACCCACTCCTCGCCTGCCCACAAATCTTGGGAACCCTGGTCCTTTGGCTTTTGGATGGCTGCTGTGGGTCGCTGCTGAGCTGCCTGACTTGCTAGACTGTTTTTTAAGAGCAGGAAATACATCCCATACCTCCCTGCCTCCCAGCCCCTGGCTTGGTGCCAGCACACAGCAGGGCAAGTTCTCAGGGGGAAGCCAAGAATAGGAACCCAAAGAGTCATGATTATGGTTATAATAATACGGTAACAGCCACTATTTACTGAACCCTGACGCTGAGCATCCATCTGATTGCCTCTTTACCTGGGTTATGTCACATGACCTGCACCCCTTTTCCCTTGGAAACTGAGAGACAGAGGTGCTGTTAAGTGCATCTTAGGGAGAAAAGGCCTCTGTGAAAGGAGGGCCTGTATCTCAGATGCTGCCACCTCTTCTTGCCTCAGTTTCCTCCTCTGTCCAGGAGCCTGACACCTGCTCTTCTTTCTTGCTCCCCCCAGGTGATTGCAAAGATCAAACAAGACCATGAGCATGTTGTTAATTGCAAATAACTGTATCAGACACATGGTGAGGTGAAATAAATGCTTACTGAAGGCCCCACCCAAGCCCAGAAACTTGGAGAGGAAGGGAACTTTTAACTCTGCATTTCCTACTTGCTGAGGGTAATAATGAAAGTAGAGAGGACAACAGTAGCTCTATTTTCATATGGAAGGACTCAAGCACTGGGCAGGTCTGCACTGGCCAGTACCCCCTGCACCTTCCACTCAACTCCTTGCCTCCTCTCCTATCAGCTCCAGTTATGCCAGTGTCTTTCCACCCAGTCAGAGCCAAGCTCCTGCTCTGCCTTGGAAAGATCTTCAGCTCTTTGTTCCCTGATTCCTACCTGCCCCCAGGTTTCAGCTAAGATGGCAAGCTCTAAGGGGCAACCTTCCCATCTCCCACATGCTCAGTGCCCTTAGAGGTAACTAGGCACCAACCCTCCTTGGCGACACATATCTTCACTCTAGTGAAATAGTTAACCACATTATTATGTTGTTCAGATCTTCCTCTCCTGCTAGTTCAGAGGCTTCTTAGGGGAAGGGAGGGTTTATCCTGCCCCTGCTGTGTCCTAGGGCCACAAGTGGGCAGACTGGATGAAGAAAGAAGGAAATGGACATTTCATTCAGCCCCTTCCTCACCAACATGCAGCCCATCTATGCTGTGAGTCTCTTTGGGTCCAGCAGAGAATGCTACTTGGACTAGAAACTTTTGCAGCATGTGGCCTGTAGGCTCTGGAAAGAGATGGAGCCCAAATCCCAGCTCTTCTACTTTTCAGCTGTGTGATGATGACAAAGTTACTCAACCTTTCTGTCTATGTGTAGATTGATCTATTTTAGTGATTATAATAGTAGGTGCTATTATAATAGCACCTACTTCATTGGTGCTGAGGAAGTGGGATTATATAAATTAAAGATTACAATGAGTATGACTGTAATTATTATTATTGCTGGCAATGACTCAAAGAGTTCCTCCTTCCAATTAATATCTTTGTCCTTTAACGGCATGAGCCAAGGTCTGGATGACAGAATTGGAAAGGCCTGGGAGGGGAGCCAGCAGCCTGAGACTCCAACTCAGCAGGCCCTGGCCGTGTGACCTGGAGGGAGTCACTCCATCTCGCCTGCTAACCAGATGACTAACACTCGCAGCAATCATACTTCCTAACTTGCTACCTCACAGGGGTGTGGAGAAGATCAAACAGAGAAATGAATGAGAATTGTTCTCTCCGCAAATATTTGTTGAACACCTACTGTGTTCCGGGGCTTGGAGAGAACCAAATAGAGAACAACATGGCATAAGCCCTCTTCCTGGGAATGTGGACAGAGGAACCAGAAGTTAAGGGATTACTACCAATCATGCAAATGTCCCCAAAGCCTCACTGTGCTCTAGGAGGGGAACATGTGGTGGCCAAGGCACGCCTGCACATTCCAGCCACACGACCTAGCAGTCCATCCTTGCTCTGCCTCCTTCCGGCCACGTGACCTGGACATTTTCTTTGCTCTCTATGCCTGAGTCTTTATTTAGGAGATGGACTTTGAAATGGGCATAAAATTATACATTCCTCAAGGATTAAGTGAGTTCATGCATGTAAAGGGCTTAGCACCAAGCCAGACACATCTAAGACATCCCTCCATGGTGGTTATTGATAGTACCTTGCTGGGAACTTCACATGACCTTGCTGCCTGGCACCCATGGATGCAGATGTGACATTGTCCTTCAAAGAGACAGAGATGAGGACTGTGGCTGGCATGTGGGACCATGTTCCCTTCCTTCTTTGGGATTTATTTTTGCCCACACATACATGATTGTATAGGAACATTTAAATGTTTGAAAAGAAGTCAGGAGTGGTAGCACGTACCTACAATTCCAGCGACACTGGAGGCTGAGGCACAAGGATTTCAAGTTCGAGGCCAGCCTCAACAACTCAGGGAAGCCCTCAGCAACTTAGTGAGACCCTATTTCAAAATTAGAAAAAAAAAAAAAAGGATGGGGATATAGCTCAGTGGTAGAGGGTCCCTGGGTTCCATTCCTAGTACCACAATTTATGTGCTGGGATCAAACCCAGAGCCTCACTCCTGCTGAGCTCTACCATAGAGAGAGCCTCTTAATTCTAGGACTATGTTGCATAGAAGGGGTGAAAGAGATCATCCCCATCTTGTTCCAGTTTTTAGAGGGAATGCTTTCAGTTTTGCTGTTTTTTGGTTTGTTTGTTTTCCATTTAGAATGATGTTGGGCTTGGGTTTAGCATATATAGCTTTTACAACATTGAGGTATATTCCTACTATCCCTGGTTTTTCTAGTGTTTTGAACATGAATGTTTGTTAAGTATTGTCAAATGCTATTTCTGCATCTATTGAGATAATCATGTGATTCTTGTCTTTTCAAGTGTATGTGATGAATTACGTTTATTGATTCTGTATGTTGAAACTTGCCTCCCTAGATGAACTCCACTTGATCACAGTACACGGTACA
>CM053407.1:107230396-107309555 GCA_028644305.1 Xerus rutilus
ATTTGCCCATTTTAGAATTTAATCTGCTTATAATTTTGTGCAAAGTTAGAAAAATTATGATTGTAACAATTTTTTCTATTTGCCTCAACAAATGTTTCCAGTGAACAGTGTATACAGCTTCTGAAAATTTGTTTTTTTTCTGTTATGTTTGATAACATGTATTAAAAGGCAATTTTTGAGAAAAATAAATAAATAAATTAAAAAAAAAAAAGAGAGAGCCTCTTAAGATGGGATTTTGAGGACATCTATTTTTATGTTTTATCTTTTATATATTATTTGAACAGTAGATTAATTTTGTTTTGTTTTCTTCATTGTTTCTACATTTTAATATACATAACATGAAATTTTCCATTATAGTCACTTTTAAGTTCTGTATTAAGGATATCCAGGGGCTGAGGATATAGCTCAGTTGGTACAGTGCTTGCCTCTCATGCACAAGGCCCTGGGTTCAATCCTCAGCATCACACACACACACACACACACACAAAAGAAAGGATATCCACATTGTTGTGTAGCCATCACCACCATCTACCTCCAGGACCTTTTCATTTTCCACTGCTGAAATTCTACACCCATTAAGCACTAACTTCCCACTGTCCATACCACAACCCCTGGTAACCTCTATTCAACTTTCTGTCTGGATGATTTTGATGACTCTGGCGTGGCACAGTATGTGTCCCTTTGTTCCTGGCTAATTTCACTCAGCGTGGTGCCCTCAAGTTTACTCATGTTGCAGGGCGTGCCATAATTTTATTCCTTTTCAAGGTCAAATAATATTCAATAGATAACTTTTGCAAATAAAGATTGGGGCAAAGACAATCAGCAGAATGACTGCTTGATGACAGGAGAAGGCAGGTGGAGGGATGCCGGAATCTCCCCCAGTGGCTGCAGCTTTGTGGATTTCTGAAGGGAGCAGCAGGTCAGTATGGTGAGACATGGGGTAGGTGTCAGGCCACTAGCCCTGGGTCTCCTCTATCACAAGAGGGAGGAGTCAGACCTCCCGCCAGGGCTCTGGTCCCACTGTCCCAGGGACAGTGGACAATGAAGAAACTCAGCAGAGGGCTGTGACTCACAGGCTGCTGAGACCGGGCAGGGCCCCCACACTTGGCCCTGTGGCCCCGGCCATTTAACCTGGGCAGTTCCCGCTCCTCTCTGATAGCAGCACTGCTCCCCAGGCTCTGGGGCGACCCAATTGGCTCAGTGAGTAAGGAAGGCCGACAATCCCTCCTTTCATAAAGCTCCATGGCTGACTAATGCCTCCTGGTCACACTGGTCCTTCCACCTTCCACCCCAAAACCAGTTCTTGCCCCTAGCCAGCCCCTGGGGGTTTTGAGGGAGGCCTCTTTACCCTCACTTCCGGTGCTGCCCTTGTGCACTGCCCCCACCACCCTGCCCCCTGGCAGCACTAAGGAGCTTTCTCTTGCTCTGCTTCCTGTCCTCTTGTCCACCTTAATCCTGCCCCCCCCCACCCCCCTTTCTGGACCTTGATGTAAGGCCCTCAGTCATTTCCATGATAATGAAACCTTTGCCAAGGGGCTCTCCCTACTCCTTTTTCCCAGCTTTTCTCTTAGGAAGGATTAACTACTCACCCAAGGCTGGGGTCACCCAAGAGATGAATCCAGAGAGGAGATTTTGGGCACTGGAACAGGCCAATGGGGAAACTATTTCTGAGTACGTGAGAACATCTTGAAATGCTTCCACCTCCTTCAAGGCACACAGAGAGGTCCTGTGGAAAGACATGGGTTCCAGTGTCATATCTGTGTTACAATTTGACTCTGCCACTCACTAGCTGGGTAACCATGGGCAGGTAACTCTGAGCTTCAATTTCTACATCTATCAGAAAAAAAAATGAAGGGGTAGTGGAAGGACAATAATCCCTTCCCAAATGGATGTGAAGCACCTTCCATACAGAGTGCCTACCTAACCTGGGTAGAAGGTGACTGTCCAACAGAGGGGCTCAGGAAAGAGGGTTGGCATGCTTGGGGGAGGCCTTGCCAAGGAAACCATGGCTGGTCAGGAAAAGTCAGTCTCTCTGACTCCTGGTACTCATGGGCTGTGATTCTGCCTGAGAAATGGCCTGTTCTCAGGATTGACAGGAAGGTGAATGACATTCCTTGAAGACACCTTGTGAATGCAGATGACTGTGTCCCTGGAGGGGACCCTGGGGCATGGATAGAACAAAAAAAACATCAGGTGACAAGAGAAACTCTCTCTCTTCCCTTTTTTGTGGGTCAGTGAGAGAAGGCCAAGAGACAGGGTCCTGCCTAGCTCCTCTCATTAGTGAGGCCTAATTGAGCTGAACCTGGAGATGACTTTGTGCATTCTGAAAGGCAGCTTGGAAAACCAGGAAAAATTCTGGCCTGGGAGGCAAGAGCCATAATCCAGTCTCACTAGCTGTGTGGCCGTGGCTGAGTCACCACCTCTGAGCCACTTGTCCTTTATCTACAAAGGAATGAGGTGAGATGTGAGGACTTCAGAGGTCCTTCCCAGCTCTGAGATTCTGTAACTCGGTTGCCATCTCTTTAAACGTGAAAAGCAGAGATGCTGAGCTAAAACAGATGTGGTGGATAAAGCCAAGATAATCAACCCAGCGGTTTCTCTCTCTCCAGTGCCCTGCGTCAGCAAGGCCTTGGGTGATTTCTGGCATTTGCTCATTTTGATAGGTAATCAAGGCAACATCTGGGGCCTGAGCTTCCGGAAGACAGCTGGCTCAAATAGTCTCTACCCTCAGCCCTTCCTCCTTCCTGCATGCCATGGTGTGATGTGAACCTCCAGAATCCATTGGGTCCAAGCTGGCTTCCAACACTGAGTGTTTCCTAAGTGTGGTTTTTGCTGAGACTACCCCCCTACGACCTTATGACCTTTTACAGTGAGCCAGAGTCTGGGGTACTCATTCTCTAAATAAATATTTATTTTGTGTCTCCCCAGTGCCTGGCACCAAAATAAAAGGCTCTGGGGGCACTTGTGCTAGAGAGAAATCCCATGAGGCAAGGATTGGTACATGAGAGGACCACGCCTCCTGTCCCCAAGGGACTCACAATCCAGGGAAGGAGATGAGAAGGTGGCCAGTGGGTGGGGAAAGGTTGGATGGCTGGGAGGTACAGATCCTGGGAAGGTAGGAGGAAGAGAGAGCTGGGTAGGGAAATGACACCTGTTAAGGCAGGAGGCAGGAAAACACCATATGTTCAGTGGATGGAAAGGTGACACATTGGGGCAGTGCATAATTCTGAGGGTTTGATTTCATTTTAAAGAAGCCCTCTCCCCTAATTGCCATCATAGACGTGATGTGTTCCCTCATCAAACTGATCACGTGTAATTACATGCTCACTTGTCTGAGCTCTTCTCTAGAAGTAAAGCTTCATGAGGGAGGAACTACCACCATGCTATTGACCACTCCGACCAGTGCCTTGCACATAGAAGGTGCTGGAAAAATCCTTGTGGGGTGCCTAAATGCATTTGAGGGGTGACACAGTGAAGTTGCGTTTCAGGATTGTAGAGTTGCCAGGCTAAGCCGGAGCTGGCTATAAGAACTTGTGACATGTTTCCCCTCTTGCTTCCTCATCGGTGGTTTCTCGCTCTACACAGAGCCCAGGGTTGGAAGGATCTGAGCCTGGAATGCGGACATGCGTGGGCGGGATGAGAAACTGCCTGCTGCTGAGAAAAGAATCAGTCTTTGTCCTCATCTTCACATGCACCTGTCTCAAACTCTTGACAAACATTGTGGGATTCATCTTCCAAACCTTTCTGCAGATTCGGCTGGGTGGGGGGTGTGCTGGAGGAGGGCTGGCAGGAGCCCATGGAGCTGCATTCCCAGCATTCCTACCTCCTGACAGCTCCTGGTACCAAAGCCATTGAGCCCAGGTTGTCCGAAAATTCCAGCTGACTCATCCATGGGTGAACAAGGCCAACTGGAGGTGTGGGTGGAACCTCCTGGGGCTCTGTCTGTGTTGAGGTCCCCAATTCAAAGGGGAAAGTGGGGCAGAGGTTGATAGCCAGGAAGTGAACCACTTTTGCTTGAATGATGCTCAGGTACATCACGATGTCATGATAGAAGCCTGAACTCAGACCTCAGGTCCTTAGATCAGGCTCCATCATTATCATTTATGAACTTTGCTAAAATTCTCTGGGTCCCAGAAGTCCTCCTGTGTAAATGGCACAGTAGTATCATGGCCAGGATGAAGCAAGAAAATGCAAATACTAAGCACATTTGCTGGCCAGGGAGTTGCTTAGCAATGGTGACCTCTGTTGGGATGTCACTCTTTTGATGCAATGACTTGAGACTCACTTCCGGGTGAGGAAGTGTGTGATATCATTCCTCGCTTGGTCCCGCAGGACAAGAGGCTGCCAACTCGCATGGCAGGAATGTCCTTGTTTTGGGATTTGGAGCAGAATTTCTCTCTGAGTTTCTCCATCAGGCTGGAGTTGGGCAGTGGCTGAGCCTTCGGTGCACAGAGGGATGTGACCACATTTAGGGAACAGGACCAAAGAGAAAGGGCAGCAGCTTTTCTGATGCTCATGCTGGCCTCCAGATGGCTTATAACCAGATCCTTGCCAAGTTGTTCTCACCTCCCCCAAGACTCGTCTGATGCCAAAGTGTTTCTCAAAAGGGGGAAATAGTCCTTTCGTCACTGCCTCATCACTGGGTCACAAGAGCCCTCAACTTGGCCCCACCTTCCAGCTGTTTTCCCAAGGGAATGTCCCAGAGGTTTTTCCCCAGCTCTGTCCTGGGACCTTCGGGGAGCCTAAAGTCCGGGAATGAGGAAAGGATGCAACATGACCCTGGGCCAGTTGCTAGTTTTGACTGTCCCCGGCTGTGAAAGGAGGAGGCTGGCTGAGGTCATGCAGACAGCAGTTTCTGGCAGCCCACCGGGTCCCAACAACATCCTGGCTCCCCCTGTGTAGAGGGTGAAGTGGGGTCAGAAAGCAGAGCAGATTTACATTTTTCCTTCCTCAGCATTAGAGCACTAGGGTTGAGGCAAATGGTCCTGGGTTCAAATCCTCACCCTATCCCCAGATCCTCACCCTGTCTCCTAGTTGATTCCATGCCTTTAGGCAAGGCTCTCTAAGCAGTTGAAATGGGTGTAATAATTGCCACCTCCAGAGTTGTCTTAAGGGTTACGAGAGATGATGCTTATGCAGAATTCCGCATGGTGTCAGGCATTCACAAAATTGTATTTCTATCTTATTCTCAAAGGTATGGTCTTATTCATTTTTGCTGAACTGCCTACTTACAGACAGAGAAACCAAGGCCCAGAGGCCATGGTGGGAAGAGAATTTAGGGCACGCTTCTGTGTTTCGGTCGCCACACCACACCAGCTCCAGAAGGAAGTTGCAATAACTCGGGAAAAGTCCCATTGTCTGCTCCAGCCCCCTCAGGCGTCTCTCAGGGCTCCTGCCAAGAGCTGGCTTGGCGGCTTCTCTTTCCCTTCATGCCTATTAATACAGTTCCAGATGTTTCAGGCAGCAGCCCCGGGAACTCTTTCAGGTTCTGTCTCTTTGGATCTCCTTCGCCACAGCTTCGTCTCTTTCCTGTGCTTTCCACCAACTGGCCATTTTAGGTTTGTACATGAAAATGTACATCTTCCCCATCACTTTTGAAGTCACCCAAACATAGTTCCTTTCTCAAAAGATCCCTGGGGATGTCTTGGCTGGTTAGATTTCACAAAGGGAGAGTTGGGACAGCTGAATGCCTTATAAAATGTGCATTGGATCAGCAACAACATGAATCGCCCTTGGTATTTTGCACTTGGATTTCATTAGTTCCCATCCCCAAGAGGCCTGGGGCCCTAGAAAATAGCAACCTAGGGAATTTTGGTGATCCAAGGCAGCAAAATGGAACAAGTTCTTTGCTGAACAACTATTGTGGTTGGCCACTTCATCTTGGTCTTCCCAACCCCATGCTCTTAGCCTCCTTTTCTAGATGAAAATCTGAGATTCAAAGAGGTCATATAATTGGTCTGGGGTTGCTGAGCTACTGTGAGGATCATATTGGTCCAACCTGAGCCTGACTCTTTTCATGACAGATGGCTAGCTGGAGCACTATTCTGTGGCCGGTGTATAGCCTGGGGCTCTGGACCTTTGCTAACCTGGGTGCCAGCCCAGGAATTCTGAACTGAAACCTGGCCCAGGAAGATGTTATTATTGGTGTTGCCTTGTCATGGAGGAGAGAGTCGAGTTAGTTCTAGAAGAAGCATCAGAGAGAAGGGATGTGCAAGGCCTGGCGATGTAGCTCAGTGGTTAGAACACTTGCCTAGAATGTGCAAGATCCTGGTTCAATCCCCAGCACTGCAAAAAAGAAAAAAAAAAGTGTGTGTGTGTGTATGTGTGTGTGTGTGTGAAAGAGGATGAATATACATCCATATGTAAGGGTGTATGTTTGTGTATGGATTTGTGTGTGAGGATGCACATGTATGTGAGAGTATATGTGCATGTGTGAGGGCATTGTGTTATGAGAGAGTGTGTGCATATACATCTGTGTTTATACATGTGTGTATGTGAAGGTGCACCTATGCATAAGGCTGTGTGCTCGTGTGTGCACACTAACGTGTAATGTGTGCAGATGTAAGGGTAGACGTATGTACCTGGTGTATGCCACACTGGGTGACGAGTGCACCCCACATATGGGGAAGCAGAGAGAGGTGGGAAAACTGCGATCTGGACAGATGAATTCTTTGGATTTTTGAGACCTTTTTTGTGGGGAGTACAGGCATCTCCCCGCACCACCAGCAGATCTTTTAAAACATATACTTATCTTTTCATAGGCTGCAGGGCAGCATTCAAGTGCATGGGCTTCATTTCCCTGGAGGCCTGGCTGGCATTCATCTGGGCCTAGAGGATGAAGGTTTGCCTTGGCCTCATGTGCCACGTCAGGCCAAGCTTCCTGAGCCAGTAGTGCCCTGGGCTCATGGCTCCCTGTGCACCTTGGGAGAGGCTCTGCTGTACTCAGGGAAGATTAACTTTCCTGGCACCAACTCTGATTTGGCTCATCAAGGAGGAGCAGCCGCTGAAAGTGGAGGCCTCTCCCTTCCACCCCAGGGCCTGGTTCTGCTGAAAATACTTGATTTAGGGCTTTCTCGCTTTGCTTTCCCTGGCTGGGTGTCCCGGGCAGAAGGGGAAACACCTATGGCTTGGGGTATTTTGTCTGCTGAGATTTGGGAGAGGGATTTGGTTTTTCTATTGAGGTGGCTCTGGCCCCAGCAGCCACTGTGGGTCTTGTGCTGTTTGTTTGTTGAGCATTTGTTACTCAGGGTGGGTGGGGTAAGGCTGAGAACACTGTAATTGGAAGCAGAAGAGTGGAATCTGAAACTTGGGCAGATAAAAATTCTCCTCTGAGGGTCCGACATGTGTGATGCTGAGAGGAAGTCTGCTTTTTGCATGTGTCCTGCCAAAGAAAGCCCCGTCCGTGCTCACTGAAATTTGAGTTTTAAAAAATCCATTCTACCCTCATACTCATGTTCCCCAATCCCCTGCTTCATTTATAAATTGCCTCTCCGAGGTTTTTTTTTTTTAAATTTTATTTTTTTAAATAGGAGTTCTCAGATATTTAGTATACTAATGGCCTTGTGACTGTACAAGATGGGGTTCTGCATTGTTTTACAGTTTTTTTCCTCTCTCAAGGATTTTAAAGACCATAGTGTCTTAATTCTGAGACACTTTAACCCACAAGTCCAGTCAGCCTGCCTGGACTCTTTCAGGGCCCACTAAACTTCAGGCTTCTTGAGGGCAAGGTCTGAGTCTCTCATTTAAGCCTGGTATTGCCTCAACATCTGACTTGGGGCCTGCTGTCTGTCATATCATAGGCCTAAAACATTTTTGTCAGATGAGCAAAGGATGAGGCAACTCTTGTTGCAAGAACAAGGCCTTGGTAGATAGTTGTAATCTAAAGATCCTTTGGCTCTTTGAGCCAAAATTATATTGAGCCAAATTCTTTCCTCTGAATGCCACCCCCGGAAACAATACTTATTTGGTATACCAGGAAAGCCCATTCTTCTAAAGGCCAAGAGCCAAGATTAATATAGTTTTCATAACCATTTCTCATATCTTGTGGCTGCAAGATTCTTCACTGTATGGTACCCTTCATCAGGACACAAGAAATTTTCTTATTACACATCTTGAAATGTGGTTTCAAAATTTTATATGTAGTCTGGTCAGAGACAAGAACACTGGATGCTGTGGGATTGTGTCCCTCCAAATGATATGTTGAAATCCTAACCTTCCACAGTAACAGTGAATATTACCTTCTTTGGAAAAAGGTAGATGAAATTAAGTAAAAAGGAGGTCACAGTGGATTAGGTTGAGACCTAGATCCAAGGACAAATATTCTTATGAGGAAAGAGATTTGGGGGACACAGGCACATGGGGGAAAAAAAAGCATGTGAAGACAGAGGTGATGTATCTACAAGCTGAGGATCATCAACCATTACCAGAAACTACTGAAAGCCAAGAAAAAGGCATGGGACAGATTCTCCTTTTGGGCCTCCAGAGGGAATCAACTCTGCTCAATTCAGACTTCTGGCCTTCAGAACTGTGAGAAAATACATTTTTTCTGTTTAAGCCACCTAGTTTGTGGTCCTTTGTAATAGCAGCCCTAGGACAGCAAAGTATTGGACCACTAAAACTCCTTGACTTGGATATCAACAAACAACATCATTTTTCACAATCATGTGGTGGTACCCTTGAAAAATGTAAAGGAACCAGCTGAAAACTACTGGAGTTAATACAAGGATTTAGAAAAATGACTGAATACAAGATAAACATAAGATAAACAAGGTCAGGGCATTCATCTGCACACATATACTACTAATAACCATAATCACAATATTTACAATAGCATTCAAGGCCATAAATTGCTTAGTAGCAAGCCTGTGTGAGTTCTTTTTTTTAAATTTTTTTTAAAATATTTTTTTAGTTGTAGTTGGACACAATATCTTTATTATATTGCTTTGTATGTGGTGCTGAGGATCGAACCCAGGGCCTCACGCATGCGAGGCAAGCGCTCTACCGCTGAGCTACAATACCAGCCCCCTGTGTGGGTTCTTGATAGCATCACTCAATGTTACCTGGAAATTTTAAGAGATTCAAATAAAATGGGTATTGTTAAATGGAAAAATTATATTTAGTAATTTTCTTTAACCTCAAATTAATTTGCTGATACCTTGTGATTTTAATCAAAAACTCAGCAGAATTCATTGATTTAAAGAAATCATATTTAATGAGTTAGAGAAAATAACAAAGACAGTTCTGAAAAAGAGGAGGGATGGGCTTGGGAGGGGCTGGTCCTGCTAGATACTGTGAGTAATATATCCAAATAGATTCTACTGTCATGTATAATTAAAAAGAACAAATAAAAAAATAAAAAAATACTATGAGTATAATACAAAATAGCATCACAAACTAACAAATGCTTGTTTCATATCTATTACCTTTGTCCAGAAACAACCCTGGAGTGAGGTGGGATGGGTCATATTGAGAATCTGGGCCACTTGGGTGTTCATGCAGACTGAAGAAAATTCCCTTGTCCACTATTTACAAGCTACAACATACAGCATCATCTCCAGCCAGAGGGGCCCTGGTTTATAACCCCACCAACTAATTTCTTTCTTGGTGGAAAGGAAGTTTCTGAGCCCTACATCTGCAGTGATAGGAAATGCTGCTCCTGAAGGATGGGAAGAAGGAGAAGTGGGGAAGACAGATGCTGATCACCCCCGCATCTCTTTGACTAGTTATGCCCCTTGCTGCCTTCTCTGAGAGGGTTTTGGTAATCACCCGTTCAACTTTTCCTCAGTTCAGTCATTTGAATTTTCAGAATCACACTAGGTTGAGGAAGCACCCTGAGTTCATAGAGTTAATATTCTCAATTTCACCAGAAGTTTGCTGAGCACTCAAGATGTGCCAAGCTCTGTGCCAGGCCCCAAAGTTTCCTGAAGATTCATGACACTTGGTTATTTGTGACTTGAGCAGATGATTTGCACTGGCCCCTTAGGAAGCTGGGACACAGAGTCATTGAGGAAAGGTCCAGTCAAGTGGTCATGTGCCAGCTTGGTTTTTCTTATCATATTATATTAGATAAGATGGGATGAGAATGACAGAATTCATTACAAATACAGTAATATTTATTGAGTATTAAAGACCAACTGAAATGCTTTTATACTCTGGCATTTCAGGGAGAATTTCATTATACTGGCATTTCAGGGAGAATTTTCTTGCCATGGTATATTCACAGAGGCCAGATCCCAGGTGCCTGAAGTGTGGACTGAAGCCAGGAATGGGACCAGGGAGGTAAGAGGAACACCAGTGCCTGAGCAAAGGAAAGTATGTGGCATGTATGGCCCCATTTTGTGGGCCAATAGAGAGAGGTTGCATTAAGTACTGGCCTAGTTCAATGGACAGGGACTTTGGGGCCACATTAGAATGACCTAGGAGCTTTAAAAATACTCTGTCACCAGATCCCAGGCCAGCTCAATTAAATCAGAATCTTGGAGGAAGACACCTAGGCACTCAAGTGTTCCTGGGTTATAGAAAAAAACAGAAAATGATTCAAAGGTCTGAGAGCAGAGCTCTGGCTACCTAGTTTTGCTTAATTGTAGCTGAGTTGGTGCAAATGAAAATGCACACACATATGTACATGTGTATATGTACATGCACACATATAAAATACGCAATTTTTATACAAATAGATCTTTAGCACATATGCTGTCAGATATCATGATGACTCTTAGAGACATGCAGACAATTGTGATGGTAATTCAACCTTAGATGAATCCCTAGTTCTTATGAAAAGTGTCCAACTTTTTTTCTTTCTTAAACACACACACACATTATTGATTTCTTTTCAGATACATAGGGAAAAAAGATTCTGGAGATACATACCAAATAAAACCTTATCCCACAAAGTTGGTGTCTCTGTCATTTCCCTCTTCATCATCCTTATCTGGTTTCCTTTGACTAAAAGTGATTTTATCTATGAACTTCTTTCTCTTTGAGGATCTCCCTGAGCCAGTTTCTTGGCTAGGGCAGCAGTAAGAGGATGAGAGGGTTATATTTGTACCTTTGTAAGAGTTTGTCTACAGGTTATGGAGTGAGATGAGGGAGCCCACAAGGTTTTTTTTGTTTGTTTTTTTCCTAGAAAATTTTATTCTTCTCAGAGATTTGCTGTAATGGAAGGTAGGGTCATTGTTCTGCATTAGGCTTCTTCTTGGCAATGCCTGTTAGTCTGACATTTTGACTTCAGAGTCCTAGCCTGATGCTCCAAATGAGAGTCAGTCCCTGTGAGATATCCCAAATGTGTGTGTGTGTGAAGGTGGGGATAAAGGCATCATGGGATTTCCCTGTGTGTATGTAACAAGGAGTCTTCAGTCCAGATCAGAAATAAGAACTTAAAAACAGAAAATCCAACCTTTGCCGGATGCGGTGGCGCACGCCTGTAATTCCAGTGGCACGGCAGGCTGAGGCAGGAGCATTGAGAGTTCAAAACCAGCTTCAGCAAAAAGTGAGGCACTAAGCAACTCAGTGAGACCCTGTTTCTAAATAAAATACGAAATAGAGCTGGGGATGTGGCTCAGTGGTCAAGTGCCCCTGCATTTAATCCCTGGTACTTCTCGCCCCCAAATACAACCTTTGTCATAAGATCCAACTTTGCCCTGTCCCTGGGTGGCCCTTACTTAACACATTGCCTAGGGTTGCTTTCAGGAGAAAGTCTGCCTAAAGCTTGGGTCCTAAGAAAACCTCTAAGCTGAGGAAGAAACCAGGCAGCTGCTGTTAGCTGCAGCTGCTCTCCTGGAAGTTGCCAGACCAGGAGTTAGACTAGGCAGGCCTGTCGAATCTTCCAAGGAGGTAAGGGGGAAAAACAGATTCCTCATTTACATTGAGAGTAAACTTCCTGTCTTATTAAACAATGAGGCATTCAAAGCCCGCCTGAGTAAAAGTCCCTTGATGCAATGAGAGGGTGAGCAATTTCATGTCAGGCTGTTGTTATGGGATTTATACATGTCCTAGCTAAAGCTTGAGGTGAAAATCAGAGCCAAAGACAATAGCTCTAAACCCCCATGCACAGAGACCTCATTCCAGTGGAGTTTCCTGAAGGGAGCGCAGCAGACTTTTCACAAACAAAGTGACTTCAAAGACAGCCTTGCATCACTGTCCCGCCCCACCACCCACCCGCACTTGACACTTCCCTTTAGCCTAGACCTGGCCCCTCTGTTTCTTGGTTTACTTTATGAGGTTCTCACACACATTACAGTGCAATTATCTGAGCTCTCCGGCCAACAGGAAAGTAATTGTCACTTAGTCCTTCCTTTGTCAAACGCTGACCCTGGGTGCTGCAATGGTTGATAGGTGTGCCGGGGTAACTGGGCACCCAGGGACATGACGCCCTCCCACCTCCAACACACCCAGTGCTCTTCTACCGATTCCCCCAGGGAGGAGGAGGCCAGTGGATCGGGGAAATTTTCTTACATCACTTGACGTGCTTGCTTTCACTCACAAAATCCTGAGTCATGACTGAGACCGTGTTGCCTCGGGGCTCTGGCTGAAATCAGAGGTTATAGATTTGGAAACCTGACTCCATGGGCTGACTCTTGTCCAATTCATCAGAGGAAATGTGTATTCATTTAGTTGCCCCTCTTTAGGCTGAAGTGCCTTCTAGCTGAGGGGATTACGTGAGGAAAGTGGCTCTTCAGTGGCTTAGTAAGTCGATGCCACACTAGTGAACAATATTTGACATTCAGCGAGTTTACAAAAAGGGCAGTCTCTCTGTTTGTTTGAACCAAGATTAAGTGAAAGGAAAAGTTTTTCTTTCCCATCCCAAGACAAATGGGAAACACATGTTTTCCCTTTTGACTTTTTTAAGTACAAGGCTCCACACACTTCTCCCTGCCCCCCTCAGCTGTGCGTTTTCAAGGACTGCAGAACGTTCTCTCAAATGTTCTCTTTGGTGGCCAAAGCCAATACAGTATGGGCCTTTATATATCCAGACAGTGGGGCTCATGGCGAGGACCTAGATGATTCCAGGCCATCATGTGGGATGTTCCTGGGTCTACCATTTTATGGGTAAATAGGATGATAAGATGTAGTGCCAAGAACACCAGGGACTGGGTTCAAGTCAGACAGGCCTTCGCTTAAATTCATTTTCCTCATCTGCAAAGTGAGATTTAACAAACCTTAAATGTGTGGGTTAATTTCCAACTCTGGAAAGAATATTTATTCAGGTTGTTTTTTCAGGTATGTGGAAGACATGCCTATTTGAGGGCACCCTTGGCCTGAGCTTTGAGCAGTGTGGGTTGGGAGACCTCAGTCAAGGATTCTGCCCTGCCATTACCTCACTGTGACCTTGAACGACTCACTTCCCCTCTTTATGAGCCCTGCTACTTATCTGAGAGATGAGGTTTGACCATCTTGCTCCTGATATGGCAGTTCAGATATGCTGAACCCTAGCATAAATAAGGATGGGGTGTAAAGTACTTTGAGTTCCTTGGAATGAAAGGATCATTCATCTTGGAAGATAAGTTTAAAAAACAAAATACAAGCCCATAAATGTTTTTTGGATTATCTCAAAAATGAAAGAATATCAATATTCTTTACTCTTGGCTTTCCTCCAATCACTACTGGGTCAGGGAATACAAGGACCAAATGACAAACTCGGGTCATAAAAATCAGGACAATTTTCTCCCTCCATTGGCCAAAGCAATGTTTCTAGCAGATTGCTTTGAGCATGTTGCTACTTTGCTCAGAAACCTTCAAGATTCCTCTTACCTCCAGGATTCAATCCAAACTGACATGCAGTTCCTATCATGACCTGGCCTCAAACTGCATTGTTTACTATCTACCTAAAATCCTATAATTCACTGAGATCTCCACAAGGATGCTAGAATCACCCTTACAATGTTTCCTCACCAGTGGGCAACCAGTCTCCATTTGGAGGTAATGGCAGGGAGAAGCTTCTGGAACTCAAAACAATCTGGTTTTTTCCCCAGACACCTCACATTGTTAGAAACCTCTTCCCTTGGCTGGAGTGGTGTCTATTTCATTGTAAATCCCAACCATCATAAGTCCTGTGACTATCTTCATTCCTCTACCTTTGTGTTTGAAGACAGCCATTATGCCACCCTACAGAAATCTCTTTTCCAGACTAAATAACCACTTTTAACAGATTTTCATACTCCTGCATCTCCTTGTTACCCCATCCCCTGACACGATCAACATCTCTTAAAAACAAAGGACCTTCTGAACTAAATGCAGTATTCTAACAGTGGACTGGTTAGAGGCACTAGTATCTTCTTTGTTTCTGTAGCAGTTAGATTAGGTAAGAGATGTAATTAGATTAGGTAAGAGCAATAATCAATGGCTTAAAGAATATAGAATGTTTTTTTCTCTCTTATAAGAACTGTCCCAGATGAGCGATCCAGGTTAGCAGGGATCCTGTTTGCTGTAGTCATTCTGCAACCCAGGCCCCTTCCAAGTGAGTTCTGTTTTTCCATGGGCTATTCTTTTCCAAGCTGGATTGCTGCCAACACCCAGATGCAGCCAACTCCAAAAGGAAAGAGTGTGAAGAGAGGGTTTCTCACCTTGCTCAACTCCCAACACAGATATCTTGTTAATATTCCACTTGTGAGAACTCTGGCCCATGGTCGTAGTCCACTGCAAGAGAGGCTGTCACATGCAGTGCAGCCTGGCAGCCTTGTGTCAGAACCCCATCACTGAGGAAGACTGAAAGAATAGACATTGGTAGCCACAGTAGGAGTCAGTCTTTCTGGTCTTCCAGTTTGGAGAACACATCAAGCTCCTTCTAGACTCAGGGCCAATGTTCGTGTTGTCCCTTGGCAAGTTCTGCCTCCCTAACTCTCCTTCCTTTTCATATGGCCTCAGCTTGAATGTGACTTCCTCTAAGAGGCCTGTCCTGACCACCTTGTGAAAAGTGGAGCACTTATCCCTTTCTTTCCCACTTGCATTTGTCCTTCCAAGCCCCTGTCAAAATATTTGATGATTTTATGTGTTTGTTTCCTTCTTCTGGTGCCTCTCTCCTTTACTAAGCTACAGGCTATGGGAAGGCAAGAACTCATGCCTCATTATTTAGTGTATTCATTCCCCCAACCAGTGTCTGAAACATGTTAGAAGCTAAATAAAGACTGGTTAAATTAAAGGCCATGAGGACAAGATTTCCAACACCATCGTTTTTGCCAAGTACATCACACTACTGGGTCATATAATGGGCAATTAAAAGCCTTTGGTCTCTTTTCACATCAACTGTTATGCAAATAGATCTTTCCAAATGATTTTAAGAGCTTGTCCCTTGGGGCTGGGATTGTAGCTCAGCGGTAGAGCGCTTGCCTCGCATGCGTGAGGCCCTGGGTTCGATCCTCAGCACCACATACAAACCAACAAAATAAAGACATTGTGTCCAAAAAAAAAAAGAGCTTGTCCCTTGGTGTAGTATTTTATATTTATACTACTATAGGACTTCTGCTCGTTTTATTTATCCTTCTAGCCCAGAAAGTTCTTTTAAAAATGCTTTTGACAGTCCAGAGATATTTTTTAATACCAATTATGTCATAAATTCATAGGGACTAGGGTCTAGCAGCTCAGGCTTTTTTCCATCTGCTCTCATAGTGTATTCTCTAGATGTAGAAGGTGGGTGCTTCAGTTGAACCCAGGTGCCTTTCTGGCTTCCTTCTTTCTTTGATTGTTTTTCTTCATGTGTTTCTTAGAGTGCTTAATACACACATTAATCCTCTTGGCAAGAAACTTGCCCTTAACTTGTTTACAGCTGTGCCAACAGCATGCTGGGTCACACTGTAGACTTCCAGTTTTGCCATGGTTGTGGGATGTTCCCTTTTGAACAGCGCTCATTCCTTCCATGTCTATAATATCTACCTTCCATGTCTACCTTTTTTGGTAGATTCACACGCATGTGGCCTAAGAAACAATTCCCTGTAGACTGCCTGCTTTTCTTTTTTTCCTTTCTCCCTTAATCCCACCTTTTCTTTTCTCTCTCTCTCTCTCTCTGTCTCTCTCTCCCCCTCCCTTCCTCGTTCCCTCCCTCCCTCCCCCAGGAGTTGAACTCAGGGGTACTCAACCACTAAGCCACATCCCCAGCCCTATTTTGTGTTTTATGTAGAGACAGGGTCTCACTGAGTTGCTTAGTGCCTTGTTGTTGCTGAGGCTGGCTTTGAACTCATGATTCTCCTGTCTTAGTCTCCGAAAGTGCTAGGATTACAAGCGTGAGCCACTGTGCCTGGCTACCTTTTCTTTCTTAGATGGGGTTTGGCCTTGTTGCCCAGGCTGGCCTTGAACTCAAAATCTTCCTGTCTCAGTCTCTTGAGTAGCTGGGATCACTGATCTGTGCTACAATGCCTGGCTATACTCCATGTTTTCTAGAGGGCCTAGAGAACATAGTTGAAAGAGGAGTGCCTCTCCTCTCTCCTCTTTCTCTTTGAGTTCATTATTCTGGCAAGTTACTGGAAGGTGGGAGTTCCTGATAAAAGGAAGCAAGATCTTTTATTTATTTATTTTTTGGCACTGGGGATTGAATGCAGGGGCACTTAACCACTGAGCCACATCCCCAGCCCTTTTCTTTATATTTTATTTAGAGACAGGGTCTTGCTAAGTTGCTTAGGGCCTTGCTAAATTGCTGAGGCTGGCTTTGAACTCATGATCCTTCTGCCTCAGGCTCCTGAGATGCTGGGATTACAGGTGTGTGCCATCATGCCTAGCTGCAAGATTATTTTTTGATATGTCAATGAATATTTTATTGATTCCTTCCAGTTTTGTATCACCTGAAACTCTGATAGATGTATATGCTGCGTGTTTTCCTTATGTTATTGGTAAACAGGAATGAAGATGGAAAAAAGAAATGGGCCAAATGTAGAGCCCTGTCAACATTAGGCTGTCCTCTATTCTACCATTGATCTGTCACCAGCTCTTTGGGGATGAATGTTTACCATAGTTTTATCAAGAATATTGCAGCCCATGTCAGATGCCCTGCTGAAATAAGAGGCAAAATAGAACTTCAAGTCTTCCATTCTTCTCTCTAATAGGCTTAGAGAAACTTTACATTAGAAAAGACCAAATTCCAGCCAAGAATTCCAGCAAAAATCTCCTCTACATCTTCTAATTTACCAGACTAGTAATTTTATGAAAACAACAACAACAACAAAAAAAAAAAACAAAAAAAAACAACAACAGGAAATGACTAGCTCTTGGTGAACCCGGGCTTGACTCTTTTTTTTTTTTTTTTTAAATATTTGTTTATTTATTTTTTAGTTTTAGGTGAACAGAATATCTTTGTTTTTATGTGGTGCTGAGGATCGAACCCAGGGCCCCACGCGTGCTAGGCGAGCACGCTACCACTGCGCCACAATCCCAGCCCCCCGGGCTTGACTCTTAAGGGTGAGGATTCTCTAAGTGTTTACAAACTTTAATTCATAATTTGTCCTGAAACTTTTCCAGATCTATCTGGAAATCCTGCTACACTGGTACATTTTCTGTCACAAAGCTCTCCTCTATTATACCTCCAAGCCAGTTGTGTCTCTGTTTCTCTTAGTAGGAAATGCTCTTCCTGCCTGACTCTGTTTCTCTTAGTAGGAAATGCTCTTCCTTTTATGTATCCAACTCTGACCTTTCCTTAAAATTCAGCTCAACATTTACTGCCTCTATGAAGCTTTCCCACACCATGCCAGACCTTTCTCTGCTTGGAGTACCTGTGGTATCCAGAATGCTGACAACCCTCTGTGGGGCTCAGGCCCTCCCCACATGGTGTCCAGTTGGGGCCTTGCATGGAACCCTCCTCCAATAAGATTTATGCGTCGACAATAGCTAACCTGTGGAACCAACCTAGATGCCCTTCAATAGATGAATGGATAAAGAAACTGTGGCATATATACACAATGGAATATTATTCAGCATTAAAAGAGAATAAAACTATGGCATTTGCAGGTAAATGGATGGAGTTGGAGAATATCATGTTAAGCGAAGTAATAGCCAATCCCAAAAAACCAAAGGCTGAATGTTCTCTCTGATAAGTGGATGCTGATCCATAATATGGGAGGGGGCATAGGAAGAATGGAGGAACTTTGGTCAAAGGGGAGGGAGAAAGGCAGGGGACATGGGGGCAGGAAAGATGGTGGAATGAGATAGACATCATTGCCCTAGGTTCATGTATAATTGCACATATGGTGCGACTCTACATCATGTACAACCAGAGAAATGAAAAGTTGTGCTCCATTTGTGTACAATGAATCAAAATGCATTCTGCTATCATGTATATCTAAGTAGAATAAATAAATTAAAAAAAAAAAGATTTGTGCATTGCACTGGCCACTTAAAATCAGCATCAACATATGCTTAGGAATTAGCCCCTCATTAAACCTCCAGACAAAGCAATGCTCAAAGGCATGGTGGCACATACCAGTAATCTCAGGAACTTGGGAGACTGAGGCACAAGGATTGCAAGATCCAGGCCAGCCTCAGCAATTTAGTGAGACCCTAAGCAACTCAGTGAGAACCTGTCTCAAAATAAAAAATTTAACAAATTACAAGGGGCCAGGGATGTGGCTCAGTGGTTAAGTGCTCCTAGGTTCAATCCCCAGTACTATCCCCTACCCCTCAAAAAAGACAGAGAGATGATCTGGTCTTCCACTGTTTTTAGACATTAAAAACATTTTGTTGTTGTTGGTTAAAAACAAAGGAATACAGCTGGGCACGGTGGCGCAAGCCTGTAATCCCAGCACTTAGGGAGGTTGAGACAAGAGAATCGCTAGTTCAAAGCCAGCCTCAGCAACAGTGAGGTGCTAAGCAACTCAGTGAGACCTTGTTTCTACATAAAACACAAAATAGGGCTGGTGATATGGCTCAGTGTTCGAGTGCCCCTGAGTTCAATCTCCAGTATCAAAAAAGAAAAAACCCAAAAAACAAAAAACAAAGGAATATTTATAAAGTCCCAAGGCAGCTGCAGAACTATTGCCTTTTTTTTTTTTTTAACTAAGGGAAAACAATCTATTTGATGTAACATCCTGGGAAATCAAGATGGGTAGGGACAGATGATTAATCTGAACTACAATGTTTACTTCACGAATATTTCATCTATCTATCTATCTATCTATCTATCTATCTATCTATCTATCTATCTATCTGTCTATCTGTCTATCTATCTATCTATGGTGCTGGAGAATTGAACCCAGGGGTGCTCTACCACTGAGGTACAACTCCAACACTTTTCATTTTGAAACAGGTTCTTGCTAAGTTGCTGAGATTGACCTGGGACTTAAAATCCTCTTGCCTCAGCTCCCTGAGTACTGGGTTTACAGGTATGTGCCACCATACGTGGCCACAGAGACAAATCAAAATTCAGGGCTACAAGCAAAAATGTTTTCAGAAGTATTTACTCACCTTTCCGAAGTATGCAGTTGTCTCTTGGTATCCATGGAGAATTGGCTCTAGGATTCGGCCTGTATATCAAAATCTGTGATGTTTCAAGTCACTTTTACAAAATGGTGTAGTATTTGCCTATAATCTCCCATATACTCATTCCCTATAATCTCCCATATACTCCTACATTCTCCCATATACTTTAAATCATCTCTGGATTACTTATAATACCTAATACAATGAAAATGTTATGTAAATAGTTATTATACTGCATTGTTATGGGAATAACGAAGAAAAAATTTGTATGTGTTTAGTATACATACAACCATCATGAGCCTAATTACAATTTTCTATATGCAATTTGTTGAATCCTGATTCTGGAACCCATGGATACAGAAGGTTGACTGTATGTAGATTTACAAAAGATTCCATTTTTTTTTTTTTGGTACTGGGGATTGAATTCAGGGGAACTCAACCACTGAGTCACATCCCCAGCCCTATTTTGTGTTTTTTATTTAGAGACAGGGTCTCACTGAGTTGCTTAGCACCTTGCTGTTGCTGAGGCTGGCTTTGAACTCGTGATTCTCCTATCTCAACCTCCCAAAGTGCTGGGATTACAGGCGTGCGCCACTGTGCCTGGTTTATAAAAGACTCCATGTAAAACTTCTTTAGTTACCTTTGTAGATTTAAAACAATTTAATATCCATATAAGCCGTCAGTGTAATAAAGCAAAGACCATCTGGCATTTAAATCCTCCTAGTAGTGTTAGTGACTGGCAGAGCCGCTGATGCCTATATTGAAAAGGGAAAAGTTAGCTCTATTAGATCATGGAGTCCAATTCCTCCTAACTGCAAGTGTTAGAAAGGATGGAGTGTTCTACTGCCAGAGTCCCCCAGCGCTAGCACTATGCTCACAGAGGAGTCCCCACCTCTTCCCAGCTTTGGTCAGCTGCCGCCTTCAGAGCTTTTTGGAGAGAAATTTTCCTTTCTATTGAAATGCTGATGACTCTACTTGCAAAATTCTGCTTGCTTTCTGAGCTTTAATAAATCCTGGATTAGTATGAAAACCACCCAGGCACTGACTCTCCACATTTCCCGACGAGCTGTCTGGAGCTGGCTTCTTCTTTGTGAGTAACTTCCCCAAAGTTTGGAAAATTGCCCAATGCCAGAAACTTAGGACCACCAGATAACCTTCTCAGAGAGGAGCAAGCAAAGTCATCCTTGTCATTCTCCAAAACTGGCACTGACCTATTTTCTCTTTCCTTTCTTGCTCATAGCAATTCAATGTGTACGTTGTTTCCCCTGGGGCCTCATGCATGCTAGGCTAGTACTCTTCCTACTGAGCTACATCCCCAGCCCTTATGGTACATTTATGTTCCCACCTAGCACCTTGAATTTACAACATGTGGGTTTTGGGGTACTCTTAGCTTTGCTCTTTCTTAAGATTCCACTGTGATAGGACATTCAGAGGTAGCGGCCGGCCTCTTTTCCAGTTACTTCCATTCAGTGCTTCACTGTCTTCAAATGTGTCCCTCTAGATTTCTAGGAAATTGCAGTACTACAGCTCTTCTCTCTAAAGGCTCACACTGACATTTCCACTCTTAATATTTTTTTGCTGGCTGGTACTTCACATGTGCTCATGGCCACTTTCAAAATTTTCAAAATGTCCTTCCCACCTCCACTTTGCCTTCCCTCTTTCCTTTTGCACTTCTACTCTGGGTGAATCTGCATGAGCCAAGGGCCTCAGCCTTATTATATTAAGGCTGCCTGTCACCTGCTTAGCAGGTGTTAAGTTGAGGTGTGAGCAGGAGCACCATGGGTACTTTATCATAGCATATGATATGCTTTTAAGGTGGTACAGTGGCAGTTAATTGCAAGAGATAATCATTCTGGGGCAGCTGAAGTCATACAATTAAAGGATTAAAGTATTCGGGTGAATTGAATGTTTAGCAGCTAACTGATTTGTAAATGCATTTTCCCAATCTACAAATGATAAATGAAATCTGCTTCAAGTGCAGAAAAAATTTGTTTTTTAAATTGTAGCAGTATACATGTAGTATATATAATTTACCATTTTAAGTGTATGACATTAAATATATTCCTAGCATTGTGCAACCATCACCACCACCACCCATCTCTGGGATTATTTTCATCTTGTAAAACTAAAACTCAGTACCTCTAAAACACTGACTCCCCATTTCCTTTCTCCCCAGTTCCTGGCAACTACCATCCTACTTCTTGTCTCTGAATTTGCCTATATTATTTGTCTTTTTATGTAGGGTTTATTTCACTTAGCATAATGTCCTCAAGGCTCATCAATATTATAGCACGTGTCAGAATTTTGTTCCTGAAATTAAGATTGGCCAAGTGCTGTGGTGCAGGTCTGTAATCCCAGTGGCTTGAGAGGCTGAGACAGAAGGATCGTGAGTCAGCCTTACCAGTGAGACCCTCACTTAGTGAGACCCTGTCTTAAAATAAAATATAAAAAGGCTGGGGATATGGTTCATTAGTTAAGCACCCCTGATTATTTGATATTAGTATCAAAATAATAATAATAATAATAGTAATAATAATTATACAACTGAAATTAGGACTGATAATATTCCATTGTATGGTTAGATCACATTTTGTTTGTCTATTCATTGTAGGTCAATTCTTATTTATTTTTTTAAATAGTGAAGTTTATATTTTGACAATGGGAGGTTGGATAGTCAGTGCAATGTAGTAGAAATAGCACTGAACAGGATAACAGGAACCTGGGGCTTAGTTCCTCTTCTGTCTGCAGTGGCCTGGAGTGAAAGGGTCCTACCAGAGTGGGCTGGAGGAGCCCTTGTACCAGAACCCACTGGGTGTCTGGGAGGAACATAGACTCCTTGAATTCATCTCTGGGAGTAGGGCCTGAGGATTTGCATTTATTAGTATTTTTAATTTTTATTCTTTTTCTGTGCTGGGAATCAAGCTGAGGGATTTCTGCATGCTATACGTGCTCTACCCCTGAGCTATATTCCAAGCCCAAGAGAGGACCTCCATTTCTAAAAAGCTCCCCAGGACTTTCTGTATATTTAGGTTTGGGAACCATTGCTCCAAATCTCATTTTTCCCATCTGGACTAGACCAGAGATTTCCCTAATGGGGCAGTACCCTTGCTCAGAACACCAGGGTTTCATATAGGGACAATGGAAATTCCCAGGTAGATGGGAAGAAGGCCCAAAAGCTAAGGGGAAATTAAGTGGCACCCCCACTAACCAGACAAATTCTACTTTCTCTTTTGCCTCTAAGATTGCACAGAATTCTTAAAAGTAAATTTAAAGCCAACATGGCCCCAAAAGGGTTAACTATTAAATTTCAAATTTCATTTTAAATAAAATAAAATTTAAAATTACCAATAAGTGTTTGATATTATCAATGAATTTTAAACATGACTGTTTTATAAACTTAATTGGTTAATTCTCTTGTTTGGGATTAAAACATAAGCTTGTTTTAATTTAATTTTAAGCTCTGGCAAAAGGTTTCCATAGAGCTTTGGATGTCCCTCTTGTGAAGCTGCCAAATAGATCATTTCTATAAATGGGTATTGAGTATGTCAAGTAGATGTGCACTGCAGAATGCATATTTTGATCCATATATCCAAACTATACCTAATCTCAATATTTTTAACTCTCTATTGAAAAACATGATTTTCAGACAATTGGGCAAAGCTGGTGTCTGATTCTGTCTCTCATTTTGGCTCCACCTATGGCTCATTTGCTTTCAAACAAGTCCCTTTACTTCTTTGTAGGAGACCTTGGGGGAAATTCTTCCCCTTCCATCCCTGTCCCTCATCACTACTTGATGGATCCATCTTGAGAATTGGCCCTTGTGTAGTGCAGACTTCCACTATTGGCCTTCATCTTGGACACCTCCTCTGAGGACCTGTACCTGGGTCTGAGGGACTGCTTGCCAGCTTCTTCATGTGGCCATGTCTGTGACTAGTGACATTGGAGCCATATGCTGCCATCTTTGGCCAAAGGACTAGGTATTAGAAAGAGCCATTAAGAGTAAAAAGAAGAATGGATTATGTGTGGAGAGAAGTAGAAACGAAACCCCAGAAACCCTGGGTTTCTAAAGGCTTTGTGGTTTCTAGTTCTCGTCCCTGTCTAAAAACCAATTACGTGCTTGGGTTCCATGAGACACCCCTGCATGTTGTAACAAATGCTCCACCTCCTTTTTTTCCTCTCTAGATTTTGCTTAAGCTAACTCAAGCTTATTTCTGTTGTTTGCAATTTTGGAGTTATAACTAATATACTCTGCAAGATATAAGTCTAATCCAGTTCATATGAGTATTATATGACCCAATTGAGATACTGTCATATGTCATATTAGTATTACATAGGGTGACATGGGGTGGTGGGAGCTGAATTGTTAGTATTAATGCATATATATCTTATAGTGTTTTTGTTATAACTGTTTCAATGTCCCTTTTCCCCTTTGAATTAAAAATACTGTATTTCAGCTGGGTGCGGTGGCGCACGCCTGTAATCCCAGCACTCTGGGAGGCTGAGACTGGAGAATCATGAGTTCAAAGCCAGCCTCAGCAACAGTGAGGTGCTAAGCAACTCAGTGAGACCCTGTCTCTACATAAAACACAAAATAGGGCTGAGGATGTGGCTCATTGGTAGAGTGCCCCTGAGTTCAATCTCCAGTACCACAAAAAAAAAAAAAAAAAAAGAAAGAAAAGAAAAGAAAATACTGTATTTCTTAACTAGACCTAATATTCTAGCTACTCTTTTATTTGGAATAAGGCATTAAAGACTGGAAGGGGTTTTGAAATGCAAAGAAGAGGGTTAGGGATTTCAAAAGGCAAATATTTTCAAGTAAGGGTAACATACTTAAAAAATAATTGAGTACTTTCTATGTTCCAGGAAAAGTGCCAAGAATATTCATTCTCTCCTTGTTTGCCTAGAGCTCCCCGTTCCCTTCCCCTCTATAGCTTACTCTCTACTGTGGGAGGAGAGGACAGTTACTGTGTGTTCTGTGTGCAAGAGGATAAGGACAGGAAGGGACACAGAGGAAGGCATCTGACTCAACTCAGTAAGCATTCCTGGAGGAAACAATGCTTAAACTGAGATCTAAAGAATGAGTGGAAGCCAGGCACGGTACTGCACGCCTGTAATCCCAGCACTTAGGGAGGCTGAGACAAGAGAATCGCGAGTTCAAAGCCAGCCTCAGCAATGGCGAGGCTCTAAGCAACTCAATGAGACCCTGTCTCTAAATAAAACACAAAGTAGGGTTAGGGATGTGGCTCAGCGATTGAGTACCTCTGAGTTCAGTCCCTGGTACAAAAAAAAAAAAAAAAAAAAAGAATGAGTGGAAGTTGGAAGTTCCCTGGAGAGGAGTGCTATAGGAAAAGAATCTGCTCAAAGCCCTACGGGTGGAGCAGCACATGCCAGAAGTTCTGCACAGGGGGTGCTGGTCAGGTGAGCAAGGACCAGAATGTACAGAGCTTCTGGCTATGTCAAAGCTTCTGAACTTGACCTGGGGTCCTGGGAGCTGCTGCAGGCTTTAGACAGGCAATAAACCTGATAAAGCTTATACTCTGGAAAGATCCTATCTTCTTTGCCTTGTGGAGAAAGGTGTAGTGATGACCATGTCTAGAGGCAGGGAGGCTGGACAGGAGGCTGTTTCAGTCATATGGGCAGGAGAGAGGACACTGCCCTGAAATGTGTGTTAGGAGGGAAAGAAGGGTTTGGGGAGAGAGAAGGAAGTAATTGGTATGATAGCATTCGAAATGATTTTACTTGCTCCTCACTTGTAAAGAACTATGATCCTCATTTTATAGGTGACATAGGATGGTGGGGGCTGGATTGTTCCAAGGTTGCATAGTAAGTGGTCCTAAGGCCCTTGGGATACTAGAATATTGTCATTGCTCTTTTGTAGTCTCTTAGTACAAATTGATCCCCTGGTAGGACTTAAGAGAGATGAGATATAGGGCAAGTGAGTTTAATTTTGTGAGAAAAGGTGTAGGTTCAGGTCCCAAATGGTTTTCCAGGACAGCAGGCCTGGTGGAGTGTGGTCTATGGAGGACCTGGGGAATGAGAGGAATAGTGTGAGAGGGCAGGGACAACAGGTAGTAGGATCTTCAAGAGGGGGTCACTTAAGATGGGGTAGAGGAACACAAAACCAAACACTAACTACTTAACAGATTCATTTAACTGATCAGTATGTCTTGGAGAAAGACAGTCTTTGGGAGCGGTTTAATAAGGCTATAGTAGAGCTGGACAATGAGTGGAGTAAGACTCAGGATGGGCGGACAGCCAAGGCACAGGACACATGCACAGTACTCAGACCTGGCTCCTGCATAAACTGTGTGATCTGGGGCAGCTGACTCAGCCTCTCCTCGCTATGGAGCTCCAGTGAGCTCTACACTTGTGTGTCACTTAATGACAGTAACATGTCCTAAGAAATGTGCCACTGGCAATTTTGTTGTGTGAACATCATAGAGTGTGCTTTTGCAAACAAAGATGACCATGACATCACTGGGTGACATAATCTCATGGGACCACCATTTTATATGCAGTCTGGTTTTGGCTGAACTGTTGTTATATAGCATCTGATTATATATCATCCGATATATTGCTATTATCTACTTAAGCCTTCTCTGAAGAAAGACTGTCAGTCTGGTCCTTAGCACTCACTACTCCCCAAATCTTCAACCCTTCCCTAGGAGGAGTCTCTTTGGAATCTGAAGCTGTCAGTGGATGGAACAGTTAATTAATTTCCTGTCCCAATGCCTTGTCATTATCCAAAGACTAGAGGGAAGACTCAGAAGGAATTGGAACTGGGTTTCAAAACACTTGAAACAAAGAGATATGACTTTACCCTTAAGGATAAAGAAAAATTTCCTTTTATCCATTTGGCTGCCTGGCACTACATCTTAAATCTCAAACTTCGCCAAAAAGGCACCTAGGACTAGGGACTGGGAGAAGTGGAGAAAGAGTAATTTTAAAGGGAAAAATAAGAGAATGGGAGAGGGATTTAGGGATGTAACTCAAGTTAGTGAGTTTTGGTTTCAAGAAAAGTCCAGTTTGACTTAGCAGCTGAGATGCACCTGATTTTCTAGTAGCACAATTCAAGTTAGAACATTGGATAGAAGTTTGAAAGAGCAACTCGGTTGTATACAAACTCCAGAAGGTATTTATAGGTGACATAGGATGGTGGGGGCTGGATTGTGCATACAGAAGTAATTCACAGAGAGGACCCTATGAGAAGGTTGGCCCTTGCCCTTCCTCTCTACTTCCTCACTGGAGAAAGGGCAAAACAGCTTAGGACAGAGGGAGGGTCAATGCAGCCCTGTCTCTGATGACTCCATGAGACTTGATTTTTTTTTTTCCCTCCCCAGAGAGGGGTGTCATTCTTTGACTTTCCCTTTTGAATATTGTTTTCTGACTGCCTCTTTAGAGCTGGATATTCAATTAACAAGGAGGAAAAAAAGAAAGTTTTCAAGCCAATTTCCTTGTGCTCCAAGTGTGCTTCTGAGGTTAGGTCAGCACTCATCTGTGTTGTTTACCTCTCTGGCTCTTGACAGGATGGCATGTGACTTGGCCAAAAGCTGTAAATGGCCATAGCAATGACACTACTACTGTCTCGGCTTCAGAGACTGCTATTTAATGTATTGGCAGATAGTAACAGTTTTGTTTACAAGGATCATGTTTTTTTCAGAATATTATTATCATTATTATTATTGCAACATCTATGAAAGAAAAAGAAAGCAGCTATGTCAAGCCAAAATTAGAGGCCACTGTGCTGTATCAAGGACTTTGGGTTTCCTGTTGATTAGCCTACATTTTTCTTCACACCAAGGCTTACCGCCCAATCTCACCCCTCAGAAAGCTGAACAGTAAGAAGTGGACAGGACATGAATGCTTTGAAGGGAAATGGCACACTGTTTCTAGGCTACAACACTTTTTTTCAGGTTGCTTAAAAGAAGTTATACTTAGTCCATTTTTAGGGCAGTTCTTTGAACTTGGGGAAATAAGACATCTGCTAAATTGGCAACTCCCTGCCTTATCCCACCAATCATAAGTGATTCCGAACTTGACTGGGCTGGTATTTATGAAGAAGACCAAGAAAATGATTTGAGTGTTTAATCAAATCAATCATTTTCTATGGGAGAATGTTTACAAGATGTAATTAACAACAACAACAAAAAAACAGGAAGTCAGTATATAGAGATATAGTCCACTAAATGCTTGCACATGAACTATTCTAAAGTATGTGGTAGGTCTATAGGTAATTTTTTCCTTCTTTATGCTTTTATTAATTTTCCAAACTTTTTACCATAAGCAGATATTATTCTCATAGCAAAGCATGGTAGTTAAAAGCACAGACTTTGAAGCCAGGTTGCCTGGTTCAAATATTGGTTATACCACTTCCTGTGGTGATATTAAGCAAATTATTCCATTTTTCAATGCCTTAGTTTCCTCATCTGTAAAGTGGGGATAAAGACTGTTACTATAAGCTGGGCGCCATGGTGCATGTCTGTAATCTCAGCACTTTGGGAGGCTGAGAGTGGAGAATCACGAGTTCAAAGCCAGCCTCAGCAAAGGCGAGGTGGTAAGCAACTTAGTGAGACCCTGTCTCTAAATAAAATACAAAATAGGGCTGGGGATGTGGCTTAGTGGTCAAGTGTCCTTGAGTTCAATCCCTGGTACCCTCCCTCCCATCCAAAAAAACCCCAAAAAACCATGAAAAACATAAAACAGCATATAGTAAGTATTGTTTGCTAAATAGAGAAAACATTAATTTTTAATTTGGTTAAATTATAGTTAATTTTCTCTGGCATGCTACTTGTGATATTTTCTAGAACATTCATACTCTGTGATGTGTGTTACTGAAGAGAAGACACATATATACCTATTCCTATGTTTTTCTTCAACTAATAGTGTGGATGTATGACGCTTGGTGGGTGACTAAAATTCTTAAAGTTTTTTGCTAGGATATGACAAACAGCAGAGATTTCCCAAAGATATACCATACCCCATTCCCATTTGGTCATAGTTGAATTACGGAAAGCCTAATTCTCCTAAACCACAGGTTGTATTGTCACAATTAGATTAATGACGTTCATAGACCTGGAAGTATCTTTTACCTTTAGTAAATTCTGCCCAGGATTTGAAATGCCTTGGGTAAACCTGTGTTCAGTGATACGTGCTTTACTTCCTCACGTAGGCCTGGGAGGAGCAGAGGGAAATGAGAACTGGCTTTGTGGTAGATATTCAAATAGTTGTGAAGTTGTTAATGAGTGACAGCAAAAGATGAAGGATATAATGGCAAGGCAGTATGAATTTGGAAGGATCTTTTCCCACTGTTAAGAGATTTTCCACACAAAAGCAAATCCATAGTTTTAAAAAATTCTAATGTGTGCAAAATGAAAAACATACTTTATGTTGTCTTGCAGACTTCAGAATTGAATGAGATAAGTTTTCATTTTTAAATAAAAATATTATGTTGGTGAAGTGTAGTCCAAGAACTGACAGAAAGAATTGAAAAAAAAAAAAAACCCACAAAGTTGGGGGAGGGGGTATCTTGCCCATGGGAGAGAAATCAGGATGGCACTGAAAAATTGTATAAAAATCACTACTGATTCTGTTTCCTTTCAGTCAATAAAGAATCTTCCAGAAAAAGGAAATTCCAAATCGTTTGTTTACCCAGCTGTCTGTACAAAGTGAATTATTCATGATTAAATGTGAATAATAAACCTATGCAAATATTTGTCATAGTCTCAATTTTGAGGAGGTTAGGGGAGCAGCAGGAAATGAAATCACTTTGAAGTGATTTAGTTAACTCTCTCATCTTTAGAAATAAGTAGAAAATTTTTAGATTTTGATTGTCATTTATATATTACCCTCCTCCACGTCTCCAAAAAAGTAGGTTGTTTTTCCTTAGGAGACTTATGTCCTATTAGAAATGACAATTTGAGGCTTCTTTTAATATCATGACCTTCATATAATTTCCTTAGAAACTAACCTTGAAAGTTTAAAAAAAATTTTTTTTCTGACTTTAGAGGGCTAAAAGCTTACAAACAGAAGTTCTTCTATAATGGGAAACCTTAACTGAAAAGTTTCCAAGTATTTGCTGCTTACTGTAAACTCTTACCTATAAAGTTCAGTTATAGGTTTTTGATAAAGGGAATATTACAATAATACCGATACCTGGCAGTTTTAAGTTGTTTATCTTTTTGGTTGCAGAATTGGTTGAACAGTTTCCATCAGAACTGTTAGACTAATGACTTTTAGCTAGAACTCTGTTAGATTTTATTTAGCTTATCCATTCTAAGAAGCAATAGCAAGATCTTGAGAGGTGTTTCATCATTGTGCAACCTTAGTAACTTTCCTAAGTCACTTTATATTCTCCATAATCTCCTAAAGAGTGTGTAACATGCCAATGACTGCTTTATATACTACAATATTGAATGAATTTCATTAATAAAAACAACTCCCCCTTGAGCCTCATCCTGAAGGCTGTTGATTCTAACTGAAGCACATGTTTTAGTTAACCATGAACTAGATTCAGATGAATCTTGCTTTTGCTCCACAGTAACCTCAATGCCTGGGGTAGGGGACAGAGAACTGGTCTGTTCTCCCCTGGTTTCCGGGGATCTGGCCTTCTCTAGATTCACTGATAGATGGGCGGGTTCCCCCCATTTTAAACCTCTCTATCCATCTCAGGTATCCTAGAGCCCAGGAACTGTCAGACTTGTGTAGGCTACTGTCCTAACTCACTATTTATACTTCCTGGTTGATAAAACCTCTGGGTGGGAGGTGGGTTCACCATCATACACACTTTTTTTTTTGGTACTGGGGATCAAACTGAGGGCCTCATGAATACTAGGCAAGTGATCCACCATTGGGCTATACTCCCAGCTAATCACCACCTTCATTTTGCAGCAAAAGAAAACATAAGAATAGAAAGCTTAAAGACTTGTCCAGGAATAAAAGAATACTAAGGCTAAAATTCACACTTTGAAAAATCTCTAGTAAATTCTCCATGTTTCACTATACTGCACTATCCTCCCCAATCTGCCTAGAAACTATTAACCTTGTGGATTGCCAATTACCAGAATAAGGCCTAACATGAAATCTTCTGCTGTTGTCTTCTACTTCTGATATTGCCATTTCTGGAGATTTTTACAGTGTGAAAATGGACCATAAAGAGGACCAAGTGGGTCAAAAGTTATCTAATCTATTCCCTAGGTTTTAGTAGAAAACAATGTAGAAACTTAGGCCTTCAATAAAGGTGGTAATAAAGAACTTGGTAAATAGGATGGTATCAAACTAAAAGCTTCTTCACAGCAAAGGAAACAAGAACATAAACAGAGAGCCTACAGAAAGGAAGAAAATCTTTTCCACCTGTACCTCATTTAGAGCATTAATCTCCAGGATATATAAAGAATTCAAAAAACTTAACACCCAAACCCAAATAACCCAATTAATAAATGTGCAAAGAACTGAACAGACACTTCACAGAAGAAATATGAATGGCCAACAAATATATGAAAAATGTTTAACATCACTAGCAATAAGAGAAATGCAAATTAAAACTACACTGAGATTTCATCTCACTCCAGTCAGAATGGCAATTATTAAGAATACAAGTAGGGCTGGAATTGTGGCTTGGTGGTAGAGTGCTTGCCTAGCACATGTGAGGCACTGGGTTTGATCCTCAGCACCACATAAAAATAAATAAATAAAATAAAGATATGTGTCCATCTACAACTAAAATAAATAAATAAAAAGAATATAAGTAACAATACATGTTGGTGAGGATGTGAGGAAAAAGGTACACCCATACATTGCTGGTGGGACTGCAAATTGGTGCAACCACTATGGAAAGCAGTATGGAGATTCCTCAGAAAACTTGGAATAAAACCACCACTTGACCCAGTTATCCCACTCCTGGCATATACCCAAAGGACTTAAAATCAGCATACTATAGTGACATGGCACATCAATGTTCATAGCAGCTCAATTCACAATAGCTAAACTATGGAACCAACCTTGGTGCCCTTCAATAGATGAATGGATAAAGAATATGTGGTACATATACACAGTGGAATATTACTCAGCCATAAAGAAGAATGAAATTATGGCATTTTCCAGTAAATGGGTGGAATTGGAGGCTATCATGCTAAGTGAAATAATCCAGTCCCAAAAAAACAAAGGCAGACTGTTCTCTCTAATATAGGATGCTGACTCACAATGGGGGGGTTGTGGAGGAGTAGAGGTTCACTGGATTGGGACAGGGGAGAATGGGGGAAGGGTGGGAGGTGGGAATGGGAAAGACAGTAGAATGAATCAGACATAACTTTCTTATGTTTATATATGCATACACGACTAGTGTAACCTCACATCATGTACAACCACAAGAATGGAAAGTTATACTCCATGTATGTATAATATGTCAAAATATATTCTGTCATGTATAACTAAAGAACAAATAGAAATTTTTTTTAAAAAGTTAATAAAAAGGCAGAAAAAGAAATTGAAATGTTTGGAAAAATATGATCTCTGTCTAACAAAATTACATCAGTGAGTGAAAATTAGTTCTATTATTAAGATTTTCACTATCCTGTTTCTCATGGTGTCTATAGTTATCTTAGCAAACTTAATATTTCTTTTGTTAAGAATTTATCTCCTTTATGATTTAATTCAATGGTTTCCTTCTCATACTGTTACAGCTGGGGAGCCATTTCATCAGACTGGGAAGTTTCTGAACATTGAATGTAATTAATTTCTCTAATAGGCTACTCTTTGGAAGGCCCATTAGTAGGCATCACTGTGAATTAACATCTTAGTCCAAGAGAAAAGCTCTTTGGAGGCAAAAGTAAAATGGATAAATCTTTGTTGAGAGATGTGACCAAGGGACTTAACCACATTCCTTGTGGTTTCAGAATGACATGCATATTCTGGGACCCATAGATAGGCAGAGATAGTTGTAGTTCTTAGTAATACCCTGACCACACTAGTTCTTTAACATAAAGAGATAGTTCTAAATATTTTAATTTCTTAGAAGAAAAAAGTGTGGCTGGTGTGCAAGTGAAAGCAGAGGAATGAAGTCAAATTCTGCCCACTAATCAAGAAAGGCTACTGGCTGTTTAAAACATGCTTGAAGGTTGCTGAACAAGTTGTTTCTATATTACCCTGCTAAGGATTCCCCCCTGCATTTTGCTGAATAGTAGTGAAGTCTTTCTGTTGGGACATCAGAAAATATCTTTATTTTCACATATGGTCTTTGGAAGCAGATTGTTTTGGTTTCAAAATTCTGGCTCTGCTATTTACTAGCTGTTCTTTGAGCAGGTGATTTCACTATATGTCTTAGCTATCTCATCTGAAACTGGGATAACAGTAGAACTTTCCACAGTTGGTTGTGTTCATTAAATGAATGAGCATATGTAGGTGCTTAGTAGACTGCTTGGCCAAGTGAATATCATGGATGTTGGCTGTGATTAGCCATGCTAAACACAGGTCCCACCACATTCAAACAGACCTGTAGCCGACAAAGCAGAGGTGCCTGGGCCTGAGGAGAGTGAGCTGGCTACAAAGAGACACAAGGTCACTTCTGGTGGTGACAGAAATGATCTATATCTTGATTGTACTGATGGTTACGAAGTGTAATCTTAAAAAGCCTCCAAAAATTCTTTCTCTGACTATCCCCTCAGTACACTAGTCTAGAGCTGGGTAGAGCTCAAGCACAATGGTAGAGTGCTTGCCCAGCAAACACAGGCCCTGGGCCAATTCCTAGCACCACACATATACACACACACAATTACAGTGTGCATGTATCATAGGTCTTTTTCTCTCTCTCTCCCCTTTTCCCTCCCTTCTTCTCTCCCTCCCTCCAGGGCCTAGTCATAGTCTCTGGGTGATAGTTCTGCTTTTGAACTTTTTCTTTTCTAATTCCTCCTTTGCATGCCCATGCTCACCCCATTTGAGGCCACTTCAATAATGTGCCTAGAGCAGTGTAAGATGCTATTTGTTTAAAAAGGTGGGAAAGAAATGAATGTGCGTAAGCAAGCATGTTTCCTTGTTTATGCCAAAAATAGCTCTGGAAAGATATATGAGAAAGTGGTTATATTAGTTACCTATGGGGAAGGGAACTGGATGGCTGGGGGGCAGGGGAAGGATTGTTTTTCTCTATATATCCTTTTGTTCCTTTTGAATTTTAAATCATGTGAATGTATTACCTAATCAAAACTAAATAAATAAAATGTAGGAAATAATAAGAAACCTGCCAAGTTCATCTATTCATTAAACAAATATTTACTGGACATCTACCACTTGCCAGGCACATAGCACGGTGAGGGTGTCCACAGCCACGATTGTGTTTCATTGGAGGATCCTTCGTAAACTGCATATCACAGTCTCTGCCTGCTTGGTTAGTTTTAAAACTTGTTTATAGGAGATTCAAAATGTACTGGTTCATCCCAGTGGCCAAGGCTGGTAACTGATTTAAAGAAAAACCAGGTCAGGGTCAATTATGCTATAGATAATGTTCCTCCACATACTAAAAAGATGTAAAAAGCTCAGAAGAGGTGAAGGTATCAGATAATACCTCATGACTAACATTTACTGAACATTAATATTCTATGTGTCAGACATTCTTCTAAGCACTCTGGATTACAGTAACTCATTGAGCTCTCACAATAACTTTGTGAGAAAGACACTACTATTGCCCCTATTTTACAGCTAAGGAAACTGAAATACAGAGAGAACAATTTGCCCAGAGTCACACAGTAAGTAAACAGGATGACTTCAGTTTTAACCACTTCACTGCCTTTGGAAGAAAGAATTATGAAATATTCCTTTGCTCCAAAATATCTATTGAAATTCTACCATTAATAAAAGTGTCATAGAACTTCATGGCCAGAAGAGAGGTCAATATTCAGTTCGTTCAATTCATATCCAAATGGACAACATTCTAGACAGTTAGGCTTGAACACTTCTAATGGTGGGAACTCATTACAGCCAGAAGCAGTCACCAGCTGGCAGCTCTAGTTACTAATAAAAACAGGAAAATGTTGGTTGCCTTCCATGTGCCAGGCACTTTGTTAGAGCATGGAGGAGAAATATTTTAATATTGGGGCCAAATTTGCCTCTCTTTGACTTCCTCCACTGGCTCTGTTCTGCTGTGTGCAACAAAACAGAATATATCTGTGGTTCCCTGCATTTCGTGCCCTTCATTTATTTGAAGACAGCTACCAAGTTCTCCTTAAACTTTCCCTCTGTTTATTCAGTCTGTTCTCATATGACATTCCCTAGGTGAGATTCATTTTTCTTATTAAGAAGCTCCTGTTTTAAAATGCAAATGTGGGAGGGCAGCTCATTAAGCATAATTTGATATTTCCCTTTTATAAGTTGTCCTGAGAAAAAAGGAATTTTGATTTGGGGAAAAGGAGTGGGCAGGTGCTGAGAACATGAGCAGGGTTAAGTGCTTGGAGAGGATGTTGATGCAGTTAACTCTAGGCAGACAAAAATCAGCACAGGGTTCTAAGCTCTGGGAGACTACAGAAGAGGACTTGTTGAGAGTTAAAAAATAGCAATAATGATGAACATCTGTGGAGCACTGACTAAATGCATGCTGGGCAGTTTTCTTGAATTACTTCACTTAATCCTCGAAAGAGTTATAAGCAGATACCATTATTATACACATTTTATAGACTGATTAAACTGAGGGCCAGAGAGGTGAAATAACTTGCCTACAGGTTGTAGCTCAGGTTTTTTCTTAACTATCTTGTTAAAAGGAAGATGGAAAATTAACTTCGCTTGTTTATCCTAGAGCCCATTAGTAATTATTCTAATAGAAGCTAGATGTCTCAGACCTCTCCAGCTTTCAGGAGTGCTGAAACACTCAAATCACAACTCCTCAAAGTCTAACATCAAGTTTCTGTCCCTAAGTATTTGTGACCTCACGGAATGCTTATTCACTCCACCAGTGTCTCGCAAGTGTTTACGACTGCCTCAACTAGCCTGCCTCACCTCCTGCCACAGGGAAACCCTTGTACTGCTGAACCCTGTGGTACAGTTAAGGCCAGAGTAAGATGGAGACGTAACTCAGTGGTAGAGCTGAGTTCTTCACATGTGCTAGGTAGAGCACTTGCCTAGCACATGTGAAGCCTTGAGTTTCTTCCATCCCCAAGCAGCAGTACCACCACCATCACAACAACAAAAATCATTCTAAACATTTAGTGAGAATTTACTGAAGGTTCAGGGATAACATAATCAAATTATAACCCAGGAAAAACTCAGATGCTGAATAAATCAGTACCACTGGCCAAAACCCTTTTCCAGGATTCCTCACTGAGCAAATCTAAAATTTAACTTCTGGCTAGGTTGCAGGGACCAGTTTCCCCTGCAGAGAGTGAGCCAGAGGTAAATATGACATACTACCTCCTGAAAGAGTGAATCTCAACAACTTTGACACTCCTAGATGAAGCCCTATTTTATTTGTAGAGATGTAGTGCACCCAAGAGGACATTATATGAGCAGATTAGCTACTTAGATCCTTAAGTATTGCCATTTCTGATTAGAACTTGACTTTACCATTGTATAACCAAAAGGCCATTAATTAGAAAAAGGGCCCTTTTATTTATTTAATTTTGGATACTGGGGATACAACTTAGGGGCACTGAGCCACATCCCCAGCCCTATTTTGTACTTTATTTAGAGACAGGGTCTCATTGAGTTGCTTAGCGTCTTGCTGTTGCTGAGGCTGACTTTGAACTTGTGGTCCTCCTGTCCTAGCCTCCTCAGCCACTGGGATTACAGGTGTGCACCACTGTGCTTGGCTATTTTTTTTTAAAACCAAAACAATGATGTCCTCAGTGATGCTCTCTGTCTTCCACAGAAATTGAAAATTATGTATCAAGTCTCAGCCAGGACCTCAGTACACAAATCACACAACCACACTTAAAATTTTATCTAAAAAGCCTTATAGTTTCTAAAAAGGATACATGAGGCATTGTCTCACTTGCATAGAATCTAGATTCATAGTGTTGAAGATTTTGCCTTAACTCTCTCAAGCTCAGTGTAAGTTTCATTGTATTACTTGGGACGACCTACTTCTAAATGACAATTATAACTGAGAATTATTTTTACTATAAGAATCTCCAAAAGTCCCTAAAGATCCAATACTATTGGGTTTGAAACCATAAATTGACAATTTTAGGTTACATTGAAATTGGCTTTAATGGTTAGTGAAATTTTAAAAGCACACACAATTTTGAACTTATGTGAATGCAACTTCAAGATTGATCAGTATTTCCAGCTTCTTCCTGGCAGAAGTGAGCTGGAGAATGAAAGAACCCAGACACCAGAGGGACCTGCAAGAGGGGAAATGAAGGTGCGGTTTCAGTGCCTGGCTTCAAAGGCTGGCGGCAATCACGAGCCTAACCCATTTCTTTCCAGCTAGACTAACTTTCTGTAAAGACAGAAAAACCCCAAACAGCCAAATTCAAACTTCCCCTGCATAATTTTTTAATTTAACAATGTCCCAGTTTCCAAGCTATCGTCATCTAATCTTTATAATTGTGCTGAAGAAGCAAGCACAGTCAGGGTGAGGGAAGGGCTAGTCTGGTTCAGCTCAGGCTTCCCAGCTCAGGTCCTAGGTCGTCGTCTTCTTCTTCTTTTCTTGGAAGTTCCAGCTCCTTGATGGATTTGTGTTTATTCATACCATTACTGTTAGGGACAGAAATGAATAGACTAGAGAGAAGATTTCTTTCCTTCTAACAAATCGTTTGGTAAATGGTAAATGGAGTTGAATACCCTCTGATTTTGATAGATGGTTGCAGATATGAGCTATGTTGTATAAAACCAGCTAGTTCATATTTTCATGTTTCTCAGATCTTCCTGATAACAAATCTCCTTCCCTGTAAGCCCAGCCAAAGACAGACCCAGCGATTTCTCTCTGCTGCCTCATGCTGCATCAGAAACACACATTCCATCCACTGGCAGCAATAAAACCTTTCCGTTGGGGGAGGAGTATTAACAGATAATAAAAATCACTACAGAAATTTTCTAGATACGTTCAGATTGTAGACTTTGACTTGAAGGATTTGTCAACCTTACACTAAGTTTATGACAACTGTAAGTACAGATTGAAAACTCAATTCTCCTTTTAAATAAAATGGTTCCTTCTGAAATCTAAATTGACTGATTACATAACTAATTTGCTTTGCCAGGTCAAAGACTCCTAGAGTCTCGGTAAAGCTCCATTGTGTTCAAAGGCTTGCAGTGAAGGTATGCTGATTACCTCACAAGGTAGCCTATTTTAAAATTTTGACAACCTGTGGAGGTAAAAATTCCTCCTTTTACTGAGCCAAATTGACCTCCTGTAACTTTCACCAATTTGGTTTTAGATCTGCCCTCTGGAGAGACACAAAACAAATCTAATCCTTCTACTAGACAGCTAATCTCTTTATGTGATGCTCTTAAAAGAAATTATGGTGACTCAGGCTACAATTCTATCAAGGATATAATAAACCCAATACTTTCCCCCTCCTTCTCCTTTTAGTGGCAGAGAAGGCTTACATGAATCCACTTAATATACTGGGCAGGGAAAATGTACTCCCCTTCTACCCCTCTCCCCAGGTCCTGGTGCTTCAGCCCAGATCAAGGCCCCTGATTGGTAGTCTGCCCTGGATGGTCAGAGTCTAGCAAGGGGCGGTGCTAGACAGGCAGGCTCCCTTGGATTTTCTTCTTCGTTACTGTAACACATGGCCTTCTGCTGGTACATGTGCACATCTAGCCCAGAGGCTCTCCTTAGTCTCGGTCAGAGGTCATATGTTCTCATTTTTTTTCATGTGCTTTAAAATCCTGAGAATTTTCCATAGGGCCCAACCCCTAGAGTTTGATTTAGTAAAAATGAGGGAGGCCCAGTAATCCATATCTTAATAAGCATTTCAGGTGCTGATGGCCTCACTATACATTTGAAGAAACACTGATCTAAGTGAAGATACTACACAATGTGAAAAAAGTAGAAAATACCTTGCATTTTGGTTTTATTTAACCATAAAACGCATACATTTAACATTTAACTTATCCATTAATAGAAGTAATACTTTAAGTCGTTTATTATTCATTTCTTACTAATCATAAAGTCTATCAAAATTCTTTCAGATTAAGGAGTGGACAAATAGCATCATCTGTGGGTTACAGATGGATAAACAAGTATTTACTGGGAAATACTTAACATAGGCCTTAAAAGGGTGACAGACACATGAATTATAGCATGTCCCCTATATTGGATTGGCCAACAGAATAGGTCCTGGGGCCAGAGTTGAGGAACTTTACAAGGAGAACACATACTGGTCCCACACTTAGCTGATCAACCTCGTGACTGAAGTTAACACAAAAATCACACCTGGCTAAGCACCACCACATATCCTATGCAACTCTGTGGGAATTTTAATAAAGCTATAGAGGCATTCCAGCATACAGGTTACAACAAGTTAAAACATTTCAGAGTAATCTAAATACCTGGAGAGTTTAATTACACAAAGAAAACCTTTTTCCTTTGGGAACAACAGCTTATAGCTGTTGTGGTTCTTTTAAAAATAAAAAGGTTGTCTCATCTCTAACTCAGGTTTGAAGTAATGTTATTCCAAGGCAGCCCTGGAGAACTTATTTCCTTGTGGCAAAGTGAACCCATGTCCTACTTAGTAGCTTAACAGTAAATTGAATAAAGAAGTTGAGCAACAATTTTAGAAAAAGGTTTTGGTGATAAGAACTTACTCTCCTGCTAAGATACTTAATGCATGTCTTTGCAAAATAAAATTATTTTAAAGTAAATGTAGTGAAGGCATCTAACTTTCATTTTCTGTTAGGGATGAAGACTTTCACTGGTTCGCTGACCTTCCTCTTCTTCCTGGAGCTCTCAGAACTTTGCTGACTGCACACAAAATTCATTCTTTGAATCTGTGAGAATCACCAGAGAAAGGAACAGTTCAGCAGAGATTTTGACATCTGCACAAGACATATATAAGACAGGTAGACCAAGAATTAATCCCTCAAGCTGCATAACGGATCCAAACCTGCTTTCCTGTGGGCTGGTTTGGCCCTGCACAGAGGCTCTACTGCCAGTATCAGAGTCTGGTATTCCAAGTTTCAGGAGTTGAGGTCCCCTGGAGGCAGCCAGTTTTGGGGACAGTTTCTTGGCTATCTCTTGTGAATTCAGCACATTCACCTCTTGAAGGAAGAGTTGTCAAGGTGTGGGGCCAACTAGGAGCAATTCAGGGTCAGAAGAGATCTAGAGCACTGATTGTTTTAGAGGCAGCCATAATTTAAGTCCCTATTTCACTTAGCAGAGACATACAGTCTTGTTTTTTTCTATCAGATTAATGAATTAAGAAAGACCTCCTTTAGTAGGTTATTGATTAAAGGCAAATTGATTAGTGAACCATCATTAACCATCATCATCTCCATTGGGCTTAGCTTGGTAAAGATTTTAGGACTTATTTTTGCTTAACTAAGTGAAAATAGGATATAGTATAATCTGTCAGACAATTAATTCCTAATGCCTGGAATTCCAAGAAACACATAGAGAACATTTATATATTTTCTAGCTGCTAGGTGGGAGGAAAGGGTTTTCTATGTCCTTTGTTCCTTCTTTGAAAGGAAATTGGAATATGATTTTTTTTTTTTTTGGTACTGGTGATTGAACTCAGGGGTGCTTTACCACTGAGCCATGTCCCCAGCCCTTTTTAAATATTTTATTAGAGACAGAGTCTCACTGAGTTGCTTAGTGCCTCACTAAATTGCTGAGGCTAGCTTTGAACTTGCAATCCTCCTGTCTCAGCCTCCTGAGCTGCTGGGATTACAGGTGTGTGCCACTGCATCCAGCTGGAATATGATATATTTTAAAGCAAGACTTGTCAGAATGCCTAGCACAGGTTCCTATATTATCCCTTTTTTCTTTTGTATTCATTGCATGTTACTATTATTATTCATATAATATTACTACAAAATAGTGGTACTGTCACTACAGCATTTGAGTACCATTTAGAAACAAACATTCGGTCTTAAAATGGGTAATTTAAGCAATAATTTATGCTTTAGCTTTAGAAAGCAGTTAAATTCCTGATCTCAGAAACCATAAATTCCTTCTGACTTAAACAGAGACATTGGCTATATATAAAATAGTGGAACTCTGATAAAATAAATAGAGCTGCTAATCAAATAACTGGTTTACTTATACATGCAAAAGTTTGAAATAGTCTGCTCTAAGGGAAAGGAAATAGCAACATAAAACCCTCAAATACATAATAAATCAACTTCTTTATCTAGCAGATGAATTTGCTATAGTTTGATTGCTTCCTTCTGGACTTTGCCTTTAGTGTTCACTTGCATGCTCTGCTCTTCCCTCCCCAAGACAGGTCATAGAAACTGTAATTTTACCACCTTTCTTTGACCTACCTTATCTGATAGATAGTAAATGATAAGACCCGCATTTCAGAAGGAGTCCTGTCCTATACTCAGGAGGTAGAAATGCTATGCAGAGGGACCAGGGAGAATCTGAACAGACAGGCCTTTCTGGGGTTTCTCTACTCAGTCTATTAGCATTAGATATACAATGAAATCTTCATTAAAACCCAAAAGGATAAGGTTTGAAGAGCTTCCAGATAACTGAACATGCAGAAATTCCTGGTCCAGAGGGAGTATGTACCCCTTCTCCTATCTCTTACCAAATGCATATGTTCATCTGTATCTTTTGTAACATCCTTTATAATAAACTGGCCCATGTAAGTGTGTTTCCCTGGGTTCTGTAAGCTAGTTAAGCAAATTAGTCAAACTTGAGGAGGGGGTTGTGGGAATGCTGATTTACATTAGTCAAACTTGAGGAGGGGGTGGTGGGAATGCTGATTTACAGCCAGTTGGTCAGAAGCACAGGTAAAACAACTTGCAGCTTGGGATTGGCATATAAAAGGTGTGTGGGTACATCCTCAGTGACTGAACCCTCACCCTGTGGGATCTGACAGTGTCTCTGGGTAGATCGTGACAGAACTGAGCTGGAGTAGAGGACTTGTTGGTAGGGAGAAGTTCTCAACTTTGTAGGTTATAGAAGTCTCCTGTGTTGATTGTGGTATGAAAGCAGAGGAAAGATCATTTTCTTTTTCTATACCACTCCTACCCAATTAAGTTAAATCTCCCAACCATACACTTTGTAGAGTTCTAGGAGATCAGGAACATGTTGGTCTTGGTCACATTTTGTATTATCACCCTCTAGGGTGATGAGCATATAGTAAGGGCTGAATAAATTTTTTTCATGAATAAGTGAATGAATGAATTCTCAAAATACTACACCTGTAGTGTAGAATTATATTGGAGGCATAAAGCGCATGTAGGGTGATGGGTCTGCTATGGTGGTAGTCAGGTGATAACTGGCAGTTGAGATGGAGAGAAGTTGACATTGGGAGAAACATTTAAAAGGAAGAGTCAGAAGAATGACCAACTGGATATGATAAGGGAAAGGTAGGTGGATGAACTGCAACTCCCCAGTTTCTAGTTTGGCTAGTGCATGGATGGGAGTGCTTTTCTTAGGAAGGTAACAATGGGAATTTTGGTGAACCTGCTGTTTAGGGTACCTGAACGTGCCTCTACCCCGGGAGGGGGGGAAATAAAAATAGGTGGCTATATGTGGAAGTGTGAATCTCAGGAAAGAGATCTGGGTTGGAGATGTAAATCTGAAAGTCATCTGCATATGGAAGATAATTAAGGTCATGGGTGTGGAAGAGCTTGCTTATTGAGAAAGTAGAATGGGAGAAGGGGAAGATGCCAGGACACAGCCTTAAGGAACTCCAATATTTAGAGATTAAATGGAGGATGAGTCAACAAAGGAGATGAAGAAAAAGAGAGATCAAATACTGTTGTGTCAAGAAAGCCAGGATAAAAGGGTTTTGAGAAGAGGGAGTAGAGAAAATAAAGGGTGGTGGTCAGTAGTGTGGAGTATTTAAGAGGTCAAGGAAGATGAGAAGTTAAGTATGACCACTTGATTTAGCCACATGGAGGCTACTGGGTATTTTGGATTGGTAGGAGTATAAGTCACTCAGAAGTCAATTTTTTTTTTTTTTGGTACTGGGGATTGAACTCAGGGGCACTTGACCACTGAGCCACATCCCCAGCCCTATTTTGTGTTTTATGTAGAGACAGGGTCTCACTGAGTTGCTTGCTTAGCGCCTCGCCATTGCTGAGGCTGGCTTTGAACTCGCGATTCTCCTGTCTCAGCCTCCCTAACTGCTGGGATTACAGGATTGAGCCACCGCGCCCGGCTCAGAAGTCAATTTAAGAGTGCATAAAGGTCAAAGAAATTGAGAAACACACACAAGTTTTATAAAAGTCAAAAGAGAGTAAGTAACCATCTCAACCTGGGGAACTTGGAGAGGGCTTCTAAGAAAAGGGACACTGATCTGGGTCTTGAAGAGTGAGTAGCAGTTCACTAGACTGGAGGTGGTGGTAGAGGGTGATTCCAGGCAGCAAGTGCAGCTTGTTTAAAGCCCCTGAATCATGAAAAGACATGGAAAGTGTATGGGACAATGAGAATGTCCCTTTATTAGATTGGCTCCTAGGGTTAGGTGTTATGTCATCCACTATACTACTGAAAATAATGCAAATTCTCCTGGAATTAGTATGCAATATGATGTTAGTGTAATTTATCAAATGATCTCTAAATGTCACACTGCTGGAAGCAGGGCCTCACATTTGGAAAAAAGACAAGTATGTTTTCATACAGAAAGAGTAGTTCAGGCCACAGTAATTGTTTTATATTAGGAGGCAGACCTGTTTCAGAGAGGAAGAGAGAGGGTAGCCCCAGGCAACCAGGAAATACTGTGAGTACTTTATGTGCCTGGGATAAGAGTGTAGTGAATTTTGTTTACTTCAAAATTATTTTTCAGGCAAAATGTTTTCTCTTTAGAAAACAAGTCCTCACTAGTATAAATTTATAAATAAGGCCCAAATCCCAAATCTTTGGATTTGGCAGTTCTCAAATCAAGAAATTCTTTGGTTCACAGGGTCTGTACCCCTGTAAGGAAGTTATAGCACTGATGTTAGTTTTGATGTCTCTCCCATTTATCTTTTGGCATAATGAAATATCAATAGAAATTATAAAATAAATAACATTACCTTCTCCGTATTATCTAAGGCATAGTATGACTTAAAACATTTTATAATTAATTAATTAAACAAGTGTTTTCTGAGCAGGAGTGTGGGGGCAATGGGCTAAGAATATCATTCTCTAAAATTTGGACTTTGTCCTGTAATAGAGTCCCACTGAAGGATTCCAAGAACAGATGTATTTTAGAAGGATTTCCATAGCAGCAGTGTGAAGGATGACTGCAGAGAACTGAAATAAGAAGCAATGAGGTTACTTCAGAAGAGAAACAATCTGAGCAAGAACAAGAGCAGTGCAGAGGGCTGGGGTTGTGGCTCAGTGGCAGAGCGCTTGCCTAGCATGTGTGAGGCACTGGGTTCAATTCTCAGCACCACATATAAATAAAAAATAAAGGTCCATTGACAACTAAAAAACTTTTAAAAAAAGAGCAGTGCAAACGATAGAGGGATAGTGCTAATAGGATAGAGGGCCAAAGCAAGAGAAGATGAATATGTGAATCTGAACCCTTATTGAAGCCAGGGAGCAGAAAGACAGTCAATATAGATAATAGTTGGGTCTGATAGGGAAGGTGGGGGCTGGTTGAAAAGAAAATAAAATGCTGCCCTTCCCTGCCCCCCCCTTTCCAAACACCTTCCCCGTGCTCCTGCTCCAACCTGTTCATAAGGTAACCTGCCTCAGGAATTGTTCCTCCCTGTAGGGAGTTATAAGAGTTATTAATTAATACCTCCTGGCAGTTACCTTACTGCCTGGATCACTCTGCCATTTGGCTCTTCCCCCTTGGTCATTTGCTTCCCACCTTGATGGGGAGAGGGAAGGCGGAAGAGGGCAGGAGAACAAAGAGAATCTAAGATTTATAAAAGGGGCAGGACATTCCCACTTCTTTGGATACCAGCTATGACCCCTTCTTCCTCCTAGGAGAAGTCTGTGTTATTATTCTTTAAATAAAACTTGCTTTCTACGCTTGCCTTGGGAGCTTCTCTGATGTTCAAACTTTAACACCTGGAGAAACAGAACTTGTCACTGGTAACCAGCAATATCACTATCATGACTTGAACACTAATTGGAATGGGCACACGGATGAGAAAGGATAGAAGGGAATAAAAAATGACAAAGCTTACTGGAGTTTCTGATAATGCCACTGACCAAGATAAGAAATAGAAGCTGAGGGCATGGGGTGTGGGAATATAGTGGGAAAGGTGAATGGAGAAATAATTGTGTTTTTAAGATTCTGAATTGGAAGCCAAGTGCGGTGGCGCAAGCCTTTAATCCCAGCACTTTGGGAGGCTGAGACAGGAGAATCGCGAGTTCAAAGCCAGCCTCAGCAATGGCGAGGCACTAAGCAACTCAGTGAGACCCTGTCTCTACATAAAACACAAAATAGGGCTGGGCATGTGGCTCAGTGGTTGAGTGCCCCTGAGTTCAATCTCCAGTACCAAAAAAAAAAAAAAAAAAAGATTCTGAATTGGAGAGATTCAAAATAAAGATGTTGACTACATGACCTGGAGCCAAGGATGGAAGAAGTTGCAACAAGAGCACTTATGGAAAGAATTATTCATTTTGGACAAAAGAAAGAACATTTCTTCTGAAGTCTAAAAGACCTAAAGTGAATATACAGATTCTTCTGAACTTATGATGGGTTACATCCAAACTGACAAACCCACTAAGTTAGAAATATTTTAAGTAACAAATGCATTTAATACACCTAACCTAGTGAATGTCATAATTTAGTAAACACAGTACACTGTAGGGTGTCAGTTATCTATCCTTGTGATTGTGTGGTCAGCTGGGAGCTGTAGCTTTCTGCCACTGCTCACCATCAGAAGAAAGTATCTTACAGCATATTGCTAGCTAATGAAAAGATCAAAATTAAAAATTTGAAGTACAGTTTCTACTGATGTTTATACAATTTTAAAGTCAAAAATTATAAGTTAAGAAGATCATAAGTTGAGGACCACTAGACAAATCTTTAAATATGAGGGCAGAAGATGTTCATGCTTGATGGCCTTAATTATCTTTATGACGTGGGGTTTAGATTATTTTCTTAGAATGGGAAGGAATTGGTGTTGGATAGCTCTTATGAACTTGAGTGGTGAATATGAGATATAGAATAGTCATTTGGATAATAGGAAAAGGAGCTGATAATAGACTTGTAAAAATAATGTTAATATTACTTAGGATCCAGATAGCTTTAAGATATATTGCTTTCAAATTAAAACACTTATTGTTGACATATTTACATTTTTGTTCTTCTTTTCATAAACACTTGGAAGTTTATAATAGTCTATATACTAAAATGTCACATATGTCATGTCATATATTCCTCACAGATGTGGAAAGTGAAGCTCAGAGAAGTGAAATGACTTATGCATTTCACAAATTTAGTAAGTGGAAGTCATGAACCCAGTTCTCCTGATTTCAAACTCAGTGCTCCTTATAAATTGCTTCTTCAACCCAAAGGGGAAAGATAAGGTAGAAAATTGTAGGTGAGGTCATCAGAACTCATTGCAAGGCTTCTATGTGGCATTGACACTTTTTTAGGCTTTGCCTACTGGGACCTCAAACTAAACACAGCCAAAGCTGAATTCATTGTTTTTCCTTTGTAACCAATTTTTCCTTGTGACTTTCAATTTCTGTTAATCATCATTTCTCAGTCATCAAAGATGGCCTACACAGTGTTCTTGTAATGAGTAAATGGAATAGCACAGAGAGTGTGCTTGGTATAACATTTCACGTGTGCAAGTCATTCAGTGACTGACAGTTGTTATCATTCCTGTTGCCACAAGAATCCCCTATCCCAGCCAGGCACAGTGGCTCACGCTTGTAATCCCAGCACTTTGGGAGGCTGAGACAGGAGAACCATGAGTTCAAAGCCACCCTCAGCAATGGCGAGATGCTAAGCAACTCAGTGAGACTCTGTCTCTACATAAAACACAAAATAGGGGTGGGGATGTGGCTTAGTGGTCGAGTACCTCTGAGTTCAATCCCTGTTACCAAAAAAAAAAAAAAAAAAAAAAAAAAAAAGAATCCCCTATCCCAGCCAAACTGGGTCCCAAAAGATGTCCATGTCCTAATCTCTGGAATGTGTGAATATTACCTTGTGTGGGAAGTAGGGAGGAAGTCTTTGCAGATGTGATTTAGGATTTTGATATGGAGAGATTATTCTTAAGTATCTAGGTGGGGCCTAAATATAATCATACATAATCCTATAAAAAAGAGGCAGGGAGATATTTGAACACAGATTGGAGAGGAAATTGTGACCACAGAGACACAGATTGGAATAATACAGTCACAAGCTAAGGAATGCCAGCAGCTACTAAAAGCTGGAGGAGGCAAAGTTCCTCAGTTGCCTTAGCCACATTTCAGGCATTCAATAGCCACATGTGATGAGTGTTATCTATTAGACATCACAGACATAGACCTTTCATTATCACAGAAAGTTCTATTGGACAGAGCTGCTCTACAGAGGCAATCTGGGTATAATATAAACAAGTAGAAAAAGTCCTAGGAACCATGGCGATAATAGGAATATAGGGACTAGGAATTATGTTTCCTCAAAATAAAAAGATTTATTATTAATATAAAAATGTCAACTTTCTCAAGACCAATTTATCAAATTAACACAATATTGACCAAAATTCCAATAATATGTCTATTGGAACTCTTAAGCTGATTCTGATAGTCACGTGGAAAAGAAAATGTGTGGATAAACCTTAAAAACACTGAAAAACAAGAATAATGAAGGGGGAAACAGGTGCCCTACCAGATATCAAAACATACTTTATTATAAAGTTAGAGTGATTATAATAACAGCTGGGTGTGGTGGCACACGCCTGTAATCCCAGCTACTCAGGAAGTTGATGCAGGAGGATTACAAGGTTGAGGCCAGCCATGGCAACTTATCAAGACTCTGTTTCAAAATTAAAAAAAAAAAATAAAAGGGTTGGGGATATAGCTTAGTGATAGAGCTCACTGAGTTCAATCCCCAGAACTGCAGACAAAACAAAACAAAACAATAAGCAACCAACCAAAGACACAAGAGCCCAAACTATAAAATTCTTAGAATAAAACACAGGGAAAAGTTTTATAACATTGGTTTTGGTAAAGATTTCTTGGAAAAACACAGGCAATAAAAGAAAAAACAGTTAAATTGGACTTGATCAAAATTAAAATTTTGTGCTTTAAAGAACACAAAATGGAACGATGGAACAGGAGAAAATACTTGTATACCACATATCGAATATATAAAAAACTATAACCAGAATATATAAAAAACTATAACTTAACAGTGACAATGACAAAACAACCTGCTTTTAAAATGGGCAAATAATTTGAAGAGACATTTCTCCAAAGAAGATATACAGATGGTCAATAAACACATGAAAACATGTTCAATAACACTAATCGTTAGAGATATGCAAGTCAAAACCACAATGGCATACTACTTTACACCTATTAGGATGGCTATTATTTTTAAAAAAGAAAGATCAAGTGTTAGAGATGATGTGGAGAAATTGGGACACTTGTGCATTGCTTGTGTGTATGTAAAATGGTACAGCAGTTATGGAAAACAGGAGGGTAGTTACACAAAAAAATTAATAATAAAATTACTACCTTATGATCTAGTAATTCCACTTTGGGGTATATTTCCAAAAGGGCTAAAAGCAGGAACATGTAAAGACATTTGTACACACAGATTCATAGCATTATTTACAATAGCAAAAGGTGGAAGCAGTCCAGATGTCCATCAATAGATGAGCCGATAAATGAATAACAAAATATGGTGTATACATACAATGGAATATTATTCAGGATTAAAAAGGAATAGAATTCTGATACATGCTTCAACATGGATGGATTCTAAGGATGTTATGCTAAATAAAGTAAGCTAGTTACAAAAGTACAAATATTCTTTGATTTTCCTTGTATAAAGTATCTAGAGTAGTCAAAATTTTCTTTTTTTCCTTTTCTTTTTTCTTTTGGTTTGGTACTAGGGATTGAACTCAGGGGCACTCAACCACTGAGTCACATCCCCAGCCCTATTTTGTATTTTTTATTTAGAGACAGGGTCTCACTGAGTTGTTTAGTGCCTTGCTTTTGCTGAGGCTGGCTTTGAAATCATGATCCTCCTGTCTCAGCCTCCCAAGCCACTAGGATTACAGATGTACACCACCCCACTTGGCTTAGAGTAGTCAAATTCTTATAGACAGAACATAAACTGATGGTTACCATGAGAGGAGAGGAGAGAGAGATGAGGAGTTATTGTTTAATGGGTATGGAGTTTCAGTTTAGAAGCATACAAAGTTCTGGAGATGGATGATGGTGATGGTTGCATGACAACGTGAACATACTTAATGTCACTAAATGATAAAATTAAAAATGGTCAAAATAGTAAATTCTATGTTATGTATATTATGTATATATATGATAGTAAAAAATAAAAGCAGCAAATGATTATTTTAAAAAGATGAGATCATAAAGGAAAATATATTTGCTATAGTAGTACAGTCTTTGAATAGGACAGTCTGGATAATTTCAAAAGAATGTACCTTCTGATTACTAGGAATTAAATACACACACACACAATAGTGTTATCCAATAGAAAAAGAATGCAAGATATAAGACACAATTACAAACCAAATATATAATTTTAGATTTCAGCCATATTTTAGAAAGTAAAAACAGATGAAGCTAAATTTTAATTATATATGTTAAACCATGTACACACATGCATGTATATATAAATATACATATACATGTATATATAGAAAAGAGAGAGAGAGAGAGAGAGACAGAGAGAGAGACAGAGACAGAGAGAGAGAAAGTGTGTGTGTGTGTGTATCTATGCGGTGTTGGTAGTAAAACCCAGGGCCTTGCACAGGTTAAACACTTATTCTACTACTGAGCTATATCCCTATCCCAACAATATTTTTATTTAATCAAAAAGACTATCATTCTAATGTGATTAATGTAAAAATTATTGGATATTTTGCATTCTTACTTTTTTTTTTCAGTATCGAGGATAAAACCCATGTACTTTACCCCTGAGCTACATCCCCTGGTCCTCTTTTTCTTCTTTTTATTTTGAGACAGAGGTCAATCTAAGTTGCCCAGGCCATCCTTAAATTTTCCATCTTCATGCCTTAGCCTCTTGGGTGGCTGTGATTACAGGCATGCACCAACATACCTGGCCTACATTCTTTTTTTTTTTTTTTTAAGTACATTTTCACAATCCAGTGTATTTTTTATACTTATAACACATCTCAATTCAAATTGTCACATTTTAAGTACATAATAGCCATGTATGGCTAGTGGTTGTCATACTGCACTTCACATCTTGTGTTTGTGTACATGTACATGCACATTTTAAATGAGAAGTAAAAGGTACAGAATATCCTTATTAGTAGTTTTTGAATTATCTAAGAGAATGTATTTATGTGTAACTTGCACTGTTAAACTTTAAATATGACATTCTAGAGCTCAATGGTAAAGTATGTGCTTAGCATGAACAAGGCCCTGTGTTTAACTCCAACATCAAAACAAAAAATAAAACATGACATCCTATATTAATTTATAAATTCTGTTAAAATTATATCTTTTATTACGTGATATGTTTATAATCAATATGCTTATTACTTTCATCTCTTTGTTTTCTTATATTTCAATATGAGAAAAATTTTATTATAAAACTCTTTTTATTTGCAAGCTGAAAAGATAATAAAAGAATATTTTAAAAAAACCTTAAGCTAGACTGGTGATTTAGCTCAGTGGTAGAGTGCTTGCGTAGTATGCACGAGGCCCAGGGATCCCCAACACCACAGAACAAACAAATGAACAAACAGAAAACCCCTTGAAATTCTTAAAATTCATTTGATTTACTTTTTTCAATCATAAAATATTCTAAAATGTTATTATATATTTTTCAATTGAAAAGTGTAAGTTCCATACTTTCAAGTGTCTGAGTAATTAATTTGGAATTCCAAGGTAGCTAAAGATGGACACATAAAACACAGAAACATCCTCAAGCACATACTTAAGTAGTCATAAAAATGAAAAATTTGTGTTTTGTTTTGTGGCATGAATGGAAGAAATCGACAAGCAATGACATGATGGTGTTATTAGATGTACTAAACCTGACAGAAGTTTTGCTGATTCTTCAAAAAAGAGAGGTACAGATAATAGATACAGAATTGGAAATGTGATATGCTGCTTCTCACAGACTTGCTATGTAGGTCATTTGCTTGTATCTGAGGCTCTACAAAGTGCTTTAGCAGGTGTGGAAAAGAGCACATATAACTGTAAGTACAGAAATGACTACAGAGCTAGATCTTATGCAATACCAAAGACCATTTTGTCTGTGATGAAAGGTTTTTATTGGTGTGATATCTAAACCTTGGGTCATAGAGCTGCCTATTCTTTCTGAGAGGAAGAAGAGAGAGAAGAAGATGACTTTTGGGAACTCTGGTATCCCCTGAAATGTTCTATTACACAAGGAGGAGGCAGAGATGCAAGACATGCTCACTAAGAATTTGGATTTTCACTTTATGTTGGCATAAGCTCACTTGAAGAGAAGAAAAATAAAACTTTTAAGAAGTAATTGGAGGGGCTGGGGTTGTGGCGCAGTGGTAGCGTGCTCACCTAGCACGCATGAGGCACTGGGTTCGATCCTCAGCACCACATAAAAATAAAAAAGATATTCTGTCCACTTATAACTAAAAAAAAAAAAACATAAATATTAAAAAAAAAGAAGTAATTGGATGCTCAGAGTGTGGATACATTTTGTATGAAAGATAGACACCTAAACTGAATTTTCATGTCATTTATCCAAAAAACAATGAAACAATGAAATTTTAAAGTTTCTAACAAAATAATCATATCTTTCTTCCTGATCTACTTTTATTTTTTAGTACATTTGAATCCTTTCCTGTAAATAACCGAATTTTCTGTCATCAGTTCAGTTCAAGTCTAGTTATTTAATTTCTGCTTCCATTTTTGTTTTATTTACCTGTATCAATAGCTAATATATTCACCTAATATGCAATTCAAAAAGTAACGTAAGAGTATATAGCAAGACTCTCCCTGCCATCCCAGAGCCACCCAATTCCCCTCTTAGAAGACAACTACAGCTAATAGTTTCTTGTATATCTGAAGAATGGGAAGAATAAAGAAGGAAGGTCAGGAAAGCAGAAGATTCAAAGTTCCATCAAAGTGCTGTGGTGCTGATGGGAACAGGGCAGGATGGCAGCAAGATGACAAGGGTTGACAGTGAAGAGTTTCAAGGTGGTAAGCGACACAGGCATGCAAGCCACAAACTCTAACAAGGATCTAACACAGAAAAGAGGTAGTAAGGGCAATTAGTGTGCTGTAGGAATGTAGAAAGAAAAGAATGGAGGGAGGGACTTCATAAATTAGCATAGGGCTGGTTAAACGTGTCTGATGAAACTCCTGTTAGAGGGCAAATGTTTTTCCCTGACTCATGAAAACCTAGAGCAGGGAGAATGCCAGGCTAGTGTGCTGAACCTCAGTCAGTAAGGAAGCCATTTGGAACCAATATCGAGATGAAAAAACTAAAAACCTTGCATGCACATAAACAAGAATAATAATTAAAGCCCTACTGTAGCTCACAATTGATCTTCAGCTGTGAATCAGAGAAAGAACATGAACATTTTCACAAGTTTTATTGTTCAGTTAAAGTCAGGGTTGCGACACTGTTCAACTCCAGGAGGCACCAGTTACATTTCTGTCTGTTTTAGGTATCTCTAGAATTGTGCAGTGCACCATCAGCATAGCTCTACATGGAGACACTACTAGGGCAAACATCAGTTTTTTGACTAACACTTTCTAAATCTCCCCATCACTTAATTTTTATTTGGGACACCAGGCATTTCTTTTGATTAATATTTCATACGACAAGAAAAATCAAATGTTTGAAATGTTATGTATATATTTTCTCAAAAACTTAGATTGTTGAGTATATACTGTGTACACTGCAATGTAACTATGCTATAGAATGTAGCTAGATTATATACCTAAAGTATGACACACTATACATATTTTCCAGCCTATAAAGATTTTCCATGATTTGGTAGGGCTGCTCAGTTTCAAATTAAACACTATTTAGAAATGTAGGGCTGTTTCAAGTCTAGCTGGGCCAGAGAGCAGAGTGGAAGAGTATTCTTGTAGGGTATGTGACACATTTTACTCTGAGGTTTTAAGAATTTAGTGATTAAAAATTGAAAGTTTCTGCTTTGTTTTAGAAGAAGAGTTTTTCTGATTACTACTCAGTATCTCTTATTTTACTATCAGTATTTAATTCAGCAAAGTACAGGTATCTACCAATTTAGAAAATGACACGGTAGTTCATATCAAATAATTTAAAATGGAATGTAAAACTGAGTTTTTTTGAGTGTTTAAAGTTATGTCACTATAGTTCATCATTCCTGATTCTAATAATCCTGATTAGGAAGTGTCTAACCAAGTAAAATAAGGAAATATTTGTCATCTTTAGATATGGATATGTTTTGTTCTCAGTGCCTTTTATTAACTGCAAAGAAATCAGTCTTTTGAGGTGTTTTCATGTTTTGTTTTTGACTTGGTGGGTATTGAGCTAATTCCTGGTGATTTTTATAATTTACTCATATTTTCCCCTTTTGTGGAAATATTTACCCTAGGGGTTTCCACTTAGGGAATTAGAGTTAATTGAGAGGGTTCTGTTTTGGGTGGGCTATAGTAGATGAGGCTATATTTTATTAATGACTCTTTTTTTTTCTTATGTTAGTCTAGGGGAGTATTTCCACACACATAAGACTTAAATCTAACAGGTTCTCATAGAATATTACATATGTAAAATAGGATTATGTGTTTGAAAATATTTGGCACAAAATTTGGTACATGTTAGTCATTCAATACAAATTGGTTGTATCTAGTTGAACATTACCTGATTTTAGTGAACATAGGATTGCTATAAAATGAAATGTACCCTGAGCTGTCATGGAAACTTAAACAAAACAAAACAAATCTAACTTATTTTGGGGCATGAGCAATATAAGGAATCTCTGAGTGGTAAATGAAATTGCATGTCCAATAACAAAGTATTTCACTTCAAATTTCAGCTACAAACTTCTATTTTGCCATAAATGCAACAGTGAAAGGTAAACTACATATGCTTGAACATGCTGAACTTGCAATGAAGAAAATTGTAAGAATAGAAGCTAGAGACACTGAACACTGAAATGCATACAAACTGAGGCATCTTCTCAAATCCCACCCAAGAAGCCATGAATAAACTTGCAGAAGTATTTGTCTGGATTTTTTCATGGTATAATGCATTAGACTAAGAACCAGGGGGCTGGGTTCCATCACTGACTTGCAAGTTTCCATCACGGTAAAAAAAAAAAAAATGGGAAGGGGATCATATTAGCCCTGTACCAAACAGGGATGCTTTGAGGATTAATGACATAATGTCTGTAAAGAGGTTGGAGTTCCTTGGAAAAAAGACACTACATAAATATAAAGTTATAATATTTAGGCTTAGTCCACAATGTGAGACCTGGTTTCTTTGGCTCATGAGGTCATTAACAGTTTTATAAAATGTGCTCAAGCATCCACAGAGGAGCTTTGTTAGTTTTCTCCTAAGTGGACTGTACAGCTAATCTGACCCACCTGGTTAGAGAAGCCATAGAGACTGTTTTCCTCTTTGTGGTCTCCAAGAGGATACAGATGGGGAGGGCTGACTCCATGAAGGAGCAAGACACAACCAAGAAAGCATTTTTATAGCATTTGGGACTCCTGTGGATGTAGTGGGAGTTTGGGTATGTTTTGGCTAAGAATTAAAAATTATTCCATATCATATCTTGATTTAGAAGAAAGGCTAAACTTGTAATTCAGACAAGGAAAATATGGAATAAAAGTAAGAATGAGAAAGCTACTTGTTGGAAGAGTTAGTTTATATCTTGAAAGGTTTAGAGGCTAACTCAAGTACAGTATTCTTGTCCTGGGAAAGCTGTAGTTTCTAGGAGTTTAGTCTCTGATGGAAATGTCCTGACTCCTTATTAGCACTTCTTTTTGTGAAAGGGTCATTGAGGACTGTCTTGCAGAGGTTTTAGTTCAAATGTTTCAATGAGAAATCAATTCAATGTAAACACTGCCTTGCAAGATCCTGTGGTATAACTGAATGATAGTAATGCTATTGTGACTAAATATTTGCATTTCTCAATTTTAAAAGATAAATTTTTATCCAAAAGCTTAAGGCATCTGAAACCACCGTTTTCAAAATATGCAAGGTACTGTTATATATAACTAAAAAGAATAAAAAATTTAAAAAATGCAAGATTCATGAACATATTAATCATTACTGCTCAATAGTGATTCTGAGATTGTGTCCATAATACCAAAACATTTGAACAAAAATGAAAAATGTGAAGAGATTTTTCTTTTTTCTTACTTTCTTTGATTTCTATATTGATTTGTTTTATCAGAAATCCTTGTCCATGAATTGCTATGGTGTTCCACACTGTCTGATATTGATATACTTTTTTTAGGGGACAGTGAACAGAAATGCAATAGCCTTAACATATTGTCATATCAACACTAACTAGAAAGCATTTTCTAAATAAAATGTTGAACTTAGTTCTTCTTCTTCCCATCCCTTATTGACCAGCTCATTCCTAAAGTCAATGTTAGGTGTGACAGAGCCAGGTAGGGTCACAGATGGGTAGTAGAGTGTGAGAAGGTTGAGGTGCATCCACATGGAACATAGGATTGGGGGGAGGAGTCAGAGACTGAATGGAATAAGGAAGGCATAACAAGTGTGAGTAACCCACAGTTGGGTGTCAGAGTCTGAAAAGGGTGAAGAGGGCATTTACATGAGGAAAAGAAAGGCCCAGGGCAGAAAGCTCAAGAAGGGTGAGGAGGCAATCTGTGTGGGTAGTCAGAGTCCCAGAAGAATGAGATGGCTATCTGTGTGGGGGAAATGTGGTGAAGATGGGAGTTTGGTTATATTCCAGGGAACTGATCAAATAAGTAAGTTAAGAATGACAGGATCCAGGTTTCTCACTGATGTAACAAATATGGAAGTTGAGAAAACTAGATGACCTTTACAATACAGGATTGGAATTGGCAGTATAGGTGTGACCTCATGACTTCCACACACAGACACAAATTTGTGTGTGCATGTGTGCATGGACGTACAGCTATAGATATTCCCTAATTTTGTTCACTGAGAAAGTCCACATCTTGGCTACTAAAAGGAAAAGCTACAAAACCAGGGGTCTATTAAAAATATTTAAAGATTTTTTTCTTTTTAGATATACATGAGAGTGTATTTTGACATATTATACATACCTGGAGTGTAACTTATTCTAATTAGTATCTCATTCTTGTGGTTGTACATGATGTGGAGTTTCACTGGTCATGTAATCATATATGCACATACAAAAGTTATGTCTGATTCATTCTGTCTTTCCCCTTTCCACCCCCTGTCCTTTTTCTTCATTCCCCTTTATCTAATCCAATGAACTTCTATTCTCTGCCCACTTCCTTATTGTGTGTTAGCATCCACATATCAGAGAGAACATTCTGCTTTTTGGTTTTTTGGGACTGGCTTATTTTGCTTAGCATGATAGTCTCCAGTTCCACCCATTTACTGGCAAATGCCATAAGCTCATTCTTCTTTATGGCTCAGTAATATTCCATTGTGTTTATGTACCACCATTTCTTTATCCATTCATCTATTGAAGGGAATCTAGGTTGGTTCCATAGCTTAGTTGAGCTGCTATGAACATTGATGTGGCCACATCACTATAGTATGCTTATTTTAAGTGCTTTGGGTATAAACCAAGGAATGGAATAACTGGGTCAATTGGTGGTTTCATTCCAAGTTTTCTGAGGAATCTCCATACTACTTTCCATAGTGGCTGCACCAATTTGCAGTGCTACCTGCAGTGTATGGGTGTACCTTTTTCCCCACATCTTCATAAACATTTATTGTTACTTGTATTCTTAATAATTGCCATTCTGTCTGGAGTGAGATGGAATTTCAGTGTAATTTTAATTTGCATTTCTCTAATTGCTAGATATGTTGAATATTTTTTCATATATTTGTTGACCAATCATATTTTTTCTTCCGTGAAGTGCCTGTTTAGCTCCTTTGCCCATTTATTGATTGGGGTTTTTTTTTTGTGTTAAGTTTTTTGAGTTCTTTGTATATCCTGAAGATTAATGCTCTAAATGAGGTACAGGTGGCAAAGATTTTATCCCATTCTGTAGGCTCTTAAGAGAAATGGCTGATTCCAGGACTTGAATGGGGGAAAGTAGAAGATGGCTCTACATAGGCCAGAATGTAAGGAAATGCTTAAAGAATTAGGGAGAAATGTGATCATCAAAATAAATAATTATGGTAATGGATAAAAAATAAGGACTAATACAGAGTTCATACTGATATAAATTTATAAATGGGAACATTTGATGAATATCAGGTAATTTATATAGTTTTAAAGTACTTTCCTATAACTATTAATTGCAAAGGAGAAAAAAGAGTAACTTTACAGTAGAGAAGCCTGAGAGACATCTATTCAATAACCAAATAAACACTATTATTAATGAGAAAAATAAAAATCATATGCCACTTGAAGGAAGTAATGATTACTCCGCACCATTTCTGTGGTAAATACCCTGAAATCTAATCCTGAGGAAACTTCAAGCAAACACAACTTGAAGGAAGTTGTACAAAAATGAGCCCATTCTATTAAAACATATCAAGGTCATGAAAGTCAGGGAAAGAATGAGGAACTATTTCAAGCTATAGGAGGCTGAAGAAATTTAACATCTAAAATACATGGTTCTCACCTAAATTATTTTGCTATAACAGACATTTTGGGGACAGCTGGTTAGAAATCAGGTATGGCCTTAAAGGCCTGAGAAAAAGAAGTAGCATGAACATATTCATATCTTTAAAAGATGACTCTGGATGGTTTGTGTAGGAGCACTCTCCATACCTTCAACCTTTCCCTTCCATCTGTCCCCATTCTATGCTAATGGACTGTGCTCTTGACAGAGAGCACCCCTTTGTTTGTAGCTTTGGCCCTGATTGGTCCAGGAGTGTATATAAGCTTCTGTATTTTCTGGAATAAACGGTGTTTCTGCATTTCACTCTGCCAGAGCAGTTTTTAACCTGTACCCCGGGGTCTGGGTGAGTGACTCTGTGGGCTGTCACCCCCATCATGGGAGACCCCATTTCGTCTTCCCCAAAGACATCCTTTCTCTTCGTCTCTCAGGACCCCAACTCATAGAGCAGACCCACGCAGCGTGACCTTAAAGCAATAGGTTTGTGTCCAATAAAACTGTGCAAGGGCAAAAATGAAAGCAGGAAGACCACTTCAGGAAGCAAGGTATTGTTTGCTTGAATTTGAATGGTTAACAGTGAGATAATATGTTCAAATTTGAAATATATTTTGAAGAGAACGTTTGCTGGACTTGCTGATGAACTGGATGTGGGTTATGAGGAAGAACCAACAAAGGCTCCTAGGTTTTTTGGTTGTAGCAACTGGATAAATGATGGCATCACTAACTGAGATGGGTAAGACAAAGGAAGTGAGTAATGATAGAAAAATAGAAAGAATTGTGGATTGGACAGTGGAGTGGATGAAAGCCTGACTAAAGTGGGCTAAAGAGAATAGAAAACAGGGACATGGACACAAGGAGAACAGTCAATTTTCTAGCAAGATGTGTATAATTTAGGTCTATGGTAAGACAGGCATTATGGACAAGAGAAATTGCATTTGTTAAGCTGTAGGGGCAGAAATGAACTTGACTTGTTCTTGTGACAGTGAAAAAGCTAACCTAACTCAAGGAAAGGGAATGTGTTGGGTAATAATGAGAAATAAGGCAAGCAAGGTGGAGCCAGATTATGAGCAGCCTGAAAGCCAAATAGAGGTGTTTAGACTTGATGTAGTAGGAAACAGGAGTAATAAAATGTTTTTGATTAGGGAAGTGATATGATGAAAGTTATATTTAAAGCAGATTAGATGGCAGTGGTATGCAGGGTTGAGGAGGCTGTGGGAGAGCCTGAAGGTGATGGCACCAATTCAAATGGGAGAGGAATAAGGTCTGGACTTGAGTTTTGGCAGTAAGAAAACACTGGAAAGGGAAGGCTTGGGGGAATTCTGATACCTGACTAAATAAGGAGAATGATTTCAAGATTCTGAACTTAAGACATTGAGATAAAGGAAATGCTGAAAAACAGGGAAACTGGATAGGGAGATTTATTCTGGGTGTGGAAGGGGAAGAGCAGTGGTGACAAAATGATATGCATACTGAATTTGGCATGAGAGTGAGACATCGAAGAGGATATGCCCAAAAGAAGGCTAAAGATATCGATGTGAAACTTTTGTGCATGGATAGGATTCAAGATAAGACATTTGGACATTGACAGTATATGTGCATGAAGTTTGAAGCCCTGAAAATGAATGATCCCTCCAAAAGAACGTGTGTAGAAAGACTATGTGGTCAAACATCTTGGAGATACTGGGAGATGACCACAATTTGAGGTTGGAGGAAGAACAAAAGCAAAAGAGAGAAAGAGGTGATGGGTTAGACAGATGGAAAGAAAATTAGAAGAGTAAATATATCACAGAAATAAGAGAGAATATTTTTAAAAGAGTATAGTCAAAATCATAAAAGAGATCAAGAAGCCAGTGCAGTGGCACACACCTATAATCTCAGCTACTATGGAGGCAGAGGTGGGAGGATCATAAGTCTGAGAACAGCCTGGGAAACTTAGTGAGACCCTGTCTCAAAATAAAACAAACACTGAGGATGTAGCTCAGTGAGTGCTTGCCTAGCAGATGTGAGCCCTTGGGTTCAACCCCAGTACCACACACACACAAATTTTAAATAATAAAATGAAATAGATCATTAATCAATTAGAAGCAAAGACTATGAGATCTCCTTGACTTCCACAATTCTGGGGGTTGAACCCAGAGGCACTGTACCACTAAGCTACATACCCAGCCCTTTTTATTTTTATATTTTGAGGCAGAGCCTCACCAAATTATCGAGGCTGGCTTTGAACTTGCAATCTTCAGTCTCTGTCTCAGTCTCTCAAGTTGCTGGGATTATAGATGTGTGCTGCAATATGCAGCTAGGAGATGTTTTCATTAGAAAATCATTGTTCATTTTGAAGAGAATAGTTAGGAAATTGGAGATGAGGAAACAAGCCAGCTCAAGTTAAAGAACAGTTGGGAGCAGTACAGTAAAGAGAAAGCACCTTGTGAAAAACCGGGAAGGAAAGAAAAGAAACAGGACAATAACTAGAAGTATAATTGGGATCACTTGAAGGCTTCTACCAAATGCTTAGACCAATTTCATTTAAATTTTCCTCATTTCTCCAAGAATTTAAAAATCTAATTTTTCAACAAAGTCAGCATTTTGACACAAAACATCCAAAAACAAGTGGAGGGGTGCTGCAGTGGGTGCAGGAGGCCAGTGGGCAGTGGCTTGGCCTGTCCACGGTGAAGGTATCCTCCAAAACTCCTTCTGAACATGCCTGTCCTTGTCATGTAAAAACTTCAGTAGGAGTCTTCCTTTATAAAGAAAACCTCATGGTGTACATCTGTTAGCCTCATTCAAGGAAAGGATGAAAGCTCAACATAGGAACATGTTGTGAATGGATGAGACCTGTCATTATGCAATATTACATCATTCTGAACAGACACTAAAAACAGCTCTCATCAATCAATAGATGTAATTCATCACATCAATAGACTTAAAGTCAAGAATCATATGATTTTCTCTATAGATGCTGAGAAAGCATTTGACAAAATACATGTTCAAAACACTAGAAAAACTAGGGATAGTAGGAACATACCTCAACATTGTAAAAGCCATCTATGCAAAACCGAAAGCCAACATCATCCTCAATAGGGAACAATTGGAAGAATTCCCTTAAAAATGGGAACAAGACAGGGATGTCCTCTTTCACCACTTCTATTCACCATAGTCCTTGAAACTCTAGCCAGAGCAGTTAGACAGAAGAAATTAAAGGGATACGAATAGGAAAAGAAGAAATTAAACTATCATTATTTGCCAATGACATGATTCTATACTTAGAGGATCCAAAAAAAATTCCACCAGAAAACTTCTAGAATTAATAAATGAATTCAGAAAAATTACAGGATATAAAATTAATACCCATAAATCAAATGCATTTCTATACATCAGTGATGAATCCTCTGAAAGAGAAATTAGAAAAACTACTCCATTCACAGTACCCTCAAAAAAAAAAAAAAAAAGAAATACTTGGGAATCTACTTAACAAAGGAAGTGAAAGACCTCTACAATGAAAACTACAGAACACTAAAGAAAGAAATTGAACAAGACCTTAGAAGATGGAAATATCTCCCATGTTCTTGGATAGGCAGAATCAATATTGTCAAAATGGTCATACTACCCAAAGCGCTATACAGATTCAATGTGATTCCAATTAAAATCTCAATATCATTCTTTATAGAAATAGAGAAGCAATCATGAAATTCATTTGGAAAAATAAGAAACCCAGAATAGCCAAAAGAATCCTTAGCGAGAAGAGTGAAGCAGGAGGCATCACAATACCAGACCTTATACTACACTACAAAGCTATAGTAACAAAAACCGCATGCACCAAAATAGACATGTAGATCAATGGTATAGAATAGAAGACACAGAGACAAAGCCACATAAATACAGTTATTTCATACTAGACAAAGGTGCAAAAAACATACACTGGAGAAAAGATAGCCTCTTCAACAAATGGTGCTGGGAAAACTGGAAACCCATAGGCAGCAAAATGAAACTAAATCCCTATCTCTCACCATGTACAAAACTCAACTCAAAGTGCATCAAGGACCTAGGAATTAGACCAGAGACCCTGCGCCTAATTGAGGAGAAAGTAGGCCCAAACTTTCATCATTGGATTAGGTCCCGACTTCCTTAACAAGACTCCTAAAGCGCAAGAAATAAAAATGAGAATCAATAAATGGGATGGATTCAAACTAAAAATCTTCTTCTCAGCAAAAGAAACAATCAATGAGGTGAATAGAGAGCCTACATTCTGGGAACAAATTTTTGCCACATGCATATCAGATAGAGCACAGATCTCCAGGATATATAAAGAACTCAAAAAACTTAAGACCAAAAAAACAAACAACTCAATTAATAAATGGGCTATGGAGCTAAACAAACTTCTCAGAAGAAGATATGGCAGTTATCAAGAATACAAACAACAAGTGTTGGCAAGAATGTGGAGGAAAAGGCACACTCATACATTGCTGGTGGGACTGCAAATTGGTACAACCAATCTGGAAAGCAGTATGGAGATTCCTTAGAAAACTTAGAATAGAACCACCTTTTGACCCAGCAATCCCACTCATTGGTCTATACCCAAAGGACTTAAAAACAGCATACTATAGTAATGCAGCCACTTCAATGTTTATAGTAGCACAATTCACAATTGCTAAACTGTGGAAGCAACCTAGATGCCCTTCAATAGATGAATGGATAAAGAAACTGTGGTACATATATATACACAATGGAATATTACTCGGCATTAAAAGAGAATAAAATTATGGCATTTGCAGGTAAATGGAAGGAGTTGGAGAACATCATGCTAACGAAGTAAGCCAATTCTCAAAAAACAAAAGGCCAAATGCTCTCTCTGATAAGTGGATGCTAATCCATAATGTGGGAGGGTGCATGGGAAGAATGGAGAAACTTTGGTCAAAGGGGAGGGAAGGGAGCAGGAAAGATGGTAGACAGCAATGCCCTAGGTTCATGTATAATTGCACATATGGCATAACTCTATATTGTGTACAACCAGAGAAGTGAAAAGTTGTGCTCCATTTGTGTACAATGAATCAAAATGCATGCTGCTGTCATGTAAACCTAATTAGAATAAAAAAAACAGCTCACATCTCTAAGAACCCGGCACAGTATGTTACCACAGTATGAGAAATTAGATGCTAGGGAACAGCAGTTAATAAATGAAGCCTTCCAGCCAACTAATGATCTTTGTGGACCTATTACTTTGTATTCACAATAAAATTGGATCACCTTCCATCCTGAGGCTCCCCAAGACTTTGAACAGGTTTTCAGTAATCCCTAAAGCAATATACCCTCTCCAGAGAAGCACAGTATTTATATACTGTCCATTGGATCTCTAGGAAACACTAGAGTTATCAGTGAAGAATATATTAAAAGGCTCAAGCAGCATTTTTCTATGGCTTGACAGTAAAACTCCTAGAACTGGTTTCTGTTTCTGCAACATGGTATTCTTTTAGAGTGAACGATCACACATGCAATTACAAATTCACGTAAGGCATATCCTGAAGTTCTTAAAAAAGAAGAAACCTGAAAGTGCCTTCTGTGTTGTGGGAATAACAATGATTGATCTTTACTCAAGAGATTCCTGGAATTTTGTCTTTGGACAGGCTTCTTTGACAGTTGGTGTGGGGATATTCAGCTTTGCTAGATATAACAGTGATGTCTATAGCTCACACTATGAAGGCACAGTGAAGATGCTCCAGAAGGAATCTTCCAATACTATTCCAATTTTGATAACTATGTTATTCCTGAAATCACTTCTGTTTTGCTGCTGTGATCCTGTAAGACTTTAACCCATAAGATTGGACACATATTTGGACTGTGACACTGCTAGTGGCTCACATGCCTAATGCAAGGTTCCATTGAAGCTAACTGTCATCCTCTAAACCTTTGCCTTATCTGCCTACACAAATCACAGCATGGTATTGGCTTCAATACTGCAGAAAGATACAAAGCACTGGTAAGGTGGATGGATAATGCATCTTCTGACACACCAAGAGCAACTCTGAAACATGGTCGTGAAAATAATGTGTATTTACCGAAACCAGTGGAAGCCTTTAAGGAATAAAAAGAGTGGATAATAAAATGCCTTGCTGTTCTCCAAAAATAAGTACCTTCAGATAGGAGTAATTTAAATAAATATTTGCACATTATGAAAAAAAAAACAAGTGAAGGAATTTGGTCTTTCTGTGTGTCTATATAAATGAATACAAAAGTATCTGTGATTTTTCATATTTTCTTTTATCAGTCTTTTTTCCCCTAAATTAAGCCTAAGCCTAGAGATGTTCTGATACTCAAAAACTTCTGTATAAGTGAGAAATTTTTAAAAGTGCAAATATTTTCGACAATGTAATTTATTATATTCAGTGACACAGCTGAGATGTTTATTTACAAGTGGAAGACTACAAGTTAATTCTCTTCTAGAGACCATTTGGACTTAGATTCTTTAACTACATTTGCACTATTTTTACATATTACAGAATATTTTTCATACTAAAATTCTCAAACAATCTTTACCAATTCTCAGGAATCCTGAATGATGCAATGATACTCCCCAAACCTCATCAGAATGATAGTGAAGAGATTTCTTTAAGAGGCAGACATCCAAATGGACAGAAAGAATGAGAGAAGACAATGGCAATGAAATTTTGGAAGCTAGAAAACAGATGAAAGAGACATAACTAAAGTAGTAGACCTAAGAAACCTAAACCAGCAGTGCATCAAACCAAGGACCAACCAAAAAAATGTACACCAGTCTAAGGAATTCCCAGCAGCATGTATCTTAAGAGGATGGGATGAGCAAGGTGGGCAGAGAGGCTAAAATAAGGAAATCCAATTGAAAGACATTTATGAAGCTTCTGCAATCCTCAGACCCCCTCCCCAACTTTGTAGAAGTAAATGGTTACCCCTATTTTATTACTCTGGAGGCTTATTCTCTAGATAGCATGATATAAAGTCTTTGGACAGTAGAATACAAAGAATAGTTAAGGCAGAGTTATGGTACTGGAACTAGGGAGTTAAGTGAAAGCATGCATTGTGAACATTCCGAATGCTGAGGCCCTTGGCACTCTCTCTCTGACTTCCTAAACACTGGTGGCCAGCCCAATTTCTGAGGAAACTGATCAAGAAGAAAGACTTAAAAAGACAGATATTGGGAATTCTCCCAAAGACCTAGATAAGTCATTCTGTAGTGAAAACTACAATAAGCAAGCCTTATCCACAAGCTCAGATATTTACAGTCTCCCCACTGTTAAATATGAGCAGACTCTTAAGAACTAGCAGCCATCTGAGGGCCTCTCAGGAAAGCAAGGAAGAGGAGAGAGGGAAAGGAGGGAACAGAGTAAACACAGGAATTAAACACACACAGAGATTTAGAAAATCTATATAGAAATAATACCCTCAAGATAAGAGACAATTTTGTAACTATGCACAAGAACAGGATGCCATAAAAAGGGATGTTCAGAGAAGAACAACAATAACAAAAGGCTCTTGGGAATGAAAATGCAATAGTACAAATGAAAAATCAAAACAAGAGTTAAGACTGGATTGAGCAGTTCTTCTCAAGACAGGGCTAAAGCACAAACATGGAAACTTGAAAAGATTTTTAAAAAATAGAGCACCTCTATAGTAGGTCCAATAGCTCAAAATTAGGACATCCTGAAAGACAGGAAAGAGAAATGTGATGGGACACAAGTAAATAGTTGCCCCTCTTTTATTACTCAAGGAAATAATTGAAGAAAATTTCCCAGAACTGAAGGAGTGCCTGAGTTACCAGACTGAAACGGACCACTGAGTACTTAGCAGAAATAATAGATGAAAACATATCTACATCAAGGCACATGTTATGAAATTTCAGAATCCTGAGAAAAAGATTACAGAAAGGAAAAATCAGACAACACACAAAGACTCCGAATCAAAATGGACTGGAAATTCTCAAAAACAACACTGGAAGCTAGAAAAGAATTAATAAAAAAAAATTGTCCTGTTTGGTTTTTTATTCCTAGCCAGATTAGCAGTCCAATATAAGTAAAATAATGACATTTTTAGGGCATGTAAGATCTCAAAAACTTACCTCTCATTCAGTCCTCTCTAAGGAAGTTAGCAGACAATGTGCTCCACTGAAGTGAGAGAATAAACCAAGAACAGGAAACAAGATAACATAGGAGCGGGCAAAGAATTCCCTGGAAGTTGATGAAAGGAGATTCCAGGATGATAGCCCAGCACCATCCAGATTTGATCAAAGGTGAACAGCTTCCAAAGAGATTTCTTAGTAAGGATGAAATTGCTGTTTCTGAATATCTAAGGGAGATTTAGATTAGTATTGTCTATTAAAATTTTCTGTGATGATGGAAATGTTATACATCTGCACTGTCCAATACAGTAGACCCTAGCTGGAGCATTTTAACATGGAGCTTATGACTGAGGAAGTTGTTCTTTTATTTAATTAAAATTAATTTAAATTTTATTAGCTACATGTGGTTAGTTGCTACCATTTTAACAGTGCAGATTTAGATAATCAGTACATTTGGAGTTGAATTACGAATAAGAGAAAACTAAACAAATGAAAATAATTATTAACTGGAGGGAAAACAAAAACTTGTACAAGAAAGAAAGAAGCAATCATGGCTTACTGCATCACTCAGCTTAGTGTAAATTATATAGTTAGGGCTGGGGGTATAGTTCAGTGGTAGTATGTGTGCCTAGCAAACTAGAGGCCCTGAGTTCAATCACCAGCTTCCCTCAACAGAGAATTATATAGTTATGAAAATATAAATACCAGTTGTAGACATAACCCACATTTTATCATATATGAGGAAGTTATCAGGTGTCTTGTTTTTGTTTTTGTTTTTTAAAAAGTACAAATATTTTCTCCAGGAGAATAATTTTTTTCTTCATTTTATTGTTCTATCAAAATTCACTGAACCAATTCTTCACAGAAGAACATTTAGGTTACTTCCAATATAGAACAATTGTTAATAGGACATTAACAACACTGGATCACTGCTTTTTAAAATTCAACTGTAATAAGGCAAAATTTACATACAGCAAAATACATCTATTTTAGGTGTTTATTTCTGTGTCTAATGTATATATCCTTGTAACCATTACTACACTGAAGATGTAAAATGAAATTATATAAAATTTACTTTTTTTTGGGGGGGGGAGGTACTGGGGATTGAACTCAGGGGTACTGACCATTAAGCCACACCCTAGCCCTATTTTGTATTTTATTTAGAGACAGGGTATTACTGAGTTGCTTAGTGCCTCACTTTTTTGGGGAGGCTGGCTTTGAACTTATGATACTCCTGCATCAGCCTCCTGAGCTTCTGGGATTACAGGCATGCGTCACAGCGCCTGGCTCAAAATTTACTCTTTTGTGTTTGACCTTTCTGACTTTAAAAAATTCATTCACATACTTGCATGTAATTAGTTGTTCCTTTTCATTGCTAGTGACAATTCATTTCCCAAAGATATTGCAATTTGCTTATCATCTGATGTATCAATGGACATTTTGAGTTGCTTCCAGTTGGGAGTTATTATGAATAAAGCTGTTATGAACATGCACATATAAGTCTGTGATTGTATATTTTCATAAATACCTAGAAATGTACATTGCTGCATCACATAGTCAGTAATATGTAATGTTATAGGATATTGATAAAATATTTTCCAAAGTAGTTGTGTCACTTTACACAACAATATGAGAATTCTAAAAGCTATACATCCTTGACAATACTTGGTAATGCCAATATTTTAAGTTTAGTCATTCCAGTAGATAGGCGCTAATATCCCATTTTAATTTTAACTTACATTTCTGATGACTAATGAAATTAAGCATCTTTTTCATCTGCTTATTTCATCACTGATAAATATTTTTGTAAGGTGTCTCTCAAATTCTTGGACATTTAAAAATGGGTTTTCTTCTTACTGAGTTGATTCATTGTGGCATATTTTTACATGCACATAATATAATAGGGTCAATTTCATTTCCCAGTATCTTCCCTTGCCCTTCCTTCTCCCTCTTCCTGATCCTCATCCTCTACTGGTCTCACTTATATTTTCAAGAGATCTTTTCCTCTCACCCTTTCTTTCTATCTAGCTTCCACATATGAGAGAAATTGAGACCCTGGACATTCTGAGTTGGGCTTATTTCACTCAATGTGATGTTTAGTTTCATCCATTTCCTTGCAAATGATATAATTTTGTTCTTTATGGCTTCGTGAAATTCCATTGTGTATATATACCACACTTTCTTTATCCATTCATCTGTTGACAACACTTAGGCTGGTTCCACAATGTGGCTGTTGTGAATTGTGCTGCTATGAACAAGGCTTAGTGATACAATGCATGTATTGCTATAGTATGCTGACTTTAATTCTTGTGGATAAATACAAAGGAGTGGTATACCTGTGTCATTATGGTGTTTCTATTCCTAGTCTTTTGAGGAAACTCCATACTGATTTCCTTAGTGCTTGTGCTAATTTACAATCTCACCAACAGTGTATGTATTTCTATTTTCCTATATCCTTGCTAGTATTTATTATTAATATTTTTATTCTTGATGATTGCCATTCTAACTGAAATGAGATCAAAATCTCAGTGTAGTTTTGATTTGCATTTCCTTTTTAAAGATGTAAACATTTTTTCATATTTTTTTAGTTTTTTTTTTAAAGATGGACATAATATCTTTGTTTATTTACTTTTATGTGGCACTGAGGATCAAACCCAGTGCCTCACAGATGCGAGGCAAGCGCTCTACCACTGAGCCGCAATCCTAACCCTCATATATTTTATGGCCATTTGTATTTTTTCTTTTGAGTAATGCCTGTTTAGTTCATTTGCCCCTTTATTGACTGGGCTACTTGTTTTTAGGTGTTAAGTTTTTGGAGCTCTTTATATATTCTGGATTTTAATCCTCTTTCAGAAGAGTAGCTGGCAAAGATTTTCTTCCATTCTGTAGGTATTTTTTTTTTTACATTCTTGTTTTCTTCGTGTGAAGCAACTTTTAATTTGATGCCATCTCATTTTTTAATTCTTGGTATTACTTCCTGAGTTTTAGGAATCCTATTGAGGAAGTTGTTGCCTGTACCTGTGTGTTAGAGTGTTGAGCCTGTTTTCTTCTTGTAGTTGTACAGTTTGTGCTCTAATTCCTAGGTTTTTTGGTCCACTTTGAGTTGACTTTTGTGCAGGATAAGAAATTGGGTTCTAATTTCATTCTTTCATATACGGATATCCAGTTTCCTAGCACCATTTGTTAAGAAGGCTGTCTTTTTCCCAACATATTTTTGGCACCTTTGTCGAGGATCGGATGACTCTTTGTGTGGGTTTATCTCTATGTCTTCCATCTTATGCCATTGGTCTACATGTCTGTTTTCATGCCAGTACCACCCCATTTTTGTCTTTTTTCTTTTTTGTGGTCTGGGGATGCAACTAAGAGTCTCGTGCAAACCAGGTAAGCACTCTACAATTGATCTGCATTTTCAGCCCCATTTCCTTAACAATTTCTTTGGGAAAGTAATTTTTACTTTTGATAAAATTCAATTCATCAATTATTTTTTCTGTTATGGTTGGTGCTTTTAGAGTGAACTACCTAAGAAATTTTTGCTGATAGTTTTGTCCTGTATTTTCTTTCAGAAGTTTTAGTTCTTAGATTTAGGTCTTTGAGTTAATCTGATATATAATTTGAGATAAAAATTGCAGTTAATTTTTCTCATACTTATATCCAGCTGTTCTAGTACCACTTGTTGAAAAGATTATCTTTTACCTTGGTACCTTTATAAAAAAAATTAATGGCCTTTATAGTCTTGCAATCTGGTAGAGTTAAGCTCTCCAATTTTGTTCTTTTTAAAAAAAGTTTATGACTTTTCTAGGTCCTTTGCATTTCCACTTAAATTTTGAAATTGGTTTGTTGATTTCTATTAAAGAAGGTTGTCAAATTTTGACTGGGATTGCACTGAATGTATAGGTCAATTTGGGAAGAATTGACATCTTAATTGAGTTTTCCAATTCATAAACATGGTAAATATCTGTATTTATGTCTTCTTTAATTTATCTCAGCAATGTTTTGAGGTTTCATTATATAAGTCTTGGTATGTGCCTTATTAATTCAGCCCTAAGTATTTCATTTTGTTATAATATTATAAATGGTATTTTAAAGTTTTATGTCCAGTAGTTCACTAAGAATATAAAAAATACAATAAATTGTTTTGTATTGATCTTTTATCTTGTGACCTTCTTAAATTTATACATTAGTCCTGGGTAGTGTCTTCCTTGTAGATTTCTTAGGATTTCCTATTATACAATCATGTAATTTTCAAAATATTTAGTTTTACTTTTTCCTTTCAAATCTGTGTGCCTTTTATTTCTTATTCTTAATTTACTAGAGAGGACTACAAGTATAATGTTAACTAGAAGTTCTAAGAGTCAATGGACTGTCTTATTCCCTATTTTAGGTGCAAAGCATTTTGTTTTCCATTATTGAATATGAGGCTACATTTAGTTTTTTTACAAGGTTGAGGAAGTTCATTTCTATTCATTGTTTTCTAGAAATTTTAAATTTTTGATGAAAAATGAATGTTGAATTTTGTTAGATACTTTTTTCTGTATCTATAGACATGATCATGTAATTTTCCCCCTTCATTCTTTTAATACAATGAATCATATTGCTTGATTTTCAAATCTTAAACCAATCATGCATTTCTGAGAGGAACCACATTAATTATGATATATTAGTCATTCCTTATATTGCTGAACTCACCAGCTAATATTTTGTTAAATATATTTGCATATATGGTTATGAGAGATATTTATTGGTCCATAGTTTCCTTTTTTTGGAACACCTTGGTCTGGTTTCAGCATCAGCATAATGTTGGCCTCCTAAAATGAGTTCTGCAGACTTCATCTCTGTATTATTAAGGAGTTCAAGATTACCTCTCTTTATATTATTTGATAGAATTCATCATTTTGTAAAACTTACAGGCACTATATTTTAAACTCCTACCTAATTTCTGGGATTCCAGTTACACGTTTGTTGTCCCACCTTTCACTGAGGCATGATTTTTTTTGTCTTCTCAGTATGTTTCAATTTGGATAGTTTCTATTGCTCTATCTTCAAAGTCACTGAACTATTGTGACCTGTAATATGCTGATGAATCTAGGTAGTGATATATTAAAATTTCAGATATGGTATTTTTAAGATCTTGGGTCTAAGTGCACCCCCTTTTAACTCTTAATTTTTCATATCATCATATTCATGTTTTCATTTAAACCTTTGAAGACATTTGTAATAACCTTTTCTATTTATTTTACTGAGCTATAATTTGCACACAATAAAAATCACCCTGTTTAGTGTTAATTCTATGAATTTTGACAAACATACACAAGAAAAAGGTAAACCAGTTCCCAACTTCCCCCATACCCTTTTGTAGTTAATCCTCATACCTAACTGGACAACTATTGATCTATTTTCTGTTGCTATAGTTTTGTCTTGAAAAAAATATTGTGTAAGATATCACAATCTCACATGTCCACATGAGAAGCTTCACAGATCTGGTCTTCAGTAAAACTGGTAAAAACAATTTAAAAAACTGAAGTATCTGGTATGGTCTGAAAGGCATAAATCAAATGAAGAAATCTTTACTCAAGAATATTTACTTAAACTTGCTAAGAACATTGAAAGCTGATGGCATTTGAACTACCAACTTGAGTGAGACTCTATTCCACTAGACTGGTGCTGGTGCAGCCAAGAATACAAGGCTCCCCCCCTCTTCCCGAAGCTCTCACTCCAAGAGCTATCTTCACAGGAGCCAAAGAACATCACCATTTTTTATGCTGTCCCCAGCTATTCATTGTTGAGGTTAAATTCCATATTAGTATGGCCATAATATGGGGTTCCCTCCTTTTACCCAACCACTGTTGGTGAGATAGACTTTACCTTGGGCATAGTGCTACTGAGAATTCTGGAGCCCCAATCTCTATTCCTGTGGCTTATAAGGCAGTGGCTTCATCTGGGAAAGGCAAGCTGAGAAGACCTGAGTGTATTGGACCCCTTCCATCTAGCACTCAGTTCCTAAGGCAGCAGTGTCACTCAGACAGAAGCATGTTATTATTCCCATCTCTAGCTTCTGATCTGTGACTCAGAGATTTTTTTCCAAGGGAGAGAAGTGGAGAATAAAACAGATAACTCCTATTCCTTCTAGCAATAGTGACTTAATTTGCAACAGAGCATGGAAAAGTTCAAAGCTAAGGACATGCTCAAATACAATGCAGGTTGTATTGAAAGGCAATTGAGAAGAGATTGGTAGATTCATTGGAAATATAAGGTACATTTTTAGTCTGATGACTTCAGTACATAGGTAGTTGGGAAAAGCCCTTCTGGGGTGAGAACAAATTTTAAACACTGGAAACTCAGAAACGTCCCTTCAAAAGAGCCCAAATTTGACTGAATTAGACTATAGGGCAGTTTGTTGCTGAGGCATTTTAGAAAACATAGCAATCACTAGTAATTAGTTGGATTTAAAACGTGAGTATGGTCAGGAAAAGAGATGATCAAAGAAAGTCATGATAAAACTACCATCATCCCAGGGTGACTGTGGATATACCTCAGGCTGCACCCTTGAGTATCAACATCAGATGTTTAATACTGCATCAGATAATTAAATTTTATTAAAATAATCTAGCTAGTCACTAAACAAATAAATGAAGAAATAATAATGATAAGTGCAGGGAGTGGGGGCACAACCAGAACAAGAGTTGTTATAATATACTATCTAAAATGTCAATTTTCAAACAAAAAAATATGGGATATGTAAAGAAACAGGAAAGTATGATTTGATACTTGAAAAAGAAGTAGGTAACAGATAATGCCTATGAGAATGGTCAGATGTTAAATAAAACAGACAAATATTTCAAAATAACCTTTATAAATGTGTTCAAAGAACTAAAGGAAACTATGCTTAGAGAACTAAAGGAAAGTATAATGATGACAATGTCACATTAAACAGATAACATCAATAAAGAGATAGAAATTATAAAAAGTACCAAATGGTAATTTTGGAGTTCAAAACTATAATAACTGAAATGAAAACATCATTAGAAAGATTCAACAGTAAATTTAAACTGGCAGAGGAAAGAATAAGCAAACTTATAGTTAGATCAATAGAGATAGTGATATTTTTTAAAAAGAGAAAAAAGAATAAAGAAAACAGATAAGTGCCTCAGAGAAATGTAGGACACCATTAAGTGCATCAACATAAATACACTGAGAGTATCAAGAATGAAAAGAGAAAGAAGCAAAAAAATTGAAAAATTGAAGACATAAGGACTGAAAACATCCCAAATGCATTTAAAAATAGTAATTCACATGCACACACATATAGGAAACTCAACAAACTCCAAAGAAGACAAAAGAAAAAGAGATCCACAATCAGACACATTATAGTAAAAATGCTGAAAACCAAAGATAAGGAGAAAAATTTGAATAGCAAGGAAAGAAAAATGACTTGCTGCTAGCAGGGGGACCCCAGTAAGGCAATAGCTGTCCTCTCAGTGGAAACAATGGAGGCCAGTTAAGTAGTGCAACAACATATTCAAAGTGCTCAAGAGCAAAGACAAAAAAAAAGCAAAAATAGTCAATAAAGAACCAAGAATCCTTTATCCAATAAAACTATCTCTTAAAAACAAAGGTAAAATAAAAACATTTCCAGAAAACAAAACTGAGAGAATGTGTTGCTAGCAGACCCATTGTAGAAGAAATATAGTCATGCACCCACATAACACCATCTCTAAGAACGACAGGCCTAATGACCATATGTGAGGAAATTCATGAAATAAAGGAATAAAAGGCAATACAAAAAAACCCCAAAAAACTATGAGTCCACAATCTGAATCTTTGAGAAATCAACAAAATTGATAAAACTTTCACCAGACTGGCCAAGAAAATAAGAGCAAAGACTAAAATTACTGGAATCAGAAATGAAAAAGGAAACATTATTACTGATCATACAGAAATAAAAAGAACTATAAGGGAATATTATGAAAAATTATGTGTCAACATATTAGATGAAATGTAAATTTCATTAATTATACAAACCACCAAAACTAACAAAGAAATAGAAACTATGAATACATTTATAATAAGTGAAGAGATCAAATAAATAATTTTAAAACTACCCATGAAGGAAAGCCCAGCTCCTAAGAGCTTCACCACTGAATTATACCAAACTTTTACTTTTGTATTTTTAAAAAATTTTTTGTATTTTTTAGTTATACATGGCAGTAGAATGTATTTTTGACATATTGTACATACAAGGAGTGTAACTTCCAATTCTGGTGGCTGTACATGATATGGAGTTATACTGGTCATGTATTCATATATAAACATAGGAAATTTATGTCTAATTCATTTTACTATCCTTCATATTCCCATCCTCCCTTCCCTGCATTCTCCCCTGTCCAATCCAGTGAACCTCCACTCCTCCTTCCCCACCACCTATTGTGAATCAGCATCTGCATATCAGAACATTTGGCCTTTGGGTTTTTGGGACTGGCTTATTTCACTTAGTGTAACAGCCTCCAGTTACTGGCAAATGCCATAATTTCATTCTTTATGGCTCAGTAATATTCCATTGTGTATATGTAGCACAGTTTCTTTATCCATTCATCTATTGAAGGGAATCTAGGTTGGTTCCATAGCTTAGCTACTGTGAATTGAGCTGCTATGAACATTGATGTGGCCACATCAATGATTTTAAGTCCTTTGGGTATATGCCCAAGAGTGGGATAACTGGGTCAGTTGGTGGTTCCATTCCAAGTTTTCTGAGGAATCTCCATACTGCTTTCCATAGTGGTTACACCAATTTGCAGCCCCACCAGCAATGTATGAATGTACCTTTTTTCCACATCCTTGCCAACATTTATTGCTACTTGTATTCTTAATTATTGTCATTCTGAGTGAGATGAAATCTCAGTGTAGCTTTAATTTGCTTTTCTCTAATTGCTAGAAATGTTGAAAATTTTTTCATATATTTGTTGACCATTCATATTTCTTCTGTGAATTATCTGTTCAGTTCCTTTGCCCATTTGTTGATTGGGTTATTTGTTTTGTTGGTGTAAAGTTTTTTGAGTTTTTTATATATCCTTCATCAGTGCTCTCTCTGAGGTGCAGGTAGCAAAGATTTTTCTCCCATTCTGTATGCTCTCTATTTATGTTCTTGGTTGTTTCCTTTGCCGTGAAGTAGCATTTTAGTTTGATAAGATCCCACTTATTGACTCTTGATTTTATTTTTGCGCTTTAGGAGTTGTGATGAGGAATTTGGTTCCTAAGCCAACATGATGAAGATGTATGACTTTTTCTTCTAGTATGTGAAGGGTTATACCAAACTTTAAAAGAATTAATACCAACTCTTTCAGAAAGTAGAAGAACAAACACTTTTGAACTCATTTAATGAAGCCTGTTACTCTGATATTAATACCACACAAAGAAATCACAAGAAAACTATAGCTCAAGTGACCCTTATGAATTGGGCACAAAAATCTTCAATATAATACTAGCAGAAAAAATTCATCAGGACAACACACACACACACACACACGTATATTTTTTCTTTTCTTTTTTTCATCTTACTAGTTTATCTTAATAGTTTTGTTTCTCTGGAGAAACCTGACGAATACACCTGTTGAACTCCTTTATTCTAATAGATTTTTAGTGGATTCTTTAGGGTTTTCTATAGATAAGAACATCCCACTGGCAATGACCTTTTCAATTTGGATAACTTTTCTTTTCTTTTCTTTTCTTATCTAATTGACCTGGCTAGAACCTCCATTACAATATTGGATATAAATCACAACAGTACTTATTACAGATCTTTGGGGGAGAAGCATCTATTCTTTTACCATTAGATATGATATTAGGTATTTTTAAAAATTGATGCCCTGTATCATGTTGAACAGGTTCTTTGCTCTTTCTGGCTTTTAAAAAAAGTGATTAAAACAGTATTAGATTTTGTCAAATGCTTTTTCTGTTTCTTTTGATAGGATTTTGTGATTTTTGCTTTTTATTCTTTTATATGATGTATTAATTTTCAGATATTAAATCAACCTTGGTTATGATGTGTGCTTGTGCATACATGCATGCATGTGTATGTATGTTGCTAGATTTATATAATATTTCTAAAGACACTTATTATAAGGAATTGGTTCATGTGATTATGGGGGCTGGCAAGTCTAAAATCTACAGTTTGCGTCAGCAGTCTCCAGAGGCATGAAACCAATGGTGTAATTTCCTGCAGGCCAGCAGGCTATTGACCCAGGAAAGCCAATGGTGCAGATAAGTCTGAAAGCAATTTGCTGAAGATGGTCTCCTTGGTCAACGAGGCCAAACTTTTTGTTCTTTTCAGGCCCTCAACTGTCTGAAGACCACCCACATTATGAAGTATTGATTTTACTTTACACAGAGTTGATTTTACTTTACTCAAAGTAAATGGCTTTACTCAAAGGTTGCAGGATATAAAATTAGTACACAAAATTCATTTGCAATTTTATACACTTATGATAAATAATCTGAAAATTAAATTTAAAACTTCCATTCACAATAGTATCAAAAGAATAACATACTTGGGAATAAATTTAACAAAATGAGTGCAAAATTTATACTCTCTGAAAATTATGAAACATTGCTGAAAGAAATTAAGGAAAATCAATGGAAATAGAAACGGAAAGGGAAAAAATATTCATCAATTATATACCTAAAAAGAGATCCTACTCATAATAGATAAGGAACACTTATGCCTCAGCAATAAAAGGAAAAATAACCCAACAAAAAAATGGGCAAAGGATCAGAATAAATATTTCTCCAAGGAAGATATATAAATGAATAATAAGTACATGAAAAGATGCTTAACTTTGTTAGTCATTAGAGAAATGTAAAATCAAATCCACAATGAGCAAACACTTACTTCATACCCAGAATCAAAAAGTGAGAAACATATAGGTAAGGATGTGAAGAAATTGAAACTCTCATAAACTGATGTTGAAATGTAAAAAAAAATGGTGCAGCCACTTTGGAAGACAGTTTTGGAATTCTTCAAATGATTAAACATAGAATTACCACAGGGATTTGGTCTATTTATCTTTGTGTATGTGACTTTTGTACTGTGACTCAAACATGATAAGCATCAATATAAATTTGTTGGCTGAATAAATGCTAATAATTTATGGTTATTAGAATATATTCAATTATTATTTTTTTTTCTAAAGTTTATTTATTTTTTAGTTGTAGGTGAACAGAATATGTTTTTTTTTATTATTATTTTTTTTATGTGGTGCTGAGGATCGAACCCAGTGTCTCGCGCATGCTAGGCGAGCACGCTACCACTGCGCCATAACCCCAGCCCCTTCAATTATTTTAAACTTTCCTCACAGTAAGCGTCAAGTATCCTTATTTAAATGTCAAAATAGTGCTTTTAGCTTAATGATTCTGTTTGTTCTAATTTGGTTATCAAAGCTGGAAGAGCCTCCACTGTGCAGGAAGACAAACACTTGAGGTGGGGTTCCATAAAATACATAGTTGTTTCTAACTTTTCTTTACCACTGAAGGACTGATCTTCTGAAGTCTTAGTTCTCAATTTGGATTTCCTAATATAAATGCTAAAAGAATTACTTGCCCTATGATGCCTAGATTTGTTATAAGCATAGTATCATCTGTATACCAATAGACATTTAGCTTCATATGAAAAACCAGAAGTACATACAACAGTATTACAGAACCCAGCAAACTGATTAGAATTCTAGACAAGTAACACTATTTTCTCCAGTGTGTAATTGACCAAATCTCAATTAAGTTATTTTGAAAAAAAACTTCATTTAAACAAAAACTAACATTATATTGGGCTTTGTGAAATGATAACACATGCTGGAGATTGAACCAGGGCCTTGAACATGATGAGCATGTACCCTACCACCTAGGCTCTAGAAAGAACTTTTAAAAGCAATATCATAATAACATAAATTTAAAAAGCATTGCAAATCTTCCAACTGCCTTTTCATCCTACATATTCATACACACACACACACACACACACACACACACATACACACTGTTCTTTCTGTTGAGCCAAAAATCAATCTCTGCTCACAACTATAATTTTTGTCTGCTAACTCTATAAGTTACTCAAAATTTGTGCTCCTTAAATCACTCAAAATAATTAATTTGATATGTTTGAAAATTGTAATCATAATTTTAGTACCCTAACTCTCTGAAAGACAGACTGGAAAGAAAATGATAACATTAGGGAGGGAGGCCCAGTTAGGAGACTCAGCTTTTATTCATCAAGTAAGCAACAGTGACAGCCTAAATCTGCACAATGTCAATAGGGTCAGAATTTAGAAATATTTTAAAGGCAGAAGAGACAGAAATGATTGCCAAAAGGATGTGGAAAGTAAGGAGAGAACACAGGTTGAACATATTCCTGGTCAGTTGTCTGGAAAAGCAAAAGTGCTATTCTAAGATAAGGAATGTGAGAAGAGAAAAACCATGTTTGGTCAGAAGGTTCAATTCTATTTGAAGTTGAATTTGAGGTCCCTAGGATATACAGGTCTACATAGTGATGGAGAGATCAATATGAAATCAGAGAGACAAAACCAAACCAGATAAATAGAAGAAGACAAAGATAAAAGAAAACATGAATGAAATAGAAAACAAAAACAAACAATAGAAATGGAGTACAATCAACAGATGACTTCTTGAAAAGCCTAAGAAAAACACTGATTTTTAGCAAATATAATCAAGAAAAACAGATCTCAAGGTAGGTGAGATAATCCAGGTATTCCTATTTTTTGGTATGAAGTTATTCATTGGAGTTTTGTTGTTGTTGATTTTCCCGCCCCGCCCCTGCAGGGGATTGAACCCAGGATCACAGATGCTAAGCAGGTGGTCTACTACTGAGCTATACCTACACCAGAAGTTTTTTCTTATAATTTTTAAAAAAACCCTCATGTTTCTGTAGTTATTTTCCCCATTTTAGAGAAAAATACAGAATATCTCTATACACTTTGGAGCAAATAATAATTTCTTAAGCAGTATCCTAAAATTGCTGAACATAGTAAGTGATAAATTGGATTCCATTAAAATGAAGAACTTCTGTTCATAAAACACCTCATTAAGGGAGTAAAAGATAGTATTATATTGTGTGCATTTACAAATATGTAATAATGAATCCAATCATTATGTACAACTGTAATGTACCAGTAAAAAATAGAAAAGACTAAATAAGAGAGGCAATTTATAAAGTTAAAGAAGATATTCAACATATATTGTCTGACAAAGGATTTCTATAAATCAATAACAATGAAAGATAAATAGAAAAAAATATCAAATAATATAAACAGATACCTTCACAAAATAAGATATACAACATGGCCAATAAACATATGAAAAGATGCTCATCTTCATCAGTCATCAGGGAAATGTAAATTAAAACCATGATGACATACCACTGCATACCCACCAGAATGGCTAGAAGAAAAAGGTGGAAAATGCCAAGGGTTGGTGAGGATGTGAAGCACCACAACTTTCATACTTTGATTGGCACAACCACTTTAAAACTGTTTTGTGGTATCTCTTAAGACTAAATGTACGCATACTCTTTGACCCAGCAATTGTACTCCTAGCAATTTTTTTTCTTCATATTAAACACCTTTATATGCACTTTCAATGAACAGTATATATATATATTTATATATATTTTTTATCAACCATCTTTACTATACCCATTCCCCTTTCCTGCCCCCCGCCTCCCCCATGTCGTGTCCAGT
>CM053407.1:107310838-107323659 GCA_028644305.1 Xerus rutilus
AAAAAGCTTCTTCTCAGCAAAAGAAACTATCAATGAGGTGAACAGAGAGCCTACATTCTGGGAGCAAATTTTTGCCACACGCACATCAGATAGAGCACTGATCTCCAGGATATATAAAGAACTCAAAAACTTAACACCAAAAAAAGAAACAACAAGCCTTTCCATGTTAGCTATATCTTCCTTGAGTGGAATCAGAGAAAACTGTACCAAAACTCTAAAGCCTTTTTCATGCTTGACATTGTGAAAATACTAAAAATGAAAAAAAAAAAAACCCAAAAACTAAAACAACTCTGTTGTTTGGTTGTACTATTCATATTAGCTGAAGTAAGACTGGAACTTGTTTTCAATGTAGTAAACATAACACTGAGTTAAAGATCTGGAAGGAACCTTCAGAAGTTACCTAGCAGTCATCTTCTGTAAATAGGACTCAGATTATCTCAGGCAAATAAATTATTATCCTAATATTAAAATGTCTCCTGAAAAGATTTAAAAAATGTGTTTGTCTCAGGACTCTTTTAATACAATGTCAGCCTATAGTTAGCAGCCAGTAAACAGAAAGTAAACAGTATGGATTTGCCTAGGGCACAGTGGGGCCTTAGCAAATACCCAACTCTAAGTCTCTATGCAAAAGGCAAGTTAAGGGGCTCAGCCTTCCCTGTTCATCTCCTCTGGCTGCAATCCCACCAACTCCCTAGCTTTCCCCAGTGATCTAGCCCCCCAAAGCTTGTCTCTCCACATAAATAAGAGTTGACTATCATTTTGTTTTCACTCTGATTTGGGTTAATCCACAAACTAACTTTCTTAGCCCCTTCCCACTTGTTTACTCCAGTAAATCAAGAGCTGATTTATACATTTGGATGAATAGACACCTAAAATATTTTTAAGTCCTAAAAATATGTCACTTATAAAAATTAGAAACATATTGGGAAATATTTTTCTCCTAATCATGGGCAATGGGCAATTTCATCTAAAAACATATTTTCTTGAGTACTGTACTTTTTTTTGGTACTGGGGATTAAACCCAGGGGCACTTAAGCACTGAGCCACATCCCCACCCCTTTTTTGTAGTTTATTTAGAGACAGGGTCTCACTGAGTTGCTTAGGGCCTCACTAAGTTGCTGAGGTTTGCTTTGAACTCAGGATCCTCCTTCCTTAGCCTCCCCAACCACTGGGATTACAGGCGTGAGCCACAGCTCCCAGCTAGGGCTGTACTTTTTTTAGGCTAAAAAATCCTTGATATCAGAAGCTAATTTTGTTTCAGTTTTTATACCTGGCACACTCTACTGAACTCTGTTACTGTGATATGTCCTGTATGCAAAGTGAAAAATGTCAATTGTGTTTTACTGAAACAATGGAGGCTCACTAAAACTTGGCCTTACTTGATTGTTGTACTCCTCTTCTTCATCATCACAGTCTAGACCCTGATGGGCAATTTCAGTAGTGTTATTCTCCTGAAAGAGATTGTTCTCCAAATCAGATACTCTGGCTGCCTCGGTAGTGACTTTTACTTTCATGCTATGAAAGCCTGTGGAGACCAATCCCACTTGCAGATTGACAGGCTCTCCATCAAACAGTAGGAAGTGTGAGTTCACCCCTTCTTTAAAACCAGGTGGTTGGTAATCATGTGGGGTCACTGCAAAATGAAAAGGGCAAAAAGCCATGAAACAGTTTCAATAGAAGCCAGATTAATATTTTATGTATAGCAACAGATATCTTTCAGATTCTTATAAAATCCTTCTGTTTGCATAAAATATAGTTTAGCACTTAAGAAGAATTTGATTAAAGGTCTCCACCTACCTGCATTGTAGTAATGGAGTTTCATAGTAAGTATAACATCGTTAGGAAGGGGTCCAAGGTTCTGCATCAGTATATACAATTTACGGATCAGTAGAACACTGGCTTTCTTAATATCTTTACTATTTGTCCCACTTTCAAAGCTTGTACTACTGCTATAATCACATAGAAAAAAAACCGGCATACTTTTCAATCATATGTAATACTGGTAATCTATTCCTAAAAGAACACAACTTTTGAGTATATGATCAAATAAATACAAATAAAACATCAGGACATTTTGGAGAAAATTTTTAGACTATAAATTAAAGGAATAATTGTATTTTTTATAATGTATATACAAAGGACTTCTAAATAGTAAGTTCCCCTAAAGCATTTAAAATATGACCTTATTTTTTAAAAATTTGGCTTACAAATAACCCTGTCATAATAATGAGAACACTGGATTTGGAATTATGTACTCTGGTATCTAATATCAGCTCTGCTGTCAACTAACTGAATGACACACTTTGGTTGGTTAGGTCATTTGTGAGATAAGCTTACAGACATTTCTATAGCTCCTCAAGCATAAAATCACACTAGCTCTGTATCTACCATCTGGTTATCTCTCAGAGGCATCCCATCCTCACCCTCACAGGGATTACCATAGTGGCTATCTAACTATTCTTCCACCTTTCCTTTGTTTCCACATTGCAAGCCATTTCCCATACCACTGCCAAAATAATATCCCTAATAGGAAAATATGCTCCTGTCGCCTTCATGCTTAAAATTCTTCCATTAAATTCATCAACTTTTAATCAAATAAAGGATGGTATATGTATAATGCCTTTAATGTTCATCCATACTCTCCTCCACTCTCACCAGCAGCTACTACCAAATTCCCTCTCAACCATGAGCATTTGCATATGTTGTTCATTTCACTTATATTGTGCTTTTCCATTTCTCTTCTTGACTTTTCTACTTGATTCTCTAAAACCTAAGTCAATGTGTCACCTTTTCAAAGAAGTCTTCCCCTGTAATCCCCACAGCTTTTCCTTTAGGAGAATTGTTTGTCCCTTTCTAGACAGTGAGTGGCTCTATCTTTCATTCAATGAATGTGAATGAACAAGCTGGAATAACTTGCCTTTCTTTCAATTCTAAACTTTTATTTGCCTCCAAAGTTTTCTTCTCCAATTAGTCTCACATTTGAGTAGCTTTGAGGAAGAGCTATGACTGCCAATATAGTTGCACAGTGTTGAAAAATAATCCTAATTGAACTATTGAGTTTTCCCTTAACTGATCTTTAGAGGCAGTGTAAACTCATAAAACAAACATTTATTAAGCTCCTCTATCAATTTCAAACAACTTAGCTTTGTCTGCTACAATTTAACCAATTTGATCAAGTAACCATAATGAAGGGATATAGCCGGGTGGCCCAGGGTGGCTCCAGGATTCATCAGTAAAATCATTCACAACTCTGATGTAAACAAATACCTATTTTTTGGCTTCTAGGAAATTCAAATATGTATTACCTTCTTGCCTCCTTAATATATGGAAGATTTGGCCATTTCTATTTTACTGCTTACCTCTTGGCACATGTACCTTCAGAAGCAAAGAGATGAATCTGGTTGTTAGTGATACTTACATTTGAGTTTTAGAGAGTAAAAGCAACAGCTTTATGTGAGAGAACATGTATGAAATGTGAATATAATCTGTAAAGTGCTATACAAATGTTAGCTAGTGATGATTAAAATTTTAACTTATTGTTGGAACTGACTTTCTCCTCACATTTGAGTATTGTCTGTAAACTTTTATAAATGAGAGAATAATTAAGAAAGTGAGTATTAGAGAGAAATCATCAAGCTCCAAAGAGATAATAGCAGAGAAAAGGGAGAATTCTGCCACATCTCTCTTCAATTCGTTCCTTTCCAGGGCATCCATCTCTCTTACTTGGAGCCCTCTACTACCCAGGGCTTTCCACTATCATCTGCATCTTCCATTTCTTAATTGTATCAATAATCCTTAGATCTCTTTATCTCCTGGCCAATCTGAAGACAAAAACTACTGAAAGAAGAATAAATGATACTCCTCAACAAAACATCTTTATCTGTACTGGGCCCTTCTGAAGTACTACTTAATCCATTAGTGTGCTATTTAATCCACTAAGCGTGTCTAAAACTTGGAGTTTTAGATTTGATATCATAATAAGGTGTTTCCAGTCTTTCCCATACCAATTAGCACATAGAAAATGCTATTTGTACATCACTGTGGGGGAAGGCAGATGACAAAATTTGTGCATGTAGGCAAATAGTCCAGGGGTTTTATCTACTCTAGGTCCCAACTGGCAATATAGAGGGTGAAAAGGATCAAGATCTCAGTACAGCAATTGAGAAACATTGAGTTAATAGCTAGACAGGGCCTTATGGAGTTCTTCAATCAACATTGTGTAGACAGTCTTATTAATATAATGGTGATGCCCAACATTGCCTCTATTCTCATCAGCTCAATCCATGGATTTCAGAAATTAATTATTCCAGTCCATTTATATATATATATATATATATTTTTTTTGGTGCTGGAACCCAGGGCTTTGTGCATCTGAGGCAAGTAATCTACCAACTGAGGTATATATCCAGCCCTAAATCCATTTTTATAATAGTGGGGTTTTATAGGGTTTATGGAAAAATGACAAAAGAACTATTAAACTTTCTTCTGGCCTATAGAAACTTATGTTTACCTCACTCCTATATATTTTCTCAGGTTTAGTAAATAATTAGATTCTACCTGTCAAAATCCATAGTGGCTCCTTCTTTTGTGTATTTGAATTTGAACTGGTATATCTCAGTCACTTTCTAGAAAAACCAAAGGTAATAGAGAAAGAAATTAATTTTAAAAAGAAATCCAGAATTTTACCTGATAATAAGGAACATTTTCATTGTATACCTACCATGTTTCCTATGTACCTATTTGTTTCACAGCATTATATTATTCAGGAGTAATATTTTCAGATATAAAGATACTTTTTCTCCTCTATGCCAAAAATGACTTAGATGATAAATACTTCCATTATAATTAAAGTTGGAAAAACTAAGGCAGAGTCAAGTATCTGACCTGGTAGGTTATGACAGTGTAATCAGTTGAGAAACCATTCATTCACATAATACTTCTTTTAGTGAATGTTTATTTTGTGCTAAGCATTGGAGTCACAGTGGTGAAGAAAACTTTTTGTCCCTGTTTTTCTTGAATTTACAGTCTTATCAGGAGATAATCAATAAATAATTTCATCTAGTATGAATGCTGTGAACAATATGAAGCTGATGCTGTAATGGAAAGCAGATGAAGAGGAAAAGTACTGATTTGGCTTGAAAGGGCCAAGAAAAGCATCCCTGAAGAGGTGATGTTAGAGTTGAGCCTCAAGAGTGGTCAGCCATATGTATTCTTGGGGGTGTGATGATCCAGGCAGAGCAAACAGCAAAACAAAGTCTCTACAAGGGATGTCCCCCTCTTCTAAGATCTGAAAGGAAGCCAACTGGCTGAAGATGAGAGAGCAAGGGGGAGAATGTAGAAGATGAAGTTGTAGAGAGGGTTGTGAGGTTTTATTGGCCATGGTAAGGGGGTTGGATTTTCTTCTAAGCAAACCAGAAGGGTTTTAAGTAGTGGAGTGATTTTCATTTTTAAAACTCACCCTGGCAATCTTAAGTGTACAGGGGAAGATATGGAAACTATGAGAGCAGTTAAGAGGCTACTGCAGAAATTCAGGGAAGACTAGATGAACAAAAAGAAAACTAGAAAAATTAGAAAAGGAACCAGGATCTACAATATCGAGTCTTATTTTGTCAATTCTGCACTAAAAACTAGATATTACTGATAACTGCTCTTCTTACTGTTAAGAAAGTTAGAAATAATAAGGGACAGATTTCAGAATACAAAAAAAATGCCCCTTATTCATCAGGTTGAATATTTGATCCTTGATAATGTGGGAATGAGGATGTTAGATTGATCAGAAAAAGTCTCAGTGTTTCTATTATTTTTCTGTACTCTGAGGTTTTGTCTCCTGGCTCTGCAGGATCTTACATATGTATCCCTTAATCACAGGCAATCAGGTCCTGGGAAAACTGGCTCATGCTGGTTAAATTCTAAGGTGATAGATTCATAATGGAGTCAATTTCAAGATACAAGTATTTTTCTAACTATTCAATCTACTTGAGAAATTAAAGTTCAGAAGGCTGCTTGTGTATACAAACAGAGATGGGTGAGATTGGAAGTGTCTATAGCTTCCTAACAGCAACAGGTTCACTCTGGACAGGCTAGATACACAGTGACCTCTCTTAACCAATGCTGGGTAAAATTGCCCTGTAAGACAAACAATGCCTATTCTTTCTGCCTGACCATGTTTCTCAGTCAACTCTAGCTACTTGATGCTGTGAGCTTTTATTTTTTAAATGAAACAAATCTTTTAGTAGCTGATAATTTTACTTGCATTTTATTTTTTGATCACTGAAGCAACTAATACAAGTTATATTTACAATTGTTCTACAGAAGATGCTAATCCTTAATAACTTGAAACTAATTTATCAAAGAAGTTATATTGTAACTCATAAAATGTTCTCCCACTTTTTAGGCTGTGTTGCCTGACAAAGATGATATTTTAAATTGATCATCAATTGTTTCTATCAACCATGCTGATCATGTTCATACAGACCAAAGCAACAGTAACATGTGCAGCCTTTTCTTCTCCCTCCACTTTCCAATCCATTAGTAAGACTTTTCAGGTCTGTCTTCAAAGTACATTGCAAAACCATCTGATACTCATTCTCTATCCTACAGCCAAAACCTTTTTGGGAATACAAATCAGACCATGTAACACCTTTGCTTAAACCCCCCTACCTAATGGCATCCCATTGCCCTTAGAGTAAAATTTAAGAATTAGTTTGGTCCATAAGACCTTACTCATCTGTACCCTACCTATCTCTCCTTCCACTTTCCCTGCCACTCACTAAGTGATAGGATTATGGCACCTTTTCTTTCATAAACATACAAGATTCCTTCCTGTCTTAGGGCCTTTGTATAGTTATACTCTGGAACATGCTATCTTCAGTTGATGGTAATATTTGGCCACTGCCTCAAATGCTGTAGCCATGCTCAATTAGGATTTCATCTTATAATTAAAAAAAACAACAAAATCTCTGAAAGCCTAATGTGGTTAGAAACAGGGACCACCTATAGTTCAGTTCCTGAAAGAGACTATTATAATGAACATTGATCACCTCCAATAAGCACAAAGGAATAGTGGCTCAGTAGTCAAGTGCTAAAATTGTAAGATTTATATTCTTACAATATTCATGTATACTAATTCTCTATGGTCTATCACAAATTAAACCTTTCTTTAACATATTTCCATACAATTTACATATCTTATTAATACCCACCATACGTTTTGTAGTGTGCACCTATGAAAAGCTATCATTCTTCATTACTTCAGTTGCCTTTATCAATTTGCCTTTCAAAAGATGGAGCAAGTAGAACAAAACTTCATGTGCAGAAGTGCCAGAACTTTGTGCAATACTCCAAACTTTGCTGGTCTCTGAACTACGGAAGCATAATTGACTTAAGCCAAAGTCTTTCACTGTTGTACCATAACATACTTGTCACAAGAGTACTGTGAATTTTAATCCATGTGTAAAGTATATTTTTGCTTCAAGTAAGTATACATATGTATAAATATATATATTCTGGAACATGCTATTACCGGTTGATGGTAATATTTGGCCACTGCCTCAAGTGCTGTAGCCATGAAGTAGATTTCAGTAGCCCTTCCTACTCTGAAGTATACATTGTTATTCTCATCATTAAAGAAGCTGGTTAAGTGGTAGAGCTGAGATTTGACTCCAGTGCCTGTAATGTTAATTACTATATTAATGTTCTTTTTTTTTGGTACTGGAGATTGAACTCAAGGGCACTCGACCACTGAGCCACATCACCAGCCCTATTTTGTGTTTTATGTAGAGACAGGTCTCACTGAGTTGCTTAGTGCCTTGCCATTGCTGAGGCTGGTTTTGAACTCACAATTCTCCTGTCTCAGCCTCCCTAAGTGCTGGGATTACAGGCTTGCGCCACCGCGCCTGGCTTTAATTACCATATTATTCTGCCTATCACATACTATTGCCTCTCATATAATATATATACATACATATATATATCGTATATATACATACATATACATATATATCGTATATATACATATATATATATATATATATATATATATATACACACACACACACACACACACATATATATATATATATGTACCAGGGGTTGAACTCAGGGGCACATGACCACTGAGCCACATCCCCAGCCCTATTTTGTATTTTATTTAGAGAAAGGGTCTCACTGAGGTCCTTAGTGCCTCGCCATTGCTGAAGCTGGCTTTGAACTCATGATCCTCCTGTCTCAGCCTCCAGAGCTGCTAGGATTACAGGCATGCGCCACTGCACCCAGCTGCTTCAGGTAAATATTAATATTGTTATTGTTTGTGAAATTTTGTTTAGGGAAGGATACTTTTCTAGGTATGTGATTCAAATGTTTGGCATAATATCTGATAAATGCCAAAGACTGTTTATATGAGAATTTGTTTTTTGAGTACATAAAATACAATCAGGGAACTAAACAGTAGTATCAGTGACATGATGCTAAACAGCAAATAAAAGCATTTTGTGGATGCTTTTAGGCACTATGAACATTGTTATACTATAGTAGTAGTTATACTGTAATTATTGCTGACTCTGTTGTTCTTTCAAGTTTTTTGATATCCTCAAACAACCATTAAATCTTTTAGTAATCAGAAGGGTGCCATGAACACCTAGTGGTTAGGGATCATCACTACAGGAAATAATTTGCAAATATTCAAGATATTTTTCTTGGGTCATAAATGATAGCTCAGAACTTTTGTTTCTTATCTTCCTTGTTGTATGTGCCAGCAATGAAACTCATTTAACCGTTTTTTTCCCATTCTGTAAGATTTTTCTGTATTTGAGGCTAATTTGCTCAGCATTTCACTACCTCACCCCCTAAATTACTGATTTACAACCAGGAGTTACATGCATAAGAAAACATGATAAACACTGCACCAAGAAAATAACCAATTAACAATTTATCAGAAAATTTGAATTTGGGAAACTTCTGTTCAAACCTACAGAAAAAAAGCATTTTGAAACTAAACAAGAGACAAAGATACTGCTGGGGGACTGTAGCTCAGTGGCAGAGCACTTGCTTAGCATGTGTGAGGCACTGGGTTTGATCCTTAGCACCACAGAAAAGGTAAATAAAGGGACTGGGGATATAGCTCAGTTGGTAGAGTGCTTGCCTTGCATGCACAAGGCCCTGGGTTCAATCTCCAGAACCACACACACACACACACACAGTAAATAAAATAAGTAAATAAAGGCATTCTGTCTATCTACAACTAAAAAAAATTAAAAACAAGAAGAGAGAAATATAAAGAAAGGTAAAACTAGTTTGGACATTGAGAAATTGCTACCCACCTGTATTCAAAGTTTTCTTCCCCTTTGCTTGCATGGTTATTCATAATTTTGCCAAGAAAGGATTTTAAGAGGGGCTGGGATTGTAGCTCAGCGGTAGAGCGCTTGCCTCGCATGCGTGAGGCCCTGGGTTCGATCCTCAGCACCACATACAAAGCAATAAAATAAAGACATTATGTCCATCTACAGCTAAAAAAATATTAAAAAAAAAAAAGAAAGGATTTTAAGAGCTAAAAACTGTTTAGTCTTAAATATGAACAGTTAGACCAAATACATTGGCTGAGAGAAGGAAAACTGAAAGCAAAGAAAAAGGAAAGCAAGCTAGGAGGAAGACAGAACAGAACAAGAGAGAACAGAGGGCTTCTCCTTCCAATTCAGTACACAGCTACAGAAGCCAAAGTGACGCAAGTAACTATTATGTGTCTAGGACTATAATGTTCACTCTGGAAGACAGAAAACAAGACAAGAACCTTGTCCTCAAGAATTCACAATCTGCTTGGGAAAATAAAGTAATCTTCATGAGTCAATTGAGAGTGTTAAATTGTGGGGTTCTTCTGGAAAATAAATTTAGAGAAGAAGTTAGTATAGAGGAACTAGCCAAAGAGGCTTTTATGAAAGATTTGAACTTAAGTTGGCCTTGAGGATGAGTACCATTCACTAAGGAAAAGAAAGAAATCTAGAGAGAGAAGTAAAGAGGTAGAACTCTGAAAAGGTCAAAAGAGGAAAATTTAGGTGGCAAAAAAAGTTTAGAATTATGCCATATCCAGTTTATTTTACTAAAAGACCATAAACAGTTTTCAGAATCATTTAAAATAAATAATAAAATGTGGGGTTTTATACATTTATACATCAAGAGAGTCTTTTAATGTTTAATGTTAACATGTTAGGGAATAGGCCCAGTTCTACTCAATACTTTTTTAAAAAATTTATTAAAAAATTTTTTTTGTAGTTGTGTATGGACAGCATGCATTTATTTTGTTTATTTTTATGTGGTGCTAAAGATAGAACCCAGTGCCTCACACATGCTAGGCAAGTGCTCTGCCACTAAGCTACAGCCTTAGTCCTTTTCTTTTTAAAATAATACCTCTAGGTAATATTTGAAAATCTCATAATACAGGATTGGTCATATTTATAAGAAAATATGTTGAAAGAGCTCACTCTTACTATTCACAGTGTCTAGCAACATAGTCTACAGTCTCAATTCAGGTAAATATACTTAAATATAATATATACACACTATCCACCTATATGTTTGTCTTCTTACCTCAGGTTCCTTTGGATTTGTGTAAAGCTGTTTAAGGGAAAATAAATAGCATTTAATTTCTGTAATTTAATAAATTACTCCTCTCAGAATACATTTTTCTACATAAAGAGCTCAATTTGTACTCTATTGAGTACTGTATTGATATATATTTCAAGTTGAAGATAGGATAAGCTCTTATTTTGTGAACGTGGAGACTTTAGAATACTCTATGAACACTGAATATTAAGAAAATTCCTTACAAGAAATGTAAGGTGGGGCTGGGGCTATGGCTCAGCGGTTGAGCACTTGCCTCGCATGCGTGAGGCACTGGGTTTGATCCTCAGTACCACATAAAATAAATAAAGATATTGTGTTCATCTACAACTAAAAACAAAATATTAAAAAAAAAAGAAATGTAAGGAATTTATAATTACTGTGAATGAGCTACAATAAATTCTAAATAATTTGGCATGGTTTAAAATGTTTAAACAAATCATATATCTAAGACTCTCAACAGCATCTTCTCATTTTTTTTTCTGTTCTTAACTACATATGCCATGTGATAATCAGGGGTATACAAAACTTCTAAAGAGTCTACAAAATTTCAAAAACAAAAAAGTTTGAGCTTGTAAAGTAACTTTAAAAATATTAAAATCCTGATAGCTAACAGATGAAACAGATAGTATATCCTATATATTTCTCCATGTCTATAATTCACAATATATATAATGTTTTATTAAGACTGCTGATGGATTTTATTTTTTAAAATTCCAAAGTATCATAAGATGGATTAAAAAAAGGAAGTGGGAGAGTACTGTTTAAATGTTTCACTTGCCAAAAGTCAAGGAAGTAGAGACAGAGGTTTAATCTTTAAGTAGGTACTTACTGTAAGTACTGCCATGTGTAGCTTCAAGAAAAAAGAAAACTTTGTTAGTATATAATTACATCTATAGCATTGTTATTTTCCACAGAGGCTAATTAAAATATCATTTTAGAGAGAGTAAAGGAACCAAGGCGAGGTGGTGGGGATAGAAAGAGGAAATACTGAGGAATGATATTGGCCAAATTATATTGCTATATTGTGTGTATGTATAATATACCATTATGTACAACTATAATACACCAATAAAAATATGGAAAATAGTATTTCAGACATATTCCAAATATTTATTTATGAAAAAAACATTCAGAATGTCAGATAAAGAAATTCTAATTATTCATTCGTTCAAGTAGTACCTGTTACATATCCAAGACTGCTAGAAAGGAGAGGGATACAAAAAAGAAGGTAACTATCCTACTCTGAAGAAGTTATATTTGAATTTGGGAGGCAAAAGATATGTGAAATAATTCATTATTGCTAAAAGTTAAAGATACCCCAAGTATCTAAAAAAAGTATCCCTTTTGAAACTAACCTACTAGAGTAAAAATCTAAGCCCGATGTCTAGAAGACTCTTGCTTCTCTACATATAGGCTACTATTAAGAGATTCTCTCTGACTGAAACAATAGAATATTTAGACATAGATAGAAATAATCAAGCTTTTTTTTTTTAAACAGAATCAAATCAAAATTTCAGGATTGTAATTACATTGCAAATAACTAAAACTTTAGCGACATCCTGTGGCTATTTTGATTACTGCATATAACTGATTTTTAAGATCACACAGTGAAACTATATTATTTAATAGTTCATTCATACGTGCAAAAATACAAATGGCCCCTGATCTCAGACTAGCAGCATAGATCAACATTAAACCGCAAAAACAGCATAGATAGCTACATCATTGCAAATACATTAATGGCTATGAAGAAGCAGCACTGAGTGCCTTGAGAACACTGACCATAGGGACAATCAAGGCTGGGGAAGAGGGAATGTCAGGGAAGCCTCCTGGAGAAGTAAATATTTAAGCAGAGACCTAAAGACTAAATTGGAGAAAGCTAGGTAATGTGTATGAGGTCAGGGAAAGAATTTTCCAGGCACAAGAAACAATATGTGCAAAAGTCAAAGGAATTTTTTGGGTCCTCTAAGTATAGAATCAATTCAGTAAAATTGAAGGATATAAAATCAATATACAGGGGATGGGATTGTGGCTCAGCGGTAGAGCGCTTGCCTTGCATGCGTGAGGCCCTGGGTTCGATCCTCAGCACCACATACAGAGCAATAAAATAAAGACATTGTGTCCATCTACAAAAAAAAAAATTAAAAAAAAATCAATATACATAAATCAAATGCATTTCTATACATCAGCAATAAATCCTCTGAAAG
>CM053407.1:107324159-107379324 GCA_028644305.1 Xerus rutilus
CAGTACCATGCTGTTTTTGTTACTATAGCTTTGTAGTATAATCTGAGGTCAGGTATTGTGATGCCTCCTGCTTCACTCTTCTTGCTAAGGATTGCTTTGGCTATTCTGGGTCTCTTATTCTTCCAAATGAATTTCATGATTGCCTTTTCTATTTCTATAAGGAATGACATTGGGATTTTAATTGGGATTGCATTGAATCTATATAGCGCTTTGGGAAGTATGTATGTTGCATTTTTTATCCATTCATCTGTTGAAGGGCATCTAGGTTGGTTCCATAGCTTAGCTATTGTGAAATGAGTTGCTATAAACATTGATGTGGCTGTGTCACTATATTATGCTGATTTTAAGTCCTTTGGGTATATGCCGCTAAATAACTGGGTCAATTGGTGGTTCCAATTTTCCTGAGGAATCTCCATACTGTTTCCATAGTGGTTGCACGAATTTGCAGTCCCACCAGAAATTTCCCTACATCCTTGCCAACATGTATTGTTATTTGTATTCTTAATAATTGCCATTCTGTCTGGAGTAAGATGGAATCTCAGTGTAGTTTTAATTTTCTTTTCTCTAATTGCTAGAGATATTGAATATTTTTTCATATTGACCATATTTTTTCTTCTGTGACATGCCTATTCAGTTCCTTTGCCCATTTATTGACTGGGTTATTTGGTTTTTTGGTGTTGTATTTTGAGTTCTTTATATATCCAGGAGATTAATGCTCTGAGATGCAGGTGGCAAATATTTTCTCCCATTATGTAGACTCTCTCTTCACATTCATGATTGTTTCCTTTGCTGTGATACCATCCCATTTATTAATACTTGATTTTACTCATTGTGCTCTAGGAGTCTTGTTGAGGAAGTCAGTTCCTAAGCAGACATGAAGGAGATGTGGGCCTACATTTTTTCTAGTTGGCATAAGGTCTCTGGTCTAATGCCTAGGTCTTTGATCCACTTTGAGTTGAGTTTCGTGCAGGGTGAGAGATAGGGGTTAAATTTCTACTACATATGGATTTCCAGTTTTTCTAGCACCACTTGTTGAAGAGGCTATCTTTTCTCAAATGTATGTTTTTGGTGCCTTTGTCTAGTATGAAATAACTGTATTTATATGGGTTTGACTTTCCCTGTTACAATTGTAGCGAGACTACACTAATCTAGATGAAATTATTTTTAATATTTATGGGGCCTTAATAATAAATAGGCATTTCCCTATCTTCAGATTAAGGTTGAGATAATTACTTGGGTAGATCAAATCTCAATTCCTTTTTTAGGCCTTGCATAGTATTTTAAAATTGAAAGGACCTTTGAGCTAATCTAATAAAATGTACTCATACTGCAGGTGCCCAAAAGAAATCTGGGAAATAAATGATTTGCCAGATCATAAAGCTAGCAAGTAACTGGGATTCTTTTTCTATGTTAAACAGTTCTATTATTTAAGTTTTATAATTCTGTTACATAGAGGCAGGTACTACCCATCAATAGGTCTTTAGATGAAAAAGAACTTCCCCAAAGCTTTTATATATCCATAAATCTGATTCTAAAATATACAAAAGACATTCTAGATATGATTTTGCTGTATAAGAATGCCTCTTTTTATTTCCTTTTCCCATTTTTATTTTAAAGTTTTAAAATTATAATGACAGCAAATCTTTTCCTGGTACAAATAACACTTATTTTAAAAAAAGTGTGTGTGTGTGTGGGTAGGGGGAATGCAAGTGCATGATTTTCCTATTTTATTAAAAACAAGAGGACGATAACTATACACGTTTTTTTTCCTCCCAGCTCCCAGTCTGTAACATTAAGTACTAGCCCTATACAGGCATATATGCATATACACACATGCACGAACCTAGTCTCTAAAACTACTTACCAAATCAAAACCAAGTGCATTGTCTTCCTGTCCACTTCCTGCACCCCCTAACCCCACCACCGCCGCCACTCTACAAGTACTTTTTTTTTTTTTAAATATTTATTTAGTTGTAGATGGACACAATGTCTTTATTTTATTGCTTTGTATGTGGTGCTGAGGATCAAACCCAGGGCCTCATGCATGCGAGGCAAGCGCTCTACCGCTGAGCTAGAGTTCCAGCCCTCTACAAGTACTTATAAAAGACTCAGAAGTAAAAAGAGGTTGGGAGACCAGGTAAAGCCACGTCTTATGCAGGAGAGACAACAACCAAAAAGTCCTCCTAGGACACAATCCATCAATTATGTGGAAAAGCCCAAAGTTTCAACAGGGCACAGTGAAGCACTAGGATGACTGATTCCCCCTACCTTCCACAAAAGTTTCCAGCCTGTAATCTCAGCACTTTGGGAGGCTGAGACAGGAGAATCGCGAGTTCAAAGCTAGCCTCAGCAATGGTGAGGCGCTAAGCAACTCAGTGAGGCCCTGTCTCTACATAAAACACAAAATAGGGCTGGGGGTGTGGCTCAGTGGTTGAGTGCCCCTGAGTTCAATCCCTGGTACCAAAAAAAAAGTTTCCACTCCCATTTAACAGGGGACTTTGTGAAGCCACAAAGACCCTCCAATGGCTAGTTTTTAGCTGACTAGCAGAAGTTTTAGCTTCTCCCAACCAGTTGTCACTTGGACCCCCCCTCCCTCCAAGAAAATAGAGAAATCACAAGGGCAAATTAACAAAAGTGAAAAGGAAACAGCTTAGACCTGCCACTGCTCATCACTAAGTCAGCTCAGGGAGAGTTTTCTCTCCCTCCCTCCTTTGCCGCTGGCGGCTGTCATCCCTTTTCTCCCCGCCAGGTAATGAAACTCTCAAAAGAGGTGCCCAACTTAAAGAAAGACTTAAAGATACTCCCACAACCTTTACTGTTCCTGGGCTCTCTCTTGTCTTGCCAGAACAAATTGCCTTGCCTGTTCTGTCCTCCCCCATCTACCTTAATTGTAAATAAACCACTCAACAAAAAAACACACACATACCCAAATCCCTAACCCTGTAAGATTACTAGCAAATCAATAAAATAAAAGTACATTCTCATCATTACCCAAATAAGATTTGTTTTTGCTGTCCATGCACAACAATTAAGGAAAAGGGAATTATTCCACAATTTCTGAGGAATCCAAATTCTGTCTCTTATAAAGTCAGAATAGAATGGGGCAAAGGCTTGCAGATGAGGATCAAGAGAGAAGAATGGAGAAAAGTATTTATAGAAAATAGGAAGGACTGTCCATAAGAAAAGCCTTCATTGTCACTTCTTGTTAGCTGTCTTGGCACTTGAATTGGCTTGGGCTTCACTGGTTTGGCCTTCTTGGGTTCGGATGCCTTGATGGGCTTAGCTCTGACAATCTTGGGTTTTTTGGTTTTCTTGGGTGTGGCAGGCAGCTGCTTTTTGGCCTTCTTGACTTTGGTAGGGGGTGGGGCTTTGGAGGCAGCCTTTGTGGGCTTGGTTGACTTTTCTTTGGCGTGGCCACCTTCTTGACTTCCTTCTTGGTCTTCTTGAGGGCCACTGACCTCTTGGGTTTGTCACTCTTGCCCAGACAGAAGGACCCTGAGGCACCCACCCCTTTGGTTTGCTTGAGGACACCGGTGGTCACCAGGCCTTGATGGACAACTTCATCTGGGGGTCAGCATTCTTACCCACCTTGTAGAGACTCTTGATATACTTCTACATGGACTGGCTCAAGGAGCCACTTTGGTTCTTCTGGGTCTGGATGGCAGCCATGATCATGTCTGAATACTTGGGGGTGGTCTGTGGACTTCTTGGAGGCCTTGGCCCACTTGGGTTTGGCTGCAGGAGTGGACATGGAGTTCCCAGTCATGGTGGCCCACCTGGTCCTGCTGTTGAAGGTGCCTTCCAAAGGACCAGCCCTTATCGAAGGCTGAGTAAAGCCTTACTCGAGGGCTGCTCTTGGGCCCCTGACCAGCAGGCCAATTCAGAGTCTGGCTGTTGGGGATGCAGGTGAATCTTCTCTCGCTAGGCACGAGTGGCTGGAAAGCTCGCCTGTCCAGCTCTGCATGGCTTGGCAGCACGAGTGCACACTGGGCTTTGGCATCTGCCTCCGGCTCCAGCTCAGGCTTGGGCTTGGCCTCTACCTCTTCTGCCTCCCTTTTCTCAGCTCTGCGTCTCAAGAATGCCTTTTGTTTGGTATACTTCATAGGGAGTAGTAACGAATTACCACTTCATTCTTTTTGTTAAAGCATAGTACATTCAGTTGTTTAAAAGTGATACAATAACATCATTAATTTTGCATGAATCATGTATTGGGGTATGTGTTTGTGTGTACAGTTTTTGAAAAAAATTGCTTTTTGTACTTACAGATTTCATTAAATTAAGGTTATTTTTGGTAATTGGGTAAAAGCTGGCATAACATGCACGTATTAACTTACTGAAAACATTCCAAAATGTAGAGGTCATACTTGAATAACACATTTGTAATACTGGAAAATTTAAAACTATGAAGATATTTTACTTTAAATGTGCAATTTAAAAGGCCATTTGTAGTAATGAAGATAAATGGTTGGCAAAGGCCCCTACAGGTTTGTTACTGTAGAGATTTTTTTTTCTCAGTTCAGCTGATATAATATTTAAGGGTTGTTATTGGTGGTTTAATAAATGTCAAATATATGAAAATACTATAGTTTAAAAGTAGAACACACTATTACAAAATTATTTTATTAATATAGTGTTAGTGCCATAGTGATATTCAACAGTTCAGCTGTCAAGTTACTTTGGGCAAGTTACTTTATTTCTAAGCTTCAGTTTCTTCCTTATTGTGAAGTGGAATTGAAATAATAACTTAAAGCTTGGCACAATGCCTGGCACACAGTTAAGGGATAAATAATTGTTGGTGTCTATAATTATTATTGTTGTTTTTAATATTAAATAACAAAACTGCTTAAGATTTACTGCTCATGTAGTCCAAACAACAAAGATTTGGTTGTATGCAAAAGTCAATTTGTTAGTTTACATTGAGAAAAATAACTGCCAAGCTGATCACTATTCATTTACCCAGCTCAGTATTTTCTCTGTGGAAGGAAACCAAATGAGATCAGGGTCTGCTTGGTAAGTACACTGAAATCAAGCCAGAAAGATGACTGCTATCTCTCTGCCCTATTTTTCCTTCAACTTCAATCTTTTCTATCTCTACTACAATTTAATATTCCTAAAACAATTATTTTACCTACTATCCTGATCAAACCCTCTGACTTTCCATTAACTACAGAACAAATCACAAATTTCCATAAGCTGGCTTTTAAAATCCATATTACTCTGTTCCCAAAGTTCCTATCCAAATTTATTTCTTCCTTCTGTCCAACATAATGAGCTCTCCACTCCATTGTGGATGGGTTCTTTGTTATTCTGTGAAACATGTCATGCTTATTTCTTATTCTAGGCTATGGAATAAACTAGGTTTTACTCATGAAATTTTCTCTTTTCTCTCCAGAGCCTGTTCATCATTCACAGTCTAGGTTAAATCCCACCTCCTTCATGAAGAATAGACAAACAATTCTAGTCTATACTAAATCTCTAAATTCCTATGATTTGAATTGTTTTATTCTTCCACACTTAGGCAAATATGGGTATACCAACTTACCTTCTATAAATCTTATTACTCTAAACAGATCATAAACTTTTGGAAGATAAAGTTTTAGTTTTGTTTGCTTGATTTGGTGTCTTCTTAGAAAATAAAACAATATTACATATGTTTTATAATATTGAATCTCAATGAATAAATGATGCATTAATAAATGTTTTAATCCAGCAAGGTTGCCTTGTACAATCCTGGCTTGTACCCTATTATGGTTTGGATCTAAAATGTCTCCCCCAAGGCTCATATGCAAAGGATTTGGTTGCCAGCATATGGTGCTATTTGGAGATGGCGGCACCTTTAGGGGTGGGGGCTAGTAGGAAGAAGTTAGGTCACTGGGTGTATGCCCTTGAAGGGAATATGGGATCCTGGCCCTTTCTTCTCTTTCTTTGCTTCCCAGCCACTGAGATGAGCAGCTTTACTCTGCTACATGTTTCCAGCCATGATGTTCTGCCTTGCCAAAAGCCTCTAATCAATGCAGCCAACCAACCATGCACTGAAACCTCCAAAACTATGAATCATAATAAATCCTTCCCTCTTTTTAAGTTGACTATCCTGAGATAATCCTGTATTTTGTCACAGCAATGGAATACTAACCAACACACTCCCCCAGGCTCCTAACATCCAAGTTTCTCTCAGTGCTTTACTCTCTAGTTCCTCTAATTACATCACCATGTGCAGCACGTTTCCTAATTGCTTCAGGAAATGAATATCTAACAAAGAGCCATTCTCTTAAAATGCCTTTTGATTCTGATTTCCTTTATACTAGAAGACAGAAATATTTCAACATGAAACAAGCACCCAGTCAATAACTTTGTGATCTATTTTAATTTCCTGAATATCCTAAATCCATTAGGCAATTAAAATGTAGACATACTCTTCAAGAATATTATGTGCCCGTTCTAAATGATAAAACTGTTGCAGTGGGGCTGGGATTGTGGCTCAGTGGTAGAGCACTTGCCTCGCATGCATGAGGTACTGGGTTTGATCCTCAGCATCACATAAAAATAAAGACATTGTGTCCATCTACAAATAAAAAAATATTAAAAAAACTGTTGCAATAAAAAAAGCAAAGACTAACATCATTGTGAAGTGACATATTGTGAAGTGACACAATAAGTGGTCATTGATTTTCTTTTAATTACCAACAAATACCTTAGATGCCTTGTGAATTCTGATGGAATGAGAGAGCTGAGCAGTAGCCATTTGTGGAAATGTTTCAGGATTCTTTCAACAATTAAAACCTGTTGAAAAAAATTAGAGATCTTGTCTATCATAGTACTTCCTATTTTACTCTCCTCTCAAACTGAGATTCTAAAAATAAATGAAAAGCTAAAATCAAGGACAGTTAAGTATAAACTATTTCTCAGATTGTATAGTTAGGAGGAAACTGACCAGGCTCAATTTTGAAAACAGGAAGAAGAATGAATACTAAAATAGTCCTATCAGGCCTTATCCAAACTATAAAATAAATTTGTATTGGAAAAATGCTTATTGAGAATTTTCCAAAGAATTACATAAGTATAATTTGACTGTAATCTTTGGCAAGTAAGTTTAATAAACATTTTAATCTCTACTACCAATTTTCTATAAATTTAGTATAAGATCTCTGGATTAATTTTTTAAACTACCCAATGAAAATTATGTGATGATTTATTCATTCACAAACACACTCTATTACAATATGTTATATGAGATGATAAACCACCTAATAAATAGTCTTTTAGTTCTTAAAGCCTCCACAGTATCATTTATTGACTTCAGAGTATAGCCTTCAAATCTTATTCAACAGATCTGTTGCCTCCCTTAAATTTCAAGAATTAAAATGAGGAGGGAGAGGGGCTGGGGATATAGATCAGTTGGTAGAGTGCTTGCTTGGCATGCACAGGGCCCTGGATTTAATCCCCAGCACCACAATAAAATAAAATGAGGAGGGAGGGGAAAGTAGCAATAAGAATTTCACATTTATTTCTAGCCCATTAAACCATTATCCCCCACTGGGAATAGTTATTAGTTTTAGAGACAAGTGGAATAATGTTTTTTAAATAGCTTTCTATATTGGTGGCGTTCTTTTTTATTTCTCTATGATCATAAGATATTCTAATGGCATATCTAGAGAACTGAGCCTGAAAATAGCATCAGCTAACTAGAATACAATACATTACTACACCTATATTTTTACAATGTATAAACAGCCTAGATTAAATTGATATTATCACTAAACACTCGAGGTATGCAGGGCATTTGCTTTTCAGAAAGGATTCAAATTAGGCTTTTTTAGTATTTGGTAATTTCCTTAGGAATCAATATTTATAGGATGAATAAAATTAAATTTTATTCACACAAATATGTATGTAGAGAAAAATAACCAGCATAATAACATAGTAGAAAGAGGCATTGGAATTATGGAACCTGAGCTCAAATTCTGGCTTAACTAACTAGCAGTCATGTGACTCTAGACAAATTAATTTCTCTGGGCTTTAGTTTCCTTTTTATAAAATGGAGACAATTGAGCTTACTTTCCAGGCTTGTTCAGTGTTTTATCTGAGCATGTATTTATCTGGAGAGAGAGCATAGTACCTTGATTAAGCACATGAATTCTAGATGACCATCCTTACATATGTATGAAATGAAGGATAGCTTTACTCAAATGAAGAGCATATCAGCATAAATGGGTTCAAAAGATTAATGAAGCTGGAAGACAACACAGAATCCTCTACTACCAATCCAACCCCTTCATTTTAAAGAAGAGGAAAGTCAATTTATTTTGTTTTTTTCTTTTTTTGGTACCAGAGATTGAACTCAAAGGTGCTTAACCACTGAGCCATATCCATATCCTTATTTATTTTTAATTATTCAATAGAATCTATGTATATTGTTAGAAAAAGAATGAGTAGAAACAATATAATGTAGAACTGAAAAACTATAAACTATTTAATATACAAAAACTACTCAATATATAAAAATTATATAAATTATTCTATATAAAGAAATTAAAAACAGTCTACAGAAGATGTAGAAATAAGATTAAAAACATGAAATAGAATTAATCACATTGGTTTTCTGTATTTAACAAAAGGATCTCCCAAATAAAATGTATGATAAAATGGAAAAAAAAAAACAAAGGAAAAAAGAATATAGAAATGGAAAGAATGAATAAAATTAAACAAGTTTTTAAACATTGTTTTAAAATTAAGAAACTGACTTCATGTTTCATCTCTGATATGTTCAGTAATCAAAAGTCATCAATCTTATCCTTATAGTATCAAAAATGTCTGAAAATCAAATTACATTTCTTGAGGAAAGTCAATTTAGTGGAGGAAGGATAGTCTTTTCAACAAATGTTGCTAGAATAAGAGGACATGCAGGGGACGGGGGGAAGGAGAGAAAGGGGAAAAAGAAAAAACTCAACAATATACAAATATTAATTCAAAATGGATTATGGATTTAAATGTAAAAACATTAAACCATAATGAAAAAGAAAGTGAAGTTCAGCAAGGGGAATTGGTTTATCAAAGTTCACCCAGTAATTTAGATCTGTCACAGAGCTTGCTTCAATGAATTATCATCCCCTGGTTCAACACATTGTATTTGCCCCTAATAATTCAGCTACTCTATGCTCATTCAGAGTAAATGGTTTCTACTGCATTAACTGGGTATTTGTTCATGCTCTTTCGATATTGAAATATCTTTTTCATGCTACTTTAATTACTCATGCAACATTCACGAAGCAACTGTGATGTGCCAGGCATCCCGCAGGATTACAAACTCAAAGACCTGGTTCCCATCTCAAGGGACTTAGAGTCAGTGGGAGAGAAATGGGAGTATCATCCTAATGAGATTTAAAATTCCATCTAGGGGCAACAACCACGCTTTTCCTTCCTTTTCACCAGGTGAGCAGCCAGTCCAGTGCTCTGTACATCTGAACACATTTTGGTGATTGGCTAATTTTGAGTCGGACGACACTCGCTGCCCTGTCCTATTTGGACGACTGCAGTCCATGGAGATTAAAGGGCCAATTCTCCATAAAGTGAAAGAGGAGCCCAGTCATTCCTGGGGGACTGGTGGCCACTTCTCTCATCTCTTGGTTTGTACCTGGCATTGCTAACAGGCCAAACATGTCAATGGCTGGAGAGAACCTGAGCAGGTTAAGGAAAACCCCCAAAGCACCACACGCCCTCCTCCCAGTACACAGCATGGCGGCCAATTACGGCTGCTGTGTCCTCGCCAAGACCCATCCCTCCAGCTCCTCAACAGTCTGAATCTTAAAGTTACTGGACGGTGGGGATGCAGGTGTTCCTGCCCCATTTCTATTTCCTTTTCTGTCTCCTTTTTTTTTTAAATGTATGAAATTTTTCCTCATCAAAAATCCGGGGAGGTTACCTATAGCCTCCCTTTTGCCTCCTCCTCAGCCCCGGCGTTTCCGCTTCTCCTCAGAAAATGTTTCACTCCGCGAAATACTTTAAAATCAAACAGAGGCTCAAATAAAAGAAAAAAGGTTTTAACTCGAAGAGCGCAGGACTACCACCACCCAAGAGCCCTTCCTCGAGAGACCCGGGCTCTGGACAGCTCTCACCTTAGCGAGCCAACGCCTCGCTACTACCCCGACTCAACGGTTCAAACAAGCCCTCTCCGGCTTATGAATAATCAGCAAAGCCTTCCTGGGCGGGGCCAGATTCTTCCTCATGAATAACGTATTTTCCCGCCACCCGGTGCGGCCGGCGTAGCACAGCTACATGAATATGCAAAGCAGGGGCGAGAGGCGGCCAACGCCCGGCCGGAAGGCGGGGCCCTCTAGGCTCGCAGCCGAGCTCAGGAGCGGTCTCCCAAGGCGGCTCTCCAGCCCCTACAGCCGCGTCTCTTCCCACTTACTAGGGCTCGCGCCGCGCTCCCAGGCTTGAGGAACCCGCACGGAGCTCGTGCTGCCTTGGGAGCCGGGAGCCCGGCCAGGGACGCACACCAAGTTCATCGGGCCTCGGGAAGCTTGCAGGCGGACCTATTCCGCCTTGGCAACCAGTAGGATGAGGACAGCCTGCTCTGGGGGTCCCTGAGGCTGCGCCTGCCCACCAAGGTGAGGCGGCCGGGCTGGGTGGGGGTGAGGTTCCGGGAGGTGGGGGTGGGGGAGGGACCTTGGGGCTCATAGACCCGTAGCTGCGAGGCAGAATCCCAGAGAGGTCTCAGGCCCACGCAGGGCCGCAGGAGCCCCGGGCAGGCTAGATCTTCTAGGGGTCTGGAGTTGAACAGAAGGACAGGTTAGGAATCCAAAGGGCAAAGTTCCCGAGTTTTCCAGGGCATCTTCCACCTCTTTCCTGCTAGTGACCCACTATGTATTTTCAACATAAACGTGTACTTAGGCAAACTAAAAACTCTACATTGATTCTCCTTACCTTGCCCCTGAGCTCAGTCCCTTCCTCAGAGGTAACCCTTGGCAGCAGTAGGACCTCGTCTCCTCACAGCTTTTCTCCTGGGTCTAAGTACATCTTTTCTAATCTGGACAACTTTCCAAAGTTTCCTGGAGTTCCTTCAACCTCTGCAATGGGATTTCCTGAGACAATGGAGGAAAGAGTGGGCCACTTGACAGCTGTTCTTGTTTTGTTCCTGCCGGAAACTCAAAGATCCAAGCCGCTGAGAACAGGAGTTTAGAACAGAATGAAGAAAACGGCAATTTCCAATGAAATCTGCTTCACTGCAAGTTTTCACAATTTCAGTATCATCCTTCTCCCCAGTCCTGACAATCAAAGCCATCTCCAGTCTTGGCCAGGTGTTCCTTGGGGAGTAAACTCACTTTGAGTTGAGTATTGCTTTAATCCTATACTTCCCAGAAATAACTGCTCTTGAAGTTCCAACCATGCACATAGTTGATCTCGATTGTATTCCAACCTCACCATTAACACACTCCCTGCCTGGACCACTGGCTCCTCTATGCTGGCTGTCCTAATTGTCACCTGCCTTCAGACCTGAGCTCAGTCAACTAACACCATGTCCAAAAACCTACCCCCTACCCCATACTAATGGCAGTCCTTCCCACTCAGTTATTTTCTCTCACTTTTTATTATTCTGTTTCCTTCACAGAATTTATCTCAACCTAGATTTTATTTCTTTGTTAACCTGTTCTTTTATCTTAACCATCTAGACTATAAATAAACTGCATCAAAGGCCTGAGTTACCACCCCAGGATTCCCAGTACTCGGCACAGTGCCTGGCACACAATGGGTATTCCATAAACATTGGTGGACTGAAGCAATAATTTATCCTGCTTCTAGTTGCTTCTGTGGAGTTTCTCCTGTTTTCCCTGCTCATTCCTTGCTGGGCTCCTTGAGACTTTTGTTTAGAATATGAATGGATGAATGAACACCTGATCCTAGCCCTGCAGTAGGAGCTATGGGTAAAGTCTTCACCTTTCCAACTAGCTTATCAACTAATTGAGGGCAGAAGCTGCTTAATTTTATTTTGTTTGTTATATTCATGGAAAGTTTTCAATAGATAATTGAGTAAACTAATTCAAACAATTTCGCAGCTTCTGCCCCGTCCCCAACCTTTTAGTGATAAGAACTGGAAATTGTCCCTGGCAAAGCAAAATGTCTTATTTAAGGATGGGGAAATGTGCATTGTGCTAGAAGTTGATTATTATTGATGACAACTGTTAAAATTCTCCAGTTGTTAAAGTTTTGCCAAAACTTAAATGCTTAGTAACAGGCAAAACAGGTGAAAAAAGGATGGAGGAAAATCTTATTTGAGGTGATTTTTCACTGGCTGGATTTAATTACTTACTTTGAGATGAGGTCTTGCTGTGCTGCCCAGGCTGGTCTTGAATTCCTTGGTTCCAGCCATCTCCCATCCTCAGCCTCGCAATGCTAGGATATAAGCATGTGCCACTGCACCCAGGTTCACTGGTAAATTTGCTTTTCTCACTTTAGAAACATCTGTCACTCATCAGTCTCTAATCAGACCCTTAACCTTTGAGTGCTAAGGATGATTTTTAATTCTCAGTTAAAAGGAATTCTGGGTTCTCTTTTGGATCTTAATCATTTTATTTTGGCAGCATGTGTTAGTAGAATCTTGTGGAGTCATGTTTTGGCTTTTAGAATCTCAGCTTCTGCTGAGAAATCAGACAACACATTGTGACAGCAAACAGCGCACTTTTGCCTACGTAAACAAATTGGAACTTTGCCCATCAAGTTCAGTTAAACCTTGGATATCTTCTCCAAAAGATGAGGTACTTGAGGCTTATCAAAATACACATATTGAATAAAATGTATTCCCAGGACATCTCTAGAGGTGTCCTGTTCAGTGTGATTATACATACTGAAAAAAGATTGGTGAGAAAGTAGTTAAGTAGGAAGAGTGGTTTATTTTTTGCAATTTGCTTTCAACTTTCAATAGAACTCCTAAAATTAATATAATGTCCAGTTATCAAGAAGCTGACACCACTGTATCTTACCATTCATCAAGCATTTATTTTATACTTAACGTTTTAATACCGTATGGATCAGAGACAATGAGTTGGTCCCTGAGCTGTGGGAGATTATGGCTTATTGAGAGAAGGAGAATCATAAACATATTCCTTACATGGAAAATAGTGTAATGGTTAATTTGATTTGTCCACTTGGATTAAGAGATGCTAAAGATTAACAGGCTTCTGGGTATGTCAATGAGAGTGTGTCTAGGAATGATTGGCATGTGAGATAGCAAACTGAAGTGGAGATACTCCCTAAGTGTAGGCAGCTCTATCCAATGGGATGGTGGGTTGGATGGAATAAAAGTTGGAAGAACAAAGTAGCAGCAGATGCAAGCTTGATTCTTCTTGAAGGGGTTTTTGATTGCTGCTGCAGTTGCCTAAGGATAGATTTCAGAATCTCGCTCCTTCACTCTTCCAAAGCAGACTCTGCCAGTGATCCTCCAGGGAGTTTCCAGAAGAAAAACTTAGATCTTGGACTGGGGTAGCACTGTGGATTACTCCTCTTGGACTGTGCAGCTATTGGGCTACCTACTGGTTCCTCCAGCTCTCTAACCTGCAGAAGGCCATTGTGGACTATCCAGCCTCTAGTCATGTAAGCCAATCTAATAAATCTCCTTTTTATAATTATACCTCTTGTTGATTCTGTTCCTCTAGAGACCCTGACTAATACAAATAGTTTGCAAATACTAATGGAAGTAGAAAGCGGGGAGAGAAGGAAGCTCTAAGTCTGAACAGGGAATCAAGACTCACCTCTCCTCTTAGCCATGAGTAAGGTATTGGGATTGTAAAAGCAACATTTAGTTCTCAGGAACATGTTGCTGCCAGGAAAGAAAAGGTATTATGCTTCTTTTCCTCTCCTGCTTCTGAAGTGGTGGGCAAATGTCTGTTTCTATTGGTTTGATGTGGTCTAACCATTGCCTAAGAACAAATAAAGGAAATTATATAGGCATGTTATTCTCCTAAAATGCCACTTCCTTTGTGAAGCTCTCTTGATTACTTGCTGAACTTCACTTTCTTTTTCATTATGGTTTTATGTTTTACATTTAAATCCATGATTTTTTTATGGTTTTATGTTTTACATTTAAATCCATGATCTGTTTTTGTTTTTTGGTTTTTTGGTTTTTTTGCATTTTAATTCTTTCTTTAATAGGAGTGAGTTGTGGGCTGGGATTGTGGCTCAGTGGTAGAGCGCTTGCCTCGCATACATGAGGCACTGGGTTCGATCCTCAGCACCACATAAAAATAAATAAATAAAAGAAAGATATTGTGTCCATCTACAACTAAAAAATATATATAAAAAAACCCCCAAAAACAGGGAGTGAGTTGTGTACAGGGAGGTTACATGCTGGATAGGGCAAAGGGGAGGGAGGGAAAAGGAGGGAGAATGGGGGTAGGAAAGATGGTGGAATGATATGGACATCACTACTCTAGGTACATGTATGAAGACATGAATGGTGTGACTCTACTTTGTTTACAACCAGAGAAATGAAAACAATGTGCTCCATATGTGTACTGTGAATTGAAATGCATTCTACTGTTTTAAAAAAATGAAAAAATGCTTTATAAACAAGAAAAAACTGCACTAGAACCAACTTATTCACATTATCTTCCCTTTCTTCCTCCTCTTCTTCCTCCTCTTCTTTTTCTTGCTTTTTTCAGCCTTGACAACTCCCTTTTTTGCTGCATCAGGTTTTGCTTTAGCTCGGTAGGCAGCAATATCCTTTTTGTATTTTTTCTTCAGCTTAGCAGCTTTGTTTTCATAAGGCTGCTTATCATCGGCAGCAGTGTTATTCCAGATCTCTCCCAATTTCTTTGCAGCATCACCAATGGGTAGGTCAGGATGTTCTCCTTTGATTTTGGGGTGATACTCAGAACAGCACAAGAAGGCTGATTGAGACTTCTTTGGTGCATTGAGATCCTTGAACTTCTTTTTTGTTTCCCCTTTAGGAGGGATATAGGTTTTAATTTCTCTTTCTTAACGCGCCTTGTCCGCCTTTGCCATGTTTTCATATTTTCCTTTCTCTTTAGCAGACATGGTCTTCTGCCTCTCTGAGCACTTCTTAGAAAGTTCTGAGAAGTTGACTGAAGCATCTGGGTGCTTCTTCTTATGCTCTTCCCAGCAAGTTTTCATAAAGAATGCAATGATGACACTTTGCCTCTCAGCTTCTTAGGATCTCCTTTGCCCATGGTTAGTTGTTTTTCCGCAGCAAGGCACAGAGTAGCCCAGTTCCTGTCCTGCTATGGAGCACTGTCTATGGAGCTCAGTGTACTATAGTTGCTGTGAGAGCAGGAGCCAGACTCTTTCAGCTCTGTAACATTTCCATGATCCATTTTGAGTTAATATTTGTACATAGTGTGAGTTTTAGGGTGAGGTTCTTTTCTTTTTCCCTTCCTTCCTCTGTCCCTTTCTTTCTCCTTCTGCCTGGGACATCTTCTTACATTATTTTCTTACATTATTTGTTGAAAAGACTGTCCTTTTCCTCCACTAAATTGACTTTCCTCTTCTTTAAAAAGAAGGGTTTGAATTAGTAATAAAGGAAATCTCAGCTTCCTTCCAGTATTATGAATCTTTTGAATCCATTTATGCTGATATGCACTTCATTTAAGTAAAGTCATCCTTTATATCATACATATGTAAAGAAGGTCATCTAGTTACGGTTCAAAATCTGTCTATTGGGCATCATTTAATTGATAGAGGATATACTTGTAAAAATATGGTTTCGGAAATTTGGGAAAGATGTATAGGAATCTTCAGTATATAAAAATCCTTAGAATATCAAATATGATTATTTTTTGGACAGATCTAATAAACTTTGGGTTTTGGTTCACTTGGAATGGCAAAAAATGTGGTTTAGGTTTCAATAAAAACAATAACAGCTGATTAATCTTTATCTTAATCTTGGATTCACACACAGAAGGAGTAAAATACTAAGTAATTATGCCACCATTTAAAATAAGGTATTTGATACACCACAGTGAATCTCAACATTGTGTACATCTACAAGACTTGGATCCTAATTAGAATAAGATATATTCCATGCTTGTATAAATATATTAAAATAGAGTCTACTGTCATGTATAGCTAAAAAGAACAAATAAAAATAAAGAATACAAAATAAAATAAAAACAGAGTATTTAAGATGTAGGCCAAAAAATAAGCCTGGAGTGATTTTTTTCCAAAAGAACACAGAAATCTTGACTCTTCAAGAAGATCATTAATCCTTTTCACATAGTCAACATATCAAACGTAAGAGTGAATGATATTGATAACCTGTGAAACTTCAGATTTTTGTGGATCCAATATGCAAGCAAATACACAAGCAAAACACATTTGAAAGAGTTCCTTAAGTCCATAGTTATAAAATATCTTCTAGATTTTTAGATATTGAATCAGAATAAGGTGATTAAAAAAAAATCACAGCTATCCTCAGAGTGTGTAATCTCTGACAGTCATATATCCTGGGGCCGTTAGCTTGTGAGCTTTTAAAATTAAGCAGAACTTGTACTTCAGTAGGAAACCTCCAGAAGACACTTGCTTAAAGGGAGAAACAACAGTAGTAGCAGAATATTAAAGATTTAAAGGGACCTGGCTATTATGAAAAATTATTTAGGTCTTTTTACCTTCATGAAGCAAACATAGAGAAAGAACCTACCATGTTTAGACACAAGCAAGTAAGCAAGTAAGCACTCCAACATCTAGTGAAGCACTGGCCACTGCATCATATTAAATGAAGTGAAAGAAAAAGGGAATTTTCATTTTGAGGAGTCAGTCTAGAAGAACTTCATTGTGGATCAAACTTTTTGCATTTTTAAGTCTCACTTTTGCCAAAATGACTGACCCTGAGTAAGCCAATGATTTTTTGGATTTTGATTTCCTCATCTAGAAAATTAGATATTTGGACTGGCTGACATTTAAAGTTCCTCCTTCCTCTAAAATTTTGTGACTCCCCCCCCCCCGACCTTCAATTCTTTGTTACTAGAGTGATTCTCCCTTGAGCAAATTTTTATTGAGCACCTATTTTGTTCCCATACTGTGATAACATTGAGGATTTAAGAATGAGCTAAATAAGTCACACGTGATTGAATTTATGTGAAATATCCAGAATAGGCAAATCCATAGAGATGAAAAGGGTTAGTAGTACTGGAGGCTGAGAGAAGAGTGAGCATGATGACTAATGGGCATGGAGTTTCTTTTAGGAGTTAGACACATTTTCTGGAATTTGGTAGTGGTAATGGCTGAATGGTAAAGAATGAAATATACATATAGACAACTCTGCCCCTATTGTAGCTCACAGTATATGTAAAGGCAACTATGATAGTTTATTTTGCAATGGGCACATAATCTAGACTTGATTGTTGGGATAGTGGGAATCAGAAAATTATTACTTGAGAAAATTATATTAAGCTATTTCCAGAGTATGAGTAGGACCTGGGAATAGAGAAGGACATTTCAGATGGAGGAAATATTGCTAAAGCCTGAAAGCCAAAGGGAATATAGTCCCTTAGGGTAATTAAACTAGATAAGATGCGATGGTGCATAGAAATGCAAGAGGAAATGATTAGAGATGAAGCTAGGGAGGCTTGAGCCAAATCTTGGAGCCACAGTAAGGATTTTGGATTTTATTCTCAGGGCTGTGGGGGACTTTGAAGTATTTCAATCTAGTAAATAGTACATTATCGAGTTTGTGACTTGAAAGGAAATCTCTGGCTGCAATATAAAGAACAGAATGGAGAAGGGCAAGACTGGCAACAGGCAGATTGGTGATTGCAACTATTCAGGCAAAAGACAAGTCTGGTTTGATCTAAAGCAGAGATGACCATAACATGGATAAACTGAGAAGTGAACACATTTGAGAAATATTAAAGTGATTGGACAGGGGAATAAGGAAGGGATTAGGGTTGAGTCATATATTTTAGGCTTGGATGATTAGTATTTGATGATGTCTTTCACTTTGCTAGGGAACAGATATAGATTTTTAGGAAAAAGAGATCACATTTGGATGTGATAAGTAAATCAAGTGGAACTGTTTAATGGAGAGGTAGAGGTACTGGTCAACAACAGACAAAAGCAATATGGGCTGGGGATATACATATAACAATAGGTAGAATATAAAGTGTAATTGAAAATGAGCATATTTGTTCATCCAGGGAGTGTGTTTAGAAGTGAAAAAAGAAGAGCTCCTAGGAAAGACCTGGAGGAACATCAAAATGAGAGGGAAAAAATAGGCAGGGAGAAAAGTCTAAATAGAAAGAACAACTAGGAGGCTAGAGGAAAATCAGGAGATTGTAATTTTTTAAAGCAAACATGATTTGCTATATATAATGAAATGTGTATCAGAGTGTACAAGTTACAAATCATGGCTAATTTAATACTTGAAATAACCCTATGAAGTAGGAACTGTTATCTCTATTTTTTAAATGAGAAAACTGAAGCACACTACTTGCCCAAAGTTATATGGTGAGTAAAGTGCAGAGATGTGATTTTAGGCAGTCCAGCTCCAAAGAAGTGCAAGTGCTTAACTGCTATGCTATGCTATCTCTCTAGATAAATACATGATCAGGTAAGAGCCATGGAAAGTTGTATCTATTGTCTCCATTTTACAAAAAGAAAACTCAGGCCCAGAGAAATTAAGTAATTTGGCTAGAATCACACAATTGCTAGGTAGTTGAATCAGAATTTGAATCCAGTTCTCAACTTCAAAGTCTCTTTGTACTATATTGTACTGCTGGTTATTTTTCTCTGTATACATAGATTTGTATGTATGAAATTTAATTTTACTCGTAAATATTAATTCCTAAGGAATTTACCATATACTTAAGAGCTTAACTTGAATCTTTTCTCAAAAGCAAGTGCCCTGGATGTCTCAGTGTTTTTAGTGATAATATCAATTTAATTCAGGCTGTCTGTACATTCTGAAAATATAAGTGTAGTAATGCATTGTGTTCTAGTTGGTTGATGCTGTTTTCAGGGCATGTGAGATTCTTTAGACCCACCATCAGAATATCTTTTTTTTTTGGTACTGGAGATTGAACTCAGGGGCACTCAACCACTGAGCCACATCCTCAGCCCTATTTTGTGTTTTATGTAGAGACAGGGTCTCACTGAGTTGCTTAGCGCCTTGCCCTTGCTGAGGCTGGCTTTGAACTCACGATTCTCCTGTCTCAGCCTCCCTAAATGCTGGGATTATAGGCTTGCGCTACCGCGCCTGGCTCAGAATATCTTATTATTGTAAATCCATAAAAAGGACCCCACCAGTATAGAAAGCTATTTAAAAATCAGTGTTCCTCTTATTTATTGTCTCTGAAACTAATAATACCTCAGTAGGGGGTCCTGGTTTAAATGAGCTAGAGAACTAGATCTGAAACTCACATTTGCTACTCCCTCCTGCTCCTCATTTTTTTTAAAAAAAGGATGATAATGGATTCAAACACACCAAGTGCATTTAAAAATCTATGAATTCATAATAATACCAATAAATCAAAACTGAGGGGCTGGGATTGTGGCACAGTGGTAGCATGCTTGCCTAGCATGCATAAGGCACTGGGTTCGATCCTCAGCTCCACATAAAAATAAAATATATTCTGTCACCTACAACTAAAAAATAAATATTAAAAAAAAACTGATTGTACCATTGCAGGATGTTAATCAACTTATTGTTTCAGAAAATCTAGTGAAAAGAGGTTTATCTTATCTACAAGTATGTAACTAAATTATAGTTGCAAGAATTATTTCACAGATATATTCCAACTGTCAAGTAAGAAAGAACTGATAGAATAGCACTATATTTCAAACTCCAAATAAAGTAATAGACAGCAACCATTTTTCTTTAATTGTTGAAATTTAAGAGTGGCAGCAGATGTATTGAATCAGATTTAATACTTGTACTTTGAAGTCAACAAGAGACTTTAAAAGTTTTAAGGACTACTTGATAGTTTTCAGTCTCATAGAAAATATTGTAGTAGTGTCTTCTAGTGCTGATCTGAAGAAGTAATTAAATATTATGGTTTGTAGTCTCTATCACCACCTTGTGGTAGTGTCCTGAAATAATCCTACCTTCTTTTATTGGCAAAAATCTTCTAGAATCTTGAATTAATTGATAATGCAACAACCTATCCTGGGTGATCCAGAATAAAATTTCTTCAAATGGGTTATTTTAGAAATATTTTAGTCAGAATTCCATAAAACATTGAAAATAACCCCAACTGAAATTAATTAAGGCCTTAAAAAAAAAAGGGAAGTATTACTTCATTTTTTATGTTGTGAAGCAGCAGAGGTGAAAACCAGATGTTTTAAATATCCCCTTTGTTTTTATTTTTGTGCACTATATATAAAACTCATCACCTCACCTATTCTCAAGTGTACAATTTAGTGACACTAAGAACCTTTACTATGTTGTATAACTGTCACCACTATCCATTTTCCAAACCTTTTTAAAAAAATTACTCCCGAAAGAAACTCTACCCATTAAACTCCCCATTCTTTCCATCCCTAGCTCCTGGTAACCTCTATTCTACATTCTATTTCTATGAATTTGCCTGTTATGGTTACCTCATGCATGGAATCATTCAGTATTTGTCCTGTTGTGTCTGGCTTTTTAATTTAGCATAATGTTTTCAAGGTTCATTTACTTTGTAGTATGCATTAGAATTTCACTCTTTTCTAAAGATTGAATAATATTCCCTTGTGTATACCACATTTTGTTTATTCATTTGTCTACCTTTTTTGGTTGTCATTTTGTTTGTTTGAGACAAGGTTGAATTTTAATTACTTGGGCTGAAGTAATCTCCCTGTATCAACCTTCTGAGTAGCTAGGACTACTGGTACATGCAACCACACCTATTGATTCATACATCTATTGTTAGACATATGGATTTTTTCTACCTTTTTACTATTGCAAATAATGCTGGTGTGAGCATTAGTCTACAAGTATCTGAGCCCATGCTTTCAAATTTTTTCAGTGTATACCTTGAAGTAGAATTCTGGGTATTATGGTAATTCGGTCTTTGGATAGTTATCCTAATGGGTATAAAGTATACATGTGAAGTTTTGAGTTTGAAATTTACAAACAAATTACACATGAAATTCAAGAGATGTTTTTGAATTCCTACTGTGTACAGAGCACTGTTATACTCAGAGGGAATAACAAAGATGAGTAAGATATATTTTTGAATTTGTACATGATTTGTAATTTATTTTTCTCCTCCAAATGAATTTTTATTTGTTCTTTTTACTTTTACATGACAGTAGAGTATATTTTGACATGTTATACATACATGGAGTATGACTTATTCTAATTAGGATCTCATTGTTGCAGTTGTACATGATGTGGAGTTTCACTGGTCATGTATTCAAATATGAACATAGGAAAGTTATGTCTGATTCATTCTATCATCTTTCTCATTCCCATCCCCCTGCCCTTCCCTTCATTACCCTTTGTCTAATTCAGTGAACTTATATTCTCCCCCCTCCCTTATTGTGTGTTAGCATTCACATACCAGAGAGAACATTTGGCCTTTGGTTCCTTGGGATTGGCTTATTTCACTTAGCATGATAGTCTCCAGTTCCATCCATCTACTAGCAAATGCCATAATTTCATTCTTCTTTATGGCTGAGTAATATTCCATTGTATACATATACCACATTTTCTTTATCCATTCATCTGTTGAAGGGTATCTAGGTTGGTTCCATACCTTAGGTATTGTGAATTGAGTTGCTATAAACATTGATGTGGCTATGTCACTACAGTATGCTGATTTTAAATCCTTTGGGTATAAGCCAAGGAGTAGGATAACTAGGTCAAATGGTGGTTCCATTTCAAGTTTTCTAAGGAATTTCCATATTGCTTTCCATAGTGGTTGTACCAATTTACCATCCCACCAGCAATGTATGAGTGTACCTTTTTACCCACATCCTGTCATTTATTGTTACTTGTATTCTTTTTTTAAATATATTTTTTAGTTGTAGATAGGTGCAATACCTTTGTTTTATTTATTTATTTTTATGTGGTGCTGAGGATTGAAGCCAGTGCCTCACATGTGCTAGGCAAGTGCTCTACCACTGAGCTACAACCCCAGCCCATTACATATATTCTTGTTAATTGCCATTCTTACTGGAGTGAAATGGAATCTCAGTGTCTTCATTTATTTATTTATTTTTGCAGTGCTGGGGATTGAATTCAGGGCCTCACACATACTAAGTAAGTGCTATAGCACCGAGCTACATCCCTAGCCCTCAGTATCATTTTAATTGGCATTTCTCTAATTGCTAAAGATGTTGAACTTTTTTAATGTATTTGTTGACCATTCATATTTCTTCTTCTGTGAAGTACCTGTTCAGTACCTTTGCCCATTTATTGGGTTAAACAAATGTATTTTTGAATGAACAAATCATCACATGATTTGCATTGAGCAGTTGATTAATCCAGAGATCTTACACTAAATTTGTAGAAAATTGGTAGTGGAGATTAAAATGTTTATTGAACTTATTTACCAAAGAAGACAATCAAATTTATGTAGTTCTCCTTTGGAAAATTCACAATAAGGATATTTCCCACTCAAATTCAGATAGGGCCTGATGGGACTATTTTAGTATTCATTCTTCCTTTGTGCTTTCAAACTTGAGCTTGTTAAATTTATCCCTAACTGAAAAACCTGGGAAATTGTTTATATAACTATCCTTGATTTTAGTTTTTTGTTGTAGAATTTTTCATTTCCATCCTTAGACCAAGTAAGATAGGCGTACTGTGTTAGGCAAGCTCTCTAATTTTTAGAAAGTTTTAATTGTTCAAAGAACTGCAACATTTTCATGAACGGCTTCTGCTCAGCTCTCTAATTCCATTGGAATACACAATTTATTTAGAATTTAAAGAAAAGTCAATGATAATTTAATGAGTCACTTCATAATTTTCATGTGTCTTTTTTCCCCAATTAGCAGAATTTTTATCAGTTAATTGGCACATAATATTCTGAGAGAGTATGTCTGTTTTAACTGCCTAATGGACTGAGGATATCCAGGAAATTGAAATATATTACAAACTCACTCACTGCCTACTTATTTCATGTTGATGTATTTTTTTCTTCTAGGGTAAAACAAATCAGAAATAAAGAGACATTTGGACAGAATGATTCTTTGTTAGATATTCACTTCCTGAAGCAGTTAGGAAACTTGTGCTGCACATGGTAATGAAATTATAGAAACTACAGGGTAGAGAGAGAGAGCACTGAGAGAAACTTGAAAGCTAGGAGCCTCGGGGAGTGTGTTGGTCAGCATTCCACCTGTGACAAATATCTGAGTCAATGATCTTTAAAGGATAAATAATTTATTTTGGCTCATTGTTTCAATCCATGGTTGGATGGTTTCATTGTTTTGGAGCCTTTCAAGGCAGAACATCATGGCAGGAAGTAGGTGGTAGTGCAAAGCTGCTCACCTCATGGTGGCCAAGAAGCAAAGAAAAATAAAGAAGGGGGCCAGAGTCCCAGCATTTCCTTCAAGGCATGCCCCCAATGACCTAACTTCTTCCCACTGGTCCTGACCTCCTAAACTTTCTATCATTTCCCAATAGTGCTGTAGGCTGGCAACCAAGCATTAATGTATTAAGATCCAAACTATAACAGGGTGCATATCAGGGACAAACAACCTTGCTGAATTAGGACAATCATTAATGCATTATTTCTTTATTCATTGATATTCAGTATTATACAATATATGTAACACTGTTATTTTCTAAGAGTATATACAAATTAACCCAAACCTCAAACACCTAATCTTACAGAAATTTATAATCTTATTAGGAAAATAGGACTTATAGGAGTTAGATCAGTTTGCCTATATTTGCATATTTGTGCAAAGAAGTAAGGCAATTCAAATCATAGGAGTTGGGAGATTTAGTATGGACTGGAATGAATTGTCTATTCCTTATGAAGAAGGTAGGACTTAAGCTAGATCTTGAATGATGAAAAGGCTTTGGAAAGAGGAGAATTTCATGAAGAAATTATGAAATAATAAGCATGGCATGTTTCAGAGAATAATAAAGAACCCATTTTGAGTGTAGAGCTCATTATATTGGACACAAAGGGGGAATACATTTGGGCAGCAACGTTGGGAATAGATTAATGTGGATCTTAAAAACTGCCCTGAGGAATTTATGGCTTTATTCTGTAGCCAATGGAAAGTCAGAGGGTTTGTTCATGATAGTAAGTAAAATAATTTTCCTAAGAATATTAAATTATAGCAGAGACAGGAAAGAATGAAGTTGAAGGAAAAATAGGGCAGAGAGAAAGAAGTCATCTTTCTGGCTTGATTTCAGTGAACTCACCAAGTAGACTCTGATCTCATTTGTTTTCCTAAATTTGTTTCCTTCCTGTGAGGAAAGTGCTGAGCTGGGTATGTGAATAGTAATCAGCTTGACAGTTATTTTTCTCACTGTAAATTAACAAACTGGCCTTTTGTTTCAACCAAATCTTTGTTATTTGGACTTCATGAGATACTTCTCTCATCTCAGTAAATTTTAAGTGTCTGTGTAATTTTGTTATTTAGTACTAAAACCAACAATCATAATTATAAAAACCAACATTTACTAAGCACTAAACTATGTGCCAGGCATTGTGCCAAGAACTTTATGTTATTATTTGGCTGGGCTTGGTGGTACATGCCTATAATCCCAGTGGCTTGGGACGCTGAGGCAGGAGGATTAAGAGTTCAAAGCCAGCCTCAGCTAAAGGGAGGCACTAAGCAACTCAGTGAGACCCTGTCCCTACATAAAATACAAAATAGGGCTGGAGATGTGCCTCAGTGGTGGAGTGCCCCCGAGTTCAATCCTGGGTATCCATCCCCCACCAAAAAAGAAATTTATGTTATTATTTCAATTACACCTTACAGTTAAGGAAGAAACTGGAGAAGTAAAGTAACTTACCTAAGATCACTTAATTTGATAGATGAACTTTCAAACAGCACTATGGCACTAGCACACTATATTATTAAAATAATTTTATGATAATGTGATGATTTTCATGTATTAGATATTTATAAAAATATCAATAATGTCCTTTAAAGTACTATACCATCTGAGCTGAGGAAAAATAATCCCTGTAGTAACAAACCTGCAGAGATCTTTTCCAACCATTGATTTTTATTACTACAAATGGATTTTTAATTGGCATATTAAAAATGAAATATCTTTATATAGTTATTTAGTCTTACAAATGTGTTCAAGTATTGCCTCAACATTTTGGAATGTTTTCCACAAGTTAACACATACATTCTATGCCAGCTATTACCCATTTACACAAAAGAACATTAATTTCTTAGGATCTATAGGTACAAAAAACATTTTTTTCAAATATTTTACAGCCCTCATACATGATACATGCAAAAGCAATTGTTATATAACTTTTAAGCAACTGAATAAAATATGCTTTGACAAAAAGGATGAAGTGGTAATTCATCCTAGGCTTCTAGAATGTCTTTAAGACATGTCTAACCAGATTTATAGATACAGATAAGCTTTTGGGAATATCTTTTTCATATGAAGAACATGTTTGTGGGTAGTACCTGCCTCTAGGTAACAAAATTATTAGAATTCAAGTTGTTGAACTGTGTAGTATAGTAGAAGGACCCCTGTCACTTGCTAGTTCTATGATATAGCAAATCAGTTATTTTCTAGATTTCTTTTTGGCACCTGTGGTATGAGTGCATCATATATTATTAGTTTGAAAGTCCTTCCAATTTAAAAATGCTGTGCAAGGCCTAAAAAGGACTTCAGATTTGAACTACCCATGTAATTGTGTCAACTTTAATCTGATGAAGAGAGACTCTTCTGCCTGTTTATTAAGACCTCATGAAGATTAAAATAATTCCATCTAGATTAGTATCACCTCACTACAATTATAACAGGTAAAGTTTATTCTGTCCCAAAGTTTTGGAATCCCAGAACCTAAGCAAATGCATTTTATCATATGGATACCTACTGGTAATAGAAAGTTATAATATGACTTGATCTTAAAAAGAATTAATCAGATTTGAGGACTGGTACTTTGCCACACATATAATATCCTTCTGATGGTCCTAGAGCTGAAGTTGTTTTTTAATTCAAGCATTTAAATATAGAAAAATCTTTATTATCCATATAATGTTTCCCATTTTTTAAGGATTAAATACAATTTTTTTTAAAAAAGTGACATTCTATATTTTCTACATCTTGTTTTCTGTGTACTTTATCTTTTCTCTCACTCAACTGTCTTTTAATTCAGCCTCAGAAGTAGTAACCTGATTCTTTTGTTCCAGATGTGTCACAGTGTTCTTGCCTCGCCTGGACTGATCACATTCTTCTTCCTTGCTACTTGTCTGAATTCCACATTTTCTCCAGGACCCAACTAGGTCTTCTTTTGCCCACAAAGTTTTTCTACTTTGGGCCAGCCTCAGGTAAACAACAACTCACTCTTGTTCTAGTGTTTCTCCACTTATTTGCTACTTAGTCTCTGCTGTCTTGTGTACTAACTTTTGTTTTATGTTTAAGTCTCTTTGACAGGATTTCAAATTCCCTGAGGGTACAGTTGTTCTCTTTATTTTACTTTTGGTTGTCTTTATTTGATGTTTGATAAATTACCAAAGTAATACATGCTTGTTCTAAAAAGGGAAACCATATACATGAAAAATAATAAACTGTTGGGCCAGGCACTATCTAAGCACTTCATGAACATTAACTCATTTAATATCACAACAATAAAGTAAGTGTCATTATTACTTGTTTTTCAAATGAAAGTATTGAAGTTCGGAGAGGTTAAACAATTTGTGGAAGACCAGGAGCTTCTTCCTTTCAGATATTGTAAATAAAGTTTTATTGAAACATAGCTGTACCTATTCAGTTACAGAGCATCTATGGCTTCTTTCATGCTATAATAGTAAAATTAATTGCAAAGCCTAAAATATTCACTATCTGTTCCTTTGCTAGAAAATTTGATGACCTCTGCCCAAGACTATACAGCTTGTTAGTAGCAGAATACAGATTCGAACCTGGTTCTTTGTATGGTCCTTGCCCTTAACCCTCCTACCACACTGCCTCTTTCATATCCTTCTACCCTCAAGTAAATATCTGAGATGACTCCTGTTAACAACTTCATATGCTTCTTTCCACACCTTTTTCCTTGCTCATACAAACATGTACATCATGTACAAGTGTGTACACACACACACACACACACACACACATATATACATACTCCCCCCACTCATTCATGCCTAAATCAAAGTTATCAAACATATGCACTTTTTCTCTAAAAGAATATCACAGCCTTCTGGAATTTGGGAACACTAACCAGCACTTTAGCACAATGTGTTGGGCCATTTTAAGAAGAAAAGTCACTGAAGAAAGCACAAACATGTAATGAAATTGAGCACTAAATATGGTAAACATGGGAACATGTGCTTCAAATGTCTTAAATTTGTTGCTTCTCTGTGAATGATTGCAAAAGTGAAGGAGTGTTAATTTTGGGTTTACAAATAAATTACAGTGATTAGGCAAGTACAAATAAATGTGGAATCTAATAGCAAGGATCAATGGCATATACCTAAAAATAAAATTTATTGATTGATTTGTTTTATAAAATAAAATGATTCTTACTCATATTACTCAGAAATTCGCTTTTTCCCCTCTCAACAACAACTCATAAATATTCTGGAAAGGGTATGGGGGAAGGAAGCATGGAGAGAAGTTGGCTAATGGGTACAGAGGTGCATTTGAGTAGAAGGAATAATTTCTAAAGTTCCATTGCACAGTCAGATAGCAATAATGGACAACAACTGATTGATTATTTCATATTAGATAGTAGGGAGAATTTTGAATGTCCTCATCACAAAGATGTGATAAATGCCTGAGATGATGGATATGCCAGTTACCCTGATCTGGTTTTTATACATTGTATTCATATATTGAGATCTCACATTGGGCTGGAAGTATAGCTCAGTGGTAGAGCACTTGCTAGCATTCACAAGACGCTGGTTTCAATCCTTAGCACTACAAAATAAAAATCACACTTTACCCCACAAATGTGTGGGTAATTTAATTTTAATTAAAATATATAAAAATAATAAATATCTACAAAACTTGGTAGATATAAGTTTCTTCCTTCTTTATGTCCACATTTATTACCACATTTTTAATTCTTTTTAGATATATATGACAGTAGAGTGTATTTTGACATACTATATATACATGGAGTATAACTTACTCTAGTTAGGATCCCATTCTTGTGGTTGTACATGATGTGGAGTTTCACTGGTGTTGTATTCATATATGAAATAGGAAAGTTATGTCAGATTCATTCTACTGTCTTTCCTATTCCTATCCTGCATCCCTTCCCTTCATTCCCCCTTGTCTGGGATTCATATCCTGCATGGCTGATCTTTTGATCTCTGCATACACTGACAGTTTGTAAATGCTTATTATTTCAGCAAATGCTTATTTATTGACGCTTATTTATTGTGCCAAACACTGAGCTAGGAAGTTCACAAAAATAAATAAGACACGGCACTTTGCTTTAAAACATATTAACTGGTACTAAGTGTCGTCCTTGTGTTATGAACTAAGAGTAGAACAGAAAAGGGAGTAATTATTTCTGCCTTGAAGAGATTGGGGAAACATTAAACCAGAGGCAACACTTGAATGTAAGCTCCATGACGGAGGGGACAGTATCTAAGAACCTGGAATACAGCACTTGGAATGTAATGAGATTAGGGAAATATTTTAATTAACATTTCTATATTTTGGGAATGGAAAGAAGAGCAATTCTGGCAAATAACAACACAACAACAACAACAACAACAACAACAAAACCTGCATATTTTCAAATCTTTTTTGACCAGCAAACACTTAAACAATTTTACTATCTAAATGTATAAAATGCATTTACACATATAACTAGATGAATCTTTTTAAAAAATTTTTTTTAGTTGTAGATGGACCTTTATTTTATTTAGTTATTTTAAATGGGGTGCTAAGTATCAAACCCAGTGCCTCACACATGCTAGGCAAGTTCTCTACCACTGAGCTCCAGCTCAAATAGATGGATTTTTACAAGCTGAATACATTCTTGGAATGAGACGACAAGTCAACAGAACTATACCAGTAACCTCCACATGCTCCTGTCTAGTCACTATTTCCTTTACCCATCAAAAGAAACCACCTCCTGGCTTTCAATAGCACAGATTAGTGTCACCTGCTTGCTTGCTTGCTTCTTTATTTTAACAATTAACTTTAATTATTTTCTTTTTTATTGGTGCATTGTAGTTGAAGGCATAACAGAGGCATTTGTTGTTATATATTCATGCATGCACACAATATAACACTGCTTTTGTTTTTTATATAAATGAAATTATACCTTGGATTGAACTTCTATTTGGTTTGTTTCACTCATTACGTGATTATATGTGAGAGTCACTTACATTGTTAAGTATAATTGTAGATTGTTCGTGCTCATTGCCCTAAAGTATTCCACTGGAGGAGGATACCGTGATTTATCTATTCTGTTGAGCATTTGAGGAGTTCCCAGTTGGGAGCTATTACAAATAATGATATTATGAACATTCAAATACTGAACAAATATAAGCAAATATGTTGGTATATGCTTATGGGTGGGATATTTAGCTTTATAGAATATTGCCAAGTAGTTTTGAAAATTGATCATACTCATTTACATTCCCACAACCAATATTTAATAGTTTTTATTGTTCCACATCCTTGTCAATATTTGGTATTTTCTGAGTTTTTAACCCATTTTGATGAGTGTATAATGTTCTCTAATTATGATTTTCATGTACATTTCCCTGATGAAGTTCAAGTGCTTTTTCATATGTTTATTGGCCATTTGGATGCTTCTTTATTGGTTCTTTTTAGTTATACAGTCCATTTTGATAAAATGATACATGCATGGAATATATCTTATTCTAATTATGGCCTCAGTCTTGTGGATGTACATGATGGTGTATTCATTGTGGTGTATTCATATATGTAAACAGGAAAGGTATGTCAGATTCTTTCCACTGTCTTATTCCCCTCCCTTCCCTTCATTCCCCTTTGTCTAATCTTCTGAACTTCTATTCTTCCCCTCCCTCTCTTATTGTAGGTTAGCTTCCACATATCAGAGAAAACATCACCCTTTAATTTTTTGGGATTGGTTTATTTCACTTACCATGATAGTCTCCAGATTTACCCATTACCGACTAATGTCATAAAGTCATTTTTAAGGGTAATATCCCATTGTGTATATATATCACAGTTTCTTTATTCATTCACCTGTTAAAGGGCATCTAGTTTGGCTAAATAGCTTAGCTATTGTGAATTGTAAAGCTCTAAACATTGATGTGGCTACATCACTGTAGTATACTGATTTTAAAACCTTTGGGTATATAACGAGGAGTGGGATAACTGGGTCAAATGGTGGTTTTATTCCTTAAGTTTTTGAGGAATCTTCATACTGCTTTCCAGAGTGGTTGTACTAATTTGTAGTCCCACTCATGACATATGAGTGAATCATTTCCCCCGCATCCTTGCCAACATTTACCATTACTTGTATTCTTGATAATTGCCATTCTGGCTGGAGTGAGGTGAAATTTCAATATAATTTTAATTTGCATTTCTCTAATTGCAAGAGATGCTGAACATTTTTTTCATATATTTATTGACCATTCATATTTCTTCTTTTTTTTTTGGATACTGGGGGTTGAACTTAGGGGTACTCCACCACTGAGCCACATCCCCAGCCCTATTTTGTGTTTTATGTAGAGACAGAGTCTCACTGAGTTGCTTAGCACCTTGCCATTGCTGAGGCTGGCTTTGAACTCGCGATTCTCCTGTCTCAGCCTCCCTAAGTGCTGGGATTTCAGGCTTGAGCCACCGCGCCTGGCTCATTCATATTTCTTCTATTGAGAAGTGTCTTTTGTAGTTCATTTGCCCATTAATTGATTATTTTGTTTTTAGTGTTAAGCTTTTTGAGTTGTTTGTATATCCTATAAATTAAAACCCTGTCTGAGGTGTGGATGGCAAAGATTTTCTCCCATTCTGTAGGATCTGTTTTTATGCTCTTGATTGTTTCCTTTGCTGTGAAGAAGTTTTTTAGTTTGATACCATTCCATTTATTGATACTTGATTTTACTTCTTGTGCTCTAGGAGGAAGTTGATGCCTAAAACAAGATGTTGGAGTGTTGGGCCTACATTTTCTTCTAGTAGGCATAGAGTCTCTGGTCTAATTCCTAGGTTCTTGATCCACTTGAGTTTTGTGCAGGGTGAGAGATATGGTTAAATTCATTCTACTACATATGGATTCTCAGTTTTCCCAGCACCATTTGTTGAAGAGGCCATCTTTTCTTCAATATATGTTCTTGGTGCCTTTGCCTAGTGAGAGATAACTGTATTTATGTGGGTTCATTTCTGTGTCTTCTATTTCTTTGATCTTCATGCCTGTTGTAGTGCCAGTATCATGCTGTTTTTGTTACTGTAGTTTTGTATTATAATCTAACATCTGGTATTGTGATGCTTTCTGCTTTGCTTTTCTCACTAAGGATTGCTTTGGCTATTCTGGGCCTCTTATTTTTCCAAATGAATGTCATGACTGCTTTTTCTATTTTTATGAAAAACATCATTGGAATTTTAATAGGAATTGCAATAAATCTGTGTAGTGCATCTGGAAGTATGCCCATTTTAACAATATTGATTCTGCCTATCCAAGAACATAGGAAGTCTTTCCACCTTCTAAAGTTTTTCAATTTCTTTCTTTAGTGTTCAATAGTTTTCATTGTAGAAGTTTTTTTTCCTTTTTTGTTAGATTAATTCCCAAGTAATTTTTTTGAGGCTATTGTGAATGGGATGGTTTCCCTAATTTCTTTTTCAGAAGATTCATCAATGGAGTACAGGACTGTAATTGATTTATAGGTGTTGATTTTGTATACTGCTACTTTGCTGAATTCATTTAAGAGTTCTAGAAGTTTTTTGGTGGAGTTGTTTGGGTCTTCTAAGTAAAGGATCATGTCATCAGCAAACAGAGATGCTTTGAGCTATTCTTTTCCTATGTGTATCCCTTTAATTCCCCTCTCTTTAATTCCCTTCAATTGCTCTTGCTAGAGTTTCAAGGTCTATATTGAATAGAAGTTGTAAAAGCAGGCATACCTGTCTTGTTCATGTTTGTTGAGGGATATAATGTGTTCTCCTGTTCCTATGCAACATCTACAGGCTGGAAAGTTCCCCTACCTGGTGAACATCAGGCAGAACTGTTTACCTAATGTCAACCTAGAGACAAACAAACAAATGAAAAAATACACAAACACTTTCATGGTAGCCTTATCATTTGCAGAAACTTCATAGTTTCTGGTACACTAGTTAATGGCATGCATTATAGTTTTTGATTTAGGATGATGTTAGCCTTTGGTTTGTCATATATAGTCTTTACAATGTTGAGGTATGTTCCTACCATCCCTAGTTTTTCTAGTGTTTTGAGATGAATGATGCTGAATTTTGCCAAATGCTTTTTCTGTGTCTATTGAGATAATCATGTGATTCTTGTTTTTAAGTCTATTTATGTAGTGAATTACATTGATTGATTTCTGTTTATTGAACCTGGGATGAAACCCACTTGATCATGGTGTACTATCTTCTTAATATATTTTTGTATGTGATTTGCCAGTATTTTATTAAGAATTTTTGGATCTATGTTCATTAGGGATATTGGGCTTAAATTTTCTTTCCTTGATGTGTCTTTGTCTGGTTTTGGTATCAGGGTGATACTAGCTTCATAGAATGAATTTGGAAGGTTTTCCTCCTTTTCTGTTTTGTGGAATAATTTGAGGCATATTGGTATTAGTTCTTCTTTAAAAGTCTGGTAGAACTTGACTGAGAATCTGTCAGTCCTGGGCTTTTCTTTGTTGGTAGGCTTTTGATGGTGTCTTTAATTTCATTACTTGAAGTAGATGTGTTTGAATTTCCATGTCCTCTTGGTTAAATCTGGGCAGGTCATATGTCTCTAGGAATTTGTTGATGTCTTGAAGATTTTCTGGCTTATTGGAGTATACATTTTCAAAAAAGATTCTGATGATCCTCTGATTTCAGTAGTGTCTATGGTGATATTTTCTTTATCATCACATATTTTAATAATTTAATTTTTTTCCCTCTTTCTTTGGTTAGCTTGGCTAAGGGTTTATTTTGTTAATTTTACTCATTCTTTTTTTGGGGACGTAATGGGGATTGAACTCAGGGGTACTTGAACACTGAGCTACATCCCCAACCCTATTATGTGTTTTATGTAAAGACAGGTTCTCACTGAGTTGCTTAGTGCCTCACATTGCTGAGGCTGGCTTTGAACTTGTGATTCTCCTATCTCAGCCTCCCAAAGTGCTGAGATACAGGCGTGTGCCACCAAGCTCGGTTAATTTTGTTCATTCTTTCAAAGAACCAACTTAAAAAAAATAATTAATTAATTAATTAAAATGCATTTCAAGTCTAGTACATATAATAGAGCACAATTTTCCATCTCTCTGCAAACAAGATAGAGTCATGCCATTTGTGTCTTCATACATGTACCTAGGGTAGTGATGTCCATCTCATTCCACCATTTTTGCTACTCCCATTCCTTCTCCTCTCCCCTATCTCCCCCCTGTGCCATCCAAAGTTCCTCCATTTCTCCCATGCTCCCCACCCCCACCCCCATTATGGATCAGCATCCATTAATCAGAGAGAACATTTGGCCTTTGTTTTTTGGGGATTGGCTTACTTCACTTAGCATGATATTCTCCAATTCCATCCATTTACCTGCAAATGCCATAATTGTATTCTCTTTTATTGCTGAGTAATATTCTATTGTGTATATATACGACAGTTTCTTTATCCATCTATCTATTAAAGGGCACATAGATTGCTTCCACAGTTTAGCAATTGTGAGTTGTGCTGCTATAAACATTGAAGTGGCTGCATTACTGTACTATGCTGTTTTTAAGTCTTTAGAATATAGGCTGAGGAGTGGGATATCTGGGTCAAATGGTGGTCCCATTCTAAGGTTTTAAGAAATCTCCACACTGCTTTCCAGATTGGTTGCACCACTTTGCAGTCCCACCAGCAATATTTGAGTGTGTCTTTTTCACCACATCCTCGCCAGCACTTATTGTGGCTGGTATTTTGGATAGCTGCCATTCTGACTGGAGTGAGATGAAATCTGAGAGTAGTTTTGATTTGCATTTCTCTAATGGCTAGAGATGTTGAACACTTCTTCTTATATTTGCTTATTGATTGTATAACTTCTTGTGAAAGGTTTCTATTCAGCTCTTTAGCCCATTTATTTATTGGGTTTTTTTTTTTGGTGTTAAGTTTTTTGAGTTCTTTATATATCCTAGTGATTAGTGTTCTCTCTATCTTATGTGCGTGTGGCAAAAATTTGCTCCCAGAATGTAGGCTCTCTGTTCACCTCATTGATTGATTGTTTTGCTGAGAAGCTGCTTTTTAGTTTGAATCCATCCCATTTATTGATTCTTGCTTTTACTTCTTGTGCTGTAGGACTCTTGTTAAGGAAGTTGGGGCCTAATTTGACGTGATAAAGATTTGGGCCTACTTTCTCCTTAATTAGGTGCAGGGTCTCTGGTCTAATTCCTACGTCCTTGATCCACTTTGAGTTGAGTTTTGTGCATGGTGAGAGAAGTTTAGTTTTATTTTGCTGCCTATGGATTTCCAGTTTTCCCAGCACCATTTGTTGAAAAGGCTATCTTTTCTCCAGTGTATGTTTTTGGCCCCTTTGTCTAGTATGAGATAGCTATATTTATGTGGGTTAGTTTCTGTGTCTTCTATTCTGTACTATTGGTCTACATATCTATTTTGGTGCCAATACCATGCCATGTTTGTTACTATAGCTTTGTAGTCTAGTTTAAGGTCTGGTATTGTGATGCCTCCTGCTTCACTCTTCTTACTGAGGATTGCTTTGGCTATTCTTGGTTTCTTATTTTTCCAAATGAATTTCATGATTGCTTTCTTTATTTCTATAAGAAATGACTTTGGGATTTTAATTGAGATCACATTGAATCTGTATAGCGCTTTGGGTAGTATGGCTATTTTGATAATATTGATTCTGCCTATCCAAGATCATGGGAGATCTTTCCATCTTCTAAGATCTTCTTCAATTTCTTTCTTTAGTGTCCTGTAGTTTTCACTGTAGATGTCTTTCACCACTCTTGTTAGATTGATTCCCAAGTATTTTATTTTTTTTCAGGCTATTGTGAATGGAGTAGTTTTCCTGATTTCTCTTTCAGAGGATTCATTGCTGATGTATAGAAATGCATTTGATTTATGGGTGTTGATTTTATATTCTGCAATTTTGCTGAATTCATTTATTCTAGAAGTTTTCTGGTGGAATTTTTTCAATCCTCCAAGTATAATATCATGTCATCTGCAAATAATGATAGTTTGAGTTCTTCTTTTCCTATTCATTTCCCTTTAATTTCTTTCATCTGTCTAACTGCTCTGGCTAGAGTTTCAAGGACTATGTTGAATAGAAGTGGTAAAAGAGGGTATCTTTCTCTTGTTCCAGTTTTTAGTGGAATGCCTCCAATTAGAAATTAGACCAGAGACCCTGCTATTTCCCTTCCTTGATGTGTCTTTATCTGGTTTTGGTTTCAGGGTGATACCAGCTTCATAGAATGAGTTTGGAAGGGTTTCCTCTTTTTCTACTTAATGGAATAATTTGAGAAGTATTGGTGTTTGTTCTTCTTTAAAGGTCTGATAGGCTTTGTTGGTAGGCTTTTGGTGGTGTTTTCAGTTTTATTGCTTGAAATTGATTTATTGAAATTTTCTGTGTACTTCTGATTCAATTTGGGTAGGTCATATGTCTCTAGAAATTTGTTGATATCTTCAAGATTTTGCATTTTATTAGAGAATAAATTTTCAAAATAGTTTCTGATTATTGTCCATATTTCAGTAGTGTTCATCATGATATTTCCTTTTTCATCATGAATTTTAGTAATTTGAGTTTTCTCTTTTTTCTCTGCATTAGGTTGGCTAAGGATTTATCAATATTATTTATTTCTTCAAAGAACCAAAAAGTTGGTTCTTTGATTTAAAAAAATTTTGTTTTGATTTCATTAATTTTGGCTCTGATTTTAATTATTTCATTTCTTCTGCTTTTGGTGTTGATTTGTTTTTCTTTTTATAGGGATTTGAGATGTAATTTTAGATTATTTATTTTGTAACTTTCTCTTTTAATGAACGAGCTCAATGCAATACACTTTCCTCTTAGAACTGCCTTCATAGCATCCCAGAGATTTTGATATGTTGTGTTGCTATTCCCTGGCTGGTGCCCCCAGCCATGGCAGTGACTGTGGTGCTAGGAATTCCTTCCTTAGTTTATTATATACAATCTCCTGAGTCCCTGGTTTGCTTTGAATGTACAGTATTAAATTCCAGTAAACCCTTCTTTTTTACCCACCTTGCTGATAAGATGCCTGTCTGCTTTGTTGATTTCACACCATGGAGCAGCCAGGAAATGAGCCCTCTCTATTCTGCCATCTTGAAAACATGACAACTAAATTTAAAGGTACTTCTCAAAATAAAATTAGGTACCTCAGTGCCTTGTGCCCTTGGTCACAATTTTTCTGCACACATGCCCATTCTTTGCTTGCACTTTCCAAACCCACGTCCTGGCAACAGGCCAAATATTGCCTTTTCTCCTGAAGCCAGTGCTGCTTTGGCAACAGAAGGAAGACCAGCTGAACTCACTCTGGAACTACAGAATCAAACTTTCCTCAACTGTTGCCATGGGCAGTTCCCTGGGCAAGTTTTATCCCTCACTACTGCCCCAGCCCTGGGGGGAAAGAACCTTCCAGAAAGATCCTAGTACTGTAGTAAGCAGTGTAATCTGCTTACTACACTGGGTGGCCATGCTTACCTGCTGGTGCCCATGGGCAAGTGGGCCATCTTTCAAATACCTGGACACTGTACATTGGTGGTTTGGAAAAAGGCCTTCCAGGTACTTTTAGGGGTCCTATGGACCAAACAATTTTCTGAGAGAGGGGATCTTTACTTCAGTCCACACACCTGGTCCCCATTTGTTGCTGCCTGCTGCCCCTTTCAAGATTTCCTGTAGCTTAGACCACCTACTGAGCACACTGACCCCTTGTTTGGCACAGGAGCAGGAAGTTTCCCCTTGGCAGCCTGCAACACCTTGGCCTGCCCAACCTCTGCACTGTAAAGTCTTTTCAGAGCCCAGGAAACAGAGGCAAAGGGATGGCTGAACAGGGGGAAGACTGCAGTCAGAGAGCAGCAGAAGAGGGGCACAAATGGCTTAGGGTTTTGCAGTCTGCCTTTAGGCCCCTGGTGTTCCATGGAGGTTGGTCTTTCTTTGTGCCCAGGCCTGAGGCTCTGCTGAGAAACCTTCAGGCCCAGAGCTCCCAAGATGGAGCTGAGAAGATCTCCAGGATCTCCTGTGTGAACTCCCGCCCCAGCAAAACGCCATCACCAGCTCATACAGCACCACTTGTGGTCTCTCACCACTAAAGAGGAGGGATTGGGGCTTATCCAACTGCAAACTGCCCCTGGGATCCTCAGAAATGAAGGAGAAGGGCTCCCAGGCTTCCTCTTCAGTCTCAGAGAGTGCTTGGAGGAAGGGCAGCATGAGAAGATGTCAGACCAACAGCAGGGCAGCCAGATATGTGGAAGAAGTGCTCACCCATGGTGGACAGTAGGTAAACATAAAATTCCTCTACTGCTGTGCCCTTGCACAGAGAGTGCTATCACCTCTGGAACCAGCATTTCCAGTCATTGTTGAGGACCTACATCCGGAGAAGAAGGCTCTGTAGCACATCAACAGTGCTTTGAGAGGTGAAGCTCAGGTTCTTTGGGATAGCTGCACCATGCCCCCTAATTCCTTGTGGGGTCCCCCTCTGCATGGGGAGGGGGCAAGTAAATGACATCTTGAGACTTCTTCCCTACCATCCCTAGCACCTCCATATTGAGCCCATTGTGGGGGATGGACTGCTTTCTCCTAGAGCCACTCTCACCCCTTGGAATGTAGCTTCCCTCTCTTCCCCAGCCTGCCAATTGTTGCTTCTGACCTTTGTCTTAGGCCCTCACCCAGCACATTGGTAGGCATGGCTCCACGGCCAGTTGTCCATTCTCCTGGGGCCTCCTACTGGCTCTAGTGGGAGCTTCCTCCTCTATCTCCAGGTTCCAAACCACAAGAGTGGCCACAGGATCTCAGCCATGAACAACTCCACTGTCAACTCAGAGGGTTTGGTAAATCACTTCACATTTGAAGCAGTCTCATCAAATGGGCAGAAGAACAGGGACTACAGCTTTCCCAGCTCTTTCTAGTTTGCATAACTGAGAGGTCCAGGTCCAGCTTCAGTGAGGGCCTCATCCTTACTGAAGACCCAACAGACTTGGCAGCCCAACTCCGTCAGCCTTTGGAGATTACACACCCAGAAACTCCACTTTGGGTAACCATGCCAGCACCCAGACATTTTCAGCTGTCAGCCAGGCTATGTGGCCCACTGGTACATCTACTGCATCTGCCTCTGACTCTGTAATTGTCAAACAGAGGCCCAGTGCTATGGCCAGAGCTGGCCCCAAGGACAGACATCCCTGGCCAACATAGGCTAAACAAAGCACAGCCCCCCTCAAAGTTGGAAGTGTCAGCCACCTCAATGGGAACCAAGAGGATAGATCTGATATCTGGTATCCTCAGATATGATATCTGCCATGGTGGCAACAAGCATCTCTCCTAAAAGTAGAGGGAGCCAAGAGCCATACAGTAGTGTGGGGCAAGCTTGGACCTGTACACTTGTGGTGTCCCTACTAGATCACCTCTCGGAGGACCAAGGGACACAAATTGAAGGACAAACCCACATAAGAAGTCACTGGTGCCCCTTCTTTTAGTACCATCCCTCAAAAGTTGCCCAAGCAGAGACCTCCAAGATCACTTCCAGGCAACAGCACCACTATGAGCTAGGTCACATCCAGGTGCACATCAGTGCTGGCCTCTCGTCCTGGCTGCTTTTCTTCTGGTGGTGGCACAATGAAGAGGAGCCTTGCCTTTATGGCCCCTTCCTCATCCATTGAAGTCCCTGCTGAACCAGACACCAGATCATTCACCTCCAGGGCAGGAAAAAGTGGAAAAAGATTTCCCTAAGAGAACATCCACCTTCTCTCTCATGGGACCTGATGTAAGCCCCATTTAGATGCATCCCACAGGTGATTTGCCCTGATCTCTCTGATCCTAAGAGAATCTGGAGGCTCAGAGACATGACATCCATTCCCACCCACTTCCTGGCAGATTTCCTCTAAAATGTGTCTAGTAGGAAGCTGTCATCTTATTTGAGCTCATTGTTCAGATTCCTCACCGCTACATACAGAGGCCCTAAGACTGGCTCTCTCTGTTGTCCTTGTTGTTTGAGCTCTTTGGAGTTTTTTGTGCTTAGACCATTTGCTTGAATGTGGCAAAGTAGAAACTGGCAGGTTTGTGGTATCAGAGAATGAGAAGAGACGTGACAGACATAGAGGAACCAGGCATTGGGGGAGGAATCTCTGTTGTCATTTGTACTATGAGAAATGCTGAGCCTGTACTATTGGAAATCTCCCAAGGGAGAATTTTCACTGCTTTCTCTGTAGCAGAGCATTGATGGTATGCCCTCTATTTACTCCTATAATAGGAAGAGAAGTACCTATCAGGTGTTGGGGTTTCCTTGGGTTCATTGCTGTTGGCATGTTCCTTGAAATCATTTGTGCTACTGTCTGTTCCAGTTGTGGTAATGGATCTGGAGATTTTATCCTCTGCTCAGACACTGGTGCATCTCCATTCATGACTCAGGGAGAATCACGGACCACAATCACAGCTGCCCCTCTGTGGCATTCACCTCCAGTACTGTTGGCCATGTGTGCCTCATAGGGTATAGGTGCAACTGAGACTGAGACCCCTTGTAGCTGCAGTGTCCATAATAGTTGTGATTTCTTACCACTGTTGCTGTGTGGTGAGCATCCAGAATGGAATTTTAGATCCCACCTAGCCAAACCAACTTGGGGATGGGTGGTTGGCTGGGGGACATTATCTCTCACATTCTTTAAATTGCTGTATATACCAAGGATTGTGCAGGACTATGTCATGGCAGGAGCCATGTGCGATTCTTTTGTGCTGTGCCAGAGGCATACCCCAGCAGCAGAGGAAGCACCTGACATGAGGAAAGTGCTACAGTTGGTCTGTAGCCACACAGAAAAGGGGAAAAAGTTAAAAAGCAGTTGAACTGAAGTAAAAATCAAGACAGACAACACCACCAACAGAAAAAAAAACAGGGGAAAATATAGAGTGGAATACAATGTTAAAACTTACACTAATAAAAATTTTTAAAGGAAGAAAAGATTTCAGGAGGAAAGAAAAAACATAAAAGAAGGAGAAAGAAAAAAGACAAACATTAACAACTAACAAGGGGAGAAAAGAGGCAATAGAGAATACAAGAAATAACTCAGAGAAAAAAGGGGGAAGCAAAGTTACAAGAAATGAAAAGAAAGAAGACAGAAAAATTAAATATTAGGAAGAAGAGAAAAGGCAAGAGGAGTAAATAAACACAAAACAGCAACAACAAAAGAGCATTACTACCACATAACAGATTCCTCTTGGCCAAGGTGCTCAATGAGAGGGTAAATTGGATGTTTGCAACCCAGGCCAGTCAAAACTTCTCTCCAGGGCTGGGATTGTGGCTCAGTGGTGGAGCACTTGCCTTGCATGAATGAGGCATTGGGTTCGATCCTCAGCACCACATAAAAATAAATAAAATAAAGATACTATGTCCATCTACAACTAAAAAAAATATTTAAAAAAACCTTCTCTCCATGTCGTTTTAGGGTGGACACAAGTTGATCCACCCCTATTTTTTCCTGGAGAGTACTCATTAGGTGACTCCCAGGAATGAATTGTGGCTAAAGGCAGCTGGGACACCACTTTCTGTTTTTTAAGGCAGCTGGGACACCACTTTCTGTTTTTTATACAAGTAATTGGGCGGTGTGGAGAACTGCCTAGATGCAAATTTTCTCTCATAAGATCAAAGCCATGAAGGTTAGATGTAAAAGCATTAACATGAGTGGGCTTTGCATCCGTGGGCTTCTCCATAGACTGCACAGTGTTGAGAGGAGAATCTGAAATCAAGAATGCAAAAGAGCCATTTGAAGTGAACTCAACAAACTCTGACAAACACAGAGAAATAACAAATTTTCCAGAGAAGGTGAACCAAAGGATGTGAATCATTTTTGTTGATTGTTTTTAATTATACATGACAGTATAATTCATTTTAACATAATTATAAAATCATGGAATATATCTTGCTCTAGTTTAGTCTCTAGTACCTCCCCTTCCTCTCCCTTCCTCTCACCCTCTGCTCCCTTCCCTCTATTCTACTGATCTTTTTGTCATTTTTTAAAATTAATTTCTTGTAGATGTACATGAGGGTAAGATTCACTGTGGTATATTCATATATGTACATAGGGAAGTTATGTCAGATTCATTCCACTGTCTTTCCTTATTCTACCCCTCCTTCCTTCCCCTTTTTCCCCTTTGTTTACTCCACTGATCTTTTATTCTTTTTTTACCCTCCCCCTTATTGATGGATCTGTAGACTATCATGCTAAGTGAAATAAACTAGTCCCAAAAAGCCAAAGATCAATTTTTTTCTCTAATACGAGGAAGCTAGTCAAATTGTTGTTAAAAATCACAAACTCTGAAAACTACAATGAATTAGTTCCAAGACATACAGAGCCTCAGCAGCAGAATGGATCAAGCAGAGGAAAGAATCAGTGACTTCTAGTACAATCCTTTGGAAAAAAGAACAGAGAAGAAAAAGAATGAAATGAAATGAAGGAGAGTTAATGGTCTATGGAATAGTATTAAGAAGGTATGATACATTGTCTTTGAAGAGGAGGAGACAATTACAAAGGTGTAGCTCATTTATTCACACAAATGTTTCTTAACCTGAAAATAGATGCAAGTACTGATGCATAATATAGGTCAAAGTTTACCAATGAGATTCAACCCAAATTTTACTACCCTAAGGCAGATGATAGGAAAACTCTCAAAGAGCAAAGATCAAGAGAGAGTCCTGAGAGCATCAAGAAGAAGAGGCAAAAACTTCCATGGGCGTTCCAATATGCCTGGAAATAGACTTCTCAGCAGAAGCTTTACAGGCCAGAAAGGAATGAGATGATGCATCTGAAGTGTAGAAAGGGAAAAAACTACCACTCAAGATGACTGCAAAACGCTCCTTCAGATGTGAAGAAGAGATACACAGACTTTCCCAAACAAATGGTGAAGGAATTTATCCTCAACAGACCTGTCTTATAAAATTACTAAATGGATCTCCTCAAACTAAAAGAAAAGAAAGCATATATGTAACATAAAAACAGGCAGAGGTATAAAACTCACTAGCAATAGTAAATATACAGGCACTTTCAGAATAGTTGAATAGTGTAACCATGACACGTAAACACTTATGTATATGGCCCAAAGGTTAAAAGACAAAACCATAAATAACAAGTTATAATAACTTTTTAAGGAATAGAAAATATAAGCTAAGTAGATTGTGCCATCAAAAATTCAAAACATGGGGTAGTTGGAGTCAAACCATGAAGAGTTTTTTTTCTTCCTTTGTTCTTTAATCAAAGATATCAGTTATTTGTATAAATAAACCTATTATAAGATATTTTTGTAAGCCTCATAGTACACAAAGCGCAAACCTTTATAAAAAGCAACCATTCTGTGTATTACTTAAACACAAGAAAGACTAGCAAGAGAGGAAGGATGTACTTAACAATGAGAAAATAAGCACCAAACTAGCAGTACTAAGTCATTACCTATCAATAAATACCTTTATATAAATGGTTTAAATTCTTCAATTAAATGACATAGAGTGATGGGATAATAAAAAATTTTCAACTATACATTTTCTATAAGAGACTCATCTGCAAAGACATACAAAGACTAAAAGTGAAGGGATGGAAACAGATATTCTGTGGAAATACAAACAAAAAGACAGTAGGACTGACCACGTAGATAAGATAAAATTTAAGTCCAAAAAGAGTAAAAGAAGTCCATTATATAATGAGAAAGGGGCTAATGCAGCAAGAGGAAATAATGCAGCATATATATGAACACAACCCCTGATTGCACAAATCTGTAATACAAATATTAATGGATTTAAGGGGAGAGAGAGACTGCAATGAAATAACAATAGAAAATCAATCAATAAAAACCAAACATTGGATTTAACTGGATACTGGGACAAATGGATCTAATGTATATTGATGGAACGTTCCATCCAACACCTGCAGCATACACAGTCTTTTTTCAATGAAACATGGCACATTCTCCATTTAGATCATAGTTATGCCATAGACAAGCCTTAACTATTAAAAATTATTAAAGTCATATCAAGCATCTTTTCTAACCACATTTGAATAAAATTCTGTATCAATAATGGGAGAACTATTGACAAATTAATAAATGCATGAAAATTAAACAACATGCTCCTGAATAACCCATGTGTTAATGAGAAACTTCAAAGGGAAGTTTCAAAAAAAGTTAGACAAATTGGAAATAACGTATCAAACATTATTAGAGTTAAAGCCATTCTAAGATGCTATTTTATAGCAATGAACACCCACTTCAAAAAAAGGTGTTAAAAGCAGATGTTATGAAACAAAACAATGTAAGATAAAGAGATAATGCCTTTTGTGGGTTCATCAGTAAACTGAACATAGTTAAGGAAAGCATCAGTAACCCTGAAGAGAGGTCAGTAGAAATTTTACAAACTGAGAACAAGTGAAAATACAGAAAAGGCTAGCCCAGAACTGTGGGACAATTAAAAAGCTGTAACATCTGGTAAAGGGAATGTACAAAGAGAAAGAAGAGGAGGAAAAGGAAAAGGAAGAGAAGGAGAAGGATAAAGGAACAAGCAACAATAACTTTCCAAAATTATTGAGAGACATCAAACCATGGATTTCAGGAATCCTAGAAAACTTTGAAAATAAATACCACAAAATCAACAACTTGACACATCATGTTCACAGTTGAGAAAGATCAAAGATGAAAACAAGTAAGTCTAAGAAATTATATATGTACTCCTGAATATAACCCATATTGTACACACACACACACACACACACACACATATATGTGTGTGTGTGTGTATTACCTGTAGAAGAATTATTACAAGATTTATATTGAACTTCTCTTATGAAATCAGGAAAGCAAGAATACAGTGGAATGAAATATTTAAAGTGTTTAAAGGAAAAAAACAACCACCTAGAATTCTGTATTCCACCAAAATTATCCTTCCAATGTGAAAAAAGAAAAAAATTTTCACAGAAAAAATATACTTGATAGATTTTGTCACCACCAGAGTGTCTTAAAATTTAAATATTCTTCAGTTCTTCAGAAGACCTTCAGTTGTTCAGAAGTTCTTCAGAGACCAAAGGTAATAATATAGTTCAAAACTTAGGGTTTTTTGGTACCAGGGATTGAACTCAAGGGCACTTGATCACTGAGCCACATCCCTAGTTCTATTTTGTGTTTTATTTAGAGACAGGGTCTCACTGAGTTGCTTAGTGCCTCACCATTGCTGAGGCTGGCTTTAAACTCACAATTCTCCAGTCTCAGCCTCCCAAAGTGCTGGGATTACAGGCATGTGCCACCACACATGGCAAAAAGCTTAGTTTTATAGAAGGAAAAAATAAAGTAGCATTTTAAAAATTTTTGATTGTTCTTGTCCTTAACTGATCTAACAAATATCATTTGGTTCAGAATTACAGCAAACACAGATTTTGTGATTATAGCTTCTGATTAAGTGAACTGTATAGCAGAATTTTTATAAAGAATGAGATAAGGAGATTGGAAATACTGATATAAAATATCTATACTAACCATGAAATGGCATAATGTTGTTTGAAAGTAAAGCTTGTTTAATTGTTAATGTGTACTGAAAATTCAGCACCATAAATGCCCTTATGTTTGGAAGCATCATTTCCCCCAAACTTCAGTCAGAGCCCCAGGACTCACCCAGGCAGCATCCTTTCATCACAAAGAAAGCCCAGAACCATAGCAAGGAAAGCTGTGCTCAGATGTATGCACACTCCCTCCTTCACTCCTGGCAACCCTGCTTTTGTCCTGGGCATAGCAAGGAGCAACTCTGTATTTAGGTTCCCATACCACCTGCCCAGAGTGTGTTGGGCACAGAACTGTTGGACTACATACCAGCCTAATTTTTTCTGATTCAAGAGGGTCAACAATGCATCTAAGAAGCAAAAACTGGCCTGAAAGAATAGCTTTCTTGGGAAATTGTCCAGTTTTCCTGTCTCCTTACTCCCTAACCTGGTCCTTAGGTTCTGTCTAGATTTCTAACACAAACTTATCTCAGATATCTGCCTTTCTCTGATCAACTGGAGGCCCAAGACTTTAAGGAAGTATGAGAAGAAGGAGATAGACATTTCCACAAGTTTAAACTGACATGGCCTGCCTCTGACCCAGTTTCCCATGGGAACCCAGTTGTAGCATCCCTTCCTGCTTTCCACTGGAACTTGAAATGGATAAAGGCAGCAATCACTTCCTGGTATCATTGCAAGGGGTCACACATTTCTCTACATCTCCATCTTGCTTGACATTAAAAAGAGGTGCCCTTCCTCTGGCCCAAATGATCTGTTTCCTCAGGCAGCAAGTAGGTTTCTCATTCAGTCCTTGGACAACAATAAATGGGATGCTTGCCAATCCAGCTTAGCCCTGCAGAATAGTCCCTGAGGGAGTCCAGGGTATTGTTACTGTTGACCCACTTCCCAGTTCATTTTATTCCCACTGTTGCCTGGCCCATTTCCCTCCAGTCTGGGAGTAGGTGGGATGCCTACTGCTGCCTATACTTCCTACTTCCCTCTCCCCTATTTTTCTCCTTGTTTGTCTTCTACCTTTTATTTTTTTTCTGACTTAATTTTTTAAAATTTATTTTTAAAACAGAAGAATGTATTTCAAGTCATAGTACATATATGGAGCACAATTTTTCATCATGTCATCACCATTTGTGTCTTCATACATGTACCTAGAGTAGTGATGTCCATCTCATTCCACCATTTTTGCTACTCCCATTTCCCCTCCCTTTTCCCACCTCTCCCCACCCCCTCCTCACCCCATACACAGTTCCTCCATTTCTCCCATGCTCCCCACCCCCACGGATCAGCATCGACTACTCAGAACATTCAGTCTTTTTGGGATTGACTTACTTCACTCAGCAAGATGTTCACCTGTTTACCTGCAAATGCCATAATTTTGTTCTCTTTCATTGCTGAGTAATATTCCATTGTGTATATATACCACAGTTTTCTTTATCCATTCATCTATCGATGGGCATCTAGGTTGCTTCCACAGTTTAGCAATTGTGAATTGTGCTGCTATAAACATTGAAGTGGCTGCATTACTGTAGTGTGCTGTTTTTAAGTCTTTAGGGTATAGGCTGAGGAGTGGGATAGCTGGGTCAAATGGTGGTTCCATTCCAAGATTGTTAAGGAATCTCCATACTGCTTTCCAGATTGGTTGCACCAATTTGCAGTCCCACCAGCAATGTTTGAGTGTGTCTGTTTCACCACATCATTGCCAGTACTTATTGTTGCTTGCATTTTGGATAACTGCCATTCTGACTGGGGTGAGATGAAATCAGAGTAGTTTTGATTTGCATTTCTCTAATGGCTAGAGGTGTTGAACATTTCTTAATATTTTTGTTTATTGATTGTATATCTTCTTCTGAGAAGTTTCTATTCAGCTCCTTAGCCCATTTATTTATTGGGTTGTTTGGTTTTTTGGTGTTAAGTTTTGAGTTCTTTATATATCCTGGAGATCAGTGCTCTATCTGATGTGCATGTGGCAAAAATTTGCTCCCAGAATGTAGGCTCTCTGTTCACCTCATCGATTATTTATTTTGCTTAGAAGAACCTTTTTAGTTTGAATCCACACCATTTATTGATTCTTGCTTTTATTTCTTGTGCTTTAGGAGTCTTGTTAAGGAAGTTGGGGCCTAATCCAATGTGATGAAGATTTGGGCCTACTTCTCCTCAATTAGGTGCAGGGTCTCTGGTCTAATTCCTAGGTTCCTACATGTTTTAAAATAATTTTTTCTTGCTTATTTATGGAATTTTCATATGTTGGTGCTCTGTAAATTAAGTGTGAGGAAGACACTGATTTGAAGGAGTGGTGGTATGTGAAGCCAGTGCTAACTATTTAAGCTTCTTGAAACTCAGCTAACAGTGTGAAAAATAGTACAACTTGATAGCTTTGGTGGCTGTCACCTGAATTCTCAAACACAGTTTGAATCTAAAGTATGGTAGATAAATCAAGGGTGGAGAAATTGTTGACAAATATTAAATTGATGTGTGGCAAATGAGCAGAACCAGGTTTACCACTACTGAAGTGAGCCAGGGAAGGAGGGTAGAATGATCCATGTGGTAATGGATTAGAGGTAGAGACATCAATATAAACTCATGTTTACTTTAATGAGGATATAGAGGGCTGCATATACAAATAATTGTAGATGCCTTCATATTTACAGATGAATATACACAGTTAATATACACACATCTATTTCCTAGCTATGTCAGCTGACAGGGCCCAGAAGCAAGAAAACCCTATAGCAAAAACAACTCCACCTAGCAACACAATCTTGGTTTCTATACTGTTCTCCATCAAGCATCCAAGGATCCCTGGAAAAATAGGTGATTCTAACAGGGGCTGAAAATACATAAGATGAACCTGAAACTATACAGTGCCAGAAAGTTAGGAAGTGAAGAGAGCCAGAAACAGAGAGAGAGTTGGGGGAGGGGAGAGATACCAAAATGGCTGTATGTCAACGGGACACTGGAGCCAACTGAAAGAACCCAATGGCCAAAGATGGAACAATCTGAGCCACCAAAGTTGTATTTGATTATAACCCAAGTTATAAAACAAATATTATGAATTCATGCTGATAGATCTAATTTATTGGACAAGTTAAGAAATGGGCAGGTAAAATATGGCAGAGGCGGCCTGATCTCCTGCTCTCAGCCCCAGCTGGGCTTTTTAAGTACTGATATGAGTCTCTGGGGACCTGGAGGCTTTGGATGGCAGGGCTACCTGGTGAGTTAGGACTGGAGAGGGTTCTTTGGGAGCTCAGCTGCAATCCCTCTACCCTCCCCCAGAATGTTTTTTGTTAGTGCATTATAGTTATACATAATAATGGCGTTCATTTTGACTGAATCAAACATATATGAAATATAATATTCTCTATTTCAGTCCCCAGTACAAACTCTTTTCTTCCCTACACTCATTCTTTTTCCTCTACTGAAAAGAAATTAAAAGGGAGACAAGGACATGAAGTGCAGTGGTGAAGAAAAAAAGCTGCTCATTCCAGCGGCTAGCTTTATTTATATCAATAGGTTACCTTAGGTCATTGGCATCATTAGTACCTTATTGTTTTTTGTATTATTAGGCAGGTTACAGAACCAGCAACATTATGTAGCTTATTTCTCAGTTACATTCTATCATTACAATATAAAATGTTAGGAGCTTTGTGTAGCTCTCAAACTTAATTTTATGCCTGCAAACCATGATCCTCAACAGTGCATTGAAGTTTACAGAGATGTACATTCTGCTGTTCATGTTTATTCAGTTGCTTATCAATTTATAGATATTTCATTTAAGAAGAAACCTGCATTATACACTGGACTTCAGATGTACCCCTAAAATAAGCAATTGTGTTCTTCATTCAGTATTCTAACAGATCAATATTCTTTGGTCAACTCCTTTGACTCCTCATGTAACTTGGAAAAAATTGTAATTGAATTCCCATGTGTATTTACCTCTATCAAATAATGAAAATAGTGCATTTGCTTTTAGAGATGAAATTCGTAATTTTCAGATGGAATCAAGTTTCAAGTAGTAGTTTTAAAATACCATAAACCCAATTTCAAATTATATTTTCAGATACATTATTCCACTATGATCTCACAATAAATCCCATGAAATTAAGGTAGATATTTTTATCTTCACCTAGAAAGAGGAAACAGCATTTAAGAAAAATGAAATTATTTTTGAGAGGTCACATATGCAGTAAGTAACAAAAGCAAAACTTAAATTAAGGCTTTTTAATTTCCAAATTCTCTAATTTTTTATGTTACTTCACTCAACCAAGTAGATAAAATAAAGGTGAATTAATATCTTTCATAGTTTTATGCCACTTGTGAAATAGCACAGAGACATTTTAGCAGTTCTATAAATCACCAGGGTAAAATAATTTTGCCTGTAACTAACAACTGAAAGACAAATAAATTTGACTCTTTTTTAATTTACTCTTTTCATTAGCTTTATTTTGTTTATTTAGTTTTTTTATATGGTGCTGGGGATCAAATCCAGTACCTCATGTGTGCTAGGCAAGTGCTCTGCCACTGAGCCACTACCCCAGCCCCTAAATTTGACTCTTTTAAAATAGAAGAAACATAGCCTTTAAGTTGAACACATAATGATAGTTTTATTTGCTTAAAAATTAAATTAGAATTAAAATATATTAATTCATCATTTTTCTCTTTTATATCACTAATTTATACTTCTCACTATTGCAGTGAGAGTTTTTAAAAGTCTCACAACTTTTTCAATTACTTGACAATTTTATATTGGAGTTAAATGTTAAGTTTTTTTTCACTTAAAAATTTTGATGTTTAAAAATACAACATAATGGGGCTGGGGTTGTGGCTCAGTGGTAGAGTGCTTGCCTCACATGTGTGAGGTACTGGGTTTGATCCTCAGCAACACATACAAAATACATAAATAAATAAAGGTTTAAAAAATCTTTAAAAAATACAGCATAACAAGGAAAAGGGCATTTTCATGTCATTGCACATTAAAGATTAAGTGTGTCATTTGCTGGTTAAGTAGAAGTTTCAGTAGCAAATATTTTTGATATTTGCTGATGTATATTTTTTATGCCACTGAGGATTGAACCTGGTGGCAGTAGCATTCCACCACTACGCTTCATCCCAGCGCTTTCATTTTTTAAAATTTGATTTCACTAACTTGCCCAAGCTGTCCTCAAACTTGTGATTGTCCTGCCTCAGCCTCACAGGCCTTTGGCATTACTTGTGGGAAATACCACGCCCAGCTTTGAGATAGTTTGACTGATTTTCAATCATTTAAATAAACTTTCAAAAATATAATGTTTTAATTCTATAAATACATATATAAATTTTCAATGCAATTAATATGTAAAGCCACATTCTGTACTTTGGTAATAGTGATAAAATTCAGCTGGTGTTACTAGCCTTAGTAAATACTTTAACATGCATAAAACAAGAATTAGTTTTCTTTTTCAAATCTTTGTTTCTTTGTTTTGTAAACAAATGCATGCATGCTCAGCAAGTGTGAGGTGCCAAGCAGTGCCTGTGCATTGATACATGAAAGTGTGAGAGGTGAACCAGAGAATATTAATCTTTTTCATATTTGTTTATTTCATGCTGTTTTTCAAGAAAGGTTTTTTTAATATCTTTTAATTAGCTGTTACTCTACAGAATAAGATAAGATAAAATTGGTGGTGTGAGGACATCATAATTTTTAAAAAGTTAGAGCAAGAAAAATTCTGTGAAACCAGAGATGAAGTATATGAAGTCCAACCAGGAAGAATGATTTTGTTCAAGCATTCTCCACATGTTGCTTCCATCATTATATCTATCTACAAGTAAAAAAATAGAGGCAGAGTTACAGGATTAATTCTTTTTTTTTTTTTTTTTTTTTTTGGTACTGAGGATTGAACTCAGGAGCACTCGACCACTGAGCCACATCTTCAGCCCTATTTTTGTGTTTTATGTAGAGACAGGGTCTCACTGAGTTGCTTAGCACCTCGCCGTTGCTGAGGCTGGCTTTGAACTCGCGATTCTCCTGTCTCAGCCTCCCTAAGTGCTGGGATTACAGACGTGAGCCACCGCGCCCGGCTCAGGATTAATTCTTGAAAATGTAAATGCACAAGTGTTTTTATCAGTAAAAGAAGGAATACTTCCTTTTAGTTGGTTAAGAAGAAAATATCATGAAGCAGTGTTTTCCCTGACAAGTGGATGCTAATCCACAAGGGGTGGTACGGAATGAGGTACATATTTGATTGCACAAATGGTATGACCATACTTTGTGTACAGCCAGCGATATGAAAAATTATGCTCCATTTGTGTACAGTGAATCAAAGAGCATTCTGATCTCATGTATAACTGATTAGAACAAATAAATAAAAAGTAAAAGAAAATATCACATTAGCTTTTCTGAAGAGGGTTCTCAGTAATGAAAACGATTGACATAAAAATACACTTACAGTGAATAATCTGATAAATTTTGAAGAATGTTTTCTTGCAGTGTTCACTTATGTCTTGTGCAAGTATTTCTATATGATGTTGATTATAGTCAGTTGGAGATGAATGCTTTATGCTGGTGTTGATTAACCAAAAGAATTTATAGTAGCCCCCTCAAAATGACTCACCCGCTGTTTTTCCAGCAATCTTTCATGTACGCTGTTTATCCTCACTTATGTCTCCATATGTAGTGAATGGCAGTATGTTTGTGCTTAGTGTTCAGAGTGTTTATTGCATGTTAATTGAAAATAATCAGTTTAAAAGCCAGCTAAACCAGGACAAATGCATGGATGAAAGGCCACTTCACCTCCTCTCAGAGAAGGCTTCAGGACGTTTAGAGGGTAAATATTCTGTCAAAGGCCTTTAGCACATGAATAAATAGGGATCAGGCCCCAACATTCTGAAGCAGAGTCACAAAATATGGACCTACAGGGATGTGGACACAGACACCTTGCTGGTATATATAAAATGGCATGTCTCTAATTTAAGAGAGATTTAGATAAATAGCAAAGATAACTTGGAATATTGCTCAGTCAAGGGAAGATGAATTTTATTCTTGGTCACAAGTGGGAATAATGAATTTATAATAAGCTGGGTTCAGGCAACTTTATCCTTACCCATGACTGGGTAGGCCAGAGAGTGAGAGTAATGGTGCATTAGCAGTCTACACATTGTATACAGGAAACGATCAAGGAGAATTAAAGGGGCCAGAGACTAGCTAAGATATAATTGCTTCTGGGAACAAAAGCAATAGAGTTCCATGAAGTAAGGAGCACTTATGATTTGGGTGAAGCTGGGCATTCACCCAGAATAAAAGCCTTGTTAATTGAACCCTGGTTAAATCAGAGACACATACAGTGCAAGCAGTTAAATGGATCCATTGATACCAATTGATATTAATGGACATTAATATCTAGGGCACCCTTGTTATGATCAGAGGAAAAGGAGAGAAAGACCTTTATGTGGAAATTGGCATTGGGATTGGGAAAGAGAAAGGGAAAATGTTACAATTCATTAATTAATTAATTTTTTTTTGGTACTGGGGATTGAACTCAGGGGCACTCGACCACTGAGCCACATCCCCAGCCCTATTTTGTGTTTTATGTAGAGACAGGGTCTCGCTGAGTTGCTTAGCACCTCGCCGTTGCTGCGGTTGGCTTTGAACTCATGATTCTCCTGTCTCAGCCTCCCTAAGTGCTGGGATTACAGGCTTGAGCCACCGCGCCCGGTTACAAATCATTAATTTTATTACTTGAAATGATACTCATATTTATGCAGCATATGGATTCAGAAAATGTTAGACTACTATTAAAATACTTTCCAATATATTAGTAAAGGAAGGATTTAGTAAATGTGAAAAAGAAATATTCCAGATTTTAAAAAGCTCAATATGTAAGCCTCTTACATATATTTTATGGTCTTTGCCCCAGAGTTTACTTAATTAAATTGAAAATAAAAAGACAGCCATGACCTTCATTTCTGGCAAGAGAGAAAACTAAAGCCTTCTTTCTTAAAACATTTACTATTAAAAATAAAACAGTTTAAATACTAATTTGCTTATTTTTCTTGCTTAAAAGATCCGAGGGGCAGAATCAACAAGGAATTTTGCTGTAGAGAAGTGTGCTACTTCTAGAACAGAGCCTGCCATTCATGACAGTTACAATCACTAAGATGCAATTACATGTACAAGAGATTTGGGAGTGGGATATATGTGAAGGATGAAGAAGGTGCCAAAGAAGACAAAGAAGTCCTTTAGGGTGTGTTGCAGGTCCGATATCTGGAAAAGGAATTAGTATGTATATGATGTTCCTCATAATATGATAGTTCTGTAATAAGTATCATTGACTAGGCAGATTGGGAGCCTTCTAACAAAACTCAAAAAAGCCCATATGCTGTCCACTGATGGTACTGGTAGTTCTGTTTTACTCATTCATTAACAAAATAGCCTGGGGGAATATGATCTTGGTGGTAGTAGATGCTAAGGACTAGAGCCAGGGTCTATCAGCCAACTCAATTCCCAGCAAAGGATTCTCTTGAGAAGACCATCAAAGCATACTTCTGAGGTCATCATGCCATTCAGCTAAAGTCTGAGATTTAATGAGCCATCTACAAGTATGAGAAAACAAAGGTTCAAGCCCTGTGGTCCTTCAAATTTCAGGTTAGTTCTCCTAAATTAGACTAAAAAAGTGAGCAAATTCCTAGAGAATTGTGGAGGACTAGCATGATTGTCTTAGAACGTGCTCTGTGTAGAGAAAAGATGCCTTAGAAGATCCTAAGTCAACGTTCTCCTTCACACTGTATAGTGTTCTTGGGAAAACTGAGTTCCAGTATATAGTTTAAAATTGGTCTCAGGTAAGAAGAAATGCTAGAAATCTGGGAGATCTAAGCCCAAAGCATATATTGAGGAATGTGCCTTAAACCCAGGCCTCAAGCATTCTTTCAGGTCAGGTTCTGAGGAAATGAGTTCAAGATAATAACATCACAAAACACAGGAGTATAAAGGAAACTTGAGCACATTCATAAATAAAGCAAAGTATGAAGTCAAACCTCAAATAATGAAACTTGAGTGGATTAACAGTAAGATTATAATTTAAAGAACTCTTATGACGTATGTGGGCAGAGTTCTAAGGGTTTTCATTTTTTCCTATTTTAGGTGCTAGGGATTGACACCAAGGCTTCCCTCATAAATTGCTCTACCATTGGACTACACCTAACTCCTCTTTTAGTTGTTTTTATGGACATTTATTATTTAGGTTACTTTTATAAATAACCTTTGTATCTTCACAACAGGATTTTCATGTCACCATGCACCCAATAAATATATGGTGAGTGTCCAGAGAATGAAGGATCTTCAAGAAAACAGCAGTGTTGGCAATACAGGAGACCAGAAAACAGAAAATTTACAATATGCATGGCACTTCCTTCTGGAACACAGAATCCATATTATACTCTACTCTATGTCTTTGTCTATATTTGTCTTTCTCTTTCTTTCTCTGTCTCTTATTTATACTACAAATGTGTATACTATATATGTGTACATATATAATTTCATTTTTATTATATCATTTCATATATATTATGCATGTATATCATTTCATTTTTAATTGAAAATAGACGAACAAAAATAATGATAAAAATCTAGGAAATCCATGCCTATTGGTATAACTAAATGACTGAGACTAGATAATTTTTAAAAAATTTTATTTGACTTATAGTTTTGGATGCTAAGAAGTCCAAGGGTACACCAGAGGTGTGGTGACAGCTGCTAGCAAAGGCCTCATGCTGATTTACATGAGGGGAAAGCCAGAGGGCAAGCAGGCAGATGAACAGTAAGCAAAATACGAGTTGCTTTATAACAATCCACTTTAGGGCTCTAGTGAGAATTAACCCATTCCTTAGAGAATTAACCTTGGATGGAGAGAAAGGCCTTGTAATGACTTAATCAGCCTTAAAGGCCCGAGGTCTCACCATACCACAATGGTAGTCAAGTTGAAACGTTTTTTTTTTCATATTTTATTTATTTGTTCTATTTAGGCTTACATGATAACAGAGTGAAATTTGATTCATTGTACATAGATAGAGGATAATATATCGATTCTCTAGTTGTAAGTTGTATAGAATCACAACATATATGCAGTCATACATAAAGTTAGGGCTATGATGACCATCATATTCCACCACCTTTACTGTCCCCATGCCCCCTCCCCCCTTACACCCCTGTGAACAGAGTTCCACCATTGTTCCCATGTCCTTCCCTACATTATGGATCAGCATCCA
>CM053407.1:107379824-107402823 GCA_028644305.1 Xerus rutilus
CACCAAAAAAACTAACAACCCAATCAATAAATGGGCCAAAGAGTTGAACACAAACTTCATAGAAGAAGATATACAATTCATCAACAGACATATGAAAAATGTTCAACATCTCTAGCAATCAGAGAAATGCAAATCAAAACTACCCTAAGGTTTCATCTCACGCCAGTCAGAATGGCAATTATCAAGAATACAAACAACAATAAGTGTTGGTGAGGTTGTGGGGAAAAAGGCACGCTCATACATTGCTGGTGGAACTGCAAATTGGCACAACCAATCTGGAAAGCAGTATGGAGATTCCTTAGAAAACTTGGAATGGAACCACCATTTGAGCCTGCTATCCCACTCCTTGGTCTATACCCAGAAGACTTAAAAACAGCAAACTACAGTGCTGCAGCCACCTCAATGTTTATAGCAGCTCAATTCACAATAGCTAAACTGTAACCAACATAGATGCCCTTCGATAGATGACTGGATAAAGAAATGGTGGTATATATACACAATGAAACATGTTTTAGAGGGGACAAACTTTATTCAAACCATATGAACCACAAAATGGCAAAACAATGTATGCAATTGACACTGAAAACACAGAATATGTAACCAGGATACTGTGCAATTTTTTGTAAGTTACTAACTTCAGCACTCATCTTCTTCCTCCTGTCAGTTTTTTTCCCATGGTTTTTAATTTTTATCTCTATAAAATCATTTCTTTAAGGATTGTTAATCTAGCAGTAAGTGGAACTGAACAAAACAAGTGTTAAAATTAAAAAAATACAACAATGCCCTTACCTCTATATTTACCAATTAATATAAGCAGCAAAATGCTTATGTTTCCAAAGTTGACTGAGGACAAGCAACAATTAGTGTTTTTACTGTTTTCATTGTATTAGTTTTTAAATTGAACAAAAATATAATTTTCTCATATACAAGAAAATGTTTGGAAATATATATATGTTATGAAATGACTAAATAAGCTAACATATGTGTCACTTCGCATGTATTTCATTCCTATGTGTGTAGTGAAAGTATATTTTCCAAATAGATTGAATTATTGTTACTGCCCATTTGTAGAGGCAAAGTTAAGAAACAAACTGGGTAAAGATTTTTGAGACACATGCTGGAACTTAAAAGGAAAAGTTTGAATGAATGGGATATTAGGATATATCAGTAATTTTAAAAAGTTAGTTAATTGAGAAATAATCTTGAATGAGAGGCATCCCAAAACACAGACAGAATATCCAGTAAGTGGGGAAAGGAATAAAATGCTGCAAAGGAAACTCATAAAGAAAGCCAGACAGAAGAAAATCAGGTCAGTGTATTCTCTGTAGCCAAAGAGAAATATTTCAGGTAAAATACAAAGTAACATTAGAGGTTCACAGAGAACTGAAAGCTCCTTCATTAGATTAAGCCAAACTGAGCATGTGGGTCATTTTATGAAGCTGCCCAAATGAAGAAAGGCACTGGAAGTTCTGAGTAAGCTAAGACAGTTTTAAATCATTATCACATAAAGCAGCCATGTTAGTTGACCAGATCTGCAATTTTCGGTAACTTGGGGGAAAAAATGTTGGCCTTGGGCATATCAAAGATAGCTTTTGCAATGTTGAGGTATTTTCCTACTATGTAGTTTTTCTAGTGTTTTGAACACGAAAAGGTGTTGTATTTTGTCAAATGCTTTTTTTGCATCTACTGAGATAATCATATGATTTTTGTCCTTAAGTCTATTGAGTTTATTGATTTCCATATGTTGAACCAACACTGCCAGTGCAATTGAGTCCCTTTCAACATTTAATTCCTGTTAACAATGTTCATCCTGACCTTGTCTTCTTGGTTTTCCTCATATGGTATAAATCTATGATTGATAAAAATCATTAAAGCCTAGATTACTGGACCTATAAACATGGCTTTTAATATGGTTTAAGTTGTTTTAACAATGGGAATATAAAAATTGAAAGTGAGGGCTAACTGGATTAACTTGTTCTAGTTAAATGAACTCTGGATTTTCTCCCCGACTCACATAAATGCTTGGAGAAAATATGAAGATTATGGTCCTTTAATATTCATACGTATGCATACATCATGCTGAAATATGCATACATCGCACTGAAAATTATATATATATTATTTATGGAAAGGATTATTCATAAGCTTATATAAGCAAATTACTTGTTGTGACTGGCAGTGAGATCTCTTAACACTCATATATAGTTTTTGCATAGACATCATTAAAAAATACAATTTTTAGGCATAAATACATATATACACTAAATCAGAAATATTTTTGTTTAAACATTTGTCTTCAACTACATTATATCATTTTGGAAAGAAATTTATAATGCTCAGCAAAAGGCCAGACACTCGTGAGTTGTGAACGTGCTTGGAATTCTTTCTTACAATACTCAGTAAGAAAATACTTATATTTGTACTGATTTTGAATCAATCTTCAGAGAATCATCATTTAATCATGAAATGTGAGCATATGAATATGTTTGGTATATTAATTTTTATCCATGTTGCCTTGCACACTGAATCTTAGCAGGCTAGTTACATACTTTATGTTATAATGTGTCTCCAGGCTAATGGAGATATGTGACATATTGTGACTCAATTTTTTATAATATTCTAGAGTAAAAGAATTGCCCACATATCCCAAATATTCACTATCTTTGCATTTTCATGGAAAAGACATTTGTTCAAACATACTACTTACAGATGCTCAATCAGACAACTTGTAACTGCATAGTTTGTGATTAGTTTAATTTAATTTTGATTACATTATAGAAAGGGTATGGAGAAGAAATCCAATGAGGAAATGATTATAATTTAAGAGATTTATTTCATATTCTGTTAGAACATCTAATTTAACAATAAAAACAACATTATTGAAACACAAGCTACATAAAGATTTTATGCAACTTAGTATACGGAACAGTTAATTAATATCTGACAAGAAGGGCAGCTATATTTCCATATAAATCTTTTGCTTTCATGGTTTTTATTGTTTAATGTTTCCATTAAAGAATTCATGATAGAGCCAGTCGTGGTGGCGCACACCTGTAATCCCAGCATTTTGGGAGGTTGAGACAAGTGGATCGCGAGTTCAAAGCCAACCTTAATAATGGCGAGTCACTAAGCAACTCAGTGAGACCCTGTCTCTACATAAAACACAAAATAGGGCTGAGCATGTGGCTCAGTGGTCGAGTACCCCTGAGTTCAATCCCCAGTACCAAAAAAAAAAAAAAATTCATGATAGGTTTTTTACAAAAGGAAAAATTGACATTGAGGAAAAATACAAATAAAATGGCTCAATCAATACATTTAAGATTATTTTCATGTTATATTTTATCAACTTGCATGTTTTTAGGGCTAATCAAATAAGTTTAAGATTCTCTTTTGCATATGCCTTATATAGACATAACTCTCACTATAGTTTTAAATAATTTTTACAGGTAGAAATACCACTGCATGAAGAAAAATATTCACTAATAATTTAAGTCAGAGTTACAGTTAGCAGCAAGAAACAGAAATTCAACTATCATGCCTTAAAAAAAGAATAATTTTTTTTCCTTGCATGAAAATAAGCCCAGAGAAAGGCATCCTAGGTTTGGTATAGTGACTCCATGGTAACATCATAAAATGGATTTCTGAATTTCCAATTCATTGACTCCAACTTCTGCATGTCTATTCATTATTTTATCCAGAAATGGGGAAAATGAAAAACTAAAAAAAATGAAAGAAAACATCAAAAAGTACATTCCAAATTAGTATGTCCATTTTAAAAAAATGTTATCCTGTAAAACCTAAAAGGATTCTTCCATGTTACCTCATTAAGAGATATGTAGTCATGTGTCTATCCTTGTTCCATTCTAGAGAGAAGAGACTAATCAGGCATACTGCTACCCAGGACACAGCCCACTGATAATGTATACTATAATATAAACACATTATGTAAGTAAGGAGGGGAAATGGATATTGGCTGAGCCCCCAAAATAGCCCATTATCAAGTTTGAAATAAGATCCCAAAAGGCTATGATATTGTTAAAGGAATTGCTCAAAATTGAAGTTCACAGTGGAATAGAAGGTAGCATACTTTACTGCCTTTTATAATTTAATGACGTGGAGAAATAATTTACTGAAAGCTATAACAATTAATGGTGGAAAACAGTGTGGAATTACATTTGCACTTTTATTCCCTACCTTCTAAATACGTTAGATTGAACAAGTTATTTAGCATCTTTTGGCATTTACTTTCTAATTTATAAAACTGGAGAAAGTATAGAGTGAGAATATCAATTTGCATTAAATAGATGCAAATGATCAGATGACTCCCATTTTTTTCTAGAAAGTCATGAAATCAATTTTATTTGTAATCACTAAGTAAAATACTGGGTAAAGGGAAAACTGAGCGACAAAGAAATGTTCTTGATTTCTTTATTCTAATAATGTAAGCAAACAAAAAAATCTAAGTAAAAATTCCCTCTGATTTTCAGAACAGTAGTAGGCTTTGTTTTAATCTGAATAGATATTTCATGGAGGGTAAGTACCCTTTTATAGCTGAAGATAATCATAAAGTAATTTGCACATTGATGGATATATATATGTAAAGCATTTTGTTCATTTTTAGACCATTATTTGTAGATTGAATGTAACATTTTTTTTTTTGGTACCAGGGATTGAACTCAGTGGCACTCGACCACTGAGCCACATCCCCAGCTCTATTTTGTATTTTATGTAGAGACAGGATCTCATTGAGTTGCTGAGGTTGGCTTTGAAGTCACAATCTTCCTGCCTCAGCCTCCCAAAGTGCTGGGATTACAGGCGTGCACCACTGTACCTGGCTGAATGTAACAATAAATTATACATAGAGAGATATAAAAGTCCTATCAGTTGATGAGTATTTTCATCCAGTAAAATCTCATACACTCATTTACAACTGGAGCCTGAATTAGCAATAATTATTTCATTTTATATGAGGAAATCATCATGGTTGCAGAATGATTCTGGGTGGCTACAGCAAGAATCAAGAATCAAGAGTTGTAGTCTGGCCCTTGCTTTTCTACCTAGGTTAATTAGATAGCGTGCCCAAACAGCCTAATTTTCCTGCCCTTTCCAAGACTTACACATACTCATTGATCTAATTTATTTTGCACATATCATTTGCTTTCAAGCAGATTTAATCCCTCTCAGTATTCTACATGTAACTTTCATAGTAGACATAGATGTTGACTCAGGTCATCAAATACTGGAAGGAAAAACGAAGATAAAATTAAACACAAGAAAAACAAGAAAACAGACGGCAGAAGATAAAGCATGACTGGACCTCAGTAAAAACAGCAAAAGAGGAGATAGTCTCCATCAGAAATTGAGGAGAAAAAAGTAGGCACAATTACAGGGAAACTGTGGCTAATATCTAGTGCTTACTATTTGCATTGAACAAATCCTTTAACTTTTATTATCTATTTTAGTCCTCACATTTGTCACAGTTATTCCCATTTCGTATGCAAGAAGTTAACTCTTTTGTTCAAGGTCATAGTGCTAAACCTAAGCAGTTTTGTTCCAAAGTCTGTGCATTTAAATTGTAGTTTATATTATAGCTACACAAAAATGACAGATTAAAATATTATGCCTTTGTCTCCTGGTGAGGTTATGTCTTTGAGAAACACCTTGATAAATTGACCTCTGCATATTTCTGAATATTCCGTAGCTCATGAGCACCTGTAAGACTAGACCAGCCGTTCCAAACAGATGCCTTTAACTGATGCTTCCACTAATATTAAGATTTATCACAGACTTTATGGAAGATATTTAATGGATACAGTACTCTTGGAGACATGTGGGAATATATGTTTTAGATGTTGCAGTTCTTCTCAGATCAAATCATATTTCTTGTGAAAATAGTGTAGTATTAACTGATGGAACATCAAACCTGAAGGGCCTGTTCAAGACGTTTGTATTCTGAGTTTTAAAAAGTCCACTTTTATTTGCTGTTAGACTCATATTTTGAATCAGATACTCTTAGATGCAATGGGAATGTTAGAAGAGACATACTCATGTTTGTCTTTTGAATGTTGAGACTTCATTTTTAAGATGATGATAAAAAGGGCTAGGGTGTGGCTCAGTGGTAGAGCGCTTGCCTGGCATTTGTGAGGCACTGGGTTCGGTTCTCAGCACCACATATAAATAAATAAAATAAAGGTCCATTGACAACTAAAAAAAAAGATGATGATAAAAGCATGTGACAAAATAAATTCAAAGATGATGGAATAATTATTTTTCTCATGGTGGAACAATATATCTACCTTACTTGATATCTTGTGCATCTCAGTTTTAAAAAATAGTAAAATAAATGTTAGTTTATCAAGAAAGAAAGGGCTAGTGTTGCTTTAATATAATTCTCTTCAAATGTCCTTCTGCAAACTGTAAACAGAAGAAGCATTTCAATCTGTGGATGGAGCTGGAGAACTGTTAAGGGCCTCATTAAAAATAAATACCTTCTTAATAAAAGGAAAATATTTGATTTCCTACCTGTGAGGTTTTCAAACAAACCTGCATGAACTTTATTGTACATAAAAATTAAAAACTTTATCAATAACATGTTTTGATAGGAGATTTGATAGAAGAAATATTTCCACTTACCATAAGATGGGGGAAAAAACAGCAAAGTCAGAGAATATGGTCCTGGGTAACACAACCAAGAATGAGACATCCTCTCAGGAGACCCTCTGTGGTGAATTCAGTCAAGTGACATAAAAAAAATCATCTCTGTAGGGTTCGCTTTTGTGTCAGAACCCTACAGAGATGTTCCTCTTGAAAAGCTGGCCCTGGAAATTTGTATAAAGATCTAACATCAACAAAATTTTACCCAAACATAAGAAAGTAGGCTGATTTTTTCAATGTTTTGGAGAGTTCATCATTTAAATATCTAAGTATGGGGCTGGGGCTCTAGCTCAGTGGTAGAGCTGAGCTGTAGCTCAGTGCTTCCCTAGTATGTATGAGGCCCTGGGTTTGATCCTCAGCACCATACAAATAGATAAGTAAATAAAATAAAGGCATTGTGTTCATCTACAACTAAAAATTTTTTTAAAAATTCAAAGTATGACTTGGTATTATAGTTATTAATGACACAAAGGTATTTGGTTCTATTATAAGCAGGCAATCATTTTTGTCATGTACACTATGTAAGTCAATTTGGGATATCAAATGTAAGAAAAAATTAATCAGTGATAAAATGAAATAAAACATGATTACAAGTGAAGGAGAAGAATCACATCACTTGGGAGTGATTTTAACCTTTGGAATCTTAAACAAAATCCTCAGATTTAGGGAAAAAGGAACATTCTACTTTTTTCTCGTTATTTCCTTTGTCAAATACTGGTTATGTGACATGGCTATATGTGGATATAACTGCTCTCATTTTGTTGCTATGTATAGTAGTGGTTATTATAATTAAATTTGTAAGGTCAGAGAAGGGAATTCAGCAGTTAGAAGAGTAAGAGGAAGGAAAGGGTGGAGGACAATTTACACTCCAAACATAACATTGAAATTTGTAACTTTAATTTTCAGGATTATAACTCTCATTTCTGACATCAAAAATGAAGAGATTTAAAATCCATTTCAAGTGTGTAACTATAATTTCATAAAACTTTATGTTCCACAATATATAACATATAATAAAAATGTGAAGTGCAGAAAATAGTCACCATTTACTGCCTCTTTATGTCCTCAAGTCTTGTGCCTTTTAAAATAGGGATAAATGTTGGTGAAATGGTTTCTTTTTTATTGTTCAGAAACTTCTAAAATACTATACAATCAATGTGAAATAAAATAAAAGAAGAAATGCATTATTTAATCTAAATCAGAATACCTGAGTTTTTTTCTCAATCTCTGAGCCTGCAAACTGCAGTCTGTTAGATACATACTTTAATATGTAAAGCTTTCGCTTCCTTACTGGCATTGCTAAGGAGAAAAAGAATGTTAACGTCAAAGAAGACAAATTTTTTGAAATAACACATGAGTTTTGATAAATTATTCAAATAGAAAAAATTAGTATAATTTTATTAATAAACTAACAATCCCATGTCTTTGTTTTTCTCTTCATGTATAATCAAGTCTGATAATAAAACTTATATCTACTAATTTTACCCTGTTATCTTTCCTGTGTCACTAATGAACTTGATGTCATCCTTTCATATTCCCAGCATTGATCTAGTCTCAGTCCTTGATGCCTTTTGGTGGTACTGGTTTTCTCACATAAGTGCTGTAATGCATTTATTATGAAATTCTTATAAAATCAATTTAGTGTAATTTATTTTATCTGAAACCATCAGAAAACTAAGCTTCTTTTACTTTGAAATGCATTAACTTTTATAGTAACATAATATTTTGATTTATTAAACATCATAAGTCTCCTTTCATGGGCCACCTTGTCCAAGCACAGACAGGTAATTTCATTTAGTATAATAGAAAGAATCCTGGACAGAGAGTTGGACAACCCAGTTTCTATTCTGATTTCTGTAATTAACTAGCTCTGTGATATTGGGAAAAATAACAGCCTTTTTGATTCATATTTTCCTCATATGTGACATGAAGTAATTGAAACAATGCTAAGGTAACTTTCAGTTACAATGGCCTGATTTTATGCTATGACAGATACTGTGCATGAAGACTATTCTTTTTGTAAAGTCTATATCTCTTTATCAATTCACATTACACTAATAGTCATTTTTCAGTATCTGATAGCAAGTATAATTTGGTATGATAGATGCCTATAATCATCTATTATAAAATTGAGGGACAGCTGGCATGGGGTATAGCCCATCTCTCCAATTCAGGGATTATGCAATGATCTAGACTGGCCAGTTCCAGAGTAATTGTGGAAGTACATCTAGAGAAAGAATGACAGGGTTTAAGCCTCAAGTGTACAGCTTTGTTTGTTCCTCCAGCTTTGTGAACTGATGGGTATATGAGCTGGCTGCTAAATGCCTTGTCATTCTTTATATTATGAACAGCCCAATAAATTTCAAACTCCATAATAGGCTACTGTATTCTCAGAACCAATAAATGATATGCCAACTACTCAGAGAAGCTTCAGGATATAAAATTGATGGCAACTTTATTATATCTACAAGCATAGACAGATCATGGAAGCAGAAATACTCAACATTTTATAAGGCAATAAATGAAGACTGTTTTAAACTAAAATACAACATTGTGTTTTTTATGTGAGCAAAATCAAAATTTGGAATTAAAAAAATAATATTCTGTGAAAACATTTTTCTTCAAAAAGTAGGATAGAGGAGGTTGGTTTGGGCAGCAGCTAAATTGTGATATTGTAAAGAATCAAGCAGCAGGTTTAAGTGTAGTTCTATGAGAGAGTATATGTATGACTTTGATTCTGAATTGGAAAAGGCGGGTGGGGAGAAACTACAAACCATGACCTTGCTTCATTAAATAAACATTCAGTATTATGAGGTAGCTGCTAAGCTTTCATTTTCAAAATTCCATGTTTAACTAAAGTGCTTAGAATGGCTGACTTGGAGAGTGCTGCTAGGGATCCCAATAAAATGAATGAATCTGTGCATTTGATTAAATTTAATTAACTGTTATTACTTTAATTGCAGAAGCACAGGCTCATACAACAAATTGTCAATATAGAACAAAATAAGATTCCATTTGCCTTTGTGCAAATATTTACATGATGAAAGTTCTGACTTTAGTATGGAGATTGCTACATACTAGATCCATGGCCTATGATAAGATCCATGGCCTATGATAATCCCTCCTTCATAAGATGCAGTTAGCAGACATTTCATTTTCTAACATAACAAACAGGATTGTTTTAAACTTCGTAAAGGACGGAATGGTAACAATAGTAAAATGTGCAGCATTTCTTTATTGACTTCAATGTGAACAAATATTCTCCAACCATGTTGGTCTTTTGGGGACTTACTGATGGAATTTTCCCTAAAATATTGCAACCTGAATACTGCTGATGTTCAAAAAATGTTGGTCTGATGGAAAAAGAAAATGGGGTTCTGTTTGTTTTGGGGTAACTTAGGCAGGTATTGTTTTGTTTCTCTAATTTTTGTTTTTTCAGACTGACAAAACCAAATTCATATTTAGTAAATTTTGGGGGCTCTTATATGTGGAAAGTCAAGAATATGCCCCAAAACTAACATGACGTTATCAGATCTGTTTCCTTTGTACTTTCCTTATTTTTCTCCTCTCAATTTCCCTTCCTATAGAGGCTTCATTTCCTCTGATGTCAGTCAGAGGTGCCTTTGTGTGTTGTCTAAGTTGGAGATGATGGGTTCAGGGACCATCTTAGTAATCAAGTGGCTATTCTTTTTGATTAGAAAGTTTGGTGCCAAACATGAGATCCTTGCCCATATGATGGCCAAAGGGACAAAATGCAGCAAACGTCAATATCAATAGATTCACAGAGATTAGAGTATCAATAGAGTGCTCAATCAGAATCAGAGGAGAAGGGATACTAGTAGATAAGTAAAACAAACAAATTAAATAATATGCCTCAAATCATGTCATATAACCAAGACATGATGATAGTCAATTTAATCTAAAGATTTAATTAACTTTTTTAGAAATGAAGTTAATATTAGGGTTCTATTACACTCTGCACTCTGTTGCTGTATTACGAACTCCCATAGACTTAGCAGCTCAAAACTATACCCACTGATTAGCTCTTACTTCTGCAGGCAGAGGTCCAGTGCAGCACACCTGGCTTCTCTACACAGGGTCTCACAAGATTGAAAACAAGTTGCCAATGAGGCTCTTCAATTAAAAGATGCTTCTAAGCTCATTCAGGCTGTTCGCTGAGTCATTTCCTTTCTAGCTGAAAATGTAGTCCCCTTATTACTCAAGCCAAGAGCTAGGGTCTATCCTCAACTCCTGGTGGTTGCTCTCCAGTCAGCAACTCACCTTGGTGTTTGTCCTCCCCCAGGCCAGCTGCAACACATCTCTGATTTCATTTCTAAACTGGAAAAAAACAAGTTCCCTTAGAAAGGTCTCACATGCTTAGTTCAGGCCACAAAACTAACCTCCTTATTTGAGAGTTAGCTGTGCTATATAATATATCTTAACAATAGCAGGAAATTAAACAGTTTTCACAGTTCTGGGGATTATGCAGAGAACATACACCAAGGGGAGAGAAATTTTCCAGAATATGGTAGAATTCTGCCTACTGCCCCATATGTTGCATTTTATTCATGATTGAGAAATGAGACCTGATTTAGATTTAATTTTATGTTGAGTATGCTCAAGTTTAATGATCTAAAATTATACAATAAAATTATAAACTAAATTTGAAATCTGGTTGGTTAGTTTCAAAAATTATGTGTACAAATTACTTAGCAACCAAGGCTACCTGGATAAAGGAAAATTTTAAAAAGCAATTGAAAACTGTTAGTAAACAAACTTTTAAAAAATCTTGTATGTAATAAAACTGCAAAACCAATAGCATTCATCAGTTTTAGAAAAATGTGTTATGAACATCAAAACATACCCCAAACATGGATTCAATGATATTTTAGGATATTACTAACAAAGAAATTCAGTATCTTCTGAAAAGCAGCCAGACTTTAAAGATTTATTTGTCATTTAAGGTCTCCTTCAATGTCAAATTATGTATCTGCTTTCATAATCCTCATCATCTCTGACCTTTGCAAATGCAATTGTCCAGAATAAATTTCAGTCAGGCATCCTGTGGTATATATTTGCTAAAAGCAATGGAAGTTCAAGATGCAGTATCTGTGAGAGCTTTATCTTTTTTCTATTATTTTTTTTTCCTGTAAAGTGGAACTATTAGTTTTTGGTGGTCTCTGGAGGGTCCGATTAGCTCTAATGTGAAATAAGTAAACTCTGAGAATGATTCTTTCCTTAAAGTATTTGTAATGAGAGCTTTAAAAAAATCTCTAATTCATTTGTATTTTGAAATAAGATGCCACTTACTGAATTACTGCTACTATTTGTCATTAACACATTTAAATTTAGCATTAAGAAGATTCAATTTTATACTACTGGGCAGAAGATGAATATGTAATGTACAAATTATCATTCAAATCATGTAATACTTATGAAATACTTAAGGGATATAAGACAGATATGAATTTTAAACAAAAAATTTGGCAGGAAAATATGACTAATAATACAAAGAAAAGAAACTTTATGTTCTTAGATTCATTTTTCTGGCATTTGTGATATTATACTTTCAAATTCTGTATAAAGTAGTTACTATGTATTGAAGTAAGAAAATAAAAGACTTCAGCAAGGTGGCTTTTTGCTTGAGCACACAAAAGCACTCCCACATTAATGCATGTTACAGAAAATGGGTCACCTTCAAATAACCCTTGAAAGTAAGCAGACCCTACAATTTATTTATTTTGCAAAAATGTGCTTTTGTGTGAATACAAGAAAATGCAAATACCTCTCATTTTTTCACTTATATACACACACATCTATATAAACATACCCATACACATTTACATATCTATTTGTGTAGTTGTTAGTTCATTGTGAGAAATAGCTTAATGACTGTTTCTATAACAAAGAATTATTCCATTATGTTTTTATAATAATAGACCTTTTATCTTTCAAAGCAAATTATGGTGTAAATGATGCACACAACTTTAGGAAAAAATGTTTTCACTGAAATATTTTATTGACATAAATATAAATTATATTCTATTCAACGTAAATATTTTTCACTCTTTCTAGTTGATGACCAAGTATTGCAAATATAAAATTAAGACTTGTAATAGTATTTATAATTCTAAATATTTTATTAATGCAGATAAATTCTAACTACAAACATAATACCTTTGTAAATAAGGTACAAAAAGCACATGCTTTTAATTTTATAAGACATGTTTAACTAAAATTTCTATAGGAAAATGTGTCATAAAAATACAAAAAAGTAACTGTTTTGAATGAATGCCTGTGTGGTCATGATGCAGGCTGTTCACCACAAGATTCCTGTCTCCTTGGAGAGAGTAATGAATTGTGTTCTCTATTCTAGTGTCTAGTTCAATTAATAATGGGCAGTATAAAGTGTTTTTGAAACTATTTTCATTAATCAATTCACTGTAATACAAATCTGGTTTTGTTCAAGCAAAACCATGTCACAAAACTAATACTTGGATAATTTCCATCTGTTGTTAACCTAATTATCTTATCAAAGATGAAGGTTATTTGGATCATTTATTTTTGTCTTTCAAGACTGTAACTGTTTCAAAATTTAAAGAAAACAGACATCTATGTAATGAGATTAAATGTGAACTGATGGTTTAAATGCTAGTCCAAAAACCATGGAGATTAGAGTACCTGGTTTGTATCTCAGCTTTGTCTTTCTATTTGTGAACCTGGAACTGTTAGCCTGATTGTGTCTTGCTTTCTCTATCTACAAGAGGAAGACAGCAACAGTAAAGTTATATTGATACAATTATTCTTGGTATTAAAGTGATTTTAGTAATAAAAAGCATTATAAAATTTCCTAGAAAAAACTAAAAGCTCAATAGGGAATTCTGTTATTATTTGGAACTCAATTAGTGTTATTGTATGCACTAATAAAAAATAATATAAATCAAAACAAATATTGCTAATTGGGCTTTTTGGGTGTAAAAGGAGAGAAAAGAAAAAACAAATATTAAATATTATGTAAAGTATACTTACAAATTAACACTATATATATTATAATTTATATTTTGCCTATGAAGAGTGAAATACAAAGAAATTCCATAATTTACACAGTAGCACAAAAATGATGTGATAAGTTTAGGATTCTAATTCCCAGATAATTATTATCCATGATCATGGATTTTAGATCATTCTATGTCATGTACTCCTACATACTAAAACAAAAAAGGAAACAAAGGATCAAAGATTGTCATATATTTGTTCCTCATTAATTTATAAGTTCATGAAACCATTACTTAGCAGAACCACGTGTCCTTTATTTGATCAGTTAGAAACACAGAAATCAATAAAGTCCAATTGTGTCTAATCTCTTATATCAAGTAAAAGAAAATTTTGACCTCTGAAGTTAGACCAACACTGAGGTAAGTCTGAGACAAATAATAGAAACATTAAAATTTGGCAGGAACAGGAAGAAACGGTAACCAGATAAATAATAAGACTAAACAAAAGTATTTGATATCAATGTATCTTTATCATTATATAACTTTTTCATTGTCAAATTTTCTGAATTGACCATGATATCTTTTCACTAAATTTGTGCCTATTTAAGCTTAAGATAAAGCCACTTGTAGAATTGATAGTGGATACAGTTCATTGAAAATAAGAAAATGTTGCATCTCATCTTCACTTCTTGAGGTCATTTTATCCCGGTAACAAAGCATTAGTTTGAAAATTAAATATATTCTAAATTTTAACATACTTAAAATTACTATTTTTGGCTAAGAAAACATTTTGTTTTTAAATTCAGTTAGAGGCAATTGAAAGGCGGCATGATATGAAATGGCAGTGTCTATAACAACCAGAGGGCTCCTGGTCAGGAAAGAGGCTGCCTACTTTCAGTCTAGAGATAAATGTCAAAACTAGTGATGAGCAAACACAAAGAAGAGACTAGTAAAATCATTCACTTGATGAAGACTAATTAACTGTTTTAAATGAAGAAGGTTCTTTCATACACAGAACCCTTCACAATAATTAGGTAAACTAGTTAGAAGGAAAAGTTTCCTAATAAGCTGAAGACCTACCACAAAAAAAGTAAATGTTTATTTCTCACATTTTATTTGAGCATAATGTATGTGCTAATTATTTTCATTTCTAGAATAATAATGATATGTGCTCTTATTTGTTATTTTTGACTTATGACTATACTTTTGACCTCTCTCTCTTTTCTTTCTTCTTCCTCTCAATATTTTTCTTTTTTCTCTTCCACAGATAATTTTTAGTTTTTGCCTCAACATCTTACACATGCTTTTCTTTTAAACTCTTGATTTTCTGTCTTGATGCTTCTTGGAATGTCCAGTGATATTTCAGAGTTCTTATACGCAGAAAATTAGGAAATTAAGCAATACTTCTTATATTGAATTTTCTCTAGATATTCTCTTATATTGAATACCTGACCAAAATAATCTCTGGTGCTATTTTATGGTGATGGGAATATGGCTTTCTTCTGGAACATTTTGCTTTGTTTTGATTTATGTCTGCAGGTACAAATATAGTACATGTGGTACAAATCAATTTTAGACATATTCTATTATATAACAAATTTCTTTCTAGTTCCCTTTAGATGTTTATTGTATTAGCTTTTTGCAAAGGGCTCTGTGCAAAAGATTTTTTAAAAAACTGTTAATTAGTAGATCCACTTGGGGAAGAAATGCATTCAATATTGATCTATAAATTGTGATTCTCTCTCCTTGAACAAACAACATGAAAAAGAGGCATGGGTTATTCAGAGTTCATAAACTGCATATACTATTCTCTGAAGTGCTTAAGCATTTTAGATATATTTATAGCCATCATGACACTTGGACAGAATATTGTTTGACTTACTGAAATAATCCCACTAGGAAGGTTAAGGAGTTGATTTATAGCAAGCAGATAATACCTTCACATATTAAATATTTGTAAGAAATAAAGGCAGGAAACTTAAGACTCCAATTTTTTTTTTCTATGAAACAGATCTTCGGGCCAAAAGTGTCAGTTATGGACAGAAACAAAACTGTTGCAATTTGCTACCTTTTCTTCAGATATTGCCCTGAGACCTCCGCATCATCTCTTATCCTCTCTTAGGAAGGAAAATGTTTTTGAAATGTATCAGTAAGAGAAAGTCAACAACATACAGAGAGAAAGCATCACAAACTTAGTTGATTTATAAATCAGTTGACCTGTACTGAAATTAAGGAATATGAATGAATTATATATATTTAAAATATTTACCTGAGATATTTATCATTATTTAGTAATAAATTATGTATATTTTGGATATACTGGAAAGTGACAGGATTTTTATATAGATTTAATTCCATTTTGAAATCTTATTTATATTTACCATATGCTAATTATTTTGTCTTAATGTAATAAAACATTTTATATTTTCAAATAAAAACAACTTCTATTTAAAATTTTAAAATTAAAAAATGGAGGGAGAAGTAAAATATGCATACAATGAACTATCATAATGATAATGACTTATGAAAAAAATGGTTAAATTTAGTTTTACTTTGGAGTTTAGATTTGGGTTCATCTGCTTTATAGTGTTATTAAATATATATACAAGTAAATTAGTGTAGAATGTATAGCTTTTTCAAATTATAGTTTTCATTTTGAATATGTGACTTTAGTTTAAAAGATTTCATTATCATATCTTGATAGCATGTATTATTGTTTGGTCTCAAAATTAAATAAAGCCTATAACGTTTGTAACAGTACATGGTATTTGGTAAGGACTAATAATAAAGTAATAAAATGATAAATTATGGTTAATATTAAAATGTATAAATGATATCTGATGATAATAATGTGCTATCAGTGATTATTATCACTTATCTTAAAACCAGATTAAATTGTATATATTTAAGTATTCTGAAAAATAATCACATTGCCTGAAATTATATATAATATTCATTTTTATTCAAAGTAGAGATTATATTGCTGAAAATTTGATTAAAATACTTTATATTCTAGGAATGTTTTGCTACCTAAATGTTGGCTTTGTGAAAGATGTTTTACAGCTTGGGAAATTAGGAAAGAAATTATTTTAAACTTCTATTTTTTTCTTCAAAATCCTGGCTTTAAGCCAGTGATCTCTGTAACTTTTATTGAAGTGCATACTAATATTTTATGATAGACTCAAGTGATAGAATATAATCTAAATTAAGCACAGTTGTAAAATATGACAATCTGAGAAAATAGCTTGCCTCTCACATGCAACCGTACATGCAGTATTCAAGGAGACAAAGAGATGAAAGAGAACAGTAGGGGAATAGTATTTTTTTTTCTTTAGCAACATGTATCCTATATCTTAGCACATCACTGTTTGTTGCTCTTGAACATTGCAAGCCATCTTTGTTCTCATATGCTCTTCCTTAGCATATCTCAGGAAATGTGAGCATTTTTGAAATGAATTTCTACTGTCTTAAATAGAAGGTGAAACACTTCCAAATGATAAATATCTTTGGGTCTGTTACCCAGACGGGGGAATTCCCTACTCACATTGGACTATTAAAGGGAATCCCTAGCTTTGAAAGTGATATTTCTGTTCGTTCAATTTGCAGCAATCAAGCTTGGAAGAATAAACGAGTCCTCTCATGATAAAGAGTAGAATGGCACAGAATGCCAAATATTCTTGGGCATTCAGTGACTTTGGAAAGAAAGAAGATTGGCATTATAAGATTACTCAGCCAGAGTTATAGATCTTCAGGTGTGGTCATTTTGTCTATAAACAATATTATAATCACAATCTAATGGATTTTTAGCTAACCAAATAACTAATGTGATGTTCCTAAGCGCAGAATAAGTATTAATATGAAACTAAACAACTACCAATAAAGGAAACCTTAAATATTTTGTAGGCTTACCAGTAAAGATATAGCAAAAATCATTTGTTTTCTATGTAATAAAAGTATTTCAGCTAAAGAAATTCACTTTTGAAAAATATATTGACCAGTTTGAGTTAATCCTGCATTTCAATAAAACAGTTACAATCTTACTTCAGATCACAAGTAGTGACTGCTGAACCATATGGTTAAATCATTTTATATCTTTTGTAATATTACATTTTAACCTAGTAATAAGTATTACAATTTATATGCAATTATTACACTGAAATTTCCTGATGGAATTCTGTACAAGGAATTTTCCCTTTACCTTTTAATGTGTGTGTGTGTAGAAATGGCTGTCAAAACATCTCTCATTTTCATGCTACCACTGAGCTATATCTCCAGCCCTAAAGGTATCCATTTCTGGTTACAAAGCTCTCTGTACTATGTAGGCAGAATTTTATTTGACCATTTTTGCCTGTGTACAGTTTGAGATTGAACAAAAATTAATAAAACAGCTAAAATAATAAAGATGAGGAGACATATCAGGAAATTCCTTGTTTCAGCAGACAAATTCAGAAGGAATTTGACAAAGATAAATGACAAAAAAGTAACTAATATATAAATGTGTGATCCTTACATCATTAAGGAAAATAAAGATACAAAATTCAAATGCAGTGCATGAAACTTTCATGAATCCATATATAGAAAAACAGATATTTGGAGAGATATATATGGGATATATATATCCATATATATCTATCTCTCTATCTATCTCTCTATCTATCTATAGATAGATATATAGATATATATGGAATAAGTGATGTTTACTAAAAGATGGTATTTTAATTAATTTTCTTACATGATTTAGTAGCACTATAATTGTATAGAAAAAAGGCCTTTTTAAAAATAAATCAATGGGGGCCTGGGATTGTAGCTCAGTGGTAGAGTGCTTGCCTAGCATGTGTGAGGCACTGGGTTCAATTCTCAGCAATGCATACAAATAAATTTAAAAAATGTCCATTGATAACTAAATATTAAAAACAAAATTTATAAAAAAATCAATGTTTATGAGTATATAGTATATTATTATATTTGCATTTTCTTCCAAAGTGACCACATATAGGAACAAAACAAATACAACACAATGTTAATTATTGTTTACTCTAGATGGTGAGAATATAGGTTTTTATTGTATTTCTTTCCATTTTTCTATCGTTTTTAAATTTTGTTCAATACAATTTTGTTAAAGGAAATTGATGTACTGCTCACACACATTTAACTCCTCTCCTGAGACCATCAGTCATTAGTAGTAAAGAAACAAAAGTGCCAACCCATAATCCTGGTGGGAATGGCATGGAGGCCATGAGAAAGCATATCTAATTTCTGTAAAATGACAAATGGGTAAAGGACTGATAACCAGTCAAAGAAGCTCAGAGATGCTAGATGCAAGAATTTACATTGAGAGGGCTCCAATAAAGTAGGGGCAATTTGAAAAAGTCTTACAATTGTCAGTTATTAGGGACAAAAGGAATAAGGCCTGCCAGGTAAAATGCAGAGGTTGGCACTGGTGGTGTATACACAAAATTTTTCTCACCTGTATGAAATCATAAATACAGATATAAATAACTAGACATGAGTAATACAGAAATAATTATTTAAAAAAGAAATTAATCTTTAGATAATCTGTATTTAGAGCAGTGCTGGCACAACATTATGGTTAAAATATCCTCTATCACACATTTGAATCTCATAGCAATGTTTAGTTCTCTTTCTCTTAAGGTCTATACTATGTTGAGTTCTCTTTCTCTCTAGGTCAATACTACAATCAACGAAGTTAACTCACAAATTCAAAACTGCAAATTAGATTATGTATCCTTTAAATGAACAGAAAACTAAGAGCATAAGAGTCATCAGATATTTGAGGAATGCCAGTAATATGATTAGCAAATACTCAGATTTCAAAACTGAAAATAAGTATTTAAGTAATAGATAATTCAGGCAAAGTACAAAAAGCAAGAGTCTTCAAAACTGTGAAAAAATGCCAAGATAATGTCAAGATAATGACACTATTTTTTAAAATGGGAACATTCAAGATGAAAGAAAGAAGCCTTGGAGTATGTCTATGGTTTATTTGTATACTGACATCAGAAAATCAGAAAAACACTACCAATAAGGTATTGAAACATAAAAACATATTTTTAGGGAAATAGACCAAAACATAATAAAATGAATAATGTGAGTGATATGTATATGACATATGAAAGATGCTTGATTTCTAACATTGAACACATGAATTCTAGATAAATAACAGATAAAACAGGATAAGAAATAATCAGAAAAATAATCATAGAAGGAAATTTTTAAGTTTTGAAGGAAAATAGGTTTTTCACTGAAAAACTGTGTACATCCTAAGGAAAGAAACACAAACTCAAGCTGAAGACAAATGTTCAAAATTTTCAAAAATACATACTTGGTTATGGTGTTCTAAATAATGAGAATACCAAGATCACAAAAGATTAAACACATGTAAAAATTTACTAAATAAATAAATCAATTAAAATAAATAGATTATGGGGCTAAGGTTGTAGCTCAGTGGTACAGTGCTTGCCTGGCATGTGTGAGGCAGTGGGTTCGATTCTCAGCGCCATGTAGAAATAAAATAAAAGTCCATTGACAACTAAAAAATATTTTAAAAAATAAGAATAAAATAAAATAAATGGATTAAAATAAAATTCATTGCCTATAAAATAATTAAACATCATGTCTTGATTTCTAGAAATCAATGATATATTTGTTTCTACAAGAAAATACAATAATGCCTTCAAATGTATGAAGACAGATTTCCAACCTAGTAATATCTAACCAAACAATAATTAATTGTACATGAGTGCAAAATAAAGGAACTTTGCGATATGCAAAGACTCCAGTAAGAGAACCATTCTTAAGACATTGTGTGATATTGGTGCTGACAAACAAAAGAATGAACCAAAGTAGAATAAAATATAAGATGCAAGAAATCTTCTTCCAAAAGAGGAAATTAATAAAGTTCCAGGCTGACAATTGTGCAGCTGTTCTTGTTGAAATAGAAAGGTTTAGATCTCTCTATTGGAGGTATGTACTAAAAAAGAGATTGATGTTGGCCTGCGAGATAGAATGAGACTAAGGGTATGACAAAATCAAATAATATAAACAAATAAAGATGATATTATAGAAAAAATTCATATTTAAAATGAAAACACAGTAATCACATAGACATTGCACATTATTTGATGGCAAAACAAAAATACTTACATTATGGTAATTGTTATAAAATAGTATGAGGGTTTTAAAAAATATTTTAGCATAAACATATAGGAAAAACCCTGGAAAACTCACATACCAGTTACAGTCCCCTAGAGAAGCAGAAATAATCAAATTATTAGATATACACATAGATATAAATATGTATACGTTGTTATAGGTATATGAAGAGATCCCTGATAAGAAATTGGCTCCATCATTGTGGAGACTGGCTAGTATCAAGATATACAATCAGCAAGCTGGGGACCCAGCGAAGCTGATGACGTGATACCAGTATAAATATGGGCAGCTTCAACACCCTGGAAGAGTTAATAATTCAGTTCAAGTTGAAAGCAAAAGTTTTTTTTAAAGCTGTGCCAGTGTCCCAGCTCTAAGGCAATCATGCAACAAGGGTTCCTTCTTACTCACAAAAGAGTTAGCCTTTTGGTTCCAGTCAGGTTCTGAACTTATTGGATATGATCCACTCATATTCGGAAGCACAACCTACCTTTTCCCACTCTATTAAGATAACTCAAATGTTAATTTCATTCAGAAACTCCCTCACAGACACACTCAGAATCTTTAGGAATCTCATGTACCAATGAAGTGGACACATACAATTAGCTATCAGGGATTACCTTAAAAAAACACAATTCAAAAATCTTCAGGACATTTTTGTGTACACAGATGATGAAAGGTGGGGGGAGAAATGGGAGGAGATATAAGGGGAAGGATGGAGGTGTTAACACTGTGTCCTTAGGAGATGGAGAACTGCATACATTCAAGGACTGAACTGAGTTTGGAAAGAGATAAACACATGCTATTTAAACCAAACAGTATTGCCATTCTATTGGAAAATAAAGGTGATGTGATGTTTGTAAGTTAACAGATATCACTTATATTGAAAATTAAAGAACTTAGTATAACACTTAATCCTTTAGTAAATATTCCTCTATGTGTTTTTATAAGGACTGCAACAGAAATCTTAAAATGTTATTTTCCAGGGTAACTTGGAAAGGGGAGGGTACCGTTAAGGCTTTTAAAGATTTTTGCACTCCTGTATTTGGCAATGTCATGCATAAGTTAAAATATTTGTGGTAAATTAAAACATAATAAATTCATATCTTTGATATGGAAAATGTTTAATATATAATATGTCTACAAAGCAAGTTACAAAGGAGTATGCCGTATAGTATAGCACTAAGCTTACAGCGCACCATAGCGTGAATGTACACCCTGAACATTTCTGGCTTAGCTGCACTCTCTATCCTCAAAAGTTTTGATTTGGCTTAACACCAAATCAGAAATTTTTATGGTGTTATGGTTTATATATGAAGCATCTCTCAGTAACTTATGTGTTAGACAATACAAGGAAGTTTAGAGGTGAAGTGATTGATTTATGAAAGTCTTAATCTAATTAATGCATTAATCCACTTGAATAGATTAACTGGGTGGTAACTGGAGGCAGGTAGAATGTGGCTGGAGGAGGTGGATCACTAGGGGTGGCCTTTGGGTTTTATATATTCTCCTATCTGTCCTGTTTTGAGCTATCTGTAATTCTTTGTTTTGTCCTGAACTGCCTTCCTCAGCCATACCCTTCTGCCATGATGTCCTACCTCCCCTCAGGCCCAGAGCAATGGAATCGGTGGGTCTATGGCCGGAGACCTCTGAAACCTTGAAACCTAGATAAACTCTTCTTCTTCTATGTTGTTCTTGTCAGGTCTTTTGGTCATGGCAAAAAAGCTGACCAATACAATAGGTAAAGAAATGAACAATTAATGCTCCTTATCCTGTTTTTTCCCCATAATTTCATATAATCTAGTCCAAGAAGATATAAGTTGAAACTCCCTCAAAAATTACAGCTAATTACAGCCTCAGAGACTAAGGCAATTGGAGAAGGGGTAAAATGAAAATGAGTGCTTATGAAAATTATGACAGGGATGAATGAACAGTATTTGAAACCCATGTAACAATTTACAAAACAGCAGCCATTTAAAAAAAATTTAAATACCTTTATTTATTTTATTTTTATGTGGTGCTGAGGATCAAATCCAATACCTCACATGTGCCAGGCAAGTACTCGACCACTGAGCTACAACCCCAGCAACAGCAGCCATTTTAAAGAACAAAGAAAATAAGATTTTAAATAACATTTCAATGGTGGCAACAATATTAAAATATTTTTTGTAAATTTTTTT
>CM053407.1:107403323-107422136 GCA_028644305.1 Xerus rutilus
GGCGGTCCCTCTCATCTGGCGGCGGTGGAGGCGGTGACAGTGGAGGTGCCCTTGCCTCTGGTATTGGTTCTGGCGATTGCTCTCACTTTGGTTCTGGGGGCGGTTTTGGCGCTGTGGCCTGTGGCGGCTGGCGGTGGCTCTGGGACTCTGGCGGTGGCTGGAGGTGGCACTGGCAGAGGCTCTGGGAGTGGCTCTAGGGGCTCTGGCGGCTCTGGGGGCTGCTCTGAGGGCTCAAGTGGAGTCTGGCAGCGCCTCTGTGGCAGCTCTGGCGGAAACTCTGGGGGTTCTCGGGGCTCTGGTAGCGGCTGGCGGCGGCTGGCGGCTTTAGCGGCTCTGGCGGCGGCGCTGGCGGAGGCTCTGGGGGCTCTGGGGTACCTGGTGGGTCTGGCGGCGCCTCTGTGGCAGCTCTGGCAGCGGCTCTGGGGGTTCTGGGGCTCTGGTGGTGGCTGGCGGCGGCAAAGGCTGCAGCTCCGGCGGCAACTCCGGTGGCAGTTGGCGGGGGCTCAGGAGGCTCTGTGCTTCTGTTGAAAGTGGACACAAGCTATTGGTTAACTCAAGCGCTCCGCCCTCATGTCCCTTATCCCCTCAGGGGCCCTGGTGGCAGAGACAGTTCTTAAATTTGGATCAATAGTGTTGCTACTTTTTCCAAACCCTTACTAGCACAAACTGAAGTGGCAAGCCAGTGTGGCGTTTTCCAGAGTAGATGGTGTCCTTTGGATTCAAAACACAGACCCTGCAAAACAAGATTGGTGGCGAGCTTCTGTTCTCTGCTGAAACACCAGTGGGCAGACCTGCTATTAGGAGCTGCTTGGCTGCAGAGGCCTTCCACTTACTAGGAGTCCACCTGCCAGTTCAAGCAGGAAATTCTACTTTAACTACAGGGACCTTTCAGCAAGGTAAGTGTACATATTCATATACATCCATACAAATGAGATTGTATTTTATTTGTATGTAATTTTATACATTATTTATTCAAAATAAGAATTGATTGGAAAAATCAGACACAGGCAATATATGGTGTCACAAACCTGTAATCCCAGTTATTAATAAGCTGAGTAAAGAGGGTTGCCAGTTTTTTATTTTAAATGACCAGTAGAAAATCTGCTTCCAGGAATTTATCAGTTTTCCATAAATTGTCAAATTTGGGGATCAAAATTTGGGGATCAAATTTGGGGACGTGTAGATGACTAAAGCACTTTGGGACATGTAGAGTTTTAAATATTACAAGTTTTTCTAATTCATGACTATAGGATTTTTTTTTTCTTTTTGTATCTTCTTATAATCACTTCCTCACATGTTTTATAGTTTGCAGTGCACAGATTGTCACCACCTTGGTTAATTTTATTGCTAATTACTGTTACTATTTTTGGTATTATTTTATGGGGGGTTGTTTTCTTGATTTTTCTGATACTTTTTAGGGTATAAAAATGCTAGTGATTTTTTATATCCTAGAACTTTTTTGGGGGGGTACTTGGGTTTGAACACAGGGGAACTCGAACACTGAGACACATCCCCAGACTTGTTTTGTGTTTTATGTAGAGACAGAGTCTTGCTGAGTTGCTTAGCGCCTCACCATTGCTGAGGCTGGCTTTGAACTTGCGATTCTCCTTTCTCAGCCTTCCAAAGTGCTGGGATTATAGGCATGCACCACCGCGCACAGCTTATATCCTACAACTTTACTAAGTTCATTTAATATTTCTATCATTTTTGTTGGTAAAGATTTGTGTTTTGTCTATGCAAGATTAGATTATCTGCCAAGGGAAAATTTGCCACTTTCCTTCCTTTTTGATGTGGGTCTCCTTTCTTTCTTTCTCTTGAATGATTACTTAACTCAGACTCCCTGTAATTGAATAGAAGTGGTGAGAATGGGTGTAATTGTCTTGTTCCTGATCTTAGAAAAAAAATCACCCGCCCTTGGCTTAGAATTTGATATTTACTATGGGTTTGTCATATGTGGCTTTTATTGTGGAGATACTTTTCTTTTACACTTACTGTATCAAATTTTCTAAAAGAAATAATGTTGAGAGGCTGGGATTGTGGCTCAATGGGAGAGTGCTTACTGAGCATGTGTGAGGCACTGGGTTCAATTCTTAGCACCTTAAATAAAAAATAAAAAATTAAAATAAAGGTCCATTGACAACTAAAAAATATTTAAAAGAAGAAATGATGTTGAATGCTTTTTCTGCATTTATCAAGAAATGATTGTACAGGTTTGTTGTTCACTCTGTTAATGTGATATATAACATTTGTTGATTTGTTGATTTACATGTGTTGAATCATCCTTGTATCCCTGGGGAAAATTCCACTTGATCATGGAGAATGATTCCATTAATATGATGTTAAATTTGGCTTGCTAATATATTGTTGAAAAGTTTTCATCTGTGTTTGAGAGGGATATTGAACTTTAATTTTCATTTCTTGTTTTGTCATTGTCCTTAGCATCAGGGTAAGGCTGGTTCATCAAATGAGTTTTGAAGTGTGTCCTTTTCTTCAGTTATTGGAAGAATTTGCAATCATTAGATGGGAGAATATTTATGACTGAATCAATTTCATCACTAATTATTGGCCTACTCATATTTTTAGTTATTAATAACTCAATTCTGTTAGATTATATGTGTCAAGGCATTTATCAATTTCTTCTAGGTTTTCTAATTTGTTTTCATATAATATTCATAGTTGTATCTTGTGATTCTTTTTATGTCTATAGTATCAGTTGTAAAATCTCCTTTTTCATTTATAATTTCATTTGTGTTCTGTGTTTTGTAAGTTTGCTAAAGCTTTGTCAATATTTACAAAATCAATTTCATTTACATTTTATGTTGTTTTTCTAGTTTTATCATTTAATGTCTACTGATATTTACCCCTGTCCTTGTCTTGTTCCTTGAAGTATACCATTAGTTTATTTGGGATTTTCCTTGTTTCTTTGCTACCAGGAATTGAACCCAGGGACATTTATCTACTTGGTGACATCCTCAGCCATTTGTTTTGTGTTTTATTTTGAATCAGGGTATCACTAAGTTGCTTAGGGCTGGCTTTGAACTTATGATTCTCCTGCCTGAGCCTCCTGAGCTTCTGGAATTACAGGAGTGCACCACTGCACTACTGTAGCACCACTACTGGCCCTTGTTTTTCATATTGGTGTGTCCTGCTAGTAACTGTCTCTTACAGAGTGATTGCACTGTATGTCAAGTTGGAGAATATTGTGTTTTCCAGTTTTACTTTTTTAAACATTTTCAAGTTTCATTTTGAATTTTTTCATTGATTTTTTTTGATTCTTCTGGTGCATATTGTTTAATTTCAACATAATTGTGAATTTTCCAAGACTACTTCTTTTATTGATCTCTATTTTCAATATCATTTACTGAGAAATGATACACAGTATCATTTTAATTTTCTTAAACTTATTAATACTTATTTTGTGATCTAACATGTACTCCACTTCAGAATGTTCTAGGGGCACTTGAAATGGATGTTTATTCACCTGCTGTTAAATTAACTGTTCTTTTCTAAAATGTACTTTATATCCAACATTCCTTATAAGTTTCTCTCTGGGTGATCTGTCCATCATTGAAAGTTGTATACCAAAGTCATCTATTACTGCACTGCAGCCTGTCTCCTTTCAGATCTATTAATATCTGTTTTGAATGTTTAGATGCACTAATGTTAGGTGCCTATACATTTACAATTGTTATATCCTTTCAATGAATTGCCCACATAATTATACAATGACCTCTTTCTCTTGTTTTACATTTTTTTTTTTAATTTACAGGGCATATTATCTGATAAAGTATAAGCTACTCCTGTTCACTTTTTATTTCCATTGGCAGGCAACATTTTATTTCTTCCTTTTCAGATTATATATGTCCTTACAGGTAAAGCAAGTCTCTTGTAGACAGCATGTATATATATATTTTTATTTTAACTACTCATTCAGGTACACTGTGCCTTTGTGGAGAACTTCATTTACATTTAAAGTAATTATGGTATATTTAGTACTCCCATTTTGTTCACTTTTTTTTCCTGGTTGTTTTATATATCTTTTGCTTCTTTCATCCTTTCTGCCTTTGTAATTAAGAGAGTTTTCTCTAATGGTACACTTATATTCCTTGTTTCTTTACCTTTTATGTAACTATTATAGGTTTTTTCTTTGTGGTTAATGTGAAGATTGCATAGCACACCTTTTTTTTTTTTTTCAGGACTAAAGACAGAACTCAGGGGCTTGTGCATGCTACGCAAGTGCTCTGCCACTGTGCTAAATCCCCAATTCCTGCATAACACATCTTAATGAATCTCTGAACTAATTATTGGGTATTGCTGTTTTAAGTGTTTTATGTTCTAACTTTCATGCTAAAGATATAGGTGATTTTACAGAGCCATATCACAGTACTAGAATATTCTGAATTTGACTATATACTTCTTTTAACTGACAAATTTTTACTTTTATGTTTTTGTTTGATTCATTAATGTTCTTTCCTTTTTCTTGAGCAACTCTCTTCAGCATTTCATGAAATACAGGTCTGACAGTTATGAATTTCCTGTTTTGCTTGTCCAAGAAAGACTTTATCTTTCCATTTCTGAAGAACATCTTTATTTGTCACTGTATTCTTGCTTGGGACATTTTTTCCCCTTCAGTCCTCTAAATTCATCATCTTTTACTCTCTCCTGTCCTGTAAGGTCTTCACTGAGAAGTTCATGGCCAGTCTTATTAATAATCCTTTATATGTTATTTACTTATTTTCTCTTGCTCTCAGAATCCTCCCTTTGTGCTTATCTTTTTACAGTTTTCTTATAATGCCTTGGTGTCTTATTTGAATTAAATATGATTGGTGAATTTGACCATCCTCTACCTGGAAATTTTATCCTTATTTGGAAAATACTCTCCTATTATTTCTTTAAATAAGCATTCTGCCTTTTCTTTCTCTTCTGCTTCACAAACTCCTCTAATTTAAATATTTGCTTTTAATACTTTGCAGTAGTTTCCATCAGATTTCTTCTTTCCTATTCATCCCTATTTCTTTAACTGATAGGTTTTTAAATAACCTGTCTTTGAGTTCAAATTCTTTTTCTTTTATCAGTTCTGCTATTGATTATTCCATTGTATTTTTCATCTCCAAGCTTTATTTTAGTTAATTTTTAAAAACATGTGTATCTAATGTGTATCTCTTTTAAAATGCTATTTTAGTCATTTATCATTTTCTTGATTTCATATAATTATTATTATTTTCTAGTAATTTCTTGAATTTCACTGAATTTCTTTAAAATTATTGTTTTTAATTCTTTGTTAGGTTGCATATCTCTATTACTTTTGAGTCAACTACTGTGAGATTTTTGTATTTGGGGTGCTATCGTGCTTCAATTTTTCATGTTTCCTATTTCATTAATATTATGTCTATGCATTTGAAGAAGTAACTCATTTCCATATTTGCAGACTGACTTTGCCTGAAAAAGACCTGTACACATGTGCATAGATCCTGTCAGGCTCTCTGGTGTGGTGGGAGTTGGTGGGAGATGACTTGTTGCTGGAGCTCTTATACAGGTTTCCCTGGTCATTTGGTTAGCAGAGGGAAGGCCTAGAATATAGGTCCATGGGGTGGACTTGTTGACTGGATCTCCATAGAAGGGTGTGGAGCCTGGGTCTATGAGGCTGGGCTCAGAGCCTAGGTCCATAGAAGTTGGTCTAGAATTTCATGTTCCAGTCTGAAGCCTGAATCCATAGGAGTTGACCTAGAATTGAGGTTGCCCAGAGCCTTATACCACTTGGACCAGACTTGAGTACTCCTGGAGCCTGGTTCTATAGGAGTGTTTTATGAGCCTCACATGAAGTAGTTCACCCTGACACTGAGGACTACTAAGGTCCATCTAGACACTGGGTAAGCTGAAGCATAACTAGATCCTGGTGCCATGGGAACCATCTAGGACACTGGAACCATTGGTTTGTCCTGGTGCTGATTATACTTGGATCCTGTATCTAAAACGACTAACATGCAGGCAGAGTTAATAGGTGCTGATATGCAAATCTAAGAAAGCCATCCTGGGGCTCATGCAGACAGGAAACTTTGGATTGTGGGGGCAAATCCGGTTTGGGGGGGATAGGATGGTGCTTTTGGTCTCTGTCTACAATGGTCATCATAGGCTAGGGTGCAGGCACTGGCAGAAGAGTGATCTACATGGGAGGATGAAATGCTGAGCACATGTTCACAGCCATCCCGTCCTATCTCAGGTTGAGCAATGCACACCTCTTGAAGATTGGAACATAGCCTCTAGGCTGAGATGCTCTGGGCCAGACTCATATGAGCAGAGATACAGACTTTTTGAAAAGGTGAAAGAAGAATTCCTTTGGGACTGAGCATTTAGGCATGATTACAGACATTCTGGCTGATCACCACACGATTCTCCAACCATTGTTTTAGACATTCTAATTAACTAACCAATTAATTAATTAATCCATCAATCATTTATTTTGAAGTACTGGAGAATGAACTCAGGACTTTGCACATGCTAAATTTTATTTTGAATTGACAAAAAAATAACTATACATATTTATGGAGCACAATGTAGTCGTTTCATATATATTAAGGGTATAATGATGAAATGAGACTAATAAATCTGTCACCTCATATACTCAACTTTTCGGGGTATTGTGAAGACATTTAAAATTTCCTTTAGCAGTTTTGAAACATATGAACATTATTTTTTATTGTAACACCATTATTTGGAAGAGATCACTAGGTCATATTCCTCTTGTCTAACGGAAACATTTTGCACTTTGAATCCTCTGAATAAGAGTGGGATGTGAGTTTCTGGTCTGGAGTGGTTTCTGATAAGGTGTGTATTTTTGCAGGAGGAACTCACAATGCTGAAACAGAAGCTGGAAAATATCAGAAAAGTCAAGGACTGAACTCGGGCAGAACACAGACCAGCTAGAGAGCCAGGTATCTCCATCCTTCCTCATGGATCCCTGTGGGCTCCATGGGGTGTGAGGTCAGCTGAGGGAAAGAGTGATGACATGCCTCATGCTGTGCTACTTGCTTCACATACCCTGGGAATGACATGTGAGGCACATGCCATTGTTATGCCCATTTCACAGAGGAGGGAACTGAGGCCCTGGGAAATTAGATAAAACTAATGTAAAACTGAGATTCCTGCCCACATCATCTGCTTCCAAGGAAGAATTTCTTAAATGAGTCACAGAAGCACAAATCACAGGGGAAAATGGCATTCTGACTACGTTAAAGTTACAAACTTCCATTGATCAAGGCATAAAGTGAAGACACAATACGTATTTGGAGTAAAACATGGGAGCTCATAAAACTGTCAAAGAGAATCCATAATATGTAAAGAACTTCCTCAAGTCAATTGGAAGACAAACATCCTAATAGAAAAAATGGGTTAAAAATATGAATAACCATCTCCTTGTTGTTGGTGAGAGGCACCTGTTTCAAAAGTTCATGTGTTCAAGAAGTCATATGGGGTCTGAGGTTGTGGCTCAGTGGTAGAGCACTTGCCTCACCTGTGTGAGGCACTGGGTTTGATCCTCAGCACCACATAAAAATAAATAAACAAAATAAAGACACTGTGCCCATGTACAACTAAAAAATATTTTAAAAAAGAAGTCATATGGCCGATAACGTCATGAAAAGATGCTCAACCTAACTAACAAGCAGGAAATGCAAATGAACACCAAACTAGGTACCAGATCACATTTCAGACTGGTAAAACCAAAAAGTCTGATGCAGCCTAATGTTGCCCAAGACACACAGCAGCAGGAACTCTTTGCACTTCCAGCGGGAATGGCACTCAGTCTCATTGCTCTTAACCAACTTGGCGTTGTCTATGGAAGTTGAAGCTGTCCATGGCTGATGGCTGGCAATTCCACTTCTAAGAATATATGCCAGAGGGTCTTACCCATGTGTCTATGAAACACCAGAAAGTTCATAGCAGAAGCATGTACAGGTCAAAAGAATTTAAATGCCCAGGAGGGAGCTTGTTAATAGGGGGATGGGTGGACTTGCTTCAAATACCCATAAGTTATTTACCTTAAAAACTTAATCCCCCAAAGGGAGAGTGCATAAAAGGATTGCAATCTATGGCCTCCCAAATCCAGTTCATCTCCTGCTTTTTGCAGATAAATTTTTACTGGAGCCCATTCATTAATGTGTCGAATAAGGCCACTTTCCAGCTTCCATTGTTGGGCTGAGTGGCTACTACTGGGAACAATATGGCCTACAGAAACTAAGTATATACTAGCTGGATCTTTTTATTTCTTGTCTTTTTTTGTACCAGGGACTGCAACCAGGGTTGCTTAACCACTGAGCCACATCCCTAACCCTTTTTCATATTTAGAGACAGGATCTCACTGAGTTGCTTAGGTCCTCACTAAGTTGCTGGGGCTGGCTTTGACTCTCAATCTTCCTGCCTCAATCTACTGAGCTGCTGGGATTACAGGCATGTGCCACACCATCAAGAACCACTAGTTGGATCTTTACAGAAAAATTTCATGCTCCTTAAAGTAGAGAGCAATCAACGTGAGCTGCCCTTGCAAATATCATTCTGAAGGAAAATGATAAAGCTATAAAGAAATATCTAAAATATTGTATCATGGATATTATGTTTCTAAAGTTGTACATTATTGTTTTCATCCATTTTGTGCTGCTATAGCAAAATGCCACAAACTAGGTAATTTGTAAACAGTTGAAGTTTATTTGATTCATGGTTCTTAAGGCTAGGTAGTCCAAGATCAATGGGGCCATATCTGGCAAGAGCCTCTTTCTGCCATTATCCCCAGCTGAAAGGATTCACACAATAAGAGGACAGGTAAGATAGAGAAAGAGGGACTGTCTTCACTTTCATGACAAACTGATTCTCACCACATTAATCTATCCATGAGGGCTCCACTGTTATCTCCTTTGCAAGGTCCCACCTCTCAGCACTGTTACACTAAGGATCAAGTCTCCAACACGTGAACTTAGGAGGGAACACATTCAAATTATAGAAATTATTCTATATATTTGTTATATAGCTATAAAGCCGATGGTGTGAAAAGATTGATGGGAAGCATAACACCAAATCCAATGCAGTGGTTTCCTGGGGTACAGAAAGGGCTATATGATCAGGGGCCATGTTGTGTGTGTGCATGATTGCACTGCTGGTATTTCCACTTTTTATTTGAGTGTTGTGTTCATGGACTGCAGATGTGTACAAGAACTAGAAAGTTCTAGCCCCCATGGGGCCAATGGGAAAACTCTGGGGTTGACAAGGGACAGAGGGATCCAGGGGAAAGGGTGGCAAAAGAGTCCACATAGAAACCTCTGTGATTGCGGTTTTTGTAGGACAAACAGGTGAGGAGGGATTTGTGGATTTTAATAATTTTGACAGGTTCTCTCAAGGGGCCTAGAGTCTATACTTTGATGTCTGGTACACTGCCCTTGAATGCTTTGGATGATAGTGACCCAGAGTTCAAGAGCCCAATGAAGAAAACAGTTGAGAGTATGGCCTCTGGTTGAATTGGTTTTTCAAGAAAATTGTACTCCCAGGGAACTGTTTGCTATCCCAGTTAGTTAACCCTGTGAGGTGCAGTCCCTCCTGGGCCAGCAAGACTCTCAAATAAAAAAGCATCAGTATATGTAAAATAAAATCCATAGTTAAAACAATTGGATTCATTTGGTGTTCTTTATAAAATTTATAATTTTAAATTTATATAAATATGTATTTATATGTACAAATGTATGTATACACACGTACAGTGTCATCACTTTGAAAAAATAAAATATATTAATAGTGGTAAGGTAATTGACTCCCATAGATTATACATTTTTAAAACTTTATATAAAATTAGCTATAAAAGTCCATCTATTTATTACTTACATGATTAAGTCATTTTTACTGCATAATTTAAAATAACAGAGGAAGATCATGCAAAGAAAAATGTCACCTTTTGTTTGAAATCTTCCTTAGCTATAACTTTCTGTACTTTTCTGTACCAGGTATTTCAAATCATGTGAGAGCAGAATATTACAGTTGTATGTTTAAATGTTTCAAAAAACTTTCCTCTGAATTATACCATTCAGGATTCTAAAATACATTACATAAATTTGCTTTTGCACTTAATAATTTGCTCTAATGGATGGTGTATTAAAACAAGTTATTGAATCTAATTAACATTTATATTATCAGAGAGGGCTCATATAAAAAATAAATATGATGGATTTATGATTCATGGCAAATACACATTTGTGATTTTTCCACAGACATGACATATTTTGACATCAATCTTAGGTCAGAATACCTTTGTAAACACTTGACCTCTCTGAATTTCAAGGTGCAGATGTGGTGATAATTGGAGATAATGACCATCTGGCTAGAAAACACATAATTGTGTGCCATAGTAAATACTCATTACATATTTCAGTACAGAATATTAAATTTCCTTCGAGTAAACAAATAAATTTTTAAATGTATTTCTTTTTATTTTTAAGTTTTTAGCATTAACATTGCATACATAACTGCATTTCCTATGTGAAATTCATCCTGACTTTCTTATACTTACATAATGTATTTTCGTATTACTGAGACAAAGTCCAGAAAAGAATAAAAAGTCTCTATGAAAAATCAGACAGGAGCAAAAGTGAAAGCTATATGAAGGATAGGGAGGGAGATGAAGCTGCAATGAGATACAGGATCACATAGGGAGGAGCTCCAATGGGCCTGAGGAAGCACAGGAAGACATGTTGCCAACACTTGTTCAAGAAACAAGAGACAGTTCTAGGACTTCATCCTAAGAAGTTGGCAAGAGACAATTCGGTGGTGGACCAGTCTTTGATGGCAGACCACGTGGCTTATGACATGTCCCAAGAGGGACTCCATACTCGCCATCAACTGACATCCAGTCCAGGAGCACCAGCCTTAGAATTGCCAGTGCTCAGAATGTGGTGACTTCATCAAGAGGGCACAATGGGCCCTGGGCCTTCCGAGGACTCCCATTGGTGGACACATCTGTGGGCCAGTTCATTCCTACCAGAGCTAGAAACCTGGTAACAGACTCAACATTATGGATGCCCAAAAGGAGGGCATAGGCCTTCCTGCAAGTAAGTACCCCTCCAGTAGTTTGAGTGTTGGGGACATCCTTTCAGAGAAGACCCTTGACGTGGATGGGGGGATGGTGGCCTGCCTGGCATGCTAAGTAGTTTCGAGGTAGACTCCTCTAGGAAACTAAGGACACCTCAAAGGCAGAGACCATGTTCTGCACAACCAGAAAAGATACACTTGTGTCCTTGTCCAGCGGTGACCTTTGACTTCCTTGAGGGCCTTGCCCTCACCCTTCTCACTCTGAACAGTTGGGATGTGTCGTGGACTGGGAGCCAGCAGGTCTGACTGAGTCTGGGCAGCTCATGTCCTTGCTAGCCCTAATAGTAGTGGGCCTTCTCGGTCAAAGTCTATAGTGGCCCCTTCAGTTTCCTGCCAATCTAGCTTTGACGGAATAAGAAAATGATGAGGCATGTGTTTGAGGGAGGGTGGGAGGGAAGGAAAGAATGAATGGAAGAGCCAAATAAGGGAAATGAATGAGGAACCATTCAGGTCCCAAGCTAGACCTGTCAGTCAGCTTGCCTCTTGTCTTTTCCTTACTGCCTCAGCGTGGATCCCGTTACACTTTGCAGTCCTGGAGCTGTGCTCTGCAATAACTGTCCGGTGCATTCTCTTCCTGCGCTGGAAGAAGAAACTGCAGGAGCGTGCCCAGCAGTGGGTGGAATTGATGAGACCTGCCACCTTCGCTCACAGGCCCCTGTGGTACTAGACAAACAAGCGACGATGGCAGTATGGCATGAATGTCGCTATCAACACAGTGCCTCCCCGGGCTCTTTTCAAAACTGAGACTAAAGTCGAGTTTCCAGATTACCCCGTGGGAGTCACACACCTCTGAAGGCAGACGTAATGCCATCAGAGGCAGCAGCCCCAAGGTAGAGGCCCCTGTTCCCTTGCAACGTGCTGTGCTGCGCCCACAGGAGCCCTTATCTCACCTGATGCCAGAGCCCCAAACCACATCTTCACTCCCGATTGTCTTTCAGGAGATACCCTTTGCCCCACCCCCTACGTGCTGAACCTACCTCCCATGTTGGACCACTCTGCCTCCTACCCCTGTCTCAAATGTCCTCAAACTCAAGTCCACTCCCATTCGCCTCCCAACCTGGCCCATGGCGTGAACTGTTCCATTGTGTAAACTTTCGCCCCACCAGCGCAGCCTCCTCTCACCGAAGAGGGGTGCTTCAGCTACCAGGGCCATTAGGAAAGGGAGCTAACCTCAGGCACGTGATGTTCATACAGAGGTTGGAGACCACTTAGATATTCCGTTAGTAAATATGTTTGAAAAGTCAAGAGTCTTCTGTGTCTCTTTTGCCCTTGGGTGGTCAATGCCTACCTGTCTTGGACAGGGGCACGAATCTCACCAATACCATGAGAATTAGAGGTTGCCTTTGAAGAGACACATTGAACCAATCCTTGTGGATGAACTCAATTCCCTCCATGCTGTAGTGAAGCTTCAATGTGTGCAAACTCCTGGGCTACGTCCCCAAAGGCACTCACTGCCTTTCTGCAAGACAGGGGAACAGTTGCCACAAGAGTGACAGTTGCTGAGGGCACAAGGCTGTGGCACTCCATAGTGGCTCTGCCTCTGGCCAAACAAGTCATCAGGTGGCCCATGAACCACACCACACTATGGGCTGTATTGTTGGCATGCATGATGTATTGATTCTGAGGTGGTAGTCTCAGTCTGTTATTTCTAATATAAGAACTCTGTCACCAGGTCTTATGATTCTTCTCCCCCTGAGGAAGACACAGGTTCCAAGGGCATATGCCATTAACTTGTTGCTGTTGTTGCTGCTGCTGCTGTGCCACTTCTCCAATGTGTACCTGCCTGGCATTAAACTCCCTGCTCTTTTTCATCAATGCCCATGGTACCCTTTCACTAGTCATGTCTTGTGAAACATACTCACTGAATACCTTAGTGTGTGGACAGTGCCATCAGCTTGGCCTACAGTAGGGCTTACAAGAAGATTGCACCTTGAACTCTTCTCCTAACTGCTAAGTATGAGGGGTCATGAGACACTTAGTGAATGAATGAGGCTCATAAGAAACACGAACACACAATCCAGGCTCTATGGTCGATAAGAATGCATGTTTTCGTTTCATACAGTCTCAGCTGGAATGCTGCCCTAACCATTATCGCCTGTTCACAGTTAAGACAGTTCCCCATCAGGAAAATGAGCATAATACATGAATATGTACGTTCACAAGATAGTCGCCGAAATTTTCTGACATGATAGACATCAAGTGTCCACAGGAATACTCAATAAAACTTACATGCATTTTTTCTTAAGTGAAAAAACATTAAAAACTTATTAAACATTCCCACAATTAGCCCAAAGTATAAACCTTTACCTGCAATGCTAGAAAATCCTGGTAGGAACCGAGCTGCCTTAGTTGGGTAGTCTCCCCAATTTGGTCTCCAAGAACTTGTGAAAATTTTGGCAATCCTGATGGCACTGACAGGAAACTCCATACTTGTTCTTTGGGGGGGGGGTGGGGAGACAAGTATGCTTTAGTACACTCACTTATACAAGTAGAAGTACACTAATTCAGTACACCCATTTAAAACAAGTACGCTTTAGTACTTCATGTAACACTCAACGAAACTCGTATCAAGGGTCACCTCTTAGGGCAATTGCTATGTATTTGTTTTAGGAGAAAGAGTTCAGGATTAAATGGCATCATGCCTATGTGAAAGGCAGACTTGCATTGAGATGCCTATAGACAAGGAAAGGTGAATCAAGATGACGTTACATTCCCCTTTCAAATAGAAGTCCCACTGGAATGTGGTCTTCACGTTGAACCTTTCTCATAGAAACATGTGAAATGTTCCAAACCCTGAAACTTTTGGAGTGCCACCACCATGACAAACTGGACATTTCTGCATGTGGCTTCCCCAGTTTCAGACCCAGGCCTACAGAAGACAAATAAGAGTGAAATTAGAGATTCCTACACCATCCCAGGCAGCAATTTCCAGGCTAGGCTTATAAGATGTAGATGAACAATCAATGTTTCCTGTGGAGACTTGACTACTCATACCCAGGATATCTCATTATATACACTGAAGGGTTATAATCAAACCCCAATTGGAATATTTTCCAGTCCCTACCATTTAAGATAATGGATGTTCTTCTAAGCCACAGAATAAGTTAGCAGTGTACATATTTAGATATTGAGGGTCAATGCAGCCAAGTGACAACAGCCCAGAAGCTGCATATTGAAGATCTTTATCATCCTGGGAGATGTGCAAGAAGCCTGGTTTGGGAGTATGTGCTATCAGGTAAGCCGGTGTTAAAAGCCTTTTACCATGAGATTATGTGGCACCAAATGATAAGCCCAGGCCTCCCTTGGTAGTTCTCTTGCCCAACCAGAAGAATTCAAACAAGGATACACTGCTTTTCCAAACTCAATAATATGTGTCAGAGGAGCGGTCAAAGAACACAGACTAGTGCCTTCTTTTGGTCCATCATGGAGGTAAATGCACCTGCCAAAATGATTAGTTATTTCCCTACCCAAAGTCAAGCTCCCTTCCGAACCCAAGTCCTCTCTTTATATGTTAGTGATTTTCAGAAGGACAATCATCGATTCTGTTCTTAAGTCAATTTTATGCAGAAGAAGAGGGTCCCATCGAGAACATATAGGGCTGCTTTGAAACATTAGCACAGTACATGTTTGCCTATAATTGCATGCAGACAGCATGGAGAAGTCCATTTCCAGCTACACATTCTCCATTCTTCCCGTAAGAGACTAGATTACAAGCAAAATGTCCAAAACACAGCCTCTTGGAGTCTAATTAGAAAAGACTCAGACAGGAAATTGGAATTGGCAATGAACATCAAGGCACATACAATGACCAAATAGGCAGGACGGATGATGGGCAACCTGACAAAAAACCTTCAGCAAGCTTCTTCCAGAAGGTTTTGGGATTCTAGGCATTTATCAATGTGAAAAGAAAATTTTAAAACAAGGGAAGGTACTCAACATTTGCAAGCAGGTGCCCAACATAATACTTAATTCTATTCAACTAAGAACCTATCTTACTCCCTGCCAGCCACTCTTCTCAGCTCTTTACCAACGTTCATTTGAATAATTAATTCTCACACATCTCTTTTAACTATGTGCTCGTCTTATCAACACTTTAAAGTGGGGAAATTAAGGTTCAACCATGTAACTGAGGAGTCTGTGTAACACAACTAGAGGTGGGAAAGCTAGTACTTCAACCTGGCAGCTTGGGCCCAGAGTCCCCCTTTGTACCAGTGTGCTCTGTTTTCCTATGAGGCGAGGAAAATTTGCTGAGGATGAAGCTGGTGAGGACAGGATATGTAGTGGGGGAGAAATGGGAGCAGAAATCCTATTGTGAGGATGACACAGTGACCTACGTATAGGGTCTTGAAGCTTTTTCATGTGCTGCAGGCAACACGAGGGAAATAAAGAAAGTGCAAACTGGTCAGGAACGTGAGAGTGAGGCCAAGAAAGACAAGGTTGTTTATGCCACTCCTTCTGCAAATCATCACTTTTGCCTCATATGACAACTGGGTCATTTTGACCAGAAAGCGGTGTCAAAAATTGTGTGCTCTGCCTACATTCAGATTTGGGTCACAGAACACATGTTCACGGAGGATGCTAATTCACTGTCATTCATTTCCGGTTACTTCTTCTGCCGTTTGCCTTTCACCATCTCAATGTTCAAGTCTGAACTGAGCATCTTGAAAGGAAAACGCATAGCAAGGAACACAATAAAAATGATGACAGCAAACTTCCCCTTCCCCACACTCACACACACTTTTTGGTTCTGGGTGTAGGCCTTGTAGGAAACCACATGTCGGCTCATAGAAACAGTTGTTCAATAAGTTCAGAGAAACTATTTGAAAACCAGTCGGGGGAACTGGAGTTGTCTCTGTGGTACAATGCTTTCCTGGCATGTGTTAGGCTCTGGGTTTGCACCTCAGTACCCAGGATACATACAAAAATATGTAATTTAATACATTCATTCATTCATGAAAATAGGCAAACCGGGACGCTCAGAGACATTGAGTCTCTAACCAACATATCCTTTCATAGTTGTACTCCCAGGGAGTACCTATTAGGCCATCCTGGTCATGCTTCACCCTCAACCATGAGTCCTACAGCACTTTGCCACTGCTCAGAAATGTAAAAGGGTTCTTATTTCTCATCTTACTGCGATTTCACCAGAGGTGCTTGCTTATGTACAAATTCAGAGACACTGTCCTTCATTTGTGAAACTACTTCCTAGATAATGGAAGGAGGTTACTATGTTTCCTTCAAATTTTCTCAAGCACCACAAGGACCCATACTGACTCTAGGGATCATGTCAAGGGTACCCAAATTCATAGAAATATTTCTCATCTCCAGTTAAAAAATCACCTTACACAAAATCAATGAACCACAGCAACTGCGTTCAAATTTTCAGCCCCCGATGTTAAATGTTTCCTACAGCTTTCGACTTGGATCTCTATGCTTAATTGGAAAACTACCTTGTCCTTACTAGAACTTCTGCTCATAGATGGTTTCTCCAAGGCACCCGCGTGAAATACACGATGAGACACAATATCCGTCTGATTTTGTTACAGAGAAGAGAATACCAGTCTAGCTGAGGTGCACAAACTCATATGATGTGGAACCTACAAACTCACTTCATTCCAATCTTTATAACAAATGTAGACATTATCCTCAGAATTACTGTTTCTGAGACCTCTTGTCCCTGGCTATGAATCTCAGAGGCAGAGGTGAGAGAGGATTTGTCAGTAACCTCTCTGCCAGTACTGAGTGTTCTTCCTATACCTGCCAAAACACAGCGAAAGATCCTTTGCAGAGATATGTCTTCATCGGTTTCTTAAGCTGGACCATTTTACCTATTTTGCATGGAGTTGCAGAGGAGGTAGGAAATTCAGATAGCCTTTGAAGACTGCTTCCCATTTCTGACAGTGCTTCTGATGCCTGCAGTCCACTAGGAGGTCGGGCTTGCTGCTTCCACCGCTGCCTGTGAGCTCATGCTGCCCTGTGTGGGCCAGGGCCTTCCTGCTCCCGATACACTGCCTGCGTCCACATCCTCCCTGTCCACACCAGTAGTCTTTGTGTGCCAATCCTTCTCTGGAGAGCTGGCAGAACCTTAGGGTTCTCATGGAACTTGCTCCTTTGAAAATGCACTTGGCCTTCCTAACATATGGTCCCTTGGCATCACAGGTTGCTTCAAGGACCCTCCTCACACCTGGTGCTTCTCTTTACTGAGATTCCTATGTGTAGTACATTTTATCAGAATCATATACTTTGAGGCAGGCATCATTATCATCATTGTCCACAAGAGGAAGCTGAGGCTGAGGGTCGAATATGAAGTGACATCTCCATGTCCTACCAAAGAGCTGACCTTTACAAAACAGCAGGTGCTTCCAAAGATTAGTTTCTCTCTGCTTTCTGACATGCAAGTGTAGCACCAGCCAAAGCGAACTACTTGCCATAGTCACCAGGATTTGCACTGGAAAAATTCTGATGAAGGCTCTTTCTGGTCCCTGAAATGCTTTCTTGTTCTTCCTCAAACCCAGATGCCACTAACTTTTAAGTAGGGAACCATGTGGGAGCTCCTCAGGTCATGGCCGGTGACACCGATGTCTATCTCACCTGATCCCAGCATGACTGGACCGTTTATCAAGGCACTCATCAATTTGCATTGTATGGAAGTCTTGCTTAGGTCTTCTCTGACAGAAACAACTCCAAAGGCAGGGACAGAACCCCCAACTCTGCTCCATTGAACCTCTATTGAGGAACATCCGCACGTCTCAGTGCTGCCAGCAATGTAGTCGAGGATTATTAAGTCTAAATGTGCTGGTCTGAGTCTAGATCATAATGATTGCACTTGTCCACACTCCTAGTTCAGCCTCAGCTGCCTCATCATCACGTAGCACTCAATGCCCATGGCACCACCTGAAAGGAAAATTTACTGATAAACTGGACCAGCCTTTTCCCTACCTAAATTTACTCTCTCACTTTAACCTATTTTATTCTCTTCATAATGATTATCACACCCTGAAATTCGCAGATCCTGCTTTACATTAGTTCAGCATGTTCTCTTTCCACTGAAAACAGACAAGAAGTAAATATATGTTAGGTGAAGAGACAGGCTATGTTGAAAAACAAAGCAGCCTAAGAGAGACAGAATTATAGAACACACAGGGAGAGACCTAAAAGAATTAGGCAAAGGATCTGTATACGTATCTGAAACAACAGCTTTCCACAAAGAAAAAACATCCAGTACAAACACCCTAAAGTAGGACCACGTGTACCCTGCCAGTAGAAGAGCAAGGAGTTTCCTCTATCACAGGGAAGTGAGGGGAATAAAAGTAGAAATGAGACTAAGGAGGTATTGGAGTGTCTTTTCAGATTCTCAAGGATTTGGAGAAATTGGTCCAGGGATGTGCTTTTCAATTGGAATTGAGATAGGAACTGACTGTGTGTTTGATCCGAGTAGCATGACCTGTTCTTAGAAACATCATTCCGGCTCCTGATACAAATGGCAGGAGGTAAATGGCGTCAAGGAGCCAAGCCAGGACCAGAGAGATAACGTCCTGGGAGGCCGACCTCGGCTTGATGAGTTATGTCTTGTCCTTCGATGGGAGCTGGTCAGGCATGAATCAAGCACCCTTGGGAGATGGTAAGAAAGTCCCTGAGTGAAATGAACCCTGGCGGAATCCTGGCTGACTAGAAAAGTTCTGACCTCAG